>CM037090.1:81883248-82483248 GCA_020916435.1 Oxytropis ochrocephala
GAGAAACTATTTATCTGACCTCATAAAAAAGAATTCTATGGATACATGAATGTGAGTGAAACCAAATCCTCTTTTACTACTCAGTAAAAGGAACCACCATTAATGGTAACACCAACCATAATAGCCAATGCCACGAAAATTCTGAGAATGAAGTGTGTTTGTATGGAAAAGATTGGTATGATCAAGCTGAAGTTACGGAGGAAGTTAAAACTTACGATGAAGAAACCTAGTGAAAAGCTCAAATCATCGCCTTTAAAGGATGAAGCACGTATCATGCACAATATGGTAGTCCACTCTCGATTCTAGGCGGGGAAGTTTTGAAGCGAGTAAAACCTATTGATCTACTCTTAGTCTATCACATGATCACTAGAAATAAGATTAACCTTCCATACATTATCTTTCATTATATGATAGACATGTGCAAAACCATTAGGCGATTTCATCCACTACATGGTATGTTCTTGACCAAATTATTGATTTAAGAAAATCTACGTGGCTAGGAAGAATCAATACATGAAAAAACAACCTTACGGTCCAGAGTGCTAAGCAGATGGAATTTGAAACCTTTTAGCAGAAACTAGAAGTCTTTCGGAAAACAAAACTTTGTTCCAGATAAACCAATCCTAGAACCAAGTCCTACTTGAAAATGCACCTATGTCAATTCCTCAGGAAGTCAACTAGAACCAGAAGCTGTTATTGGAATTGAGCCCATAAATTTAGCCCCACCAAATCCCACAATTGAGAATTTGATTACATTGAGAACCTTAGCACGGACCTTGAAAAACCTAAGAATCAAGCTTAGAAACTTTCCCATTACTGCTATAGAATCTACTGCCTTACGATAGAGCCATCATTACCCATTCTCTCAAGGAATCATTTATTTGCCATATACCACTTCTCATGAGGTCTAGCTCGGGGAGCTACAAGAAAATCAATCCCATGAGAATGAGGAGCAGAAAAATGAACAAACACAACCACTTATCTCCTATCACTCGCCGTTGTTCATGAGGTAATTAGGGATATTGAGGACCAAGTTACACCTGAAAACCCTCAGAATCAAGCCACTAGCCCTGAAATAATGGCTTCTATTGCTCTCACTGAATTACTCCACACTCCTGATCCCTCAATTGGTCCAAATACACAATCAACTCCTGCTCCTCTTCATCATGACATTCAGGGATCTACTGAACAAGTAGCAAATTTATTTTCCCAATGGCGTGAAAATCCTAGAACTTCTCCTGGCAATACTCTTGCTTCTGAAAATATTCACAGATTCATGTTCTCTCCTATGTATGACTCCTCTGCACCAAAGGTACCTGAAGGTTCAGGACCTTCTAAACTACCTTCTGATCTGCCAAAACAATTTGGATCTCTAGGATCCTTTTGTCAAACTATGAATGCACCTCTATCATCATCAGACAAGGCACCTGGTAGCAACAAACCTTCAGAGAACAAGGAAGATTCATTCACCTATGCAGACAAGAAGGGAAGTCTTTTGGAGGCAATGAAGAAGATGAGAGCACACCATGAGAAACAAATGAAGAAGATGAGGTGTCAGAACAACAAGCTTCGATGAGCATTGGAATACTTGAAATAGGGAAAAGCGGTAGAAGCTCACAGAAACTATGCCTATCAACAATGGGTAATGGAAAACATAGTGCCTACTATGGTTCCTAATGTTGCAGTTCCTGACTTCCCTCCTCCTCAACCCTTCCAGGACATTCCTCAGCCTGCTTCATCATCAAATTCTTCAGATGATTCCTCTCCAACCAAGTAGCAAGCTACTTTCCCTTTCTTCCCTCCTTTTTGCTGTTGACAAAGGGGGAGAATGGAGATTATTAGCTACTTAGTTTTTAAGTGATATATTTTGGGGTTTCTGTTGACAATTAATTATCTTTTGGACATGTTTAATTTGTGTTAAAGATATGGTTTGTAATTGATAATTATCAAAACTATGTATGTGTGCTGTTTGCTGCATCTGTTACTACTGCACTTATACATGATAATTATCCCTTTGCTATGAATGTGTTAAATGCATTTATTTTGGATTGAAATGTCTATTCCTGAGAAACAGAAAACTTAAAATATATTCTCAAGTTTGTCATCACCAAAAAGGGGGAGATTGTAGAAATGAAAATCTCTGTCCATGTTTTGATGATACAAACTTAAAGGAATAAATTGAGTTTTCCAAAACACTTATTATATTATAACAAGTTTCACAAGTGTATGAAAGAACAGAAATAGAATCATAGCAAAGTTCTTGGCATTACAAAATAAACTAAGTGATATTTCAAGTCCAAACATGCCAAAAGAAGGTTACCTACAAAAAGGGTACCTTACGAAGGTTGAATACGAAGGTTAAAACCATCGGAAGGTTGGTCATGAAGCTTAAAATTAAAGTAACTTCCTTCGAAGGTTGGTGAAAGTCAAGCGAGAAGGTTGACTAAAAGTCAACACAAGGTTGACCAATAGTCAACGAAAAGTTTGATTGAAGTCAGCAGAAGGTTGAATTACTTCTTAAAAAGAAGTTCGAAAGGTTAAAGTTCAAGAAGGTTAAAGAGGATTGAAGATTTCAAGCTTCATTTTTCGGAAAACATGTTCATAACAGAAATCTTAAATGAAATGCATCAAATAAAGTTTCAAGGAGTTAAATTTGTAGAAATTATATCCTATGTAAAGAGGAACTCCTTGATTTTTGGTTATGTTGGAAAAGCATGTTTGTTCATGATTAAGGAGCTTTAGAAGCTTGATTTAAATTGTATAAAGCATTGTGTAGTACATGAATAGGGACCGAATTGACAGGGAATGATGTAAAGTGTCGACATAAAGAGATGTCTACACAAGACAAAGCAAAAATGCCGCTTGAGAAGGTTGAAAAGGCTACAACTAAAGCATACATAACATCATTGCCTACCTACAAGTCTACAAACAATTCCAACACTCTTTCTCCATTCCAACGACTATATTTTCCAGATTGGAAGTCTATATAAATGCTTGCTCAATTCAAATACAAATCATGAGTTGATATTGGAACCTTCAAGTCAAGCTTCTAAACGAAATCCAACCTTCTCATCCACACTTCAAGCTACTACAAAATTCTAATTGGGAATACTTTCTTGAGTGTGTGCAAGCTTGTTACATTCTTAGAAATACATTGTATTCATCTATAAACAAGCTCCTAAATCATCCCATAACCCAAACCCCTTATTGTAAGGAATATTGTGCTTGTTTCTCAACGGACTACCTAGATTAAAGGTGAGTGGTGTTAAGTGATTCTAAGTTGTAATTCTCACAACAAACTACCTAGTGAAAGGTGAGTGTTGTTGGTGAGTCTAAGTTGTAGGTATCTCAACAAACTACCTAGTAAGAGGTGAGTGTTGTTGGTGATTCGGTTTGAAGGTTTCACAACAAACTACCTAGTGAGAGGTGAGGGTTGTTGGTGATTCGATTCAAAAGTTTCTCAACAAGCTACCTAGTGAAAAGTGAGGGTTGTTGGTGATTCTCTTTGTGGAAGTTAGCACTTGTCTTTTGTGTGTGATCAAAGAGAGTGAAGGTGAAAGTCTTTAGCAAGTGAAGCTAACGCAAGTGTAAAATCTATTTGGAAAATAGTGGAAACTCTCACGGGACGTGGGAGAGGAGTAGCCACGGTTTGGTGAACCTCTATAACTCTCTTGTGTTATTTTCGCGCTTACTTACCATTTGCTTTAACCGTCTAACAATCACCAAAGTTTTCAAAATACTTTAGAAGGTTAAATACACCAACCTTCTGAAGTCAAAATCTTAATTTTAAATAAGCTAAACTTTGATTATCTTTTGAAAACTACACTCTTTGCTAAAAGAACAGACATCTAAAATCATCAAAGTTAATTATCTTTTACTACTATCACATTTGCTTATTGTTTGTGCAACTAACATTCAACCTTCTGATATCCAAGTTATCTTGAGAAACCATACAGAAGGTTGCAGGAATTAAAAACGAAAAAGATAGCACAATTCAATCCCCCCTTTCTTGTGCAAACTAGTCACTTCATGAACCTCCTGTAATAACCAGCCAACCCCAAGAAACTCCTGATCTCAGTCACAGACTTTGGGCTCTCCCACTGCAACACCGCATCAACCTTGGCTGGATCCACAGCTATACCATCACCAGAAATAATATGACCCAAGAAGCTCACCTCATGCAACCAGAACTCACACTTTGACAACTTGGCATACAACTTCCTCTCTTTCAAGACCTCTAGCACCAACCTCAAGTGCTCTGCATGCTCTTCCTCAGATTTTGAGTACATCAGAAGATCATCAATGAAAACGACCACAAACCGATCCAGATAGCTATGGAAAATTCGGTTCATGTACTCCATAAACACCCCTGGTGCATTAGTGACACCAAACGGCATTACAGAGTACTCATAATGCCCATACCTCGCTCAAGCGCGGTCTTACGGATGTCTTCATCCTTCACCTTGATCCGGTGATACCCGATCTCAAGTCAATCTTGCTAAACACCTTAGCACCCACCACCGATCCATCGGATCATCTATCCTCGGGAGAGGATATTTATTTTTAATAGTTACCTTGTTCGGTTATCCATGCGTAATCTACGCATGACGCATACTCCCATCCTTCTTCTTTACTAACAAAGCTGGAGCTCCCCATGGTGACACACTAGGCCTCACAAATTTCTTCTCAAGAAGCTCCTCTAACCGCTTCTTCAATTCGAGATAACTCGAAGCGGACATCGATGCGGTGCCATAGACACGAGCCTAGTACGAGCACAAGCTCAATCCGAACTCAACTTCCCTCTCTGGGGCACACTAGGAATCTCATCCCGAAACACTTCAGGGAACTCACACACCACCGCAACCCATCAACCACGGCTCGGTTCTCGGCGAACGCATAGACGCCATCAAAGCAAACAACCGACCACCTCTTTTTTCATTACCTGCGCAATTGCTCGTGACGAGAGCGAACTCTTCCTCTTCAGAAGAAGAAAACTAATAGACTTATCGAGCGGTTGATGTGCACATGGTTATCTACTAACCATCCATGCCCGAATCACATCTAACCCACCCAAAGGCAAACAAATCGAGATCAACGAGAAATTCTGCCAGAAGGCGGCAGAGGACACCTAGCACACATCGGAGTAGTTCACGGACCGCTTAGTTTGGAGTGTCGATAACCATCCTCTCTCCATAGTAGACAATACTAAATTTAACTTTTCAAAGACAAACGGATGCAATAAAAGAGTGCGTAGCACCCTGTCAACAATAGCAACTAAAGGTGTACGAGAGATGAAACATGTACCTCGGATATCATTAGGTCCCTCTCGAACACGCCAATGCAAACACCTCCCGGTAGATCTTTCCTTCTTAGGCTTCGGACCTTTGAGCAGCGTGACCACTTTCATCACAATTGAAACATACCTTATCCTTCTTATCACGGTTAGGAGCCACAGTGACCCTCTTTCCCGCACTTGAAACATACATTACGATTCTTGTTTGGGCAATCGGGACTCTTATGGCCCACCTTTCCACACGTGTAACAAGTAACACCGGCTGCGAGATCTCCCCACTACACTTAGACCCACCAACAAATCTACCAACAACCTTCCCTTTGCCTTACCGGCGGGCACCTCATATGGCTTACCCTCGCTCTCAAACTTACTCTTTTGATCTTTCATAAGTCTAGCACGGGCATTGCTATCGACCTCATGGATTCTGCGGCGATCCAACGGATCGTGAAACACTGCGATCTTTTGATACCCTACACTGCTTGATATCGGCTCTCAAACCATTCTCAAATTTTATGCACTTTGAGAATTCACCCACTCTCGAGTAGTGTGGATAGAATTTAGCAAGGTCAACAAACTTAGCGACATACTCTGTGGATGTCATACTACCTGCTTGATTCGAAGGAACTCTATCTCTTCTCGTCCTCGGACATCCTCGAGGAAGTATTTTCTCGGGAACTCCTCTTGAACACAGCCAAGTAACCTCCTCTTGGCGAGCACCCCCTCTCTCACTGTGGTCTCCAACCACGGTCCATCGACCTCCTCGGATAGAGTATGAGTACCATACACGACTTTACGCTCATCATTGCGGCTAATTACTCGGAAGATCCTCTCGATCTCCTTGACCAAGCGATGCACCATCTCGGTTGTACCTCCCTTGAAGGTGGGAGGGTTCTCTCTCGAAAGGTAGCCAAGCTGCGGGCCTCGGCGATTCTGCTGGTACCCACGATCTGCGCTTATAGCTTGCAAGGCCTCAAGAAAAGCGACATCGATCCTTCGGCCATATCAACCTAACAACTGCGGCATAAACAACGATTCGAACTATTTTAAGACACCTAGTTGTCATACACATTATGATAAATCGACACACTGGCGAGACGAGACCGAATCGCTCTCGATACCATTTGTAACATCGGTGCTTCGCCGTAATCGCCGATTGCCCCACGAACCAACACGAGTCTTTTCAAAGATGTTTTGTCCTCACTTGCATGCTTTCCGGAAACTTCGAGAAGGTCACCCATCCACTACTACTCCAAGCCAAGCACGCTTAACTATGGAGTTCTTATGGGATGAGCTCCCGAAAAGAAGATGCACATTGTTGGTATAGGTAGTTCAAATCAATTCTTTTAAGCCTTCCTTCAAGCTATGCGGTCCCGTACCGCACGGCCTCGGGATCCTCTCATTCCGGTGCGTATTCGGTTCATTCACGCCCGCCGCTTTGAAGGCGCCAGGGCCGCTCTTTGCCATGCCACCTTTTTGGGCATCGGCGATCACTCCCGCCCTCCTCGACTCGGATGTCACATGCCCACGACTTAGCTTGGTTGGTCCTCGAACCACACCGTCTTGGGAGAGGTCTCACGCTCTGATACCACTAATGTAACACCCTTTTCTACCCGAAATTGTACACATCATTATCGAGTAATTTCACTTTCAAAAATAATATTTATTTAGTAGAAAAGGAATGCCACTTGACATCAATTAAAACTCAACATTCGCATCGTCGAGTGTGTGTTAATACTCAATCGACAAAATTCTAAACTTCAAAATAGTGAGGTCACGTGAAGTAAAACAACGACACACCATGTCTCTCAAACTCGTATCAAAATACAAACATAATCATAAAATAATTATCCAACTAATAATAACTCCAAATCGTCCCTAGGTGTTACTGGGTATCGGAGAGCAGCGACTCAAGACTTCCCAACAACTAAACAAGGAAGGCAATAGGTCCTTCATTCGCGGTTACTGCTGCGTTGCCACAATAGAGCAACATTCCAAGCGGAAGGGTGAGAATTTCAATAAAACAAAATCAAGTGCATAATAGAGAAATGAGAGCGGGCAATCACACAATATTATCATCATCACAACATCGTAATCACGCAACACGGCTCAATCACAAACAACAACAATACATAGTCATGATTATGCATGAAGATGCAACCCCACGAGGGCATATGCATGATGGTACCATATCATCGCAAAATGGCCAAAGCCTAAACATCGCAAAAGTGGCGAAGCCTATACATCATAAAACATCGCAAAAATGGCCAAGCCTATCCATCGCAAAATAATGCACATGCCATGAGACTCTATGAAACACATGTGCAATTCACCAAAACTCACCTAGAGTGCTCTTCGTCATCGTTATAAAACACTCATAGAGTGTATCCTTCCATAAATCATCACAAATCATTATACATCATCACTATAATTATACTCACAGAGTATACACATCATCAATCATCACAAATCATAATTCATCATCATCGAGCAATTACTCATAAGTACACTCATCTCAAAACATCGCTATTCATAGTACATCATCATAAACACACATATCCTCATCATCATTCAAGTACATATATATATATTTCATTTGTCTTTTAGCTTAGTGTGTCATAAAATAGTAGGCTGATTGACTATGGGATTACTCGGACCAGTTACAACTCACCCGCGGGCATTGGCCACTCCGGAAGAATTTACCTCCGAAAGTTGGTGGGGTTCACGTGGTAGCCAAACAGAGCAAATACATCGTGAAAGAAATTCTGACCTTAGTGGTAAACCACGGTCTAGCCATAGTCAATTAGTGTACTAATAATATAACGTTTCATAGTAATTCACTTATATAAACATAGTATCGCAATTTTCATAAAACAGCACCATTTACTTAGTAAATACAGCAACAATAAACATTTTATTTTGCCTTAAAACTAGAATATTCAGTTAGGCCTCTGAATAAGCTTTCCAACGCATCTTAGAACACCTCAATCGGGTTCTGGTTCAAAAGATATTCGATTTTCAAAAAGCAGTGACAAAAGCAGTGAAAAGATGAAAAAGCGATCCATCGGCGCATGAAGCGCCAGATGAGGCGGCGATGGCGCCATTGGGCGGCTCACGCAGAATGTGGGCATTGCCTTTGGCGTGTGAAGCGCCACTTCAGCGCCCGATGAGCGCCAAATCACTATAACGATGTATTATGCGAAATTTTCCGAAAATGTGCGCTTTTCACCCAACTCGATTTTTAACTCCAAAAATACGAAATTTTTCACCAATTAAAATCCTCAAAGCTCACCAAGAACATCAAACAATCCTTCCCACACCTAATTAACACCAAAAAAACACCTTTTGTCCCTTAATTCAATCATCAAGCGATTATCAAACTCATCAACCATCAAATTCATCAAATCCTCACCACAACAACAATATATTCCCAATTTGTGGATCATCAAAATGTCTCTAACAACAACAATGCATCAACAATTTCAGGATCATCAAGATAGCACATACAACAACAATATATCATCAAACTCACCAACGGTCTCTAATCCCACAAAACCCCATAAACCCTAACTACACCCGATTATGTTAAACGAAACGCTCACCCTTACCTTAAATTTGGATATTCCGGGCGAACAACGAATGAGTCACGTACAAAACCCAGCAACACACGAATTAATTCCACTTCTTCCTTTGAAATCGCAGCCACACCCTCTTCTTGATCAACGAAAGAATCAACACAATGGGATTAGGAAATTGAGGGTTACAACACAAGGAAAAGTAAGAAAACGTCATAGAACTCTTACCTTAGGAAAACTTGAGAAGATTTTCCCTTCTTCCTTCTCCTTAGCGCGCCTAGGACTTCCCACTCTCTCTCTCATTCTGAATTTTTCTCACCTTTTCACAAATGAGAGAGATTACCTAATCTGAGCATATATACACTTGGGCCAAGCGCAGCTGGGGCCCTTTACCCCCCGCTCCATTTCTTCCACCATCCCCTAGGCACAATACCAATGCTCATTATTTATTTAAATAAAACAATAATAATGCAACGCCTAAATAATTCAATTAAATAATTAATTAAATTATTTTGGGTGTTACAACTCTCCCCCACTTATAAAATTTCGTCCTCGAAATTCATACAAGTCAAATAGCTCTGGATAGGACTCCTCATCCTGCTCTCTAGCTCCCAAGTCATGCTCTCACCAAAGGCTCCCAACCATACTACCTTGACCAAGGCAATGTCTTTCCTCTCAACACCTTCACCTCTCTATCATCAATCCTCACCGGCATAGTGCGCGCCGTGAGATTCTCACGCACTCTACATCATCCATGTGAATCACATGAGGCGGTGCGGAATATACTTAGAAGGCGTGACACGTGGAATACATCGTGTGCAAGTTCGGAAGATTAGGTGGCAACGCCACCCTATAGGCAACCTTTCCAACCTCTCGCAATTTGAGTGCGGTCCAATAAACCTTGGAGTCAACTTCTTTGCCTTGAGCACGCCTGAACACGGTCATAGGCGTGACCCTCAAGAACACATGCTCACCAAACTGAAACTCCAAGTCCTTCCTCCTCTTATCGTGATAACTTTTACATGCCGGCTGCAGGACTCTTTCATTTTCTCCCGATCATTTTCACCTTCTCCGTAGTCTCACTAACTAACTCTGGTCCAAGAACAACACTCTCACCGGACTCATGCCAACCTGAAAGGAGTTCTCGCACCTCCGCCCATACAAGGCCTCAAAAGGAGCCATCCCAATGCTCGAATGATAGTCTGTTATTATAAGTGAACTCAATCGGTGGGAGATGTGTATCCCACGCACCTCCTCGCTCTAGCACACAAGCTCTCAAAAGATCCTCCAAAGACTGGATGGTTCTCTCATGCGACCATCGATCTGAGGATGATAAGTCAACTCAACCTCGGCTTGGACCCCAAAGCCTCCTGCAAGCTCCCCCAAAATCCTGATGTAAACCGCGGGTCTCTATCCGACACAATACTCTTCGGAACCCCATGAAGCTTCACAATCACCTGAATGTAAATTCTAGCCAACTTTGGCACAGGAAAGGTGATGTTGATAGGAATGAAATGAGCAGACTTAGTCAACCTATCCACAATCACCCAAATAGTGTCGGACCTTCTCGCGATGTTGGCAACCTGATCCACAAAGTCCATGGAAATGCTGTCCCACTTCCATTCCGGAATCTCTAAAGGTTGCATCAGCCCCGCAGGCTTCTGGTGCTCAATCTTTGACGTCATAAAACTCTTACCTTAGGAAAACTTGAGAAGATTTTCCCTTCTTCCTTCTCCTTAGCGCCGCCTAGGACTTCCCACTCTCTCTCAATTCTGAATTTTTTCTCACCTTTTCACAAATGAGAGAGATTACCTAATCTGAGCATATATACACTTTGGGCAGCGCGGCTTAGGCCCTTTACACCCTGCTCCATTTCTTCCACCATCCCCTAGGCACAATACCAATGCTCATTATTTATTTAGATAAAACAATAATAATGCAACGCCTAAATAATTCAATTAAATAATTAATTAAATTATTTTGGGTGTTACACATGTTCCAGTTCAACTTTCATTTTATTTCTTAACAAATTCCTAAGAAGTTATTTCCCCTCCATACCTAAGCTGTTGTTCTCTCTCATATACTCCCTTGTTTGTTAGGAAGTGAGGCTTTTACCTACTTATCCATATCCCATCAAGATATATGCGTCGAGACGTGAGGAAACTCAAGCCACACACCAACAAATTAATAATGAAGCTTAAGTATAAATTATTTTATCCATCATTCATTGATGCCAGATCAACAACTATCAGAACATAAGAATCAGGGTAAAAAAAAAATAAAAAGATAACCTGAGCATGAAGTATGCAGTCACATCCGGAAAAAAGATAAGGCAATACTTCCCTTTGGACCTCTGTAGGCATGATATATCCAACCTCTTCCATCCTGAAATAAAATTTTAATCATGTGAGAATCTGTGTATCTTCCTGCAAGTAATTGTAAACCAATTTAAGATACCAACCAAGGAAATAAACAATTCAACTCAATAACAATCAATCAATCAAATTACAAAAGAGCATGAATACCATTGCAAAACTGAGGCTACCTTAATCCAACAGATATCAAAAACAACATTATTATGAGCAATCCATTCAAAAATCCTGGCATCCTCTGAGATTAAAAGAGGGAAAAATTGATGAACCATGAAATTCAGAGATATCAATTTAATTTTAAATTAAACTCTAAACAACAACAAAAATACAAACCTGCATTCTTTTCAAAGCATCCAACTTCTGAACCTTTATCTTTATCTTTGCATTCATTAGCAACAACATCAGAAACCACACAACCTAAATAAAGTGAGATATGGAAGAGGGGTTAGGGTTTTGAATCACCCAAAAATTGGGGCTTTTCAGTCAAATAGAACAAGATTAGAAGAAAACTACTTACCCTTTATACTACAAGAAAATCGCCGACCAGGCTTAATCCCTCACTCAACAACACTTACTAACAACAACATTGACCATTCAAAACAACCAATTTCAAGCATTTAATCACTCAATCAAACCACATTAAGATCAAACAACATGCAAGTCATTCAAATCAAAGAATACAACTCCTTTTACCAAATTTCAGCAACTCAACATCAAGTACAACTCTAATTTCAGTTCAAATTTCATAACAAGGTTCAAACACAAATTATGCAAAGAACTCACCTTAGTTTTAAGTTACAAAATCAACAACAAGCAAAAAGTAGAAACACTATTCTTTGAAACAATCTTGAATCCCTCATTGAAACAATATTCAATCAAAACTGTATATGACCCAAAAACTCACGTTCAATCAGGGATTCACTTCGTTTTTTAATCAGAACATGATTAGGGTTTTGTTCAAAAAACATTGGAACATTTAGGGTTTTTTTAATCAGTGAAATTAGGGATAAATTAAAAAAGATAATAGAAATTACCTACAAGTCGGAGCAGCGGCAACGAAATGGTGGAGGTCGGAGGAGAAACGGTGGAGAAACAGTGGAGGTGAGGCGCAAAGGAGATGGAGAGTGGAAGAGGGAGAACGTGTCTCTCGGTGGCCGTAAAGCTCGATTAGCGATGGAGGAGGGCGGAGGAGGCCAGACGAGGGTGGAGGGTTGAGGTCGGAGGAGGATACTGAGGTCGGAGGAGGAGACTGAGGTCGGAGGAGGAGAGAGCTTAAAGAAAGTTTTGATTTTTAGGGAGAGAGACGTTTTGATTTAATGCATCGTGCTCATTTTATTTTGATAAATGGGTTGCCACGGATTTGCCACGGCATCTCCGCCGCAAATTTACGTCCTTTCACATGTCCGTGGCAAACACGTGTGAAATTTTCGCAAACTTATTAATTAAGCTTGCCGTCGCAGATCTGTGGCAAATTACTTACGGAATAAGCTCCGTGGCAAGCTTTTCTTGTAGTGACTTAGGTGGTCTTACTCGACCCATCAAAATCATCAACATCACCATTTTTAGTTCATCATATTCGACTCGACAACTACAACATCAACTATTTAGTCATACTTGACACAGCGTTGCTTTTACTGTTAATCATTCTTATTTGACATTACAAGACACCCCAACCTCGGGCAACATGATATGGCGCCCTAGGACTCGACGCTTCAGAATTCGACACACCTACATTGCACTTCGACACACACACACTGCACTTCGACACACATACACTGCACTTCGACACACATACGTTGCACTTCGACACACCTACACTGCACTTCGGCACACATACACTGCACTTCGACCACATACACTGCACTGCGGCACACATACACTGCACTTCGGCCCACATACACTGCACTTCGACACAGGCGCCTTTGTGTAACTCCCAAAAATAATTCAATTATTTATTTAATTGGGTTATTTAAGGCTTACAACATTTTGTTAGGTCAAATAATTAATTTGGAAGTTTCATTTCATTTAGGAGGTGTTTGAGTAATGGAGGAGGTGAGAATAAGGGCCCATGACCCATTAGTTAAGCCCATATCCATGATATAAGTTGAGGTGTCGATGGTGAGAGTTCATTTGGCAATCAAAGCAAAGAAAAGTCAAAGAGTAAAGTGAGTAGAGAGAGAGAGAGAGGTGCGATAGCCTTAAGGAGGAAGAAGAGAAGATCTTGGCGGGGAGAGTTCAAGTTCAAGGAAGAGGAGCTTGCTTGTTGGTGGATCTTGGAGTCTTGGTGGAGAGAGTACTTGTTCTTCAATCTATTGAGGTAAGGGGGCTCTCTTTCACCTATAATAGAGTATATGATGAGTGTTATTTGTGGGTTAGACTCTAGGATGATTGTTGAATTGATTGTGTTGTTGATTGTGTGACTGATGTTGTGGTTGAGTCAATTTGGTGAAATTGTGATTTGTGTATGTGTTGTTGATGATTGGTCATATGAAAGACCTAGGAAAGAAATGGGATCTAAGGAACCCTAAGCGCAAGGACGCTATTGTTGGTGTTGGCTCCTTCGTTGTTACTTTGATGTGCGTTGGGTAAATTGTGGTTTAAGTTTGATCATAGTATGAGAATCAAAGAAAAGAGGGAAGATGAGGGTTAGGTGCCTAGGGCGCCATTCGAAATGAAGTGTTGCGCCGGTGCCGAAGTAAAGTATTACTGTGTGCCGAGAAGGGTAGGTGCGTTGTAGGATGTGTGCGTCGAAGGTGTGTGCGTCGAAGGATGTGTGCGTAGAAGGAGATGTGTGTCGGAGTATGTGAGGGTCGAAATATGTGTGTGACGAAGTGTCGCAGTGTTGTTGTAGTATATGTATGTCAAAGCTAGTGCAACCGAGGTGAGTGATGGTTTAGTGAGGAAGTGTAACCGAGGTAGTTTAACCGAGGTGAGTGATGGTGAAGTGAGGAAGTGTGGCAAGGTGAGTGATGGTTAAGTGAGGAAGTGTAACCGAGGTGAGTGATGGTGTAGTGTATGTATGCTGAAGTGTAGTGGTCGAGGTGTAGTGTATACAAGCCGAAGTGTAGTGGTCGAGGTGTAGTGTATATAAGCCGAAATGTAGTTGTCGAGGTATAGTGTATGTATGCTGAAGTGTAGTGGTCGAGGTGTAGCGTAAGTATGACGAAGTGTGTGTGCGACGAAGTGTAGATGTGACGAAGTGTAAGTTAGTGTGTGCCGAGAGGTGTAGGTGATGAAGCGTAGATGTGTCGAAGAATGTGGGAGTCGACTTGTAGATGTGTTGAGGTGTAGGTGATGAAGTGTAGATGTGTCGAAGTGTAGATGTGTGTAAGTGTGTGAGCCGAAGTGTAGTCGCCGAACTATAGATGTATATCGAAGTGTAGTTGCTGAAGTGTAGTTGTCGAGGGATAGTGTATAACTACCGAGGTGTGGATGTACCGAGGTGTAGTGTAAGTATGTCGAAGCTAGTGTTGCCGAGGTGTAGGTGTGTTGAGGAGTAGGTGTGTCGAAGTGTAGTGTACCGAGTGCGCAGCGGTGTGCCGAGGTGCGATCGAGTGTGCCGAGGTGTCTTTGTTTTGACGCCAAAGATCTGGTGCAAAGTTCTTTGCAGACGTAATTTTAGGTCTTTGTTTGGTGCCCAAGTGCGTCCAAGTTGCTGAATTGTGTTGATGCCTGGCGCCAAATGTGTGCTGACCATTGTCGTTGTTATTTGTCTACTGTTAGGCGCCATTTGTGGAGAGGTGTTGTGCCTGTGTGCGGTGTGTTGCACAAGGTTGCCGAAATGTGCGTTGTCAAAGAGTGTGGGTGTCGAAGAGTGTCGTCGCAGTGTAGGGCGCCAGTGTTTCCGTCCTGTGTGCTCCCTATGCGCCAAGCGGTGCCTTTGACAACGTTTTGATGTTTCTTGTGCAGTAAAAGTGCTGAACGTGACCACGTCCCTCACCACGTCTATAAAAGAGCAGCAGAGCAAGGGTGAAAGATCTTAATTTGGCGCGCTAGTAATGATGGTCAAAGATATAAAAAGTCAGAAGATCTTCTATTCCCCATGAGTGACAAAGGATGGCGACGCTGTAGCAATCGCATGCGAAAGTCGATCGTAAGAGGAAACAGACTTGGTAGGTGGGCAAGTGACATCAGCAACACGTGAGCAAGGTGGCTATTTAATGAAGACTCAACTCTCTCTCAACAGAGGCTCATACACTCACTCTCTCACTTCACTCCGCCATCCTTTCATCCTCCACCCTCATCAATCTTAGAGAAAGTGTTGTAAAGAAGTTCTGGAAACAGACTTCTGCATTTTGCTTTTCTGAACTTTTATTTTATTTTCTGCATAACTCACTACTGTGAGGCTCAGACGTTGTAACGTCTCTACAAATACATATGCTTTGAAGAGTTACTTAGGTGTATCTTTTGCACTTAGTTTCTTTTCTTTTATGTATGGTATTTGGATTTCAATTCCTTATCATTCTGTAAAGATGCTCAGCATGAGCTAAACACTTTGTAGTTGGGTTGTTGTTTTGCTTGTAACGAATTTCTAGTTTAATGTTATAAAGTATTGACGTTTAATGTTTTAAATCTTTGCGTAACAATATTTCCAAACTTGTTTTTAGGCATTTTTATCTAAGTCTAGACATAGAACGGATAATAGTTCATAGAACATTGCTATGGGTACCTAAAATACAGGAGTGGGCCTATTTAGAACCTAAACATAGGACCTCTTATACTTGAAGCTCTGACGTTTTGTGACTGAAAAGCACAGCTCTTTTGCAACAGCGTTCAAACATTATAACGTCTATACAGAATAGCATTTGTACGTAATAATGTGTAAACGTTATAACGTCTAACTAGAAATGATTTACTTGCATGCAACAATCCAACTCACTCTCATCCATATTTACACCCAACATTTGTTTACTTGTTTTATTTATATTCTTAGCATTAAAACCAACTCTTAGTGTCGATTTGTTACTTGGTTCTCTTTTGTTTTGAAACTTGAACTTTGAAAGCAAACCAATCCTCGTGGGAACGATCTCTTACTTAAAACCACTTTATTACTTGTACGACGTGTATACTTGCACTGATATTGCGACTACAACACAAACGCAACAAGTTTTTGGCGCCGTTGCTGGGGATTGTAGTTAACTTTTATTGTTCAAAAGTATTAGAACACAAGTTGAAAGAATTTTCTTTGTGTTGTTTGTTGTTTCGTGTGTGAACAGTAGACGTTATAGCGTATGCTTAGTTCCAACTCAAGCTCTAGTTCGATTGAACCAGGGAGTGAATCTGCGCCTGAGTTTGATCCAGAACCTGAAAGAACTTTCAGGGAACTAAGGAGACAACAAAGGTTAAGAAGGAGACAACAACAACAGCAACATCAACACCCAACCATGTGCAGAACATAACACCGGTAGAAGCTCTGAGGTGGACCTAACCCAAGAGGAGGTAGAGGACTGGTCGTGGACCGCAAACCCATACGAAACAATTGTTGTTGATGATGAACACCGGCGAGGCAAAGAACTCATCAATGCAGACCACAAGACATGGTCAATGACGGGGGACAGGCATATGCGTGATTATCTTGTGCTTAATCCTCGCTCATCTACAAACAGCATTGCAAGACCAACCCTTCATACTTGGTCACTTTGAGTTCAAGCCAATGATGTTCCAAATGCTTGCAAATGCGAGGGCAATTTGGAGGATACCCTCAAGAAGATCCATATGCACACCTAAAGCAATTTTTGGATGTGTGCAGCAATTTTATCATCCCTGGAGTTTCAGAGGATGCTTTCAGATTGAAGCTCTTCCCATATTCTCTTAAGGATAAGGCCAAAAGTTGGTTGAACTCCTTGGAGCCAAATTCAATTCACACTTGGGATGAGCTAGCAGAGAAGTTCCTTGCAAAATACTTCCCTCCCAACAAAATTGCTAAGTTGAGAAATGATATCACTTCCTTCAAACAAAGGGAAGGGGAATCATTATTTGAGGCTTGGGAAAGGTGGAAGGAATTACTGAGAATGTGCCCACACCATGGCATTCCTGTGGTGATTCAAATGGAGACTTTCTATAATGGTCTAGATCAGCCCACTAGGTTGATACTTGATGCTTCATCAGGTGGTGTCATTCTGAACATGTCTTTCTCTGAGGCATGCAAGCTTATTGATGACATAGCCACCCATAACTCTCATTGGCCATCTGATAGATTTACTCCTGGAAAGAAGGTTGGTGTCCATGAAATAAGTGAAGTAACTGCTCTTTCTGCTCAGGTGGCTACCCTGACTAATATGATCAAAACTTTGAGCACTCCAAACGTGGCCACGTCTGAGAAACAGACTGCAGCAGCAGTTGAGCCTACACATTCTGGAGGAGTAGTGTGTGTCTATTGTGAAGAAGGGCATGTGTATGAAGAGTGTCCCTATAACCCTCAGTCTGTAAACTTTGTATCTCAGAACAAAGGAAGCGGTCCCTATTCCAACTCCTACAATTCAAACTGGAGAAATCATCCAAATTTTAGTTGGAGAAACAACAATGCTTTGAATGCTAGCAATACTGCTCCTGCAATACCTCCAGGATTTCCCCCTCAACAACAACAACAACAGAGGCAGTATGTGCAAAATAACAACAATAGCAACTTGGAGGCCATGATGAACAGCTTCATAAGTGATTGTAAGACAACTCTGCAAACTCATGAGTCTTCAATCAAAACTCTGGAAAATCAAATTGGGCAAATAGCTTCAGCTCTCACTCAAAGACAGAATGGATCTCTCCCATCTACCACTGAAACACCATCATCATCATCTAACCCTAATGGTAATAATGGGGTGAATGGACAGGTAAATGCAATTTCCTTAAGAAGTGGTACTGAATATCCTGAACCAACTATGCCTGTGGAGGAAGAAGTACCAGAAAAGGAGAAAGAGGTGCTAGAGAAAGAGAAAAAGAAAGGAAAAGAGGCAAGCACAAGTGGTGAGAAAGAGAAGGATACTCCAGACATTGTGATGTCTAAGCCAGACGTTACGACGTCTACCTTTGAACCAGGAATCAAGACTGTACCTAAGCTTATACCTGAATATCCTCCTCCACCATACCCTCAAAGATTAAAGAAAGCTCATGAAGACAAGCAATTCAGCAAGTTCATGGAGATGTTAAAACAGCTACACATCAACCTTCCTTTCGTTGAAGCTTTACAACAGATGCCAAACTATGCTAAGTTTCTGAAAGACATCATCACCAAAAGGAGAAGGCTAGGGGAGTTTGAAACTGTGGCCTTAACTGAGGAATGTAGTTTAATTATGCGAGAATAAGCTCCTAGAAAACTCAAGGATCTGGCGGTTTACTATACCATGCTCCATTGGAGATTTTTACATTGGCAAAGCTTTGTGTGACTTGGGAGCAAGTATTAACTTGATGCCCAAGTCCATTTATGATAAACTTGGTATAGGAACTGCCAGACCTACTTCTTTAAGTCTCACTTTAGCTGATAAAAGTAGAGTTTATCCTGAAGGCATATTAGAAGATGTTTTGATTAAAGTTGACAAGTTTAATTTTCCAGTGGATTTTGTTATTTTAGATTTTGATGCAGATAAAGAAGTTCCCATCATTCTGGGGAGACCATTCTTAGCTACTGGAAGAACAATCATTGATGTGCAGAAAGGAGAATTGATCATGAGAGTCAATGACCAAGAAGTCAAATTCAACGTTCTCAAGCACTCAAATATCCAGATCCAAACACAGAAGAATGTTCTTATGTGGTTGCCATTGATCATATGGTTCAGAAGCAATTCAACAAAGATAATGATCACTTGGAGAAGATTCTGGGCATGCTGAAGTACAAGAGTTTTTAGCAGAAGAAGTTGTTCCTCTAGATGTAACACCCCTTCCTACCCCTTAATTTCCAACGTCATTATCAGAGTATTCTACTGTTTTCAAAATATTATTTAAGTAGTAGAAAGAAATGTTACGTCTTCATTAAAATAAACTCATCGTATGCACCATTAAGTTCGTGCAACAACGCATACATCATAAAGTTAAAACTTCAAAAATCATCTCATCACAGCGGAAATAAATATTGACTCACTAGTCCACTCAAACACGTCTCATAATCCTCAAATAAACCTCATACAGTTAAGTAATTTAACATCAAATCCCAAAAATACGCCCCCTAGGTGCTACGGTATCAGAGAGCGACACAAACAGACTTCCCGACAGCTAACAAGAAGCGGCTAGACCTTCACTCGCGATTACAGCTACGTTGCCACAATAGAGCAACATTCCAAGCGAAGGGTGCGAATTTCAATAAAACATAATCGATACATAATAGAGAAATGAGAGCGAGGCAATCACATAGCATCATCAACATCACCAATTCATGGTCACACAACAACAAATTCTCAATCGCAAACAAAGCACAATTCACGCTTATAATTATGTATGAAAGTGCAACCCCACTGAGGCATAATGCATGATGGTACCATATTCATCACAATTAAGAGGCCAAGCCTATTCTTCACCGGAGGCCGAAGCCTATTCTTCGCAAAGAGGCGAAGCCTATTCTTCACATTTATGCACATGCCATGAGATTCTATATACACATGTGCATTTCATCAAAATACTCACCGGAGTACTCACCATCATCATCATAAAACACTCATAGAGTGTATTCGCTCATAGTCATCAAAATCATATATATATATATATATATATATATATATATATATATATATATATATATCACATCATCATAATCACTCATAGAGTGAACTCGTCATATTCATCAAAATCATATAACAACATCATCACAGTCATACTTTTTCTCATCATCATTAAGCATATATATATTTTCAGTTATCCTTTAGCTTAGGGTGTTATAAAATAGTGCACTGATTGACTATGGGATTACTCAGGTAACTGATACTACTTGCAACAGGCATTGGCCACCTTTGCAAGACTCTCAGTGATGCCCTTGTAAATACACCAGCGAAAGAAATTCTGACCTTAGTGGTAAACCACAGTCTAGCCATAGTCAATTGGCACACTAGTAGTATAACAGTTCACCGAGACTCATTTATATAACATAGCATCACAAATTTTTTGTTAAGAATAGTCACGTCTCAATTCGGGAAAAACACCTAGGACGTTCAAAAGAGTAATCGATTTATAGCTACTTGTTTTCAAAAGAGGAATTGATTCATACCTTTCATTTTTAAAATGGGAAATCGATTCCTTGTTTTTATTTTAAAGGGGGAATCGATTCCTTGCTTCCACTTTGAAGTGGGAAATCGATTCCTTACTTCCATTTTGAAGTGGGTAATCGATTCCTTACTTCCCTTTTGAAGTGGGAAATCGATTCCTTACTTCCCTTTTGAAGTGGGAAATCGATTCCTTACTTCCCTTTTGAAGTGGGAAATCGATTTCTTGCTTCCATTTTCTAAAGAGGGAATCGATTTCTTGCTCATATGTCTAAAGGAGGAAGAATCGATTTACTCAAGCTTCAGATAGAGCCCAGAATCGATTTTTAAGCTTCACTTTGGGAAAAATTACTCGATTCTTATATTTGTTTACGAATCACAATTACAAACATAACGATTCGATCATCCAGCACACTCAATCAATCATATATATCAAAACATCAATTTCAAAGAAGTCAACATCCAATTCAAAAGAGAAATTTCGATCTCATCAACTCATAATAAGTAATATCAATTCATCAACAATATCTAACTCACAACACCCCATACAACTCTACCTATACCCAATTATGTTAAACGAAATGCTCACCCTTACCTTTAATATGAACGCTCCGAATATGAATGAGAACAACGTAACAAAACTACAAGGAACTCAATCGAACGATCTTCTCCTTCTCCCTTGACAATTCGCGATCTCCTCCTCTATGATCAATGAAAACATCAACACCACGGAAATTAGAGATTAAGGCTACATACTTAGGAAAAAGGAGAGAGAACGATAATGAACGATTGAGAGCTCTTACCTAACGAACTTGAGACGATTCCTTCCTTCCTCTTCTTCTTAGCGCTGAGCTCTCTCTTCTCACTCTCTCAGGTTTTGTTTTCTTTCTCTGATGCAAGGAGTGAGGCGCCAACCCTAACCCCCTTAGCTTCAGGAGTCTCAGGAGCGCCTAGCTATTGGGCTTGGGCTTCCTGGGCCATTCTTCACCACCCCCGAGTTGCCAACATTACCTCCAATACTCGTTCCACTTCCTGAACCACGCCCATCATTTTAATTAATTTAATCACGTTTCCAATAAAATCAATAATTCAATTAAATGATTTAATTCAATTATTTTCCGGGGTGTTACAACTCTCCCCCACTTAAGATTTTTCGTCCTCGAAAACATACCTGGTTCAAATAACTCCGGATACGACTCTCGCATCCTATCCTCCAGCTCCCACGTCAGGTTTTCTCCAGTTGCTCCGAGCCAAACAACCTTCACCAAATTAATCTTTTTACCTCGAAGGGTCTTCACTTCCCAATCCTCAATTAAATGCGAGCACGGTCTCCACAAAGGAGATTATCCCGCACCTCTACATCATCCTACTGAATCACATGGGGCGGGTCCGAATATACTTCGAAGTTGCGACACGTGAAACACGCCGCAAGTTCGAAGATTAGGTGGCAACGCCACCCGATACGCAACACTTCCCACTCTTTCCATAATCGATACGGTCCAATGAAACGAGGAGTCAACTTCTTTGATTTCAATACGCTGACG
The DNA here is from genome assembly GCA_020916435.1 of Oxytropis ochrocephala. NCBI lineage: Eukaryota > Viridiplantae > Streptophyta > Magnoliopsida > Fabales > Fabaceae > Oxytropis > Oxytropis ochrocephala. The sequence continues at coordinate 81,905,212 of CM037090.1, forward strand.
CCCGACGCCACTATAGGGGTGACCTCAAGAACACGTGGTCACCCGCCTCAAACTCTAAATCCTTTCTTCTCTTATCATGGTAGCTCTTACGCTACTCTGCGAGACGCTTTCATTTTCTCTCGGATCATCTTCACTTTCTCGGTGGTTTCTCTAACCACTCGAGTCCAAGCACTAAACTTTCCCCACTCTTGTACCAACATACCGAGTCCTACACCTCCGACCATACAATGCCTCAAACGGTGCCATCCCGAGCATCGGAGTGATAACTATTGTTGTATGTAAACTCGATCAAGGGAAGATGAGTATCCCACGCACCTCCCCGCTCTAGAACACACGACCTCAACAGATCTTCCAATGATTGAATTGTCCTCTCTGCGCGCCTCGGTTTGAGGATGATAAGTGAACTCAACCTCAATTTCAACCCAACTCCTTCGCAAACTACTCCAAAATTCGAAGTAAACCTTGGGTCTCTATCTCGACACAATGCACAAAGGAATACCATGCGACTTCACAATCACCGAATGTAGATTTCACCAATCTCGACACCTGGATACTTAATACCGATAGGAATAAAATGAGCCGACTTCGTTAATCTATCCACAACTACCCAAATCGAATCATGCCCTCTCACCGTATTGGGTAACTGTTGTGCGAAAAGTAGTTGTGCAAGTGTACACAATCGCAACAAGTAATATACTGATAAGTAGAGTTCGTCTCCACAGGGATTGGTATTAATTTTAGAGTTTAGAAAGGAATTACACTTTAGAGGAACAAGTAGCAAATAGTTTGAGTAACAAAGTTTCAGTTGAACAAAGGTTGTAAAAGTAACTAGTTAACAGTGAGTTAAAATATAAGAGAAATAAGTTGGATTGCCTTCACTATGTAAGTTCCCAGAAACAAGACGCTATAACGTCACACACTATAGCGTTAAGCGCTGTTGCAAATATTTTGTGCTTTTCAGTCACTAGCGCCAGGGTTTCATTACAAGATGCCTATGTCTAGGTTCTAAATAAGTTCACCCCTGTATAATCAAGATCCCACAGCTTAAGCTTTATAAACTATTGCAACTTCTATGTCTAGAGGAAGCAAAAGTTGGCTAAATGTCTTTAACCAACCTTCTCGTTTATATTAACCCTTGAGTTCTTTCTATGGTTCATGTCTGAATCCACAGAAGTTCTTGCTTTACGTGGCCAAATATAAAACAAGATTGAAAGTATTATAACACAAGGATTAAAACGCAAAACGTGAGAAATTATATACGTAATATTAATGGTTTATTACAAGCTTATAGCAACCCAACTCAAAGAGCTTAGCTCATGTTGAGCATCATCAAAATAACACAAATACAAATACTTGCATTACCGTAGGTAAGAAGGGGAATACAAGTGCAAAAGATACAAGCTTGAAATCTCCTAATCATCCACGCATAGATGGTACATCATCATCAGCCTTACACCGTGAGAAAAATACAGAAATTACAAAGGAAGAAAATAAAATGCAAAAGCTTCAAAAGTGTATCAATGGAGAAGAAGAAAATGTCACGTTCTCTCTCTCTACCAATACTCTCTCTAACTCTGAAAATTCTAAGGTATATGGTAAGGAAATCAGCATCTCTAGTATATCTAGCATGAGGTACAACTCTTCTCCAAAAGTCAAGAAAGGTGATGTTTGCTTTTTCACCAACTCCACTATTCCTTTACTCATGCAATGACAAGTGTCCACACAAATCCAATAAAATCCGCACATGTCGCCAAAAGTCTCGTGGACACAAGATAAGGAACATGGATTAATGAGCTTGGCGCCAAAATTTCACTTTTCCTTTAGATGCTCAACATACGCTCTTCTTGACGCTATAGCGTTAGGACGCTATAGCGCTAAACACTGCACTACTTCACAAAATACATCAAAACAATCACAAGGGCACCAAATGTGCCAATTTCATAGCAAAGCAGTGTTTAGCCCTTCCTTACCTAATATAAACAGAAATACAATAAATACTATACTAATATTACTTGAGAACTTACTTAATTTAATGATTAGAGGCATAAATAACTCATATAAATATGAGTTATCACACCCCCAAACTTAAACCATTGCTTGTCCCCAAGTAATGACACTTGCAAAGACAAAACAAACTGACACTTATTTACAAACACAAGACTTGATCAGCAATTCACTTCTAAGCATACTCATTCAAATATTTTCTCAATGAGCTAACAATTCAGATTCACACTCACACCAACACACCAATGCATTTTATTCAACTTCTAAGCTTATTACTGCTCAATAGTGTGTGTGTGATCTCTTGACTCATCTCAATTCCTAGCTAGATTTGGATTTCTCTTTAGCCTTGGAAAGAATGGCCTTCTTTTGGTGAAATCAAGAACTTTTTCAAAACAAAGGACTAGATTAACATTTTCACACGGAAATGGGGGATTTTCAAGCATGACAAAGGGTTTAACTAGGCATTTCAAGTCTATGGTCGAGTGCTCTAACTTATTGAAACCGAACAACTCACGCTATATGTTTTGGCGCTATAGCGCTTTGAACACCGATAATGATTTATTTACTAGTTGCAAAATTTCATTACTCTACTCCACAAAGAATTATTTATACAATTTATTTTTTATTTTTTATTTTTTTTTTTAAAATGAGGCTTTGCCTCTTTGCCTTTGGGACAGCCGAGCTCTTGTTTCGAGAAACTACAGCTTTACAATATATTTACACTGAACTTCTAAGTCACTGACCACCCTAAGACCTTCGTACCTAACCTTTATATAGCCTAAACACCCCCAAACTTTGCTTCAAAACACTCTTCAAGTTTTTAGTCAAGCCTTGATGTCACCTTGGTTAACCAGGACTAACCTAAGCATCAGATAGTCCCAGGCTAACTAAGTTTTTCCTTAAGCACAGAGATTTTTTATGTGTGGGAGCAATAATAAACAAAGATTTTTTTCTAAACGCATGGCTCTCTTACTCACTCACACAATCATCATTAAAATTAGCCCAAAGAGAATGCACCGAATGATTATACTTAAAAGTGAAACACATGAAACAGTGTCCTCCCCACAACAAAAGTGAAAGCGAGTCAAAGGTCCTCACTGCTCTTAAAGAACGAGGGAGAAGCCTAAGACAAAACAGAAACAAGATAAAACCAGTCTTTAACATTTGTGAAGCGCAAGACAGACGCTATAGCGCTTCACAACTTTATTGAAACATACAGCAAAATTAAAAACTACTACAGCAGGCTGTTAAAATCATTTCTTTAATAGACCAGACCTGGTCCTTGAACTGACACGAGTGGGCTGAGGAAGCTTTGTAGCCTTTTTCTTTTTCTTCTCTTCCTTCTGGCCTTCCTCAGGCGCTATAGCATCAGACGCTATAGCGCTTCCACTGGGGGCTTCCTTCTCTTTAGCTGCCTTCATCTCTGCTAACTTACTAGCGACTTTCAAATTTTCTTGATCGATAACTCCTTTTCAGCTTCTTGTGCTTCTGGCTGCACACTTTCTTGATCCTCTTCCTCAATCACAACAAGCTTTGCTCCTGGGCTCCTTCTGGCAGATACATACGTTGGCCTCTTTGTTGCCACGTGCTTTTCCTTCAGAACACGGCTTGCACTTCCTTCCTTGGAGGGCTGTCAGCCATGGCCTGAGCTTCTTCTTCAGAACCTGCAAGAATATTAATCTTTGATTGAGGGCTCCTTTGGGCTCTTTGCTTAAGCCTAGAGATTTTGTTGTACTTGACACGATGATGATGATGGACTTTTTTCAGGCCGCAGCGCTATAGCATCGACGCTATAGCGCTAGCGATTCTCGCAGCAGGAATTTGGGGATTGATTTGTTGTGGTGATGCGGTGGTGGACTTGGTTCTTTCTACGGCTATGGGAGATTGGGCCAGTGGTTCTGGTTTGGCTTTGGCTCATTCAGATTTGGTGTTTCTTTGTGTAGGTGTGGGTGATGTTTCTCTTGTTGGGATGGGTGGAGGGATGGTTGGTGCAGATTGGGGTGTTTCAGAACAGCTTTGATCTTGGGGTCAGTGGTGAAGGTATTTGTGGTGAAGGTGGTCTAGTGGGGCTAGGTGTGGGATCGTAAGGCAATTCCTCATAGTCTTCACTCTCGATCCTTCCTCCTTTTATGGGCTCTCCTCACCGATTTCTCCTCACTTTCGTGAATCTTCCTCCTCTTCTTGAGTCATTTACTTCCTTCATCACCCTCCTCGTCTCTTCTTCATCTTCTTCACTTAGTTCCTCCAAATCTTCAAAGGTTTAAGGACTCTTCACCGCTCACCTTTGTTTTCTTTTTTAGCAGGACTCCTTCCTTCTTCAAGGCGGGGCTCCTTGGTCTCTTTTTTGAGTGCCTCCACAGCAGGCCTTTTTGCTTACCCTTTCTTCTTGTTGAGGTGGATCCTTCACACCTTCTTCCTCAATTAACCACTCGGAAATACAGGGGCTCCAGTAATTCCTTTCCTCGACAACTTCTCCATTACAGCTTTTTCCCACTCAAACTTTGCCTTCACAAATTTGCACAAAGCCTGTTGGTTCTTTTTCAACTGATTAAGCGCTATAGCATCAGACGCTATAGCGCTAGCACTTCTTTGTCTGGGTTTGAACACAACAGGGATATCTCCTTGAGGAGTTCTCCTCTCATCACGAATCTCAATTTCAACCTCAGCCTGCTTACACAACTCAGTAATTAAACATGGAAAGTAAAGATTACCATCGCCTCTTGACCGCTTTTCTCAATCTCCCTTGAAATGATTTTGCCCACATCAATGCTCTCTCCTTCCAAGATAGCATCTAGCACTATTAACCTGTCCTTCTCCACATTGGTTGTGTGGGAAGTAGGCATGAGTGAGTGCCTGATAAAAGTAAACCACATTGCAGCCTCATCCACCAGAAATGCTTTCTTCACCTTAAATTCGGATCCAAACCTTTCCCATGTAGCTTCCTCCACACGATCCTCTTCTCGACCTCCTCCATTTCGTCACACAAATTTCCATGTATCCAAATTTTTCTCCAATGCTTTCCCGAATACCCTAGCTTGAAGTGTTCATTAATGGCACTTGGCTGAAATCAACCATTTCACCCCTAACCATAGAATAGGTTTGGGGCTTTCCCCCTTTGGAGGAGGAATACCTTTGTAAAACTCTCTCACCGTGAGGCACCACAAATTCCCCTCTTTGCTTTATGAATTTCTCGCCACCCAAGCGCTATAACAAGAGATGTGAACACATCGGGGGCTTTTTCTGCTTTAAAACCCTTTCTCGCAATGAAATTCATCTTCCAAAGAACGCCAGGATCGCTCTTTTTGGGTCTATAGCTCTAGAGGAACTGGGCTCTGAGGTCTTGGTCTTTCTCTCGGTTTTCAATTGAATGTTTCTTCACCATTTTGAGATTTTTGAAGAGATGAAAGTGCTTTGGGGAATTTTCTCAATCAAATGTGAGATCGGTTGCGAGAGAAGAAAAGGAATGAAGTTATGGCCGGATGAGGTTAGGGAAGAAGAAGGAGAATCAACGGTTAGAAAGAAAGAGAAACAGGGAGTGGTTGAGTGAGAGGTTATTGGGAATTGAATGAGGTGACCGTTGTTGATGGGCGGAGTGGATCAAGTGATGGGGTTGTCACGTGGGCGCATAGGCGCAGCAGCTGAAGTGCAGCAGCGCTTGCGTGCCACGTCATTATAACCGACCCATACGTTGAAATAAAAATGTTTCTTCCTTCCAGCTACCTCCCCTTGACGCTTATAGCGCCAACATCACACTATGGTTCTTCAATTTTCCAAATTCCTCAACACAAAAATTTTTCTCCTGCACAATAAAAAAAAAAAAAATAGCAAAAATAGCGAAATGTTAATTAAAATCTTGGGGTGCCTCCCAAGAGCGCTTTGTTTTAAGAGTCATCACCGACTTCTTCATTTGATGTTAGGGATCTTGAAGATCAATTGAGGTCTTGTCCTCATCACAAAGTCACCATGGTACTTTGTTTTACTCTCTGTCCATTCACCTTGAAAGTGGTGTTGGTTGCTTCATCATATAAATCCACGGCACTATAAGGGTAGACCTTGACTAATTTAAAAGGGCGGCACCACCTTGATTTGAGCTTGCCAGGAAACAATTTTAATCTTGAATTGAAGAGAAGCACTTGGCCTCCTTCAATCAGCTCTCTGTTCTGGATTTTCCTGTCATGCCACACCTTTGTTTTTTCCTTGTAAATGGCTGAACTTTCATAGGCAAAGATGCCTAATCTCATCAAGTTCATTTAATTGAAGTAGCCTAGCCTTACCTGCCCTATCACAATCAAAGTTGAGCTTTTTTATGGCCCAATGAGCTTTGTGTTGCAGCTCAATAGGGAGGTGGCATGCTTTCCCAAACACAAGTCTGTATGGAGACATTCCCAGAGGTGTCTTGAAGGTCATCCCGTAAGCCCATAACGCATCATCCGCATGGATTGACCAGTCCTTTTCTTGAGGTCCCACCATTTTTTCAAGCATCCTTTTGATTTCTCTATTGGACAATTCAGCTTGCCCATTTGTTTGTGGGTGGTATGCGTGTGGCAATTTTGTGCCTCACTCCATATTTTCCCAATAGAGACTCAATCAACTTGTTACAAAAGTGAGAACCCTCATCACCGATAATTGCTCTTGGTGTACCATATCCGTGAATATGTTCTCTCACAGAACTTGGCCGATCGACTTGGCATCATTGTTGGGGAGAGCCACGCACTTCAACCCATTTGGAAACATAATCCACACCACCAAAATGTACAAATTCCCATGAGAAGGAGGAAAGGGACCCATGAAATCCATGCCCCATACATCAAAGAGTTCAATCTCTAAGATGTTGGTTAAGGGCATTTCATGCTTGTTTGAAATGTTCCCGACCCTTTGACACCTTGCACACGCCTCTTTACCAATTCTTGAGCATCCTTGAATAATGTAGGCCAAGAATACCCACATTGTAGCACCTTTGCAGCTGTCCTAGTTCCTCCAAAGTGTCCACCACATGGTGAAGCATGACAATGCTCTAACACTTGAGGTTGTTCTTCTTCTGCAAGGCACCTTCTTATCACTTGGTCTTGGCACTTCTTGTAGAGAAAAGGTTCATCCCAATAATAATCTTTCACTACATGAAAAAACCTTTTTCTTTGTTGATAATTCAGATCTGCAGCACAATTCTGCTTACCAAGTTATTCACTATATCAGCAAACCAAGGAGCAGCGATCTTCTTGACGCTTATAGCGTGCGGTGTTATAGCGGCAACCGCTATAGCGTTACACTTTTTCACCAAGCACGCTAACAACTTCTCATCCGGGAAGATTTCTTTAATCTCACCCCGCTGCACTGCATTTTCTCCTTCAAGTCTAGACAAATGGTCAGCAACTTGGTTCTCCACCCCCTTTTTATCATGAATTTCCAAGTCAAATTCTTGGAGGAGGAGAACCCATCTTATTAGCCTTGGTTTTGCATCTTTCTTTGAGATCAAATACTTGATGGCTGAATGGTCTGTAAAAACAATTACTTTTGTGCCAACCAAGTATGATCTAAATTTATCAAAGGCAAAACCACGGCTAATAGCTCTTTTTCAAGAATCGTAATTTAGTCGTGCTTTCAATAAGTGTTTTGCTTGCATAGTAAATGGAATGAAAGATTTTATCATACCTTTGACCGAGCACACGGCTCCCATCGCATAGTCACTTGCATCACACATGAGCTCGAATGGCTTACTCCAATCGGAGCAACAATGATAGGTGCGAATCGTGCTTTCTTTAACTTCCTGAAGGCTTCAAGGCATGCAAAGATCAAAGTTGAAAGTGGTGTCATGTCAAGGAGTTGACATAGAGGTTTTGAGATCTTTGAGAAGTCTTTAATGAATCTCCTATAGAACCCAAAGATGCCCAAGGAAACTTCTTATACCTTTGACACTTGAGGGGGTGGCAATTTTTCAATGACTTCAATCTTGGCCTTGTCCACCTCTAAGCCTTTCTTGGAGATCCTATGCCCTAGTACAATTCCTTCTTGCACCATGAAGTGACATTTCTCCCAATTAAGCACAAGATTTGTCTCTTCACACCTTATCGATCTCTCTCTTCCAAGTTGTCCAAACACGTAGAAGTCATCCATAAAAACCTCCATAGATTTTTCAATGAAGTCGAGAATATGGACATCATACATCTCTCGAAAGTTGCGGGGCATTACACACCCAAAGGGCATTCTTCTAAAAGCAAATGTGCCATAAGGACATGTGAATGTGGTCTTTTCACGGTCTTCGTGAACTATTGCTATTTGATTATAGCCGAGTAGCCATCAAGAAAGCAATAATAGTCCTTACCAAAGAAGTCTGTCCAACATTTGGTCAATAAAAGGGAGAGGAAAGTGGTCTTTCTTTGTGGCTTTGTTCAATTTCCTATAGTCCATGCAGATTCTCCAACTATCCACTGTTTCTTGTGGGAATCAACTCATTTTTGTCATTTGTGATCACAAAGGACACCACCTTTCTTGGGAACACACCGCATAGGGCTCACCCATGCACCGTCGTAAATAGGATATACAATCCTCGCATCTAACCACTTGAGGATTTCCTTTTTCACCACTTCCTTCATTATGGGATTAAGCCTTCTCTCGTCCTTCAATGCTATGTTTAGCATTTTCCTCTAACACAATCCTATGCATGCAGATTGTAGGACTTATCCCATGTATATCGACATTTGCCATCCTATTGCCTTCTTGTGCCTTTTTAGAGTTGTAATGAGCTTCACTTCTTGGTTTTGATCCAAACTAGCAGAAATGATGACAGGTAGAGTCTCATTTTCCCCCAAATATGCATACTTCAGGTGCTTGGGTAATTCTTTCAACTCTAGGTCAGGTGGTTGAATGATAGAAGGCACACTCTTCTTGAGGTCTGAGTTTTCTTGCTCTAGTGACTCATATCTCCTAGCCCAAACCTCATTCACGCTTTGTTTTTCAATTGGAGCCTCCTCTTCTTCCAACAATTCATGTTCCTCAGTATTGTTAAGCACCTTTTCCAAGTGGTTGTTAGTTTTCTGAAAATGCTTTTGCACCACTTGGTCAAGAGAAACCACAAAGGAACACTCTTCAGTATTAACATCTGGAAGCTTTAATGCATTCAGAACATTGATCTTAACTTCTTGATCATTGACTCTCATTGTCAATTCCCTTTTTGTACATCAATGAGTGTCTTCCTCAGTAGCTAAAAAGGGTGTACCTAAAATGATAGGTACTTCTCGCATCCGCTTCAAAATCTAGAATAACAAAGTCAACAGAAAAACAAATTTATCTACTTTAATTAAAACATCCTCCAAGATTCCTTCAGATAGGCAAGTGACCTATCGCCTAACCGGGCTTACGTAAGTAGGTCCGCGCTTCCTATACCCAATTGTGTGTAAATGGACTTGGGCATTAAGTTGATACTTGCCCCAAGTCACATAAAGCACGCACTGAATAAAAGTTTCCAATGGAACAGTATCATTGTGAAACTACCAGTGTCCTTTAATTTTCTCGGGAGTTTATTTTGCATCAACATGTCGCATTGCATTCCCGCCATTGCCACGCTTTCAAATTCTCCCAACCTTCTTTTCTTTGTCAAAACATCTTTCATAAATTTGGCATAGTTGGGCATTTGTTGTAATGCCTCAACTAGAGGAACATTAATGTGCAATTGTTTTAACACCTCAAGGAATTTATTAAATTGTTTGTCCTCATGTGCCTTTTTTAACCTTTGAGGGTAAGGGGGAGCAGGATATTCGTGCACCAATTTAGGTTCAGTGTTCTGTTTGCATTTGACGCTATAAGCGTCAAAAGCTATAACGTCTGAAAATTCTTTTCATTTTCAAAGAACACTTGACTCTAAATTCTTAGGTGCGAGAGTTACCTCTTTACCACTTCGTGGTTATTGCTTTGACATGCTCCTTGCCCGGTGCATGAGATGGAGAAGGTTCGATGAGTAGATGGAGTCCACCATTCGCCTTTGTGTGAGAGAGCGACGCAAATCTGTCCCCACTTGATTCTCCGTAGTTTTGATTGATGCTTCATGAGTCCGCATTGTTGTTTTACAATCACCGATGAATGACCTTAGCAGAGACTCCATTGAATTGTCCATAGCAGAGCAGGAGCATTCTGCCTTGAGGTCATGTTGTTGCTGCCTTGGAAAACCTGGGAATAGCAGGAGCACTTGTGCTTGTGTTAGCATTATTTCCTCCCCATCCGGTTAGGATGATTCCTCCAACCAGGGTTGTATGTATTAGAATAAGGGTTGTTACCCTTGTTGTAACCTACATAGTTGATGTAAGCGAGGATTCGTTGTACACTCCTCATGCAGATGAGCCCTCCACAAGATACACAACCGGCTTCTCCAGTGGAGCTTGTTCAATTCGCCGCAGCTTGACCTTTCAGCGCTATAGCATCGACGCTATAGCGTTGGCGATGTTCAACTCCTTTATCATGTTTGTTAGAGTGGCCACTTGGGCCGAGAGAGAGCAGAAACCTCACTCACTTCATGAACCCCACTACTTTCCTTGTAGAATTCAGCCTTTCAAAGAGAGGCCATGAAGAATCATTAATGGCAATGCGCTCTATAAGCTCACAAGCATCATTATATGATGAGTTCGAATTACACCTCCGGATGAGGCATCCAACATGGACCTAGTAGTGCCTCTCTAGCCCATTATAAAAAGTCTCCATTTGAATTACTATAGGAATTCCATGATGTGGACATTTCCTAAGCAACTCCTTCCACCTTTCCCAAGCTTCATGTAATGATTCACCCTCTTTTTGCTTGAAGGATGTGATGTCATTCCTCATCCTTGCATTTTTGTTTGGTGGGAAATACTTCTCCGTAAATTTCTTTGTCATATCTTCCCAAGTAGTGATAGAATTAGACTCCAAGGAATTCAACCAAGCTTTTGCTCTGTCTTTTAAAGAATAAGGAAACAGCTTTCAGCCAAAAGCATCCTCACTCACCCCGGAATAATGAAATTATCGCACACTTCAAGGAAGTTTCTCGATGAGCAAAAGGATCTTCTTGAGAAGAACCTCCAAATTGTCCAGATTGTTTGGAGCATTTGGAACATCATAGGCTTGAACTCAAAGTGAGTAGCGGTCACCACAGGCCTAGTGATGCTTGTTTCCATGGAATGTGGATCAAACACAGCATAATCTCTCATTGGCCTGTCTCTGTCATTCACCATTTGATCAGGCCCTTGATTAATGAATCTGTCTCTATACCAGTATTCATTATCAACTTTAGTATGGGTAAAAGGACCTTGCCTTCCACGTCTTGGCATTCTTCCTCCTAATTGTGAGGGAGTTCTTCCCCCAATTGTTCCTCTACCAGTATGATGAGAGTGCTCAGACATAGTTTGTCTGATTTGTTGTAACCTTTGTTGGCGTCTTAACCTTCTGAATCTTCTCTCTGGTTCAGGATCAAACTCAAAAGTGGGTGGTTCTGATCTGGGCATACGCTATATCATCAGACGCTATAGCACTTCCTGTAACACACAACAGAAAATTGCCAAGGTAAAACCTCCCTAAGGATGTAATAATTTCTAAACAATAAAAATTAAATGCAATCCCCGGCAACGGCGCCAAAAACTTGTTGTGCGAAAAGTAGTTGTGCAAGTGTACACAATCGCAACAAGTAATATACTGATAAGTAGAGTTCGTCTCCACGGGGATTGGTATTAATTTTAGAGTTTAGAAAGGACTTACACTTTAGAGGAACAAGTAGCAAATAGTTTGAGTAACAAAGTTTCAGTTGAACAAAGGTTGTAAAAGTAACTAGTTAACAGTGAGTTAAAATATAAGAGAAATAAGTTGGATTGCCTTCACTATGTAAGTTCCCAGAAACAAGACGCTATAACGTCACACACTATAGCGTTAAGCGCTACAAATATTTTGTGCTTTTCAAATACTAGCGCCGTGGTTTCATTACAAGATGCCTATGTCTAGGTTCTAAATAAGTTCACCCTCAGATATTCAAGATCCCACACCTTAAGCTTTATAAACTATTGCAACTTCTATGTCTAGAGGAAGCAAAAGTTGGCTAAATGTCTTTAACCAACCTTCTCGTTTATATTAACCCTTGAGTTCTTTCTATGGTTCATGTCTGAATCCACAGAAGTTCTTGCTTTACGTGGCCAAATATAAAACAAGATTGAAAGTATTATAACACAAGGATTAAAACGCAAAACGTGAGAAATTATATACGTAATATTAATGGTTCATTACAAGCTTATAGCAACCCAACTCAAAGAGCTTAGCTCATGTTGAGCATCATCAAAATAACACAAATACAAATACTCGCATTACCAGAGGGTAAGAAGGGAATACAAGTGCAAAAGATACAAGCTTGAAATCTCCTAATCATCCACGCATAGATGGTACATCATCATCAGCCTTACACCGTGAGAAAAATACAGAAATTACAAAGGAAGAAAATAAAATGCAAAAGCTTCAAAAGTGTATCAATGGAGAAGAAGAAAATGTCACGTTCTCTCTCTCTACCAATACTCTCTCTAACTCTGAAAATTCTAAGGTATATGGTAAGGAAATCAGCATCTCTAGTATATCTAGCATGAGGTACAACTCTCCTCCAAAAGTCAAGAAAGGTGATGTTTGCTTTTTCACCAACTCCACTATTCCTTTACTCATGCAATGACAAGTGTCCACACAAATCCAATAAAATCCGCACATGTCGCAAAAGCATCGTGGACACAAGATATGGAACATGGATTAATGAGCTTGGCGCCAAAATTTCACTTTTCCTTTAGATGCTCACCGCTACGCCTCCTCTTGACGCTTATAAATAAGTTAGACGCTATAGCGCTAAACACCGCACTACTTCACAAAATACATCAAAACAATCACAAGGGCACCAAATGTGCCAATTTCATAGCAAAGCAAAGTTGTTTAGCCCTTCCTTACCTAATATAAACAGTAAATACAATAAATACTATACTAATATTACTTGAGAACTTACTTAATTTAATGATTAGAGGCATAAATAACTCATATAAATATGAGTTATCGCGAACTCCACCACAAAATCCATAGAGATACTATCCCACTTCCACTGGGGACATTCAACGGTTGCATCATTCCCGCAGCTTTCGTGCTCGACCTTCGATTTCTCGATGTGTCAAACACGAGTACACGAATCGCGCCACATCTCGCTTCAATCCAGCCACGAGAAAATCTTTTTCGAGATCTTGATACATTTTTGTTGCTCCTGATGGATACTCACTTTATTCTTGTGGCCCTCCTCGAGGATCGCTTTCCTCATTTCTTCATCTTCGAACACAAATTCTCCTCGATATCTCAACACATTCTCGCATCTATCTCAAAGTCCTCATTCCCAGATCGACCAATCCCACTCATCAAATCAACCAATTTCACGCCTAACTTCGCGCTTCACCGATACTAGTCATAAAATCATTGCCAATTTTCAACATGCCCAACCGACACTCGAGGTGTGACTTCACAAACTAAACTCATGTCCCCGAATTGCTCAATCAATTCAAGCTCTCTAGCCATCAATGCCGACATATGCAAAGTCTTCCTACTCAAAGCATCTGCAACCACATTAGCTTTACCCGGTGATAACTCAATTCAAAATCATAATCTTTCAATAGTTCCAACCACCAGCGCTGCCTCATATTCAATTCTTTCTGATCGAACAGATACCGTAGACTCTTGTGATCACTAAACACCTCAAATCTCGATCCATACAAGTAGTGCCTCCAGATTTTCAATGTAAATACCACAAAGAAGAAGTTCTAGATCATGAGTAGGGTAATTCTTCTCATGAGTCCTTAATTGCCTCGACGCATAAGCGACCACCTTCCCATTCTCGCATAAGCACGCCACCCAAACCCATCTTGGAAGTCCACAAGATACTACAAACGGCTCGACCGGACTAGGTAAGGTCAACACTGGAGATGTAGTCAATCTTCTTTTCAGCTCATTGAAACTTTCTTCACATCGGTCATCCCAAACAAAAGCTTTGCCCTTGCAAGTTAATTGGGTCAATGGCAGAGCCAACTTCAAAACCCTCAATGAATCTTCTATAATAGCCACTAATCCTAGAAAACTCCTTATTTCAAGAATCGACTTTGGAGACTCCCACCGCAAAGATCAGATCAACTTTGGAAGGATCCACCGCAATCCCTTCACTAGAAATCACATGACCGAGAAAATCGACCCTTTTCAACCAAAACTCACACTTGGGCGACTTTGCATATAACTTTCGACTCTCGTAATTTCTAACACCAACCTCGGATGTTCCGCATGCTCCTCTTCCGACTTAGAGTAAATCGTAATGTCATCAATGAAAACCACCACAAACTTGTCCAAGTACTCACGGAAAATTTGGTTCATGTATCCCATGAATACTCCCACGCATTAGTCACACCGAAAGGCATAACGGAATACTCGTAGTGCCCATATCTTGTCCTCGAATGCCGCCTTCGAACATCTTCATCCTCGACCTTGATCCGTGATAACCGGACCTTAAGTCAATCTTGCTAAATACTTTAGCACCCACTAATTGATCCATCAAGTCATCAATCCTCGCAACGGTACTTATTCTTGATTGTAACTTTATTTAACTGCCGATAGTCTACACACAACCTCATACTACCATCTTTCTTTTCACTAGCAACACTGGGCTCCCAAGGTGACACACTCGGTCTCACAAACTTCTTTTCTAACAAATCTTCAAGTTGCTTTTTCAATTCTCGCTAACCTGTTGCGCCTCAAAAGTCCCCGAGGAGAACCTTCCTCGCTTACAACTTTTCTAAAAAGAAATCTTTCAATGAAGCCGCCACTAACATTTATTAAGGAAAATATTAGGAAAACCTTTTGGAAAGCAATTGGTCTTTCAAAACTCGAGATGTAGGTCGGGGGTCTGTTAGGTGTGGGAAGGTATTAGCACTCTCCACACCTCCTTTCTACCGAAAGGGAACCATTAATTCGATATGTGGTTTTGAAGTGTTTGATTTGAAATGAATCGTTCTACTTCTTTTCTTTTCCTTTTTATTTGAAAGAGTTTTTTAGAAAACAAGAGAGAAAGAAATCTTTTTGGGATCTTTGAAAAGTGAAACTAAACTTAGATTTTTAAAAGAGTGCTTGACGGGATGTGACCCGCTCCTACGCACCCTCAATCAATGCGATGAGGATCAAAGCTACGTAGTTCTTGGTTCTTAATCTTGAGAGAATCTGTGTTTTGTCTTTATCTTATCTTTTGGGTTTTGGAAATATGACTCAAGCGTTCATGAATACCAAACAAGCAATGGCTTCGAGTGGCGTTCACTACTAACTTGAAAGAAAAGTGTTGGAACCGATAATCAATCGAGCAATTACTCAAGTGATTACTAGTTGCAACGCTTTTATTATCTTTTCTCAAATTGTTTTGGAAAAGAATGAGTCTTAGTGATAACTACCACTAATAGCTCATATTGTTTTTTGGATTTTGAATTGATTTGTATTTGATTAAGGTGTGGAGCTTTCGTGATAATCAAACAAGCAAGGGCTTCGAGTGACTACCACTAGTAACTCCATCATTAACGATCAAACAAGCATCGGCTTCGAGTGATGGCTAATGATTTTGTTTATGAAAATGCCTTAGGGTTTTTATTAGAAAACATTTGATTTTGGACTTGAACAGAAAGTAGAACATTACAAATCCTTTTTATTCAAAACCGAGACAACAATGAAAGCATAGGCAAAGCAAACATGAAGAATATTTACAAGTCGCCATGAACAAATGAATACATGATTGAACAAGCATATGAGTGTACAAGTATGCAATTGTAAAATACAAGGCATAACATTATTGAATGCATAATTAAATGCATGAGCATATAATAGTGGAAGGCAAGGCATGGTATTATGGAATGCATGAGTAGGCAAGTATTAAAATGCATGAACATACATGTGTAGAACACAAGACATGAGATTAATATATGCATGGGCACTTAAGAGAGTATGAATGCAAAAGATATAAACTTGTATGAGTGCATGAATGATAGGATGCAAAGTGTAAAAATCTTTTGGGGTATTTGTGCAAATAAGCAAGTGGTAAAAACTTGTGGTAAAAAGTTAGTAAAGAGTAAAACAAGTATGCATGAAGTGTAAGGTAATATTTACTTAATGAAATGGTAAAAGTAAACAGTAAAAATGTTTTCTTTCCTTTTTTTTACTTATGGTAAAATGCTAGTAAGTGGTAAAGTAAACATGAAAATGGGTGGTAAAAAGTTTAAGAACACATTCACATTCTTACACATTTCTACACAAAATCAAACACACATTTTAAGCATTAAAATGAACCCTAAAATGGCCTCTAAGGCCGAAACCTTATATGCACAAATCATCAAGTTATTTCATGCCTAAATTTATTATCAACACATGAAACAAGTTACACAAATCAAGCATTTTATTTGCATAACTCAAAAAGAGAAAAGGAAACAACAAACCCTATTTTTTAGGACCTTGAGGCCGAAACCTCACATGACATAAACAACACATTATTTCATGTTAAGAATCATAACTAGCACATAGAACAAGATCATAGCTAATTTAGGCACACCAAGCATTTATTTACACAAAATCAAAGGGTGAAAAGACAACAAAAACCCTAAATTTTAAGGTCTAGAAACCGAACCCTCACACTCAATGAATCAAACCAAAATCTCAACTTGCAAGTTATGACATGAACCATGGGATGCATATATCATGTGGAAATTTTTATTCATGCAAAGGGTGACAAAATGAGTATGAAAAATGCAACAACAATATGATGAAAACACAAGAAACCTCTCCTTAAGGCCAAGGGTTCACTTCAAACACCCAAGGCTCCCAAAGTCCTTGACATAGTGTTTGAAATGAACCCTCTAAGCCTCTTAGAGAGGATATAGGAGTAGAAGGGAGATTCACATGCTAATAATGAAAAATGCAAGAGATTAGGTGTTTACCTCAAGATCAAAACTACACAAGAATAGAAGAATGAAGATCAAGAACAAGTCAACAATAATCTTCACAAATCCACACAAATGTCACGCAATCTTCAAGAAAGTAAACTCCTTTATGGTGTAAAAATGGAATCAAAGGTGAAAAGAAGAAGATCTATGAAGGTGAAGTAGGTTTAAGGTGATTTGGTGGATGAAAGTTGAAAAGAGAGTGGAGGAGATGAAGGAGGAGGGTTCGGCCAAGAAGAGAGGAGAGGAGGAGAGGTTGCTAGCTAGGGTAAAATGAGAGTGTGTGTGTGTGCTAGGTCTTATTTTGGGCTTTTATATGAAGTGAAAACTTAAAGGGTAATTAGGACAATGTAACTCTTGCAAACCAATAGGATTTGAGATAAGTTTTGAATCAATGGTCAAGATGCAAGATCACAAGGATTGAGGGTAATTAAAGACACAAGGTGCGCAGCCTAAGGAGAGGTGGTGAAGGATAAGCTCAATTACAAAATTGTAATTTTCTACAAGGCTTATTACACAAGTGCCATTTTGATTCAAATGAAAGGTGAGGATTGATTTTCACATTTAAATGGAAGGTCATGATTTAATACAATTTGCAAGCAATAAAAATAAATGGAAATGGGGTGAAATGGGGCTGATTATGCGCAGCAAGGAGTGTGAGAGAGTGAGTGGAATTGCAAATTGTACTATTGTACTATCCTTATCCTTTCAAAATTCAAAAAGGATGTAGAATATTCCCTTCTAGATTATTCTTCCTAGTTCATGCCATTTTGGGCTATATCCATGATTCAATGATTGGGCTCTGAATTTTATGATCTCACCAATCCCAAAATTGATTTATTTACCCACCTCAAAGGAAAAGACCATTTTACCCTTCTATCCAAAAACTAGGCTTTTAGGCCAAAAGGTTTAATATTCATGCACAAAAATAATCACAATGGAGCACAAATATCCTCAAATAAATCATTGATGATTATTCAAGGATTTGGGATGAAAGACCATTTTTATTGTGAAATGACCAAAATGCCCTTTCACTCTAAAAACCCTAGTTTTTGCCTGAAACACATCTTCACTTCAAAAATGATTTTTCACCCTAGGAGTGACCTCTAATACTTTTAAATGCATATTGGATGACTTGTCTTGAGGAACTGTCCCTTATTTGTGAAATGACCAAAATACCCTTTTGTACTGAAAAACCCTAATTTGTCTAAAAGTGCATTCCAACTCCAAAAATGATTTTAGAAACTTTGAAATGACTTTAAAACCTAAATGCAATGCATGATGTTTTTTTACTTTTTAAATTTGATTATTTTTGGGAAAATTAGGTTTTGACCTAAGCCTGACAAAATTGGGGTATGACAAATTGCTCTTTTTATCTAGATTTTAACAAGGAATATGAATTGGCCAAACATATTCCGAGGCAAAATAGAGATAAAGAATTCAGAAATATACCGATTTTGTCCACTTAGGAAAAACCGAATTTTCTTTTTTTTCTTTCTCTTCCTCCTTTTTTTTTTTTTTTCTGATTCTCGAGTAATCAATTCAAGCGCCCTATTGTGATGACTACTTAGCCTTCTACATTTTTTGAAAAAGCAAGAAATGAACACTCTACGGCGTCTTGACGAAAAATATAAAAGGGGTACCGGCGTGTTGAAAGCGAGAAATGGGCACTTGGCGTGCAAAAAGCGGTAAAATGCCCAGTTGCCTAAAACTCGTAATCCTTAAACGAACTCTTGGCGAATCCGAAGTTTGCACGCCGCTTGGAGGAGCACGCTTCAAATCTTTGGTCTTTCGAGCGACCGGGGATCGCATATCGGCGAATCGAGGCGATATACGAGATCAATCTACTGGCGGCCCACTCAGATCTTAGGGTCCGATATAACTATTCCGCTGCGCCGCATGGGTCGCGTCCATCGCGTTGCTCGTATACGATGTGAGACCTCTTTTTGCACACTTGGGCGCTCTTTTTCCTCTTTTGCGCGCTTGGGCACTCTCTTTTCTTCTTCTGCGCTTGAGGCTCTCTTTTCTTCTTTTGCGCACTTGACGCTCTTCTTTCCTCTTTTGCGCGCTTGACGCTCTCTTTTCTTTTTTGCGCTTGGACGCTCTCTTTTCTTTTTCTCTTTTCTCTTTCTTCCTTTCTGATCTCTCCACTGAGGGAGTTCCTTCTGGAACTTGAAGTCGAACATTGGTACCGAAGTACCTATCCCTCTTTGTACCTGCAAGTGAGATGAACAAACGCATGCAATGCAAATGCCATGATTGCTATTTTCTTTTTCTTTTCCTTATGGTGAATGTAATGCAAACGCCTGAATTTTTTCTTTACTTTATGATGCATGACTGATGAGTGTATGATCTTATGCTTGATGCATGTAATGCATGACTTTGTTTATTGTCCTTTGTTTTTTTTTCAACCTCTTTTTTCGTTTTTTGGTTAATATATATTTTTGCTCTTTTGCTCTTTTGGCTTTTCTTTTGCTGGCCCGACCAACTCGGAACTTGTATCCTGCGACACCACAACCATCTATGATAACGATTCGAGAGCCGAGCTCCGCCTTCTTGTTCTAACGCAATCAGCGCTTCTTATTTGATTTTTGTGAGTTTACTTGACTGAAAGATCGTCTCTTTTTATTGTTATTTTCAAAAATTTCGCAATGATCTTAATACTATGATTTATGCACATTTCACGATTTATCTATCATCTACCATAAAACGTAGTTTTAAAGCAGAAATGAAAAGAAAGCAACAAACTGATAAAGTGAAAAATTTGGACTTTTATTCATATGGAAGTCAGACGTGCAGAATGTCACGCTGACTGAAAGGAGTACATTGGAAATTTTTCTCGAAACTAAAAAAAAAACAAGAGAACTGGACGCAATAGATCTTATGAATATTCTTTGTCTCTCGAACATTTGATGCCAATCGCTCATACTTATAACTTTGATCACCCTTTTATCCAAGCTTTTGGAGACGCCGCTTGCCTCTTTTACCTCCTTAAGTCCAACTTTTCTCGACTTAATTTTTGCCTCGATCGCCTTTTTTGGGGTTTTCAATCCACCGGTCGCTCAATTTTGCCTAGGCCGCTCTCTCGGGTTTTCGACCTAGCGAGCTAATTCTTGCTTGGCTCATCTTTCTTTTTTCTTTTATTTTTCTCAGCGTAATACTTCTTGGCTGATCAATCAATTGACTGGGTTTTCGAAGTTCTTCACCATCCATGCCGTGAGTATTAATGCTCCTCCGTAAAAGGCTTTCTTTACCACATATGGTCCGTCATAGGTAGGAGTCCATTTCCCACGAGGGTCACTTTGAATAGGCGTGAATCTTTTTGAGCACAAGGTCTCCTCACAATTCTCGGCGATTTAACTTTCTTGTCAAATGTCAAGTTCATCCTTTGTTTGGTACAATCGACCATGACACGTAGCCGCAACTCTCTTCTCTTCAACGAGGTTAAACCGATCTAGACGAGTTTGAACCCATTCACCTCTTCTAACTTGGCTTCCATGAGCACTCGGAGAGATGGTATCTCAACCTCAATAGGAAGAACTGCTTCGACCCATACACTGTAGAGAAAGGGGTTGCCCTTGGCCGGCGCGCATCAAGTACGATACCCGTGCAAAGCAAAGGGAAGCATTTCGTGCGATCCTTGTAGGTCACTACCATTTTCTGGCACAATTCTCTTGATATTCTTGTTGGCCGCTTCAACTGCCCCATTCATCTTTGGACGGTAGGGAGAGGAATTGTGATGCTTAATCTTAAACTCTGTGCACAACTCTTTCATCATTTTACTATTCAGATTGCTACCATTGTCTGTGATGATTTTATCTGGGAGACCATAGCGACGCACTAGGTCCTTCTTTACAAACTTGGCAACCACTTTAACTAGTTATGCTTTGAATATGACGCGCTTCAACCCATTTATTGAAGTAATCAATTGCAACTAGAATGAAGCGGTGCCCATTTGACGCCTTGGGCTCTATGGGACCAATGACATCCATGCCCCACATTGAAAATGGCCAAGATGCGGTCAAGACATTTAACGAAGCCGGTGGAACATGAATATGATCAGCATAAATCTGACATTTGTGGCACTTTCTCACAAAATCAGAGCGATCACCTTCCATCCGCAACCGCATGAATAGCCACTTCTTAATATCTTTCTTGCCATAGTATGCCCACTGAATGAGTCCCGAATGTGCCTTCATGCACCTCCTCATGATCCTTTCTGCCTCTTCCTTTACCACACACCTAAGGAGTACTTTATCATGGTTCCTTTTGTAGAGCACTTCACCGCTCAAGAAGAAATTCATTGACAACCTTCTAAGTGTTCTTTTATCATTTTCTGATGCCCCTGGAGGATACTCTCTGTTCCGGATGTACTGCTTGATGTCATGATACCAAGGCTTATCATCTTCTTCATCTTCAATTGCCGCAGGAGTGGTGATAATGTGTTCGGCAAACTTTGATGGTTGAATTCGATCCGGGTCAAGTTCTTATCGCAGGTTGATATTAAACATTGAGGACAAAGTAGCCGGGCATCACCCGGGCTTGATTCTCATGCGAGGCGATCTTTGAAATGTGATTTCATCAAAGGGGTTCAACCAATTCTCGGATATAATCCCTATAGAGTATCAACTCGGGATCTCTCGCCTCCCAATCTCCATTCATTTGATGAATGACTAGAGCCGAGTCTCCGTACACATCTAGTCTTTTGACTTTCCAATCTAGAGTCATCAATACCTGTAATACATGCTTCGTACTCTGCAATATTGTTTGTGACATAGAAACTTAGTCTAGTGGTGACTAGTATGAAACGATTGTCAGGGGAAATTAACACCGCCTTGACTCCGTGCCCATAATCGTTGGAAGCACCGTCGAACACTACTCTCCACCTTTCGTTCTCGGGACTTTCCTTCTTCAAACAGAGCCATAATGTCCTCATCCGGGAAATCACATTGCATTGACTGATAATCTTCGATAGGCTGATGTGCCAGGTATTCGGCCAACGCACTACCTTTTATGGCTTTTTGAGTGACATAAAGAAGATCATATTCTGACAACTGCATCTGCCATCTGGCGATTCTTCCCGTGGAGCGCAGCTTCTCGAAGATATACTTGATAGGATCCATCTTTGACACTAACCAAGTGGTATGACTTAACATGTACTGCCTTAAACGGTGAGCAGCCCAAGCCAAGGCACAACAAGTCTTTTCTAGTAGTGAGTACTTCGTTTCACAACCGGTGAACTTCTTGCTCGGATAATAAATTGCATGCTCTTTCTTGCCGGGCCACATGTTGCCCTAGCACACAACCCATCGAACTTTCTAACACGATCGATACAAGATCAAAGGTCCGCCATGCACCGGAGGCATTAAAATAGGTGGATTCTCAAAGTATTTCTTAATCTTCTCAAAAGCTTCTTGGCGTCATCATTCCACTTAGTCTCTTGATTCTTGCACAAAGAATTTGAAAATCGGCTCACATGTGGCGCTTAATCGGAAGATAAACACGAAATATAGTTCAATCTTCCAAGAAAACCCCAACTTCTTTCTCTGTTCTAGAGCAGCATTTCGAGAATTGCACGTACTTTGTCCGGGTCCACCTCTATCCCTTTTTGACCGACGATAAACCCTAACAGCTTTTCCCGAACTCACCCCGGGCGTGCACTTGGCCGGGTTTAACTCGAGCTTGAACTTTCTCAACCGCTCAAGAGCTTCGCAAGTTAACAATATGCTCCTCATCGCTTTTGGACTTTGCAATCATATCATCCACATAGACCTCTATTTCTTTGTGCATCATGTCATGAAACAATGTGACCATAGCCCTTTGATAGGTAGCACCGGCGCTTTTTCAAACCGAACGGCATGACTTTATAACGTAACGCCCCCAAAGGGTCGTAAAAGTCGCCTTCTCCATATCCTCGTGAGCCATTTTAACTGATTATAACCCGAATACCCGTCCATGAAGGAGAAAAGGGAGTGCTGTGCTGTGCTATCTACTAGGACATCAATATGAGGCAAGGGAAAGTCATCTTTGGGGTGGCCCGATTCGCATCTCTCTGTAATCAACGCACATTCTAACTTTCCCATCCTTTTTGGGCACTGCACAATGTTAGCAAACCACTGTGGGTATTTAGCTTCGGCTAGGAAACCAGCGTCAAACCGCTTCTTCACCTCATCTCTGATCTTTAAAGACATCTCAGGCTTCATCCTCCTTAACTTATGTTTAACCGGAGAGCACTCGAGCTTGACTGCAACTTGTGCACCACTATATCTCAGATCTAATCCGGCATATCCTCATACGACCATGCAAAGACGCCAACATAATCACGCAGAGTTGGACCAACCTCTCATATTCCCTTTTTCATTGACGTGCCAACCTTAACTTCTTTCTTTTCACCCTCTCGGCCTAAATTGACGGTCTCAACGGTTTCCTCATATGGTAGAATAACCTTTTCTTCTTGCTCAACCATTCTCATCAATTCGGAGGAGTCTCCCACCATCCTCAACATCCTCCTCGGCTTGATTAACGGGGTAATCAAAATTAACATATGAACCATTGGCATTATTATTTCCAGAGACATTCATTCTTGATCCGCATTTGCATGGGAATAGAAAAGCAATGAACAAGCAAAAATGGAGACACAAAATGAAGACACAAAAAGCAATTTTTATTCATTTGAGAATTCAAAACTACATTTTATTGATAGATGATATCTTAAAAGAAAACATGCATGCCCTTATGAAAATGTCCTAAGGCCTTGGGCAGAGCCAAAGGATTTGCATTACAAAAATCATTACTTTGAAATGAAAACAACAGGAAATCGACGATCTTCCGGTTGCCAACTTCTTCTCCCGCAACATCGCGACAAACCATATCCCGACCTCGCTTTCTTGCCTAACTCTTCCTCGACGACAGCTATCTGATTGTATTGCTCATCCTCCTCACCCCATCCTGTGGGCTGGATATCTTCAATTCGGATTCGAGC
Source organism: Oxytropis ochrocephala (assembly GCA_020916435.1). Taxonomy (NCBI): domain Eukaryota; kingdom Viridiplantae; phylum Streptophyta; class Magnoliopsida; order Fabales; family Fabaceae; genus Oxytropis; species Oxytropis ochrocephala. Next base: position 81,929,176 of record CM037090.1, read on the forward strand.
ACTCGCCGGAGCATCATACCTGACTAAGTGATCAAACTTTCCACTAGGCTCTCCTAGAGTATCCCAACATCCTTCCTTTGCCATGGGGACAACTACTTGGTTGTGCTGCTCATCTTCTTCATCCCACCCTGTAGGCTGGATATCTTCTATTCGGATTTGAGCGCTCGCAGGAGCATCATATCTGACCAAGTAATCAAACTTTCCACTGGGCTCTCCTAGAGTATCCCAACATCCTTCCTTTGTAGGCACTACTGTTATGTCCTTAATGGTTTCTTCTTTGCATGAGAAAGGAACTGGTCTTTAATGATCACTGGTCGAGCAATCGACTTGAACCATTCTTGGATCGATTTGGCGCAGAATTTCAATCGGCTTTTTGGTCTCTCTACCGCCGTCTGAATATAGAGTCAACACTTCATCTTCCATACCATGAGTTCCTACCTGGACCATGTATCGATCCATCAAGTCCTGCAAGATCCTCTTGAAGGTTTCACAATCTCCCACACACAAAGAGTCAGCGCACACCCCTTCCTCATGGCAACACCCTTTTTAACAACCTCACCCGGCATAATTCAAATGTGAAATGACACCGAGAGAGTCTTGATCTCGTGTACTTTCTTTATCAATCGCCCACCGAACTTTCTATAGCGTTGGTAGCTGGTCTCTAGTGACCCTAAGAATGGGTTAGTGGTAACATTTGGATCCTCTTGCTTGAAAGTTATGCCTTTTGCATCTATCAAATCTTGTACCACTATCTTGAAGGCTTTGCGATCCTCCACAACATGCCCCATCGCTTCTCCTTCATGGAAAGCACAAAGTGCTATTGGGATTGCACCCCTTAAAGTAAGGTGGTTGGACAGTTTCATGGGCCTTGTGTTGATGAGCTTGTTGGTGATGAGGTAGTTAAAAAGAGGTCCGTAGGACATGGGAATTGGGTCAAAGGTTCTGTTTTGGTAGGTCTTTTGGTAGTTGCTTTGACTGTTGTTTTGGAATGGACGGACTGTCTGTGCGGGAGTGGGGACTGGGATATTATGTGGCTGATATGGTGGGTTGATGGTGATGGCATTGGTTTCTCCTTCCTTCTTTTTGGGAAAGCTGGAGAATGACTTTTTCTGGGGGTTTGCATTACTGGTGAATCCCTGTGCAATCTTTCCACTTCTCAATCCACTTTCCAACCTCTCTCCCACAATCACCAAATCTGAAAAGTTGGACGAGACACTACTGATCAGGCGGTCATAATACAGTGACGGCAAGGTTTCCAAAAACATAGAAAGCAATTCCTTGTCTAACAGAGGGGGTGTAACTTGCGCAGCCAAAGCCCTCCATCTCTGGGCATATTCCTTGAATGATTCATTGTCTTTTTTACTCATGTTCTGCAACTGTGTCCGATCTGGCGCCATATCTGCATTGTATTGATACTGTTTGAGAAAAGCATCTGCCAAATCCTTCCAGCAACGGATTTGGGATGACTCTAACTTCATGTACCAATTAAGAGATGCCCTAAATAGGTCAGTCTTGGAAGCAATGGATTAGCGCTTTGTCATCCCGGAGTAAGTAGACATTTTCTGCAGAGACATCGTCGGATGACTCTTTGGGCATGTAGCACCTCTATACTTGTCAAAGTCGGGGACCTTGAACTTTGGGGGTAGCACCACATCGGGGATAAGGCATAAATCTCTAGCCTCTTTAGCTCTGAAGCCAAAACCTTCAACCATCCTTAGCCTTTCTTCTAACATTTGGAATTGTTCCTTGGTCTGCTGCTTGCTCAATGAATAACCCGGGGGAGAATTGCTTACAACATATTGCGGTGGCAGCATTGAGTGTTGAACCTGGGGATAAACAGAGTTTCCAGACACGAAGCCCTGAGTCTGCAGAAAAACAGCTGGTGGTGTAGTGAGATTCTGAGGAGTGGGCTGAGGTATAACAATTGGATGGGGAATCTGACCGGGGTTCAAGAAGCATTCTCCTTCGGTCTAAATGCATATTGGTCGCACATTCTCAATCACGACACAGACCAAAGATCCCGATTTGCTTCTTGACTTGGGGGAGTGTATCCCAAAGGAAGGCCGTAGGCAGGCCACTGGGCAGTCCGAAAGTCATTCCCATCTTTCAAGGACAACAAAAGCCTCATCACCTCACTCATCTGCGCTTTTAAAGCATTCATCTCATTCCTCATTTCGGATCACTCGATTTGGAGCTACCAGAGCCGATCGGTTCTCGATTCGCATCGTGAGGGTCGGGTTTGCTCCACTTCCATTTGCTTTGAGTCCGAATAGGAGGATTCGATTCTCTCTTTGCGGGCCGAGGTGGATCGATATCTCTAAGATTGCCATCCTCCGGCTCGTGAGCGCCCAATACCAATGTTGTCGCACTACCTTGCCTTTTCTCTTTGTTTAGACATTTATTGTATAAGAATCAAGATGAATGCATGAATGATTATATGAATGCATGTACAATGTTTGCTTGATGCCAGGAACCACGTAATGCCTCATCTTGTCATAAGCGCAAAAACTTTTTCTTTGGTTTAGGAAGTGAAGTGAACGAGGAATCGAAATAGCAAATCGACATACTTCCTTCTTCATAACTGAGAAGCGAGAAGTAAGTGAAGCCTTGCTATTCGATTCCATTCTGATGCTCCTATGACAAGATGGTGCATTATTCGGTGGTCCTCGACAAGCAAATGCAAATGAGATGCACTATGAATGCATGAGTTGCAGAAACTTAAGTTTTATGCAATGGTGGGATGTATGCAAATGACAATGATGCTTTATGCAAATGCAAGGTTAGGAAAAACTTTATTTGCGATAACTCAGGTTTCCTTTTTTGAAAGTACGGACCGTACACTGCTTCATATAGACCGGTAGGAAGAAAGCTACAGAGGTAACTCTTTCTTTCCCTTTTTTCTTTGAAAATAAAGTGGGTCATATGTCGCTTTGTACGGAACGGCAAAAGAAAAGGCTACAATGGCAACCCTTTCTTTTCTTTTGTTTTTTTTTTTTTTTTTTGAAAATCCTTTTTTTTTTTAGGAAAGACATGTCTAAACTACAATGCAACACACAATTTGTATGTCCTCGTGTCCTACAAAGGTGGGAATCCTAAGTTCTAGGGCAACTTCAAAGGTTCCTCCCATGTAGTTCTAATTCACACCCTCACAATGGCTACCAGAGCTATAGAATCCTCATGCCGACATCCACAAATGTAGAGAACTACCAAGTGTGAAGCGTCCATAAGAAAGCGTGACTGCCGAGACTTTCATGAGTATCGCATGCAAACAAGGTCTCGAATGATACTACTAATCGTCTCCACTCTCCTAGATGTTTGTTGGATCCGGGTATAGGAGCCCACTCATAACATACAAAATGTAAGGTGTGAAAGTGTGTGATTGAGGACATACTTTCTAAAATCTACCCTCCCCACCGCAAGGAAAAAGCCGGACTCACCCGGATAGAAGCAAACAAGAACATGTCGCCTACCCTAAGGTTTAGCATCACTTCAAAACAAATGAACTAACCTAAGGTGTCATCAACAACCATATATAGCTTACCTCAAGAAAAGGAGCAGAGAAGAAGGGATTATAATAGATGGGGAAAGCATGCATAATTACAAGCATATGAAGAAAGAAAAGGAAAAGGTAAGGAAATGAAGAAGTAAAACGAAAAATAATTCAAATCAAACATTTTGAACCACACAACGGATTAATTAGGTTTGACCCACTTATTATTTTTTTAAAAAAATTCCCAGTGAAGTCGCCAATGCTATTGCTCTAAAAAAGTCCCCGAGGAGAACCTTCCTCGTTTACAACTTTTCTAAAAAGAAATCTTTCAATGAAGCCGCCACTAACATTTATTAAGGAAAATATTAGGAAAACCTTTTGGAAAGCAATTGGTCTTTCGAAAACTCGAGATGTAGGTTCGGGGTCGGGTTAGGTGTGGGAAGGTATTAGCACCCCACACCTCCTTTCTATCGAAAGGAACCATTAATTCGATATGTGGTTTTGAAGTGTTTGATTTGAAATGAATCGTTCTACTTCTTTTCTTTTCCTTTTTATTTGAAAGAGTTTTTAGAAAACAAGAGAGAAAGAAATCTTTTGGGATCTTTGAAAAGTGAAACTAAACTTAGATTTTTTAAAAGAGTGCTTGACGGGATGTGACCCGCTCCTACGCACCCTCAATGCGATGAGGATCAAAGCTACGTAGTTCTTGGTTCTTAATCTTGAGAGAATCTGTGTTTGTCTTTATCTTATCTTTTGGGTTTTGGAAATATGACTCAAGCGCTCATGAATACCAAACAAGCAATGGCTTCGAGTGGCGTTCACTACTAACTTGAAAGAAAAGTGTTGGAACCGATAATCAATCGAGCAATTACTCAAGTGATTACTAGTTGCAACGTTTTATTATCTTTTCTGAAATTGTTTTGGAAAAGAATGAGTCTTAGTGATAACTACCACTAATAGCTCATATTGTTTTTTGGATTTTGAATTGATTTGTATTTGATTAAGGTGTGGGAGCTTTCGTGATAATCAAACAAGCAAGGGCTTCGAGTGACTACCACTAGTAACTCCATCATTAACGATCAAACAAGCATCGGCTTGGTGATGGCTAATGATTTTGTTTATGAAAAATGCCTTAGGGTTTTTATTAGAAAACATTTGATTTTGGACTTGAAAAGAAAGTAGAACATTACAAATCCTTTTTTATTCAAAACCGAGACAACAATGAAAGCATAGGCAAAGCAAACATGAAGAATATTTACAAGTCGCCATGAACAAATGAATACATGATTGAACAAGCATATGAGTGTACAAGTATGCAATTGTAAAATACAAGGCATAACATTATTGAATGCATAATTAAATGCATGAGCATATAATAGTGGAAGGCAAGGCATGGTATTATGGAATGCATGAGTAGGCAAGTATTAAAATGCATGAACATACATGTGTAGAACACAAGACATGAGATTAATATATGCATGGGCACTTAAGAGAGTATGAATGCAAAAGATATAAACTTGTATGAGTGCATGAATGATAGGATGCAAAGTGTAAAAATCTTTTGGGGTATTTGTGCAAATAAGCAAGTGGTAAAAACTTGTGGTAAAAAGTTAGTAAAGAGTAAAACAAGTATGCATGAAGTGTAAGGTAATTACTTAATGAAATGGTAAAAGTAAATGATAAAAATGTTTTCTTTCCTTTTTTTACTTATGGTAAAATGCTAGTAAGTGGTAAAGTAAACATGAAAATGGGTGGTAAAAAGTTTAAGAACACATTCACATTCTTACACATTTCTACACAAAATCAAACACACATTTTAAGCATTAAAATGAACCCTAAAATGGACTCTAAGGCCAAAACCTTATATGCACAAATCATCAAGTTATTTCATGCCTAAATTTATTATCAACACATGAAACAAGTTACACAAATCAAGCATTTTATTTGCATAACTCAAAAAGAGAAAAGGAAACAACAAACCCTATTTTTAGGACCTTGAGGCGAAACCTCACATGACATAAACAACACATTATTTCATGTTAAGAATCATAACTAGCACATAGAACAAGATCATAGCTAATTTAGGCACACCAAGCATTTATTTACACAAAATCAAAGGGTGAAAAGACAACAAAACCCTAAATTTTAAGGTCTAGAAACCGAACCCTCACACTCAATGAATCAAACCAAAATCTCAACTTGCAAGTTATGACATGAACCATGGGATGCATATATCATGTGGAAATTTTTATTCATGCAAAGTGGTGACAAAATGAGTATGAAAAATGCAACAACAATATGATGAAAACACAAGAAACCTCTCCTTAAGGCCAAGGGTTCACTTCAAACACCCAAGGCTCCCAAAGTCCTTGACATAGTGTTTGAAATGAACCTCTAAGCCTCTTAGAGAGGATAGAGGAGTAGAAGGGAGATTCACATGCTAATAATGAAAAATGCAAGAGATTAGGTGTTTACCTCAAGATCAAAACTACACAAGAATAGAAGAATGAAGATCAAGAACAAGTCAACAATAATCTTCACAAATCCACACAAATGTCACGCAATCTTCAAGAAAGTAAACTCCTTTATGGTGTAAAAATGGAATCAAAGGTGAAAAGAAGAAGATCTATGAAGGTGAAGTAGGTTTAAGGTGATTTGGTGGATGAAAGTTGAAAAGAGAGTGGAGGAGATGAAGGAGGAGGGTTCGGCCAAGAAGAGAGGAGAGGAGGAGAGGTTGCTAGCTAGGGTAAAATGAGAGTGTGTGTGTGTGCTAGGTCTTATTTTGGGCTTTTATATGAAGTGAAAACTTAAAGGGTAATTAGGACAATGTAACTCTTGCAAACCAATAGGATTTGAGATAAGTTTTGAATCAATGGTCAAGATGCAAGATCACAAGGATTGAGGGTAATTAAAGACACAAGGTGCGCAGCCCTAAGGAGAGGTGGTGAAGGATAAGCTCAATTACAAAATTGTAATTTTCTACAAGGCTTATTACACAAGTGCCATTTTGATTCAAATGAAAGGTGAGGATTGATTTTCACATTTAAATGGAAGGTCATGATTTAATACAATTTGCAAGCAATAAAAATAAATGGAAATGGGGTGAAATGGGGCTGATTATGCGCAGCAAGGAGTGTGAGAGAGTGAGTGGAATTGCAAATTGTACTATTGTACTATCCTTATCCTTTCAAAATTCAAAAAGGATGTAGAATGTTCCCTTCTAGATTATTCTTCCTAGTTCATGCCATTTTGGGCTATATCCATGATTCAATGATTGGGCTCTGAATTTTATGATCTCACCAATCCCAAAATTGATTTATTTACCCCACCTCAAAGGAAAAGACCATTTTACCCTTCTATCCAAAAACTAGGCTTTTTGGCCAAAAGGTTTAATATTCATGCACAAAAATAATCACAATGGAGCACAAATATCCCTCAAATAAATCATTGATGATTATTCAAGGATTTGGGATGAAAGACCATTTTTATTGTGAAACGACCAAAATGCCCTTTCACTCTAAAAACCCTAGTTTTTGCCTGAAACACATTTCCACTTCAAAAATGATTTTTCTCTCTAGGAGTGACCTCTAGTACCTTGAAATGCATGTTGGATGACTTGCTTTGAGGAATTGTCCTTTATTTGCAAAATGACCAAAATACCCTTTTGTACTGAAAAACCCTAATTTGTCTAAAAAGTGCATTCCAACTCCAAAAATGATTTTAGAAACTTTGAAATGACTTTAAAAACCTAAATGCAATGCATGATGTTTTTTTTTAATTTAATTATTTTTGGGGAAAATTAGGGTTTTGACCTAAACCGGACAAAATTGGGGTATGACATCAACTCAGGTGCAGACATTCTATATGGTGCCATAGACACAGGCTTAGTGCCAGGAACCAGATCAATAGTAAACTCCACCTCTCTCTCTGGTGGTACATCGGGAATCTCATCAGGGAACACCTCGTAAAACTCACGCACTCTTGGCACCATCAATCTTCGCTTGCTCTCGTGACAACGATGCTAATAGAGAAAACAAATGAACCTCTTCTCTCATCATCCCGTAGTGACCCGAGATAAATGACCCGACTTCTCTCCCAAGAAAGCAAAACTCACGCACCTTTCACGACAATTGATATGAAAATGGTTATCAACTAACCATCCATACCTGCAATGACATCCATCCCCTCGGCAAAACGGATCGGATCAACTAAAAATTCTCTACCATACATAGATACGGGGCATTTAGCACAAACAACGGAGGTAGTCACCGAACCCTTAGTGGAGTATCGATAACCATCTCCTCAACATATCGGATAGAACAAGGCTTAAGTTCTCAACACATGCAAAGAAGAATAAAACTATGGGTGGCACCAAAGATCAACAATAGCAACAAGAGGAGTATTATTGATATAGCACGTACCTCGAATCTCGCTCACTACGTCGGACCCAAATAGAGCGAACACCTTTCCATACGACTTCTCTTTCTTGGGTTTAGGACACCGCGTACCGCGGCGTGACTACTCTCTTCACAATTGAAGCATACCACCTCCTTCTTATCACGGTTGAAGGACATGTGTCCCTCCTTCCCACACTTATAACATCGCTTCTTTTCCTTGCTTGGGGCAATGCGGACTCTTATGGCCCGCCCACACGTGTAACAAGTAGCACCGGCCGCAAAGATCTCCCCACTTCGCTTAGACCCACCAACAAATTTACCAACAAACTTCCTTTGCCCTTACCAAAGGCACCTCATATGGTTTACCACGACCGAAAAATTCTTTTGCCTTTCCTTCATAACTCGGAGAAGGCATTATTGTCCTCTTGAAATTCTCCGCACTATTAACCAACAATGGGAATACACGGATCTCTGACGATACCCTATGGCTCTCTTAATGTCAAGACGCAACCCGCTTTCAAACTTGATGCATTTGGAGAACTCAAAGACCTCTCCCATCATAGTGTGGATAAAACTTGGACGATTCGATGAAATTTTGCAAAGATACTCGATTCTGATCATGCTACCACTTGCTCAAGTCTCAAAACTCCACCTCTTTCTTTCCGCGGACATCTTCCGGATAGTATTTCCTCTTGAACTCCCTCTCAAATACCGCCCAAGTGATCTCCTCATTGGCAGTCGTCAACCCCTGACTAGCTGCCCTCCACCAATCATAAGCCTATTTCTTCAACATGTGTGTGCCATAGCGAACCTTCTGAGCATCAGTGCAATCCATGACACGGAAAATCCGCTCCATCTCGCTTAGCCACTCAAGGGCACCATCAGGATTATACCCGCCTTCAAAAGTAGGAGGGTTCTCACGCTGGAACGTGGCCAGACTACGCGTTCCATCACCAATAGCATTGGGTATGTTACCCACAACCCCAAAGAATAGCTCGCAAGGCGGCAGCAGTCGCGCATCGTTCCGCCCCGCCATTCTAGTGCTGCAATGTAAAAACAAAAATCGAAAACGAGTAACAAAGCTCAAATGTTACTCACCTTAACGACTCAACCACCGTGGACGAGACCGAACCGCTCGATACCACTAATGTAACACCCTTCCCTACCCCCAATTTCCAACGTCATTATCGTGAGTATTCTCATGCTTTCAAAATATTATTTAAGTAGTAGAAAGAAATGTTACGTCTTCATTAAAATAAACTCATCGTATGCACCATTAAGTTCGTGCAACAACGCATACATCATAAAGTTAAAACTTCAAAAATCATCTCATCACAGCGGAAATAAATATTAACTCACTAGTCCACTCAAACACGTCTCATAATCCTCAAATAAACCTCATATAGTTAAGTAATTTAACATCAAATCCCAAAAATACGCCCCCTAGGTGCTACGGTATCAGAGAGCGACACAAACAGACTTCCCGACAGCTAACAAGAAGGCAGCTAGACCTTCACTCATGACATTACTGCAGCGTTGCCACAATAGAGCAACATTCCAAGCAGAAGGGTGAGAATTTCAATAAAACATAATCAGATACATAATAGAGAAATGAGAGCAGGCAATCACATAGCATCATCAACATCACCAATTCATGGTCACACAACAACAGCTCCAATCGCAAACAAAGACAATTCACGCTTATAATTATGTATGAAAGTGCAACCCCACTGTGGCATAATGCATGATGGTACCATATTCATCACAATTAAGAGGTCAAGCCTATTCTTCATCGGAGGCCAAGCCTATTCTTCGCAAGAGGCGAAGCCTATTCTTCACATTTATGCACATGCCATGAGATTCTATATACACATGTGCATTTCATCAAAATACTCACCGGAGTACTCACCATCATCATCATAAAACACTCATAGAGTGTATTCGTCATAGTCATCAAAATCATATATATATATATATATATATATATATATATATATATATATATCACATCATCATAATCACTAATAGAGTGAACTCGTCATATTCATCAAAATCATATAACAACATCATCACAGTCATACTTTTTCTCATCATCATTAAGCATATATATTTTCAGTTATCCTTTAGCTTAGGGTGTTATAAAATAGTGCACCGATTGACTATGGGATTACTCAGTAATCGATACTACTTGCAATGAGCATTGGCCACCTTTGCAAGACTCTCGATGCCCTTGTAAATACACCAAATGAAAGAAATTCGACCTTAGTGGTAAACCACGCCTAGCCATAGTCAATTGGCACACTAGTAGTATAACAGTTCACCGAGACTCATTTATATAACATAGCATCACAAATTTTTTGTTAAGAATCGTCACGTCTCAATTCGGGAAAAACACCTAGGACGTTCAAAAGAGTAATCGATTTATAGCTACTTGTTTTCAAAAGAGGAATTGATTCATACCTTTCATTTTTAAAATGGCAAATCGATTCCTTGTTTTTATTTTAAAGGGGGAATCGATTCCTTGCTTCCACTTTGAAGTGGGAAATCGATTCCTTACTTCCATTTTGAAGTGGGTAATCGATTCCTTACTTCCCTTTTGAAGTGGGAAATCGATTCCTTACTTCCCTTTTGAAGTGGGAAATCGATTCCTTACTTCCATTTGAAGTGGGAAATCGATTCCTTACTTCCCTTTTGAAGTGGGAAATCGATTCCTTACTTCCATTTTGAAGTGGGAAATCGATTCCTTACTTCCCTTTTGAAGTGGGAAATCGATTTCTTGCTTCCATTTTCTAAAGAGGGAATCGATTTCTCGCTCATATGTCTAAAGGAGGAAGAATCGATTTCTGGCTTCTGTATAGAGCCCAGAATCGATTTTTAAGCTTCACTTTGGGAAAAATTACTCGATTCTTATATTTGTTTACGAATCACAATTACAAACATAACAGTTCAGAATCATCCAGGCACACTCAATCAATCATATATATCAAAACATCAATTTCAGCAAGTCAACATCCAATTCAGTAGAAATTTCGATCTCATCAACTCATCATAAGTAATATCAATTCATCAACAATATCTAACTCACAACACCCCATACAACTCTACCTATACCCAATTATGTTAAACGAAATGCTCACCCTTACCTTTAATATGAACGCTCCTAATATGAATGAGAACACGTACACAAAACTACAAAGAACTCAATCGAACGATCTTCTCCTTCTCCCTTGACAATTCGCGATCTCCTCCTCTATGATCAATGAAAACATCAACACCACGGAAATTAGAGATTAAGGCTACATCATTAGGAAAAAGGAGAGAGAACGATAATGAACGATTGAGAGCTTTTACCTAACGAACTTGAGACGATTCCTTCCTTCCTCTCTTCTTAGCGGCCGAGCTCTCTCTTCTCACTCTCTCGGGTTTTGTTTTCTTTCTCTGATGCAAGGAGTGAGGCGCCAACCCTAACCCCCTTAGCTTCAGGAGTCTCAGGAGCGCCTAGCTATTGGGCTTGGGCTTCCTGGGCCATTCTTCACCACCCCGAGTTGCCAACATTACCTCCAATACTGCTTCCACTTCCCGAACCACGCCCGTCATTTTAATTAATTTAATCACGTTTCCAATAAAATCAATAATTCGATTAAATGATTTAATTCAATTATTTTCCGGGGTGTTACAACTCTCCCCCACTTAAGATTTTTCATCCTCGAAAACATACCTGGTTCAAATAACTCTGGATACGACTCTCGCATCCTATCTTCCAGCTCCCACGTCAGGTTTTCTCCAGTTGCTCCGAGCCAAACAACCTTCACCAAATTAATCTTTTTACCTCGAAGGGTCTTCACTTCCCAATCCTAAATTAAATGCAGCGGGTCTCCACAGTGAGATTATCCCGCACCTCTACATCATCCGGCTGAATCACATGGGACGGGTCCGGAATATACTTCCGAAGTTGCGACATGTGAAACACGTCGTGCAAGTTCGAAAGATTAGGTAGCAACGCCACCCGATACGCAACACTTCCCACTCTTTCCATAATCTGATACGGTCCAATGAAACGAGGAGTCAACTTCTTTGATTTCAGCGCACGCCCGACGCCAGTCATAGGGGTGACCCTCAAGAACACGTGGTCACCCGCCTCAAACTCTAAATCCTTTCTTCTCTTATCATGGTAGCTCTTTTGTCTACTCTGAGACGCTTTCATTTTCTCTCGGATCATCTTCACTTTCTCAGTGGTTTCTCTAACCAGCTCAGGTCCAAGCACTAAACTTTCCCCAGTCTCGTACCAACATACCGGAGTCCTACACCTCCGACCATACAATGCCTCAAACGGTGCCATCCCGATACTGGAGTGATAACTATTGTTGTATGTAAACTCGATCAAGGGAAGATGAGTATCCCACGCACCTCCCTGCTCTAGAACACACGACCTCAACAGATCTTCCAATGATTGAATTGTCCTCTCTGTCTGCCCGTCAGTTTGAGGATGATAAGCTGAACTCAACCTCAATTTCGAACCCAACTCCTTCTGCAAACTACTCCAAAATTCCGAAGTAAACCTTGGGTCTCTATCCGACACAATGCACAAAGGAATACCATGCAGCTTCACAATCACCTGAATGTAGATTTCAGCCAATCTCGACACCGGATACTTAATACCGATAGGAATAAAATGAGCCGACTTCGTTAATCTATCCACAACTACCCAAATCGAATCATGCCCTCTCACCGTATTGGGTAACCCAGTCACAAAATCCATAGAGATACTATCCCACTTCCACTCTGGGACATTCAACGGTTGCATCATTCCCGAGCTTCTAGTGCTCGACCTTCGATTTCTCGACGTGTCAAACACGAGTACACGAATCGCGCCACATCTCGCTTCAATCCGTGCCACGGTAAAATCTTTTTCGGATCTTGATACATTTTTGTTGCTCCGGATGGATACTCGGCTTACTCTCAGGCCCTCCTCGAGGATCGCTTTCCTCATTTCTTCATCTTCGAAACACAAATTCTCCTCGATATCTCAACACATTCTCGCATCTATCTCAAAGTCCTCATTCCCGCATCGACCAATCCCACTCATTAAATCAACCAATTTCACGTCTAACTTCTGCGCGCTTCACCGATACTAGTCATAAAATCATTGCCAATTTTCAACATGCCCAACCGGACACTCACGAGTGTGACTTCACAAACTAAACTCATGTCCCCGAATTGCTCAATCAATTCAAGCTCTCTAGCCATCAATGCCGACATATGCAAAGTCTTCCCGCTTCAAAGCATCTGCAACCACATTAGCTTTACCCGGTGATAACTCAATTCAAAATCATAATCTTTCAATAGTTCCAACCACCTGTTGCCTCATATTCAATTCTTTCTCGATCGAACAGATACCGTAGACTCTTGTGATCACTAAACACCTCAAATCTCGATCCATACAAGTAGTGCCTCCAGTTTTCAATGTAAATACCACGCAAGAAGCAAGTTCTAGATCATGAGTAGGGTAATTCTTCTCATGAGTCCTTAATTGCCTCGACGCATAAGCGACCACCTTCCCATTCTGCATAAGCACGCCACCCAAACCCATCTTGGAAGCGTCACAGTATACTACAAACGGCTCGACCGGACTAGGTAAGGTCAACACTGGAGATGTAGTCAATCTTCTTTTCAGCTCATTGAAACTTTCTTCACATCGGTCATCCCAAACAAAAGCTTTGCCCTTGCAAGTTAATTGGGTCAATGGCAGAGCCAACTTCGAAAACCCCTCAATGAATCTTCTATAATAGCCAGCTAATCCTAGAAAACTCCTTATTTCAGTAACTGACTTTGGAGACTCCCACTGCAGCACTGCATCAACTTTGGAAGGATCCACTGCAATCCCTTCACTAGAAATCACATGACCGAGAAAACTGACCCTTTTCAACCAAAACTCACACTTGGACAGCTTGGCATATAACTTTCGACTCCTCAGAATTTCTAACACCAACCTCAGATGTTCCGCATGCTCCTCTTCTGACTTAGAGTAAATCAGAATGTCATCAATGAAAACCACCACAAACTTGTCCAAGTACTCACGGAAAATTTGGTTCATGTATCCCATGAATACTCCCGGCGCATTAGTCACACCGAAAGGCATAACGGAATACTCGTAGTGCCCATATCTTGTCCTGAATGCCGTCTTCGGAACATCTTCATCCTTGACCTTGATCTGGTGATAACCAGACCTTAAGTCAATCTTGCTAAATACTTTAGCACCCACTAATTGATCCATCAAGTCATCAATCCTCGGCAACGGGTACTTATTCTTGATTGTAACTTTATTTAACCTGCGATAGTCTACACACAACCTCATACTACCATCTTTCTTTTCACTAGCAACACTGGGGCTCCCAAGGTGACACACTCTGGTCTCACAAACTTCTTTTCTAACAAATCTTCAAGTTGCTTTTTCAATTACGCGCCAACTCAAAGTGCGACATTCTATATGGTGCCATAGACACAGGCTTAGTGCCAGGAACCAGATCAATAGTAAACTCCACCTCTCTCTCTGGTGGTACATCGGGAATCTCATCAGGGAACACCTCAGAAAAATCACGCACTACTGGCAATTCATCAATCTTCGCTTGGCTCTCGTGCAGACAACGATGCTAATAGAAAAACAAATGAACCTCTTCTCTCATCATCCCGTAGTGGACCCACGATAGCAAACCCGACTTCTCTTCCGGCGAAGCAAAACTCACGCACCTTTCACGACAATTGATATGAACATGGTTATCAACTAACCATCCATACCTGAATGACATCCATCCCCTCGGGCAAACGGATCGGATCAACTAAAAATTCTCTACCATACATAGATACGGGGCATTTAGCACAAACAAACGAGGTAGTCACCGAACCCTTAGCCGGAGTATCGATAACCATCTCCTCAACATATCGGATAGAACAAGGCTTAAGTTCTCAACACATGCAAAGAACAATAAAACTATGGGTAGCACCAAAGATCAACAATAGCAAAGAAGTCAACATCCAATTCAGTAGAAATTTCGATCTCATCAACTCATCATAAGTAATATCAATTCATCAACAATATCTAACTCACAACACCCCATACAACTCTACCTATACCCAATTATGTTAAACGAAATGCTCACCCTTACCTTTAATATGAACGCTCCGGAATATGAATGAGAACACGTACACAAAACTACAGCAACTCAATCGAACGATCTTCTCCTTCTCCCTTGACAATTCGCGATCTCCTCCTCTATGATCAATGAAAACATCAACACCACGGAAATTAGAGATTAAGGCTACATCATTAGGAAAAAGGAGAGAGAACGATAATGAACGATTGAGAGCTCTTACCTAACGAACTTGAGACGATTCCTTCCTTCCTCTTCTTCTTAGCGCTGAGCTCTCTCTTCTCACTCTCTCAGGAGTCTCAGGAGCGCCTAGCTATTGGGCTTGGGCTTCCTGGGCCATTCTTCACCACCCCCGAGTTGCCAACATTACCTCCAATACTCGTTCCACTTCCTGAACCACGCCCATCATTTTAATTAATTTAATCACGTTTCCAATAAAATCAATAATTCAATTAAATGATTTAATTCAATTATTTTCCGGGGTGTTACACTAGACGTTATAACGTCTAATGCAGACGTTGCCACGTCTGAACCCCCTGAAGCAAAAGCTTGGACAAAAAGGTATGAATCTTTGGGTCAAGAAGAATCAAATCTCAAGAAGAACGTGTCCTCCATTAAAGAACCACCTACCTTGGAATTGAAGGTGTTACCTGAGCATTTAAAGTATGTCTTTTTAGGGGAAAATGATTCCCTACCTGTGATCATTTCTTCTAAACTCTCCCAAGAGCAAGAGTATGATCTCATTACTACCCTGAAGAGACATAAGAAAGCAATTGGCTGGCAAATGGCCGACATCAAAGGTATCAGTCCCACAATCTGTATGCATAGAATTGTCTTGGAAGAGAATGCCAAGAATAGCATTGAAGGGCAAAGGAGATTGAACCCGATAATGAAGGAGGTGGTAAAGAAAGAGATCATCAAGTGGTTAGACGCAGGAATCATCTACCCTATTAGTGATAGCTCATGGGTGAGCCCAGTACAGTGTGTGCCAAAGAAGGGTGGAGTTACTGTGGTAACAAATGATAAAAATGAGCTAATTCCAACAAGGACAGTAACAGGTTGGAGGATATGCATGGATTATAGGAAGCTAAACAAAGCAACTAAGAATGATCATTTCCCTCTTCCATTCATTGATCAGATTCTAGACAGGCTTGCATGCAAGGATTTTTATTGTTTTCTTGATGGTTATTCAGGCTATAACCAGATAGCCATAGCTCCTGAAGATCAAGAAAAGACAACATTCACTTGTCCTTATGGTACCTTTGCTTTCAGAAGGATGCCATTTGGGCTGTGCAATGCGCCTGCAACATTTCAAAGGTGCATGATGGCTTTATTTTCTGATTTCATTGAGAATTCCATGGAAGTCTTTATGGACGATTTCTTAGTCTATGGAGATTCATACAAGGCATGCCTGGATAACTTGGAAGAAGTTCCGGTAAGATGTGAAGAAACCAACCTAGTTCTCAACTGGGAAAAATGCCACTTCATGGTACAAGAAGGAATAATGTTGGGGCACAGAATCTCAAAGAAAGGATTAGAGGTAGACAGAGCAAAGATTGATGTTATTGACAAGCTACCTCCACCAACAACTATAAAAGGGGTCAGAAGTTTTTTAGGACACGCAGGGTTTTACAGAAGATTCATCAAGGACTTTTCAAAGATTTCAAAACCCCTGTGTCTGCTATTGCAACGTGACAACGTCTTCAACTTTGATGAACAATGTCATAAAGCATTCAAGAAACTCAAGATCGCTTGTGTCGCTGCTCGATAATAGTCACTCTTGATTGGTCTAAGCCATTCGAGTTGATGTGTGATGCAAGTGATTATGCAGTTGGAGCTATCTTAGGGCAAAGGTATGGTAAAATTTTTCATTCTATTTATTATGCCAGTAAAACCTTAGATGATGCTCAATTAAATTACACTGTGACTGAAAAAAGAGCTTTTGGCTGTTGTTTTTGCTTTTGATAAGTTTAGATCTTACTTAGTGGGTGCAAAAGTTATTGTTTTTACTGATCATTCAGCCATTAAATATTTAATTGCTAAAAAAGATGCAAAGCCAAGACTTATTAGATGGGTTCTCCTCCTCCAAGAATTTGACTTGGAAATACGTGATAAAAAGGGGGTGGAGAACCAAGTAGCTGATCATCTTTCCAGGCTTGAGAATGTTGATGTAGGTACAGGTGAAGAAGAGATAAGAGAAAAATTCCATGATGAGAGACTGTTATCAGTAGCCACAGTGGTTGAAGACGTTACCACGTCTATGGCAATTTCGTCAAACGTTATAACGTCTGATACTACTGCACCATGGTATGCTGATATAGTAAACTTTCTTGTTAGCAAGATTGTGCCTGTAGGCTTCAACTACCAACAGAAGAAGAAATTCTTCCACACTATAAAGCAATATTTCTGGGATGAGCCTTACTTGTACAAATTGTGCCCAGATCAGTTACTAAGAAGGTGTCTTGCTGAGGAAGAACAACTCCATGTGTTACAACAATGTCATTCAGCACCTTATGGTGGACATTTTGGAGGTACCAGAACGGTTGCAAAGATCCTACAATCAGGCTACTATTGGCCAACTCTATTCAAGGATGCACATGAGCTAGTAAAGAACTGTGACAAGTGCCAAAGGACAGGAAATATATCAAGCAAGCAGGAAATGCCACTCACAAACATTCTGGAAGTTGAGTTGTTTGATGTATGGGGAATGGATTTCATGGGACCATTTCCAAAGCCTCATGGGAATCTATATATTCTGGTAGCAGTGGATTATGTGTCAAAATGGGTTGAAGCTGTGGCATTACCCAACAATGAAGCCAAATCAGTTAGCAAGTTCCTTAAAAAGAATATATTCACAAGGTTTGGCACCCCAAGAGCCATAATCAGCGATGAAGGTTCTCATTTCTACAACAAGCTAATTGAGAACCTGTTGGCTAAGTATGGAGTGAAACACAAAGTTGCTACAACTTATCACCCACAAACCAGTGGCCAAGCAGAGATCTCCAACAGAGAAATCAAGAGAATACTTGAGAAGATGGTTGGTCCCAATAGAAAGGAATGGTCATTACACTTGGATGATGCATTGTGGGCTTACAGAACAGCATACAAAACACCATTGGGCATGTCCCCTTACAAGCTAGTCTATGGTAAGGCATGTCATCTACCAATTGAGCTCCAACATAAGGCCCATTGGGCATTGAAACAATTAAACTTGGATCATGCAAAGGCTGGTGAAGCAAGATTACTACAATTAAATGAGCTAGAAGAGTTCAGACACCATGCCTATGAAAATTCAGCAATATACAAGGAAAAGACCAAGAAGTGGCATGACCAAAGAATTCAAAGGAGGGAGTTGGTAGAAGGACAACAGGTGTTGCTATTTAATTCAAGGCTAAAGTTGTTCCCAGGAAAGTTAAAGTCAAGGTGGTCAGGTCCTTTCAAATTGATGAAAATCTATCCTTATGGTGCTGTGGACTTATTTGATGAAAAGACCAACACCATGTTCAAAGTTAATGGCCAACGTGTGAAGCAGTATCATGGAGAGCATGTAGAAAGGGACAAGACTCAATTGTCCTTCAACAACCCTTGAAATTAAAAGGAAAAAAGTCTGGCTGAAACTCTTAAAGCAAGCGCTCTTGGGAGGCAACCCAATGATTTTTGATTAACCAACAATTTTTGTGTCTTTTAATTTTTGTTTTGTAGGAAGAAAGGATGGAGAAAGGAAAAAGTCAGGGTGGTAGACGTTATAACGTCTCAGTGTACACTAGGCGTTGGCACGCCTGTTAGTAAGGGCGAGGTTGAAAGCGGTCAAGGCAGATTTAAACTCAGTCAAAATGCACAAGTGATGACGTGGCAGAAATCATTTCCCTCTACAACACGAACGTGGTAACTGACCACGACGTCATCTCCCCTCCCTAACTTGTCTAATCAACGGTTACTTTTCTCCATTACTCCACTCCACCATTTCTCAACTCCCCATAACCATTTCCCCATAAAATCTAGCCGGTTACCATTATCACACACACCTGCAACCTTTCTCTAATCTCTCTCTCTCTGAAACCACAACCTCTCCCTTTTCTTCCTCAGAAACCTAAAATTTCAAAAATCACCCATTCCCTTCCAAATCCTCTGGAAAGGGCAAAAATGTTGACCTAAGCTCGTCCTCTGGAAAGGGCAAAAATGTTGACCTAAGCTCGTCCTCAGCCCCAATCCCAGAAACACCCAACCCATCAAAGAAGAAAGCCCTGCTTCCAGAAAGGGGTTTCAGCCTTGAAAGCCCAAATGTGATTTCCTTGCAACCGTCGCGGCGTTAGGTTGGCAAAAATTCATTGTGCACAGAAAGGAGTATATCGCCACATTGGTTCATGATTTCTACAAAGGAATCGTTGAAAGACCTGAAGGAGAGCTTTCAATCATTTCAAAGGTGCGAGGAGAAGAAGTGAAGTTTGGTGTGAGAGTGATCAACGATTACTTTGGCTTAGGGTATTATGGAAAAGCTGTGGAGACAAAACAGAAAACTTATGGATTGGCTGAAATGGAGGCAATCAAGGAAAGAATTTGTGTAGAAGGTGTTGTGTGGGAGCGAAGTGGTGAGCATGGAAGTGAGTTTAAATTTCTGAAGAGGTATTTGTGTGATGAAGCCAATACTTGGTTTCATTTCATAAGGCATTGCCTAATACCTACCTCCCACACCTCCTGGGTAGACAAGGAAAGGCTGATTGTGATTGATGCAATCATGGCAAAGGACAAGATTGAAGTTGGTAAGCTGATCAATCGAGAATTGAACAAGTGGAAGAATAGGAAAGATGGATATCTGTATTTCCCCTGCATGATTATTGATCTGTGCATGGAGGCTGGGGTAGAAATTGAAGCTTCAGAACTGAGGGAACAACCTCAAGGCCCTTTCTCAACAAAGTTCAAGCCCAGGGTGAAAGCTGCAGGAACTTCAACTTCTGTAGACACACAGACGTTGCAACGTCTGGTGGAGCAGCAGAATACCTTGGAAAAATTTGTCAAAGATCAGTTTGAATGGCAGAAGAAGGTATTTGCCCAAATGTCTAAAGGAAAGATGGTAATTGAGGAGCCTGTGCTACCTGGCTGGATGCAAGAAGAGAATGAAGATGATGTGCCCTTGTCAACAATCCAAAGAAGGGCAGTGAAGAAGGAAAGGGCCAAAAGAGCAAGAAGCCCAGCAAAAAGAAAGAGTCCAGCAAAGAAGCAGAAATAGGTAAGTAGCGAGGAAGAATTTAATTCCACTGACTTAGATGATATTAGTGATGTTGATGCAGATGAATCGAGGAAGGTGGGTATGGAGATAATCAGTGAGGAAGAGGAAGAGGAAAGTCCTGAAGAGAAAGGCAGTTCAAGTGAGAAAACCATGAGTGATTCCCCAACAAACCAAACAGTCAAGGAACCAACTAAGAAAGCAGCTAGCCCTAAACCACCATCACCACAAGCCACACAATCACCACCTCCACCACAAGAACCATCCACCCATGATCAGAGCACTCCCAAAACTCCACAATCCAAAGCCCAAGACCAACCAATTCCACAACCACCCCCACCCCAACCTGAACCTGAGAAGCAACCATCAACCCAGAAAGTGCAGGAAGGAGACGTGGCGACGTCTGAGGCAACACATATAGGAAGCAACCTAGACTCACAGCCCATTTCCCCACCCAAGAAAACAAGAATGAAGAGTGTGCCCACCCATAACCCTTTTGGAAGAAAGAAAAGGCAAGAGTTAGCAGCTGCAACTCAAGAAGGCAAAGTGAGTGGAGAGCAAGAGCAAGTTGAAGCCCCCACAACAACAAGGCAAAAGCTACCAGTGAAGAGAAAAGGTCAGAGTGCCACAGGGAAGCCAGCCACTGCCACTAGTGCAGCATTTGTTACTGCTAGTGGTTCTGCAGAAGCCCTTCCTGCCATTGCTGAAGAAGGACCTACAGACGTTATAACGTCTGCTGAAAAAGAGGCCGCAGCTAAACTTGCAGAATTGCAAGTGATGAAAGAACGTGAAGCTGCATTGGAAAAGGTAAAAGAGCAGGCAATGGAGGAGGCTACTCAGAAGTTGGCAGAGCATCTCTTGAAGCAAGCCCAGGAAAGAGTTGCTGATATTGGTGGATCATCAACGACGCGTGTAACGCTCTAAAGAGCCGAGGGGAAAAAAGCCCGGATGATCCCCAATGAAGCACCGCATGTCAATCCTGCTGACTTAGCGATGAAAATGTGGGAGGAGGCCAAGAAAAGGATTGCTGAAGCCTCTAGTGCAGCTGGTGCGAGCGTGGGAGAGAAAGGATCCGATGAAACAACAACAACAACCACCACCACGTAGGAGGAGGAGAGCGAATGAAGAAGAACAAGAAGACAGAGGCAGTGCAGAACGCGCCCCAAAATAATTTAATTAATTACTTAATTAAGTTATTTGAGGGTTACAATATTTACTTGAATGGAAATAATTAAATTGAAGTGGTTTTATCGCAGGAGGTGTATCGAATTAAAAGAGTGGTGTGATTAGGGCCCAACCCACTAGTTGGCCCAATCACTATGCGTGACCTAAATTGGGTCTCCAATTGGATCGCCCATCATCACCAAGCAAGAAAGAAAATCGCGAGAGAGAGAGCTTGCGAGAGTGAAGGACGCGACGCAGGGGAAAGGAGGAAGAGAGAATTCTTCTTCTCAAGCTTCAAAGGTAACCTTGAATCCTTCCCCTTCTCCATTCTCCTCCCTTGTATTTCCAATTTATGATTCCAAATCTCCTTGCTGTTCCTGCTACTCCGCGCGTTCAAAGAAAGAAGAGGACCGAAGCGGTGCGCTGCGCGACGTGAAATTGGAGGAGAAGGAGAGCTTCTTCTCAAACTCGCCTCTAGGTAATGATCCTCAATCCTTTCTCTTCTTTCCCTTTTCAC
The DNA here is from genome assembly GCA_020916435.1 of Oxytropis ochrocephala. Classification (NCBI taxonomy): domain Eukaryota; kingdom Viridiplantae; phylum Streptophyta; class Magnoliopsida; order Fabales; family Fabaceae; genus Oxytropis; species Oxytropis ochrocephala. The sequence continues at coordinate 81,951,116 of CM037090.1, forward strand.
GTTGCAACCCTCAATTCCTCACCCTCCATCGTTGTTGTTTTTTTTCCCCTTTTCCCTGAAATTGAAGCCACGGTTCTGCGAAGGAGGAGAAAGAAGCTTCACACGTTCGCAATTTTGGTGAGGATTGAATTCTTCAGTTTTGCAAGGTAAGGGGGCTCTTCTTTATGCCTATAATAACCCTTAAGATTTGTATTATGTATAGGTTAGGTTGTAGAGATTGGGATTATGGGAATGTGGAATTATTGTGATCATATGATGTTGATGAAATTGTGTGATTGTTGTGATACCGAGAGTTGCTGAATTGAATTGTTTGAATTGTTGTGGTAATGAGATATTGTTGGACTGAGTTATTATAATGTGATTGAGTTGCCTTGTTGATGCTTAGTTTTGGTGAGTCTTGATGAATTGTTGGGTAATTTTCGATGATTTCCTTGACGGACTTGTGATGATTTTTATTTGATGACTTGATGATTTATTGATGGGGTTGTGATAATTGTGATAAGCGATTTGGGGTGAGTGTGGGGAATTATTTGTTAACTCCATTGATGAGCTTGATGGTTTTCTTAGTGAGTTTTAAAGATTTTCACTGAAGGATAAAACTTGTATTTTGAGGTTAAGAATTGAGTTGGGTTGAATATTGCTATTTTCTCACCACCCCTAGTTGTTGTTCCTCACGGCCTCACGCTTGTTTTCCATACCAAAAATGTGATATTTTTCTAAATGTAAACGTGACTTTTTCTAAATGAAGAGATGATGTTTTTTTCAAAATAAAATGTGGTGTATGGGACTCTAGAGTGAGAGCGTCTTGAAAATGGACCCGTGGATATATATATATATATGTTTCATGTGTGCCAATGTCTTGAAAGTGGTTAATAATTGTTGAGTTTGAGCGGTGCGGTACAATAAATGTTGAGTTTAAGCGGTGTGGTATAATATTTGTTGAGTTAAATTATTAAGTAGAGAATACCGACTGAGTTTGTAATTAAGCGGAGATGTGAAAGCGGTGTGGTGACCTTAAGGGTTACATAACGATGATGTTGAATTGATATATACAAGCGGTGAGTTTTAATAATTGTTGTGATTGTGCTTGGTGTGTGTGATGCATAGTCATAGTGTCACATGACTCATGTTGCATAAAGCGGTGTGGGACTTCGGTCCAAAGCGGTGTGGGACTTCGGTCCAAAGCGGAGCGCCTCCGTGCAAAATAAATTAAAGCGGTGATGATGGATCCACATGCATGCTGCATACATGCATACATTCTTACACGTGTTAAAATGTCTGGTGCTGATTGTAGCTTTATGAATAAATTATGAAGTGATGAGGTATCTTGTGATATGACTAATGGTTGCGATTGAGTGTCTCTTATCGCTTTTCTTATCATAATGCTTATCTTAATTATTATTATCTCAGATAAAGAGACTCACCCTTTCGCTTGGAATGTTGCTCTTATGTGGCAACGCCGCAGTAACCATGCAGTGAGGGCATCCTTATGCCCGCTCTACCATGGTTGTGTCTCGGCTCGATCGTAGCACCGGGGAGCGCGCGTGTCGTCTTTTATTTTATTATTTGATGCTTTAGGCATTTATTGATGATGTACTAAGTGATTTGTTAAAAACTAGTAATCCTTCCGCTGTGATTGGAAGCGTCCTTTATTTCGGTACTGTAAACTAAAACAGGTGTTTGAGGGCCCGACCCTAAACTATGTGCTGCGTATCGTTTTAATATTTTATAAACTTCTTATGAATTGACTATGAGCTGATTGTTTTTAAAAGCGTTGAAATGTGACATTCCCTTTAATGATTTTATTTTCAAAAACTCTGATAGAATACAGTGGTTAACGGTTGTCTAGAAAGGGGGTGTTACATTAGTGGTATCAGAGCTGAAGTTGGTCTGTCCGACCAAGTGTCTAAGTGTTATTCCTATTGTAGCTAATTGTGTTCCTTTGTGTAGAAGTTCGATTCGATGGCAAGACGCGATGATGCTGCGTTGGCTGCTGCCTTGCAAGCCATAGCCCAAGCTGTTGGGAATCAAAATGCTGGTGCTGCTGTGAATGCTCGTAACTTAGCAACGTTCCAGAGGGAAAGCCCACCCACCTTCAAGGGTCGGTATGACCCCGATGGGGCCTTGGCCTGGTTAAAAGAGATAGAGCGGATCTTCCGTGTCATGGAGTGCTACTTTCTTTGAAGGTGAAGTTGGGGACCCATATCTTTGGGAGAGGAAGCTGACGATTGGTGGCTGGGAATGTCGCGAAGGTTGGAAGGTGCTGGTGAGGAAGTTACTTGGGAGGTTTTCACAAGAGAGTTCAAGAGGAAGTATTACCCTGAGGATGTGCGAGCTAAGAAGGAAGTGGAGTTCTGGAGTCAAACAGGAAATAAGACAGATGGTGAGTATGCCGCCAAATTTGAGGAGTTGGCCAAATTTTGTCCTTACTATGCCAATGAAGCCGATTCTGAATTTTCCAAGTGCGTCAAGTTTGAGAGTGGTCTGCGCCCGGACATAAAGAAAGCGATTGGATATCAGGAGATTAGGGACTTTGCTAGGCTGGTAGATAAGTGTAGAATCTTTGAGGAGGATAGTTCTGCTGCATACAAGGCTGTGAAGGAGAAGAGGAATAATCAGTTTAGGGGAAAGCCCTATGAGGTTGCTGGAGGTAAAAGCAAGTGGAAAGCAGGTGCTGGCCAGAAGCCAAGTGGGGGAGGTGCCTCTTCGGGTATGGTGTGTTTTACTTGTAAAAAGCATGGTCATAAAAGTAGTGAGTGTCCCGAGGTCCATTGTTTCAAGTGTGGTCAGAAAGGCCACATAGCCACTAAATGTGAGAAGAAGGGGATTGTCTGCTACAATTGTGATGAAGCGGGACATGTGAGTGCTAATTGTCCTAAGCCCAAGAGGGAGAGAGCTAAGGGGAAAGTGTTTGCTCTAGCAGGGACCGAGAATGCTAACGAGATTCGAGGTACTTGTCTTATTTTTGATACTCCTTTAATTGCTATAGTAGATACCGGTGCTACCCATTCTTTCGTTGCTGCGTTGTGTGCTGAGAAATTGAATCTTGATTTGTCTTCTATGATGAGGGAGATGGTTATTGATACTCCAGCTAAGGGTTCGGTAACTACCTCCCTAGTGTGTGCTAAGTGTCCTCTCACGGTCTTACAGAGATTTTCTTGTAGACCTTATTTGTTTACCTTTGGAGGATTAGATGTTATCCTTGGTATGGACCGGTTAGTTGATAACCATGTACATATCAATTGTTTCGATAGATCGGTGAGTTTCTGCCCCCGAGGAGGAAGAATGCATTTTCTTTGCTCTTTGGTCAATTGCGTAGATTAATGAGAGGAGAAGTTCATCTATTTGCCTTGATGGCGTCTCTGTCTCACTGAGAGTCAAGATATCATTGAAGGGTTGAAGGTAGTATGCGAGTTTCCTGGAGGTATTCCACGATGAGATTCCGAGTGTTCCACGGAGAGGAGGTTGAATTCACTATTGATCTTGTGCCGGGTACGAGGCCTGTGTCTATGGCACCGTACCGGATGTCGGCGTCTGAATTATCTGAATTGAAGAAACAGCTAGAAGATTTACTTGAGAAGAAGTTCATAAGGCCTAGTGTGTCGCCTTGGGGAGCACCTGTGTTGTTAGTAAAGAAGAAGGATGGGAGTATGAGACTTTGCGTAGACTATAGACAATTGAACAAGGTGACAATCAAGAACAAGTATCCGCTCCCGAGGATTGACGACCTAATGGATCAGTTGGTGAGTGCTAAAGTGTTCAGCAAAATCGACTTGAGGTCGGGATATCACCAAATCAAGGTGAAGGATGATGATGTTCAGAAGACAGCTTTCAGAACTAGATATGGGCACTATGAATATACTGTGATGCCGTTCGGTGTTACTAACGCACCCGGAGTGTTTATGGAGTATATGAACCGTACCTTCCATAGTCACTTGGATCGTTTTGTGGTGGTATTTATAGACGACATTTTGGTGTATTCTAAGACAGAAGAGGAGCACGCAGAACACTTGAGGATGGTGCTAGAGGTGTTGAAAGAAAAGAAGCTTTATGCGAAATTGTCAAAGTCACGAGTGCGTTAAGCAAAGTGAGTTTTCTCGGCCATGTAATTTCCGGTGATGGTATAGCGGTAGACCCAAACCAAGGTGGATGATGTGTTGCGCTGTGGGAGAGCCCAAGTCGGTGACGAGAGATCGGGAGTTTCTTAGGGTTGGTGGTTATTACAGGAGGTTTATAGAGGTTTCTCTAAGTTAGCCCTTCCGTTGACTCAATTGGCGTGTAAGGAAAGGCTTTTGTGTGGGATGCACGGTCATAAGAGAGCTTCAATGAGTTGAAGAGGAGGTTGACAACATCTCCTATTTTGGTATTGCCTATTCCGACCAACCGTTTGTAGTATATTGCGATGCTTCCAAGATGGGTTTGGGAGGTGTGCTAATGCAAGGGTAAGGTAGTAGCCTATGCGTCCGACATACTTGAGGATTCATGAGAAGAACTACCCTACCCACGATTTGGAGCTTGCGGCGATTGTGTTTGCTTTGAAGATTTGGAGGCACTATTTGTGTGGTTCTAAGTTTGAGGTGTTCGGTGATCATAAGGGGTTGCGATGATCTGTTTGACGAGAAAAGAATTGAATATGAGACAAAGGAGGTGGTTAGAATTATTGAAAGACTATGACTTTAGTTTGAATTACCATCCGGGAAGGCTAACGTTGTGGCCGATGCCTTGAGTAGGAAGTCCCTTCATGTGTCGGCGTTGATGGTGAAAGAGCTCGAATTGATTGAGCGGTTTGGGATTTGAGTTTGATGCGTGAAGTAACGCCAAGAGCGTAAGGTCGGGAATGTTGAAGATCCATAATGAATTTCTAGATGTTATTCGGGAGGCTCAAAAGCAAGACATTAAACTAGTTGAGTTGGCAGTTGGAATTGATCACTCCGAGGTTAAGGATTATGAGGTAGATGCGCAAGATGTGTTGAGATACCGAGGGAGGATTTGTATCCCTGATGATGAAGAGATTAGGAAATCAATTCTGGAAGAGGGTCATCGAAGTAGATTGAGTATTCACCCGGGAGCCACAAAGATGTATCAGGATTTGAAGAAACTGTTTTGGTGGCCTGGCATGAAGCGTGATGTAGCCCAATTTGTGTATGCTTGTTTGACGTGTCAGAAATCTAAGGTAGAGCATCAGAAGCCGGCGGGGTTGATGCAGCCATTGGATGTACCAGAATGGAAGTGGGATAGTATCTCTATGGATTTTGTAACCGGACTGCCGAGTACAGTGAAGGGGTTTGATGCTATATGGGTAATTGTTGATAGGTTGACAAAGTCTGCTCACTTTTTGCCGATAAATATGACTTATCCAGTTCCGAAGTTGGCAGATATTTATGTTAAGACAATTGTGAAGCTGCATGGTGTTCCTGTGAGTATCGTGTCTGATCGGGATCCTAGATTTACTTCTGAATTTTGGAGGAGCTTGCAAGAGGCCTTAGGCTCTAAATTGAGATTGAGTTCCGCCTATCATCCCCAGACTGATGGGCAAACTGAGAGGACTATCCAGTCACTGGAGGATTTGTTGAGAGCATGCGTTCTTGAGCAAGGAGGTTCTTGGGATTCTCATTTGCCATTGATTGAGTTCACTTATAACAATAGCTTCCACGCGAGTATTGGGATGGCGCCTTTCGAGGCATTGTATGGTAGGAGATGCAGAACACCCTTGTGTTGGTATGAATCGGGAGAGAGTGTGGTGTTAGGCCCGGAGATTGTGCGTGAGACCACAGAGAAGGTGAAGATGATTCGAGAAAAGATGAAAGCCTCACAGAGTAGGCAGAAGAGCTATCATGATAAGAGAAGAAAAGACCTGGAGTTTCAAGCTGGTGATCATGTATTCTTGAGAGTCACTCCGGTGACAGGTGTGGGTCGTGCCTTGAAGTCTAAGAAGTTAACCCCTCGTTTCATTGGCCCATACCAGATTTCGGAAAGAGTTGGGAAAGTTGCCTATCGGGTGGCCTTGCCACCTAATCTGTCTAATCTCCATGATGTATTCCACGTGTCACAATTGCGGAAATATGTTCCTGACCCGTCACACGTAATTCAGATGGATAATGTGGAAGTGCGAGAAAACCTCACAGTGGAAACTATGCCAGTTAGAATTGAAGACCGTGAGGTAAAAGTGTTAAGAGGCAAGGAGATCAATTTAGTGAAAGTGGTTTGGTTAGGAGCCGTGGGCGAGAGCATGACGTGGGAGTTGGAAAGTAAGATGAAGGAAGCATACCCGGAGTTGTTTGACTCGTAATTTCGAGGACGAAATTCTTTAAGTGGGGAGAGTTATAACGCCCCAAAATAATTTAATTAATTACTTAATTAAGTTATTTGAGGTTACAATATTTACTTGAATGGAAATAATTAAATTGAAGTGGTTTTATCGCGGGAGGTGTATCGAATTAAAAGAGTGGTGTGATTAGGGCCCAACCCACTAGTTGGCCCAATCACTATGCGTGACCTAAATTGGGTCTCCAATTGGATCGCCCATCATCACCAAGCAAGAAAGAAAATCGCGAGAGAGAGAGCTTATGAGTGAAGGACGCGACGCAGGGAAAGGAGGAAGAGAGAATTCTTCTTCTCAAGCTTCAAAGGTAACCTTGAATCCTTCCCTTCTCCATTCTCCTCCTCCACTTGTATTTCCAATTTATGATTCCAAATCTCCTTGCTTTGCCTCGCTACTCCAGCGCGTTCAAAGAAAGAAGAGGACAGGCAAGCGCGGTGCTGATTGCGCGACGTGAAATTGGAGGAAGGAGAGCTTCTTCTCAAACTCGCCTCTAGGTAATGATCCTCAATCCTTTCTCTTCTTTCCCTTTTCACGTTGCAACCTCAATTCCTCACCCTCCATCGTTGTTGTTTTTTTTTCCCTTTTCCCGAAATTGAAGCCACGGTTCGAAGGAGGAGAAGGAAGCTTGTCACGTTTACGGCAATTTTGGTGAGGATTGAATTCTTGATTTTGCAAGGTAAGGGGGCTCTTCTTTATGCCTATAATAACCCTTAAGATTTGTATTATGTATAGGTTAGGTTGTAGAGATTGGGATTATGGGAATGTGGAATTATTGTGATCATATGATGTTGATGAAATTGTGTGATTGTTGTGATCACCGAGAGTTCTTTGAATTGAATTGTTTGAATTGTTGTGGTAATGAGATATTGTTGGACCGAGTTATTATAATGTGATTGAGTTGCCTTGTTGATGCTTAGTTTTGGTGAGTCTTGATGAATTGTTGGGTAATTTTCGATGATTTCCTTGACGGACTTGTGATGATTTTTATTTGATGACTTGATGATTTATTGATGGGGTTGTGATAATTGTGATAAGCGATTTGGGGTGAGTGTGGGGAATTATTTGTTAACTCCATTGATGAGCTTGATGGTTTTCTTAGTGAGTTTTAAAGATTTTCACCAAGGATAAAACTTGTATTTTGAGGTTAAGAATTGAGTTGGTTGAATATTGCTATTTTCTCACTTTGTCCTAGTTGTTGTTCCTCACGGCCTCACAGTTGTTTTCCATACCAAAAATGTGATATTTTTCTAAATGTAAACGTGACTTTTTCTAAATGAAGAGATGATGTTTTTTTCAAAATAAAATGTGGTGTATGGGACTCTAGAGTGAGAGCGTCTTGAAAATGGACCCGTGGATATATATATATATGTTTCATGTGTGTGCCAATGTCTTGAAAGTGGTTAATAATTGTTGAGTTTGAGCGAAAGCGGTACAATAAATGTTGAGTTTAAGCGGTGTGGTATAATATTTGTTGAGTTAAATTATTAAGTAGAGAATACCGACTGAGTTTGTAATTAAGCGGAGATGTGAAAGCGGTGTGGTGACCTTAAGGGTTACATAACGATGATGTTGAATTGATATATACAAGCGGTGAGTTTTAATAATTGTTGTGATTGTGCTTGGTGTGTGTGATGCATAGTCATAGTGTCACATGACTCATGTTGCATAAAGCGGTGTGGGACTTCGGTCCCAGCGCGGTGGGACTTCGGTCCAAAGCGGCGCCCTCCGAGCAAAATAAATTAAAGCGGTGATGATGGATCCACATGCATGCTGCATACATGCATACATTCTTACACGTGTTAAAATGTCTGGTGCTGATTGTAGCTTTATGAATAAATTATGAAGTGATGAGGTATGCTGACAGTATGACTAATGGTTGCGATTGAGTGTCTCTTACTGCTTTTCTTATCATAATGCTTATCTTAATTATTATTATCTGTATAAAGAGACTCACCCTTTCTGCTTGGAATGTTGCTCTTATGTGGCAACGCTGCAGGTAACCGCGAGTGAGGGCATCCTTATGCCTGTCTACCAGTAGTTGTGTCTCAGCTCTGATACGTAGCACCAGGGGAGGGGCGTAGTCGTCTTTTATTTTATTATTTGATGCTTTAGGCATTTATTGATGATGTACTAAGTGATTTGTTAAAAACTAGTAATCCTTCCGCTGTGATTGGAAGCGTCCTTTATTTCGATCATCAGAAACTAAAACAGTGTTTGAGGGCCCGACCCTAAACTATGTGCTGCGTATCGTTTTAATATTTTATAAACTTCTTATGAATTGACTATGAGCTGATTGTTTTTAAAAGCGTTGAAATGTGACATTCCCTTTAATGATTTTATTTTCAAAAACTCTGATAGAATACAGTGGTTAACGGTTGTCTAGAAAGGGGGTGTTACAAGGTCAATCAGGAATTCCCACCAGACAGAGCGGAAGGCTCAGGTCTGGTGTTGCAAACAAGTAAGTTCACCCTTTAATTTTAGCAGTAGTTTTAATTTTTAGTTTTTAGTTTTTGTAGTTTATGTTTTATGTTCTGTTTGATTGTTCCTCCCCTATAAAAAAAAAACAAACAGATTTTCATCATTGAGCAGTGAGGACACTACTCAACCTTAAGTGTGGGGAGAATCCCAATGTTTTAAGTTTTTGTTTCGTACAATCATGAAAGCAAATGCAAGAGTAGTTTTTGGTTCTTACTCTGTCAAGCATTGAAAATAATTCTCTTTGGGCTAAAGCTAGTGATAAATGTGTATGTGTGAGTAACTAATGCATGATTAAATGAAAAGAATTGATTGCTGCTCCCACACAAACTCTGTTTTAAGGAAAAATCTAGTTAGTTAGGGAATACTTTGTGCTGAAGCTAGTTTTGGTAAACTATGGTGAAAGTAAAACTTGATTAAAAACCTAGAATAGCATTAGAAGCTAAGTTTTGGGGTGAATCAGGTTATACTAAGGCTGGGTGTGAAGACTGTAGGATGGTTAGTGCAGGTGTAGTGTGAGTGCAACGTTGTAACGTCTACCCGTAACGTTATAACGTATGCCCTGTGTGTTGTGTTCTGTGTTGAACGTTACGACGTCTCACCTATAAACGTTCTAACGTCTACTCCAAAAAGTGTGTTGTTACAAATAAGTGGGAAATCCACATGTACTCTGTGTTTACTGTAACACCCAGAAACAAATGCTGAGCACTCCAAATAAATGTTAAAAAAAAAAAAAGAGAGAGAAGAACTCCAAAATGGAGCAAATAAAAGAGAGTTACTCAGTAATGAGGGGGTTGCAGTCATTTGCGTGTGTGAGTCAGAAATTAGTGCACTAACTTAGTCCTAGCACCCAAATAAGACCCTTTGTCATGCCTCAAATAAACCCTCAGTTCTTATGTGAAAATGTTAGCCTATCCTTTGTTTTGAAAGATGTTTTGCTGTCACCAACTGGAAACCACTCTTTCATAGGCTAAAGTAGTTTCTGAACCTAGCTAGAGATAAAATTAATGCAGAGATCACACACTCACTTTGGGTCATGAATGAATGAAATCTAATTGTGCATTGGTGTGTGAGTGTGTGGAGAATTAGCCCCTTGAGAATGGATTTTTAATCTGTTGGCTGAGTAGAATGTAACCTGCTAGTGTAGTTGATTTCATGCATTTCTGTTAAATGTAGTTGTCTTGATTGCTTGAGGACAAGCAATGATTTAAGTTTGGGAGTGTGATAACTCATATTTATATGAGTTATTCATACTCATTCAAAGAATAAATCATGTAAGTTCTCTAGCAATACAAGGTTAATTTAATTAGTCTTATGTTAGTTTCTTATCTCTTAGTTAGTTAGAAGTGAAAGTGATAAATCTGTGCATTTTGGCACCAAGCGGTGCCTTTGAGAGCGTTTTGATGTTTCTTGTGCTTGTGCAGTAAAAGTGCTGAACGTGACCACGTCCCTCACCACGTCTATAGAAGAGCAGCAGAGCAAGGGTGAAAGATCTTAATTTTGGTACGCTAGTAATGATGGTCAAAGATATAAAAAGTCAGAAGATCTTCTATTCCCCATGAGCTGACAAGGATGACGCTTCAGTAGCACCGCATGCGGTGTCGGTCGAGGAAAGAAACAGACTTGGTAGGTGGGCAAGTGACATCGACAACACGTGAGCAAGGTGGCTATTTAATGAAGACTCAACTCTCTCTCAACAGAGGCTCAAACACTCACTCTCTCACTTCACTCCAGTTCATCCTTTCATCCTCCACCCTCATCAATCTCGGAGAAAGTGTTGTAAAGAAGTTACGAAAGCAGGACTTACGCATTTTGCTTTTCGAACTTTTATTTTATTTTACGCATAACTCACTCTTGTGAGGCTCGGGCGTTGTAACGTCTCTACAGCGTACATCTTTGAAGAGTTACTTAGGTGTATCTTTTGCACTTAGTTTCTTTTCTTTTATGTATGGTATTTGGATTTCAATTCCTTATCATTCTGTAAAGATGCTCAGCATGAGCTAAACACTTTGTAGTTGGGTTGTTGTTTTGCTTGTAACGAATTTCTAGTTTAATGTTCTAAAGTATTGACGTTTAATGTTTTAAATCTTTGCGTAACAATATTTCCAAACTTGTTTTGAGGTTGGCCTCTTGAAATAGGTAGATTCATAGGTGCAGACATGGTCTATGAAAAGAACTCAAAGATTTATATGAACGAAAAGGTGCACTAAAGACATTTAGGCATTTTTATCTAAGTCTAGACATAGAACGGATAATAGTTCATAGAACATTGTTGTGGGTACCTAAAATACAGGAGTGGGCCTATTTAGAACCTAGACATAGGACCTCTTATACTTGAAGCTCTGACGTTTTGTGACTGAAAAGCACAGCTCTTTTGCAATAGCGTTCAAACGTTATAACGTCTATACAGAATAGCATTTGTACGTAATAACGTGTAAACATTATAACGTCTAACTAGAAAGGATTTACTTGCATGCAACAATCCAACTCACTCTCATCCATATTTACACCCAACATTTGTTTACTTGTTTTATTTATATTCTTAGCATTAAAACCAACTCCTAGTGTCGATTTGTTACTTGGTTCTCTTGTGTTTTGAAACTTGAACTTTGAAAGCAAACCAATCCTCGTGGGAACGATCTCTTACTTAAAACCACTTTATTACTTGTACGACGTGTATACTTGCACTGATATTGCGACTACAACACGAACGCAACAGCGGGCGGGCTAAGGCTTGATTCGTTGACCTTAAATAGAGCCATTAGCGGTCGGGTCACCTTGAGCATTAGGTCGCGATCTCTTGGGATGTGTGGTTGCTGCCACGCCAGGTCGCGGTCTGTTTGTAGCTTTTGGCACTAGGTCGCTCGGGACCAAGAATTATCTTGGGGTCGCTGCCCCCTGTGTGGGTGCTCTGACCATTTTTGAGTTGACTTCTGTCATTAATACTGAAACGACAAGTGTTTTGATGTTCACGCTTTCTGAGGCAACACTTGGAGTCCTAAAGGCGTGCCTGTTCGCCTTCTCTCTGACTGAGCAATGATGGCAGGTGAAGAGTTGTGCCTCTTTGCTTTCGGGCCCAAAGTGACTGCTGGCCCATTATATAAGGGTGGTGAGAAATAGTCTCATTCACACTTCTTCTTTAAAATCTCCATCTCTCTCGCTGGCTCACTGTTTTCCTTTGCTCGCTCGCTCCAAGCTTGGCCCGCTCGTACCCTTCGCACGGGATTCCTCCATTGGCCCTTCAAGTAAACTCGACCGTCCTTTCTATTTTCTCTGTTTTCTTTAAGTTTCAACTGGTGGAGGGGGTGTCAGGTCTGGGGACGACCAAGTCGCCCACTTCAAATGTATGCGCCCGACCTTGACCAATTCCCCCTCTACAGGTTTAATCTGGCACAGACGAAACAGACCCGCCGAATCTCCGGTAGCCCGGCTGTTTCGCTAGCTTATAATATGGCGCAACCATCTTCTACGCCAGCCCGGTCGTCTTCGACTACAACCAATGAGTCTTATAAGTCCCCAGCAAGTATAGATTGGACATCTTCCAGCAGTTCGGACCGGTCATCTCATAGTCAAAGGAGGGAAACCTCTCGCGTACCTTCAGATGAACCGGTCGTCGAAGGTCCAGTCGCTGCCACTAGCGACATCCAGATGAGTAATAGTCGAATCGGTGAGGAGCGTAACCAGGCCGTGGTAGAGGAGGCTCTAGCAACTGGGAGCGGCCAACCGGATGGGGCACAAGGCGACCCTGGACGCGGCTGAGAAAGACATGTTGTGGGTTTCCAACAGTCTTCGAAGTCATCGAAGCAGGATTTACCGTCGCTGTCCAGATGAGCAAGTTCTTAGCGCTCAGTTTCCCGTCGCCGGCTGGAGGGTCGAGGGGATGGAGAAAAATGAGGACATTCCACATGGACCGACGTGCTCAAATTCACAATGTACCGCGTTGTTTTCGAGCGCATGGGCATTGTTCCTCTTTTCACCCGATTTCAGAGGCAGGTCTTGAGGTATATTAAGGTCGCACCCTCCCAACTAAACCCAAACGCCTGGGCGTTCCTTCAAGGTTACGAGGATGTCCTGACATTGTTGGGGAGGCCCGTATCCCTCAGACTATTTTTCACTTTATTTGAGATGAGCTACCTGTACGAGATAGGGTCGAAGGGCGCTCGCAAAGAGGCGGTCTCCTTCAAGAACCGCACCCAGTACAATTTCTTCAAGCCTTTCATGGAATCTTTGCCAAGTGGGTGGAAAAAAGATTTCTTCTAGGTCGTCCCCTATACAAATGAGTCGCTTCGAGGGGTGGCCCAACTGGCAGAGGATAATAGTGCAGGGACGCCTCTTTTTCCGACCTTGTGGTCCTATGATCATTTCTTGAAGAAGCCTAGCGAGTATTCTTACAAGGAAATTGAGCTTGCCGACCTGGAAATTGGGACGATCCATAGGCTGAGGAGGATTGCCTCCCTTGTTCCCGGAGGCCGTATCAAAATGAAGAAGATAGTGGACGCCAGAGGCAATCATGCCATTAAGGCCGCCCTTGGTGGGGGTCGCCTTCAAGTTCGAGAGAGGATTGGTAAACGAGGCCACTCCAACGAAGGCGATCCTACTGAGAGGAAAAAACAGAAGAGCATGAGTCATGGGCAGAGTCGGTCGACAAAAATTGACTTACTTGGCTTGGGCGACCAAGACTGTGCTCGCTTCAAAGAAGAGCCTTTTGAGGTGATGGCCGACGCAATGAAGGCCGCTGGCCTGCTGTTCAAGAAATATCAAGAAGAAGAGGCTGACCGACTAGCAGGTAGGCGAGTTTTCTATAAAGTTTCATATCTTGAAGACGACCTGTCGGATAAAAATTTTAAACCGAAGTCTGTCGTGGCTCAATTAACAGAGGTGAGGGAGGACCGAGATAGGTTGCTTAAGAGGATGGAAGAGCTCAAGCCAAAGGTCAAGTTGATCGCTGTCAACGAGCAAAAACTTAAGGAGGCTGAAAATCAGTTGGCAGCCGCTGTGGTCGCTCAAACTAGAGCTGAGGCGGCAAGAGATAGCGCGTTGGCTAAGAAGGTTGCGGCCGAAGAAGAAATAGACCGTCTGAATAAGAAGAACCAAGAGCTTTTCGGCCAAGTCACCTCTCTAAAAGCCGACCTGACTGTTGTTGAGCAGGAGAAGGATAAGTACAAAGCTTTGGGGGCAGCCCACTATCAATTTGAGAAAGCGGTCAGCCAAATCAAGCTTGCCCATCTTGAGCTGGTGATTGACGAGGCCGTGGTGAACAGCGCCCACTGCATGGTCGACAAAGAGATTGTGCGTCCAAAGAAGGTTGAGAAAGGGAAGGTCGTCCACGAACGGGTTGTTATTCTACGTGTTGGTCCCTCTTCCTGAACATCTTTAAATTTGTCTTTACTTTTTTGCTTTGAACAATTTGCCCGCCTGCGAGCGGTTGATATTAAGGGCGCCCTGGTTACGACCTTGGCGTCCTAATTCTGTAATCAATACTCTTAAGTTCTTTTGCCCTTGAATGCAAGTTAATTTTTCTGTTTCGTTTATATCTTCTGTATGCTCGTTAATCGTAGATTTTCACGCGCGCGTAAACTTGGCGGTTGTTAACATTTGTGGGCCGCCACACTTGGCGGCTTTTGTTGGGCCATTCGATGGCACTCGATAAGTTAAAATAGGCCGCTACGCTCAGCGGCTTTCGTTGGGCTATTCGATGGCACTCGATAAGTTTAAATAGGCCGCTACGCTCAGCGGCTTTTGTTGGGCCATTCGATGGCGCTCGTTTGGGCCATTCGATGGCACTCGATAAGTTAGTATAGGCCACTACGCTCAACGGCTTTTGTTGGGCCATTCGATGGCACTCGATAAGTTTAAATAGGCCGCTACGCTCAGCAGCTTTTGTTGGGTCATTTGATGGCGCTCGTTTGGGCCATTCGATGGCACTCGATAAGTTAATATAGGCCGCTACACTCAGCGGCGCTCATTGGGCCATTCCATGGCGCTCGTTGTAGGTCATTCTTTGAACCTCGGCCCATTCGATGGCTTTTTTTATAGACCAACTCGGTGGTCTTACGGTCGCTCTGCTGCTACTCGCATGATGAGCGGCCGAGCATACATTCCTGCATGAAAGGTAAAATAAACATGACTTTTTAAGGTCAGGCCTCTATAAAAAACCCAGTGGGAAAAAGAGCGCCAGCCTGTCATTCATTCATTCATAGGTCGTTCATTACAACTTGGTACTAGACATAGTACTTTCTAAGTTTCTCAGTGTTCCATGTCCTGGGTATGGTCGCCCCATTCATGGTTTCCAATTCATAAGCTCCTTTGCCGGTCTTGTTGACAACACGATAGGGCCCTTCCCAGTTGGGAGCGAGCTTTCCTTAACGAGCGTTCTTGTTTCCTACATCTGCCCGCCTAAGAACGAGTTGACCGATGGAGAACTCTCTCTTCTGGACACGAGAGTTGTATCTTGCAGCGACCTTTTGCTTGATAAGTTGCTCCCTAATAGACGCCTTATGGTCGCTCGTTCATTTTCTTCCACCGTTGGTGGATTGGATGTCCTCCAATTTAGCTCGCCCATTTCTATTGGAATGACCGCGTCAGTCCCATAGACTAGTCTGAAAGGTGATTCGCCCGTCGTAGAATGAGGGGTCGTCCTATATGCCCAGAGGACGGACTGCAGTTCCTCGACCCAGTTTCCTTCGGCCTCGTCCAACCTTCTCTTCAAACCATGCAGAATGACCCTGTTGGCCGCTTCAGCCTGGCCGTTCGTTTGTGGGTGCTCAACTGAAGTAAACGATGTTTTACCCCTAGGCCGGCTAACATTTCCCTGAATCTCTTATATGCAAATTGCGTCCCACTGTCCGTTATCAGCTGTTGGGGGACCCCGAATCGGGCTAGCACATTTCGGCCGAAGAACTTGCTTACTTTTGTTGCGGTTATGGTCGCTAGTGGCTCGGTCTCAATCCACTTGGTGAAGTAATCTACTGCCACGATCAAAAACTTGAACTGGCCTGGAGCAGGTGGAAACGGTTCCAGGAAATCCATTCCCCACCAGGCCAATGGCCAAGGTGAGGCGAGACTTTGTAGTTCTGAAGAAGGTGCGACGTGAACATCTGCATCCACTTGAAACTTGTTACACTTCTGGACCAACTTCTTTGCGTCCTCATCCATAGTCGGCCAGTAATAGCCGGCTCAAGAGCTTTCTTTGCTATGGAGCGACCGCCCTGATGGGTGCCACATACACCTTCATGAATATCCCTTAAAACGTGGTCGGCTTTGACCGACGATAAACATCTTAGCAGTGGGGAAGAAAAACCTCTTCTATACAGCTTCCCTTCAACGACCGAATATTTGGTCGCCCGCTGCCTCAAGAGCTTTGCTTCCTTCTGGTTGCCCGACTCTTCCCCTGTTAGAATATATTGCAGTATGGGGGCGATCCAGTCTTCCTTTGCATCGATGCTGAGGATGGCTAACGTTTGGCTGGCCTTGGTCGAAAGACTTGGCCGAGTTAGCGTTTCCTGAATTAGACTTCTAGGATTCCCAGGTGCTTTGGTGCTGGCCAGTTTTGAGAGAATGTCGAATCGCACGTTCTCAGTCCTTGGCACGTGTTTTACCTCTGCCCGGTTGAACTGACTGAGCAAATCCCTTACTTTAGCCAAGTAGTTTTTCAGGACGTCATCTTTTGTGTCATACAACTCCTGAATTTGGGAAACGACCAATAGAGAATCTGATTGGAGCTCTACACAGTCGACGTTGAACTCTTTGGCGAGCAATAGCCCGGCTATACAGGCCTCCTATTCTGCTTGATTATTTGACGTGTGAAAAGCGAACGTGAGTGATACCCCACGGCCAACCCTTCGGAATTCTCTAAAATCAATCCGGCCCCACTTCCCTTAGAGTTAGAAGAACCATCAACATGCAGGGTCCAAGTGGTGGTTGGTCGGATGTCGGCAACTGGGGTCATTTCAGCAATGAAGTCGGCCAACACTTGCGATTTCGCCGCCGACCTGGCTTCAAACTTAATTCCAAATTCACTGAGTTCCACTGCCCATTTAATCATGCGGCCTGCCAGATCTGGACGGTGTAGGATTTGTCAGATGGGCTGATCGATCCTTACCACGACCTGATGAGCCACGAAATAAGGCCTCAACCTACGAGCGGCCACCAGCAACGCAAAGGCTAGCTTTTCCATCTTCTAATACCTTATTTCTGGCCCTTGTAGCACCTTGCTGATGAAATTGACCGGGTTTTGCTTTGAGTCGTTCTCCCTGACTAAGACAGCGCTCAAGACTTCTTCTGTTATTGCCAAATATAAGTACAGGATTTCGCCCGGCAATGGCTTGGTCATAATTGGTGGATTCGACAAAGCTTCTTTCAAGTCGTCCAATGCTCGCTGGCATTGCTCGGTCCACTCGAATTCCACCTCTTTCTTCAACAGCTTGAACAAAGGAAGTGACTTGCAGGCCGACTTGGGTATGAACCTTGATAGGGCAGCGACTATGCCATTCAACCGTTGGATCTCTTTTTTGGTGGTGGGCGGCCTCATATCAGCGACTGCCTTGCATTTATCAGGATTGGCCTCAATCCCCATTTCCGTTAAATGGAAGCCCAGAAATTTGCCGACCCTCACCCCAAAGGTACACTTCTCTGGGTTCAGCCTCAAGGAATTCCTTCTGGCTTCCTCAAAAACCTCTTTTAGGTCGTTCAGGTGATCTTGATCAGTCTTGCTCTTGATGATCATGTCGTCCAAGTAAACTTCAGCTATGCGACCGAAGGGCATGACCTTGTATTGGAAATTGCCACGATCTGTCATAAAAGCGGTCTTGTGGCGATCAGGAGGATACATGGTGATCTGATTGTAACCAGAATATGCATCCCGAAAAGACAAGAGTTTACAACCCGAGGCACCATCGACCAGCTTGTCAATGTTGGGCACAGGGAAGGCATCCTTTGGGCATGCCTTGTTCAAGTCGGTATCCTTGGTCGACCAGTATCCTTCTAACTTCGGTATTTCCCATCACAGCGGACACTACCAAAGGGACGTAGGTATTGATCCTCTTGTCAGCCGAGGTTGTTCCAACCATGAGTTCCTATTCGTAGCCCTATTGGATTCTAGGGGGTGTTGCGCCCGAAAAAGTCCCTGAAGGGATCTTTCTTCGTTTACAACTTTTTAAAACAATGAAGTCGCCACCAATATTTTTTATAAGGAAAATATTGAAGAAAACCTTTTTGGAAAGCGAATGGCCTTTTCGAAACCGGAAAAATTGGGTTCGGGAGTCGATTAGGCATGGGGAAGGTATTAGCACCCCACAGCTCCTTTCTACCGAAAGGGAACCTTTAATTAAACGTGTGGTTTTAAGTGTTGATTTGGAAGATATTTAAATTTGCCTCTTTATAGAAAAGGGAAGGAGAAGACTTAATGAAAAATTTTATTTTTTGGCGCTTGACGAGAGTTGGCCTCTCGCTCCTACGTATCTCCCGGTGCGATGGAGAATTCAAAGCTACGTAGTTCTTGTTTGTCCTGAAAAGGGTTTTTGCTTTTTAATCTTTTTTAGAGTTTTTCGCAAAAGGGGTTGAGCGTTCGCGGTGACCAAACAACAATGGTTTAGAGTGGCCGCACTACTAACTCTTTTTTTGAAAAATGGGATCATCACTAACAATCAAACGGCAACGGCGCGAGTGACTATTGATGACAACCGGTTTTTATTTTGATTATTGAAAAGGTTTTCGCAATTGAAGGGGCGTTTGTGAAGACCAAACAAAGAACGGTTTAGAGTGGCCATACTAGTAGCTCCCACGGGAATGAAATTATCATCCACAATCAAACGGTAACGGCACGAGTGATCATCAATGACAATTAGTTTTGATTTTGATGTTTTTATGATTCGTTTTTGAAAAGTGTTTCGTTGGTTTGATTTGGGGAAAATGTTTTGATAACTTGGAAAAGAGTTCGCAATTGGATTGTGTGTTCGCAATGACCAAACAACAACGGTTTAGAGTGGTCATACTACTAACTCTTTTGAAAATGAAATTATCATTAACAACCAAACAGCAACGGCGCGAGTGATCATTAATGATAATTGGTTTTGTTTTAGGTTTTTGATGCAAAGAGGTTTTTGAAATGGAGATTGTCACTAACGAGTAACAACTCATGCAAGTTACAAATGCATACTCACAAACATCCAAGGACAAGCATACCAATTCAAGCCAATTAATCAAATCATTTGTGATTCAAATCAAATTCTAAAATGCGATTGTGTGTGTGTGGAATGGGATGGGAATTGTTACTAACGAATAACAATCTCTTGTGATAGCATATGTTCTTGTAATGAAGGATATTACTAACGAGTAATCCTTCATTATATGCTTGTGGAAATCCTATAATGAGAGTCACCACTAACGAGTAGCAATCTCATGTAAGAAGCAAAGTATTGGAAGAGGGAATGCACACAATCAACTTGAGAACATGACAGGCATCATAAACAATTTAATGCAATGTGACTAGAGGTATAGAATGATCTAGGTTGCATGAATAAGTAAGCAAGAAACAAGATGCATGATCAGGTAAATGCATGGGTATGCGTCAAGGTTAAATTAACCTATCCTTTGCCATTACTTACATTAACAAGTGGGAATGTATCAAGACTAGAATTAGTCCATCCCTTGCCAAAACCTACACAAACTCCAAGAACCAACACCACCATTGCAAGTGAGTATGCATCAAGGTTAGGACAACCTATCCTTTGCAAAACCTACACAAAATTAACCCTAAATTACATTCACACAAACATTTCAAGGCGAATGCCATCATAGGCCAAATTGGCCTTCAAGCATTCACGCAAGGAAACCTAAATTTGCATCTTCATAGTCATTAAGAAAAAAAGGAGATTGAATCCTTCCTAGGTAATCCTCCTCACTTAAATCAAGGTGCATTAGGCACAAGTGAGAGTTACTTTACCAATCATCAATCTAAGACAAGTGATAAAATAATTCATAAGAATAAGCGACAACATAAACTAAAAGGGGAATTGAATCACTTAGAGCAATCTTCATCACTTAGAACAAAGTGCACTAGGCACAAATGAGAATCTCTTTGCCTATCATCAATTTGAACAACACTTAAAAAAAAGGTTGAATCATATAGAACAATCCTCATCACTTTAAGCAAGGTGCACTAGGCACAAGTGAGAGTCATATTGCTTATCATCAATTTGAACAACACCTAAACTAAAAAAGGTTGAATCATATAGAACAATCCTCATCACTTTGAACAAAGTGCACTAGGCACAAGTGAGAGTCATATTGCCTATCATCAATTTGAACAACACCCAAACTAAAAAAGGTTGAATCATATAGAACAATCCTTATCACTTTAAGCAAGGTGCACTAGGCACAAGTGAGAGTCATATTGCCTATCATCAATTTGAACAACACCTAAACTAAAAAAGGTTGAATCATATAGAACAATCCTCATCACTTTAAGCAAGGTGCACTAGGCACAAGTGAGAGTCATATTGCCTATCATCAATTTGAACAATAAGCAAACACATAAACTACAAAAAAAGTGTTGAATCACATAGAGCAATCCTCATCACTTTAAGCAATGTGCACTAGGCACAAGTGAGAGTCATATTGCCTATCATCAACTTAAAATGACAAGCAAGCATATAAACTACAAAAAAAAAAGTGTTGAATCACATAGAGCAATCCTCATCACTTTAAGCAATGTGCACTACGCACAAATGAGAGTCATATTGCCTATCATCAACTTAAAATGACAAGCAAACATATGAAAAACCCAAATACATAACCAAAAACCCATTTATTTTGAAAAGCAAGTGAGATAATATAGGAAAACAAGCTAGACTACAATTTTTGGTAAAGGTTCATGTGATTAGGCAAAGAAATGCACAAAACAAACATAAAACCTATTTCTTTATGAGTATGCGAAATACAACATGCCATAAAACAACATTTTATTTCATGAAAGGCAAGGATTAAGATCCAAATCAACACAAATCAACAATTATTCAACGGGGAGAAGTACCATAAGCACCCAAGCCTCCCTAAGTGCTTGTCAGAGTGCTTATGACACTTCTCACCAACAACAATCAACAATATGAGAATATGAGGAAAGACTCAAATATCATGCAAGGTTTTAAGGATTACCTTAGCTGTATGCTAGAAAGTGAGATGAGAAGTTGAAACTAGACACAAATCAACAAAACTCCAATGTTCTTCAAAGAAGTACCCACTTGATGATGATGCTTGAACTTTGAATGAGAAATGGAAGGAGTATGTGAAAGAGGATGCAAATGAGGTGGAGTAGTGGTGTTTGGGTGGAAGGAAGTGAAGAAGATGGGTGGAGGAGAGGTGATGGTGGCTACGGTTTTGGAGAGGGGGAGGAGAGGGGTGAGTTGTGTGTTAGGGTTTTTTAGTGTAGGAAAATGGGAAGGTTGATTTGAGATGAAAGAAAAAAAACAAGATGTAGTGAGGGAGAGGAGAAGAGGGCTACGGTTTTGGAGAGGGGGAGGAGAGGGGTGAGTTGTGTGTGTGAGAAAAATGAGAGGCAAAAGATCCTTAGGTGTGAAAATGAGAGGGTATTTATAGAGTTGTTTTAGGTCTAGGGGTAATTATGTCATTGTTCCTTACTAGGTGCTCTAGGATTGGGTTTTGAATTTGAATGAAGGGCTAGGATTAGAGATCACTTGGATTGTGGGTAGTGAGAAAACACAAGAATGAGAGTGAGGGGGAGAGTTTCTATGAAAAACTTGTCTTATTTTGGGGTCAAGGGTATAATTGAGATGGAATGTTACCAAAGAGGAAATTTTGTGTTTTCTTGTGAAGAGGTGAGTGTAAATGGGTGGGGTAATTTACAAAAGAGGACTTGTTTTTGGTATTTTTGTCTTATTGAAGACACTTCCCTTTTTTTTAGTTTTGAATTTTTGGGCATGGAAGTGAAGGTGCACTTATTAAAAAGTGTCACATATTTTTTAGCACTATAAAATATTCCCTCTCATGGGGAAAATGCATTTTTAATTATTTTGGATTAGGATTTTCTTTCCAAAAATTATACAAAAATTATTCTTGGTAGGGTAACATGTATGCCACGTCCTTGACCTGGTCTTGGTCCAAAAATAATTAATTTGCTTTTATTTAAATGCCCAAAAATGCAAAAATATGCACTATTTTATTTTCTAAAAATTAAGAAAAATGTTTTTGGATGCCAAAAATTAATAATGATCAATAAATGGCCTTTTTGAAAATAAAAACACGTGCCAAATGACAAGGGCACAGGGCAGCTCACGCAGTTACGACTGGCGTGCGCACGTAATTCAAATAAAAATGCGAAATAGGGGATGAATAGACATAAATGCACAAATCCACTATTTTCGACACATTATGAATTACCTTCTTGCTCTATTTTTTTCTGAAAAAAGTTTTTGCTTTGGGCGGACAAAATTGGGGTATTATAGGGGGTTTCCTCCATGGATAACCATAGCGACCTTGCAGCCACTAGACTGCCTAACGTCCTCTTCAGAGGTATCTTTATCCCTGGCTGCTTCGATGGCCTGTTTTGCCATGGCCTTTCCTTTTGATTGGGTAGGTTGCCCCCAGACCTCTCTTCAGGTCGCTCGACAACTTCAGCTCTAACATACTTGCTCAACTTACCCTTCTGAATGAGGTCTTCAATATCGTCCTTCAGGGTCATGCAATCATTGGTGTCATGTCCCTTACTTTTGTGATACTGCAGATTTTTTCGTCGATCGCCACCCTTCTTGAGAACAAGGCACTAGTGCAGAAAAGACATTTAGCATCGGTTATTTTGCACATTTAGCATCGGTTATCTGTCGATGCTAATTCGACCGATACTAAATGTCTGACATTTAGCATCGGTTAAATAACCGATGCTAAATGTAACTTTTAGCATCAGATTTTCAAAAAACCGATGTTAAATGACATTTTTTTTTAGTGTTTTTTATGTCTTGAAAACATACTATTAGCATCGGTTATCCATAATAACCGATGCTAAATGACGTTTTTTTTTATGTTTTTTATGTCTTGAAAACATACTATTAGCATCGGTTATTTAAATAACCGACACTAAAGGTCCATCTTGGTGACTTTTAGCAACGGTCATCTATAATAACCGATGTTAAATGACGTTTTTTTGGTATTTTTTATGTCTTGAAAACATACTATTAGCATCGGTTATTTAAATAACCGATACTAAAGGTCCATCTTGGTGACTTTTAGCAACGGTCATCCATAATAACCGATGCTAAAAGTCCATCTTGGTGACTTTTAGCAACGGTTATCCTTCATAACCGATGCTAAAGGTCCATTTTTGGTGACTTTTAGCAACGGTCATCTTAAATAACCGATGCTAAATTCCTTGTTTATTTTTTTGGTTTTTTTTTTATATTTTTAATTCGCACCAGTAAACTTATTTATTTATTAAAACCTATTATACCAATCATTTCAGACAGCAACGCATTATATATCAAAATACTTCGAACAACATTAAAATTAGTATATTACATTTAGAAACTAAAAGAGCATGAGCAACAATGTTTTGTTCAAAATATGATGTAAAACTAGTCAGAATATAATGTTGCTCTGTATGATCATATCCAACAAAATATTACTAAAACACAAGTTAAACTAGTTAGAATATAATGTATCATGTTGCTCTGTACGAAGCTTCAAGTAGAATTCCGCCCAAAGCTGACGAATCTCAGTAAGTTCCTCTTCACTGCATGCCTGTGGGTTTTCAAATACCTACAAGTTTCAAATTAGTTATCGATTAGAATCGACAATTTCACCAACCAATACCAAATACCGATTTTACAGAGCACCAACACAGTGAGTGCAGTGCTAAAGCTATTAACAATGGCCAAGAAGGAAAGTTAAGACAGTGAAATGTGAAGAAAAATTACTAACACAAACATTTTCCTATTATCATGTACATTGATAAAATCATGCCAAAGTTTAGAAACCAAACAATTCCAGAATTCAATGAAATGTGAAGACAAATTTTATACCTTCTCCCAGTTATCAACAACACGGGACCTCACAATGGTTATCATAAACTTCATCACATAATACCCACAATGATATTCATTCGTTTGTATTGGCATCTACACAAGTGAATTAAAAGAGAATATTATATAATATATATATATATATATATATATATATATATATATATATATCATATAGGAATTCACTTTAAATTGAATCAACATAATATATTTTAAACTACTTACTATAGGGTACAACCAATTGGTGGCCGATGTAGAATCTCCTTTGACAGGTCTAACAACATAACAATAACAATATATATAAATTAGTAATACACACTCAATCTTTTAACTCAAAATTTTTACAACTCTAAAATGATTTGGTCAAGTTCAGGTTTTTGACTTACTTGCTAAACATATCTCTGATTGATTTTTTTGGTTGGCGAGATAAGGAACACATCCACACCACAGTATTTTTCTTCGGGAGTAGGATAACCAGTTGCCAATGATTGTTACAACATTGGCAAACATATATAAATGGAGCGAAATAAGAAACAAACAAAGGAATATTTATTACCAATTCGTTCAAATATCCAATCACGTACCCATTGCAAAATGGAGCGAAATATACTTCCTTATTAGTGGCCCATGAATGTTGAATATGTTCTTGAATAATATTCATAGAAAAATTTCTCAAGTTCATCATATGTGGACACAAAAATACATATATGTCATTGATACCCCTTTCAACACATTGGCGATACAGATATCTAGTCACACGTAAGAAAAACTATCAAATTGATTAATATATGTAGAAACACGAGAAATCTATATAATGAAATAAACTTTACTACTTACGTGCACCATATGCTCAAGTGGCCTAACTCAAGCCACTCTTTATCAGAAACCATGTCAGAGATCTCTTTGAAGGAGACAAAGCAAACAGTTTTGTCATGGTTCAATTGTATCTTGACATGTCTATCCTCTGCTCCTCCCTTATCTTCATATGCGATATCGAGGATCTTTTTCAAGAAATCGATTTTGACCTCTTTCTCCTCCACATGAGATGGTGAGTAGCTAGCCTTAGATCCAATAGTAGTCATGGGAGAGGGAACCTGAACGACCGCATTTTGACCTCCTCCAAATGAGATGGTGTGCTGAATAATTAAAACATACATATAATTCAATAAACTATATGAAACCACATACCTAGTTCACCTAACAACAAATATACTCAAGCACAGTTATTTTGGTCAAGAAAAAGAAAGAACTCGTTCAGCAGTTAATCTGACCATACATATACTGTTATAACTACAAATTAGTTTCCATATACCTCTGCTAACGCCTGTCGAACGCGGTCTTGCACCATCTTTTCCACGCTCTCCATGATTTCTTTCTTGAACGTCATTGTGTCAACTTCTGAGTTACTCGAGGGGCAATAAAGAACCGGTCCAAAGTATTTCTTTAGCCCGACACCTTTCCCAGCTCCGCGACAACGACCGGGATGCTCAGGTGTTCCAATGGCAGCGGTCAAAATATCATTCTTTCCTCGCGGAATGAAAGATCCTTGGCTAGTCATAACGGTAAGTTCATTCTACAAAAAAAAACATGTTCACAGACAATAATCACAACATGTTAGACAGCATGTGAAATCTGTATAATTAGAAACACCCAACAGATAAAATTTTGACTTGCAATCTTAGATGCAACGATCGCGACTCCTTGGATATATAAGATCCGGACTTCATTTTGCGTCCAAATTTCCACACAACTCATGTCGCTCTGGAGATGTAGGCTCCACCACCAAATCAGTATCACCGGACTCCTCCCGGATTTTTCTAATCTTCTTTTCTTTCGAGTCTTGCTTCACCTTTTATAACCTCCTTGCCCCATTGTGTGTTTGTGTTTAATTTTTTTGATATTCTCACAGCACTTCTCTCTTAGCTTTGTTACAAATAACAAACAACACCACATATATAACAAATCCAAAATAGTTAAGAAACTAAAAATTTGTGGTTAAAGTAATACCACAAACTATGGAGTAGTGCGACTTTTAACAAATGCGCCCATGTCTCTCAAGAGATATGTTACTATACTTGTAACAAGGAGTTGTTTCACCGTTTTATCCCAATTGCCAAAAACATAAGTGGAGGTGAGCTTTGTCTTGAAGTGTCTCCAAGCCTCATTGATTTGAGACGTCCACTTGTTCTTGAATGTGTCATCCTCGGGAACATCAAAATGTTGCTTTACATCACCCAAACAAGTTCTTTTGTCTTAGCATCAATGTCACCCCAAGTCATTGGCAATATGCTTAATTTTGTTCGTGCAACCACCCCTAAATAGGTTTTGAATTTGTTTGCATATTAACCGATAAGCTCGCTTTACTATCAAATTCCACTTTGTATATTTTTGACCGGGTTGCGAGCCTAGAAGTGAAACGCGAAACGCTTTAATGATGTCGGACGCCTAGTAGCCTTTTTGGAGGGTTGGCACTGGAATCATCCATGATATCTCATTAAGAAATAACAAAAAGCTGTTAAGAAATGTTATCATCACAACATAGAACTCCACAAATTAAATGTCAACTAAATAACTAAATAGTACAATTCAATATCAATATCAATAATTAAATGTCCTCCACATCCAAATTTCTTCAAATAGTACAATTCAATATCTTGCCAACTAAATAACTTAAACTTCAAAGTGTTCACTTATCTTAAAGTAACAAAGAAAGATGATAAACATTAGAAGCTACACCTTGATGAAAAAACAAAGTTAGTAAAAGTAAAAACGCATGTATGTAAAAGTAAACAGAGTTAGGAACAAAACATACAACATTCATGCTGATCCACTAAGATAGTGCAATAGTTCTATACCATACATGATGCATTTCTACAAAACACAATACAACTACAAAAGTGTAATAGTAGGCATAAAGACACATCAAATAAAAATCACTTCTTTCCATAAGGACCAAACACAATACAACTACAAAAGTGTAAGTAGGCATAAAGACACATCCAATTGCCAAAAGGTATCGGAAATACACAATTCAAGAGTACATGTTCATAGGTTCCAAAAAAAAAGAGAACAAATCTTAACTCCTTCGTACAAAATCCCTTCATTATGATCATTGCGAGTGGCATGTTCATCGTCAACTTCGTTGTCATCAATTAAAGTAGGCACTTCATTTTCATCACTACCCATTTTTCCTTGCAGGACCACTGACCACTTTTTGTTAGAAGGATCTTTGACATAGAATACTTGTTTTGCTTGGTCAGCCATGATGAAATGTTCATCCTTATAATTTACCTTGTCAAGGTCCACTAGTGTATATCCCATTTCGTCGGTACAGACACCACTATTGCTGTTAACCCACTTACATTTAAAAAGAGTCACTTGAAATTTGCAGTAATGAAGCACCCAAATCTCCTCAATGACTCCAAAATAAGCAATGGATGCGAGCCTGGGTTTAGTATCCTTTGAACTAGAGAAGTGCATTGCGGAAGCCATGACCATAACTCCACTGTTTTGCATGGTACTTTTGTCATCTTGTGATTTTGTGTAAAAGGAAAACTTGTTTATGTCGTACCCGCTCCAACAGTCGACATTAAAGCAAGGGTCATATGCTAACCATCTCAAAGCTGATTTAAACCAATCTATGAATGTGTCTCCTTCAATAAATCTATTGCTTTCATTCGAGGGTTTTTGGCCTTGGGTAGTATTAATGGAAATACACAACTTTTATTGCATCACTAGTGGTAGCTTACATTGCATCTCAAATTGGTAATGATACTACTAAAACTTCTCTCTAAAATTTGAAATACACAACATAATGATACTACTTAAGCACAAGAAGGTGTTGGGTTGAGCCAATTTGAGAGAGAAGTTTTAGTAGTATCATTATGTTGTGTATTTCCATCAGGCTCCGTAAGTCCCAATCCCATTCCAATACTACCCATATCTTCATTCAGATTACCACCCCCATTGGTAGATCAAGAGAAGTAAGGGACAATTTACCATTTGCATATTTGTGTTTCAAGCTATAATACTTAGGGTTTGAATTCTGCAATTTACCATTGGTTGCTGTTGAGACATTTGCATCTTGAAGACAAAGTTATAAGAACAACAAGTAGTCGAATATCTAATTGTAAAGGAAAGGTTCTTCCGAACTGCAGCGGATCACTTGCTAGTTATGCAACCGTTTTGAGGAATGCTTTAAGTCGCCAAGCAGCTAGATGCCATAGTAATCAGCAAAAAAATATTGCCAACATAGTTAAGAAAGAGAACCTGCATAATAAGATAGAATTATTAAGAAAACGTTAAAAGCAATGACATAAATGAAAACAAATTTGACAGAGAGAAAGATCTAAATGAAGATATGAAGAAAAATAATTCAAGCTTGTGAAACTGATGAGTTGATGACCATCCATCTGGCAAGATCTAATAGATTTTCATCAATCAATAATACTCTTTAAAAATATCATCTAATTAAATTTCCCAACCGAGAGAATTCATCATAATGAAAGGATCAGAGAAAGATTTCGGATATTGATATATGGTAACCGCAAGCATATATAAAATAAAAGGGAAATTAACAGATAACATAAATCTATATCCTGAAAATGAAATGAGTCACATCAGATATGTAAATTGAAAGAAAAAGACCAACAAATTATACAGAAAGGGAAGGGCTCCATAAAAATTGAAAGCAGAGAGAAAATGGTTCAAGCTATAATACTTAGGGTTTGAATTCAGATTTCATGCTATGATACTTAGGGTTTCATGCTATGAGCTTGCCACATAAGAGAGACTTACCTCTTCTTCTTGTTCCTCCTCCTGCTACTACTACTACGTTTCAGAGGAGGAAGCGCGTAGCAGGTTGGTGGTGGCGCGTGGGAAGTCCAACGGTGAGCAAAATAGGGTGGATTTTGAAGCGGAGTCAAGCGACGAGGAAGGTGGGTTTGGGGATGGGGAGAGCTTCGAGAAGAAAATAAGGCGGAGATTGAAAGAGTTTGAGGAGAGGAGAGAGCAGAGAGATGAATGAGAACGAGAGATAACGCCATGGTGGAGAGGAAAGAGTGGTGGAGACAACGGCGTGCGCAGGAACACGGCGGCGCAGAGAGGAGGCCGGCGAGGGTTGAGAGATTCTGGCGCAAAGAGGAAGCTTTGTGCGTGGGTTTGCTCGCGAGAGAAGAAAGCTGAAGAGTGAGAGAACGAGTATTTGAGTGAGAGAGAACGAGAGTTTCTGAGAGTGTTAACGCGTGCGTTGAAAATAGAAAGGGACCTTTAGTATCGGGTGTTAAAATACCTGATACTAAATGTGTTTGTAATACACATTTAGTATCGGTTGTTTTAACAACCGATACTAAAAGTCTGATGAAAATTGAAATTTGATTAAACAACCGGTTTGTGATACACATTTAGTATCGGTTGTTTAAACAACCGATGCTAAATGTAGGCGTGAAAATTGAAAACTTTCATTTAATTTCAAATTTGCCACCGCGTCCACATTTAGCATCGGCTGTTCAAACAACCGATACTAAATGGTGCTTTCTAAAGTCAATTTTGCACTAGTGAGGGGATCAGGTCGCTTCACCCCAACAAACTCGTTGTTTTGGCAGTCCATGTAGATCTGTGCTATGGGTGTGTTCAACCTCGTGAGTTGCTCATACTTCTTTGGTCGGGGTCCTTCTTGCCCTTCCTTGCTGCCAATGTCTCTTCGTAACCCATATGATCGTTGGCCCTCCGAAAGAACATGTTGAGGTCCGTATAATGGTTGAGAGTGAACTCCTCTGCAAACCTGTGGTTTGGTCTGATGCCACGTTTGAGGTACTTCAGCTTGTATTTATCTGATATGTCGCGAATTGTCTCGGCCTCAGTATTGAAACGGTCTATATACTGCCTCAACGACTCATTGTCACCTTGAACGATCGTGTCCAAGTGTTCCTCGTACTGGTATTGGCAACGATTGGCCGTGTAATTGGCCAAGAATATCCCAATCAAGACTTCCCAAGAGGAAATAGTGTTGGGTCGCAGAGTCTCCCACCATTCCAATGCCTGCCCGTCGAGCGACTGAGGGAATAGTCGGCACTTCATCGTCGGCCCCAGCTCTCTGTAACTACAGTAGTTGTTGAAGTACCTGATGTGCTTATCTGGGTCTTCGCGACCATCAAACTTTTTCAAGTTGGGCGGCTTCCTCAGGTCCATTGGAATGTGATAACGTCGGATTTCTCTCGTAAATGGTCCCTGGTTGGTCGTGATTTCACTCGGCCCAAAAGGCTGCATAGCGAGGTATGCCTCCTTGGTTGGCATTCCCTAGAATCTACCACTGACCAGTTGACTATGTAACGACGGCATTTGAGACGACTTCCCCCTGCGTCGCTCGGGTTCATGCTTCTTCGGTCGCTGGGAGACGTCTCTGATTTCACCATCACGATAGTTGTCCAACTCATCATACAAATTCCACGATCGACTTTTCGGCCTGCGGGAATCGGAGGACTCGCAAGAGGAATATCTTGTGAGCGAGCGGCCCGATTCAGGGTGATAACTGGAATCTGTGTTACCGTGTCGTGATCGTGATCCCGACGTTGACGGCTCAAAAATAGATTATTTGAGGACTGCCACCCAAATTATTAAATAGGAAAAATGAGAAAAACCTAACTAAATGGTTATTGGTCTGCGTAACTAGGTTGGATTCGGGAGTCGATTATGCATAAGGAAAGGCAGAAACTTAATTCCACTGCACCCCTAGTACATCTGTCAAAAGACAGTTACCCTAAATTTGATTGTGCAAATATTACTAAAATACTTATTTATTTGTTTACCCCATAAGAAAATTTTATTTTTGACTTGACAGAGAAGCCCTGTAGGACGACCCTCTGGTGCAATGAGGGACTCAAAAGTCACGTAGTTCTTCCTGAAAATTTGTTGGTTGGTTGATTTTAATTTTGAAGGGGTTTAAGATCTAAGTTTTACAACTCGAGTCTCTTAAACCGGTGTTGCGGGATTGATAAGATGTACATCTCAATCAAACCCATTTTTATTATTTTTATTAAAAATAGGGGGTTAAAGGAGAAAAGAATTCATTAGATTAAGAAAATTTAAGGTTGAGAGAAAAGGTTAATTTGTTGATTGAATTTTACTTTGTTGAAGGGTTTAGGACCAAGCTGTACAACTCGGGTCTCTTAAACCGGTGTTGCGGGTTTGATAAGATGTACACCTCGATCAAACCCACTTTTTATTATTTATTTATTTTAGTTTTTGAAGAAAGAAAACAATAATTTGTGTATTAAAAAATGATAAAACTAATAAATAAATAACTAGAAAACCATATACATAAATAAATAAATATACACAAAAATAAATAAATAAACAATAAATAAATGACAAAAATAAACAAATATGTACATAAACAAAAAAAGATAATAATAAAAATAAATAAATACAAGACCAACCTTAACCCGATGAATGCCGAACCGAGACCAAGCAGTCTGACCAAGTTAACCGCGAACCAGACTCTCGTCTGGTCCATTTTGACCCAGAACCGCAAATTCGCTTTGAGAACCGGAAAACCGACTCAAAACGTACTAAATGATCAAAGATAGGCTTTTAGTGAAATGGGCCGCAAAGGCTTGACGCAAAATATCACTTGACCCGCCAATGATCTCCCCCCCCCCCCCCCCTAATCTTTACCTCTCAACCTCTTTTATAGCCAATTGCTAGAGAGCTCTTGTTTCTCTCAAGCGATGTGGGACTAAAACGAGATAGAAAAGCAATTTCCGTTTAGAGAACACAATTTCCGTTTTTCTCAAACCTGTCACCGTAAAAATGCGATTCTGGATTCGTTAACCGTTGGATCGTCTTTTTTTTGACAGTAGGTTCGTGAGACATATATCTTCACTTTCACCGTTCGGATCGTAAAAAAGAGGTCTGAGGAGAGATAAATTACCTTCGCAATAGCTGCAGTTTTGGGTCCATTTTTTCTCAAACCTCTCACCGTAAAAGTGCGATTCCAGATTGGTTAACCGTTGGATCGTCTTCATTTTTTGACAGCAGGTTTGTGGGACATATGTCTTCATTTTCACCGGTCGGATCGTCAAAAAGAGGTCTGAGGAGAGAGAAATTACCTTCGCATAGTAGCTAAAATCTAAAACCCGAAAATACGCAAAAAGTGACTATTTTTGTAATTTTGTCGAAAAAAGTGAAAAACACCGAAAAAATTGAGTGTTCACAGTGGTCATAGGAGCGAGAATGGCAACTGCGCACGTTCTTGCGAGCGGGTGATCTCCGCGCCCTGACTCTGCGCGCCGGAGATCGACAAGATGTGCCTCCGCGGTGGCGGATGATAACTCTATTTTATATAGAGTTCATATGTTTATACTTAGTAAATTGCTCTCTTTCAAGTAAAGATAAGGAGTTTATATAGTATTTTGTGTGATATATGATAACTTGAGTGATTGACATGGTTATAGTTGTTAATAGGCCATTTTGGATATATTGTGGTATGTTTGATGTTTTTGTTCAGTGCAGTCTACAGATGCTCTTGCATTGATCCTGCACTAAATTTGCATCACTTGGAGAGAGAGCAGCTAGCCACTTGCACATCCACTTGCTCATCCACTTGCATGCTGACCTCCTGCTTGGTCCCCTAAAGCAAGACCACTTTATATTTCGGCGCCTACCATTCCCACATAGCCATAGGGATAGCTTTGAAGAGTCATCAACATAGGGACACATGTTCATATCTCATTGGACCTCCCTATACTCTTGATCAAAGATCTCAACTTGGGGAACAACCTCTGAAAAGTAACTACAGGTCAATCCTCTCAAGATTACTTCAACATGAAGGAAGGAAGCACCTCTGTATAAGACTATAAAAGGACCTCAAATCTTCATTTGGAAATATATCACAATCCATAAGTTAGATTGAAATTTCAATATAAATAGTTAGTTTCTATTTTGTAAGAGGGAAAGGAAGGAATTAACAAATCCTCCTTACTTCGATTTCATAGTGTTTACATAGTGCTAAGGAGTAATGCTAGTGCATTGCTAGGAGACTTCATACAAAGAGCTTTAACTCGTGTAATTTCTATCTTGTTGTTTCTCTTTTGTGATTTCAATTATATAAACATGTTCTATTCAGTTTATATTTGCCTTGCAATGTCTATGTTGAGCTAAATCTCTCTTAGTTGGAATGTTCTAACCATTTAATGAGCTTTTATGTAAGTATGATGCATGTATGTAATGTGTGCACTTTAGTTCTTGCTTGATAATATTTTCAACACTTATTTTGAGATTGATCACTTAGAATAAGTAGATTTGTAAGAGCAGACATGGCTTACAATTAAGAACTCAAGAACTAATATGGGTAAGTGTTTTACATAAAGGAAACTTTGTGAAAACCATGCTAAGACCTAGACATAGGATAGGATAGTCCATAGGGTGAATCTGTGGGAACTTAAGATGCAAGAGTGAACTTATTTAAGCATGCCTAGATATATGAAGCTTGTAATGAAACTCTGAAGAAAGTGACTGAAAGGCACATAGCCAATGCAACAACATTCAGTGCAACTGCATCACATACTGCATTAAACACTTAAAGGTAAATTAATTACTTGGTGAAGACATTCCAACTAGCTTTTCTCATTTGCATTATAAACACTTATACTTTTCTTTCTTATCTAACTTAGTTGTGATCACATCAACTCCACTATAAATTGTTATTTGGTTACTTTTGCACTATATTACTTTGTATTGAATTTAAAAGATAGTTCATCAATCCCTATGGGTTCGACCTGTTCTTTACACTATATTACTTGTTAAAGACTGTGTATACTTGCACATGCTTTCCTCACACCAGCGGACGTTCCTTCTAGGGGGAGTCGAGTGCCTGTGGAAAGGATGCTCTTGAGCAGAGGGCTCTCCATTGCCCGCTCGCTGGCGGATTGGAATCGACCCTCTTTCGAAGCGTGAAATCATCTCATCTCGATCGGCAATGAGTTGGTTCTTCGTTTGAAGTATTTGCATGAACGCCTGGGTCACGTGCTCAGGCAAGGATACATCAGTTCCTGCATCAACTAGTCGGCCGGTAATTACTGTTGTTGAGCCGGCTACTGGATCTGCTCTAGGATCGGTCCTCGGCCGCCTTGCACCGAGGGTTCTTGGCGAGGATTCCCTTGCGATTCGTGAATAGTTTGAGGCACGCCCTCTGGGGTTTGCTGCGGACGAGCATCCTACCCAGGGGGTCGTGCTGCGTCGATGCCCGCGTGGTATGTTTCTTCGGGGCCATGATTCAGGTGGGATAGCGCTCGGGCCTCCCACTGTGGTCGCCAATTGATCGTACCTGACCAATAGAAGTGTAGTACTGATGTAGTCTCTCGGCTCGAACGCTGGTTACACCGAGGTCTTTGAATCTTGACCGCACACGGGTGGTACCTGCAAAGACACTCTGACGCTCTAGTCAGCAGTGAGTAGCGGACAGGACCACAATTAAGAATGGCATACCTGATTCTCGGGATTCGTGCCACATTTATAGCTACAGTATTGGGCCATATTGGACCTATTGGACTGTATTGGGCCTTGAGCTCACTCCGCAACAGTTCCTAATTTGATATTTATATATACATTTTCTGTGCAATCTGATTAACAAGTGAGACTAGGGTTTTTATACTCCTAATCTAGGGTTTGAAATTAATTGTTTTTGACTAGACTTTGACCATGTTTCAGATTTGATATTTGGGCATGCTGAGAAGCTTTGGAGAGCAAGATTAGCCCAGCCAAAGCCAGGAGTGTTGAAGCTGCCAGTTTTTTTTTGTTATTTTCGCTTTTACTTATTTTTTGTATTTTTTTTGTGTTATTATTTTTATATTTTGGGACTTTTAGGACAAACTTAAAGGTTATAAAACTAATATTTTTAATTATGATTTTTATTTAATATTTGTGATTCACTAAGTACATAAAACAAAATCCAAGTTGGGCCAAAATCAAAAGCAAAGATCGGACCCGACCGGACAATGCGCTAGAATAAGTCCAAATAGGAGAATAAGTTCAATTATGAGAAAAATTATCGGACAAACCCAATTAGGACAAATCACGTGTGGGTAGGTCACGAGACTTACAAAAAAAACGCCATCTAGTAAATTGAAGAGAAACTTGGACAAAATTAGGGTATAATACACAACTACCAAAAAAAGGAAACAAATGGAAACCTCAATCCATCGAAAGAAAGACATTAAACCCAAGAAAGCGATTAGCAGAACTTGTAGCTAGGCAAACTTAGCATATTCCTGAAAAACTCTTCCACAATGAAACTAGGAATAAGACATTATAATTCTTATAACCCAAACCATACCACTTAAGTTAGTTTCATGATCTGAAAGTTTATCAACGCAGACATTACCCACTTAAGTTTGTTCCATGACAGCGTAAAAAGATCCTATAATTCAATAAATAAAAAATTATAATTCTTTTAGTGAAATTGAATTGACAGGGAAAACATATTTTTAATCTATTTTAATAAATGATATATTAATATTATATCTCATAATTTTATTATTGAATTTCAATTGAGTAATGTTTATAAATGTGGTATATTAATGAAATATAGAATTGACTTTTTTTTTACTCAAAATATAAAATGACTTAAATTGTCTTCTAGAATTTAGAGAATCATTAAAAGTATTATTATTATTATTATTTTATTATTGATCTTATTATTATTATTATTATTATCAAGAAAAATGTTAGCAACACTCTCGTTAGCACTCTCCTTCCAACACTTTTCCTATATAATTGACTAAAAATTCATATCACCACCTAGAAAAAGAGACTCGTTAACTTTGTAGGACCAACATAAATTTTAACCAACTATAGAATGAGTGTAGGAGGGAGAGTGCTGCTTGCATTTCTCTTATTATCAAAACTATTTATTCAACATAAATCAATAATGCAACTATTAAATGTTTTTAATTTATGGTCAACAAAATTTATCAGATAAATATAAACTATAATATAACATATGTTATAAACAAAATATTAGATTTGAAAAATTATAAAAAAATATAACATTTATTAAGTCAAACAATATAATACTTTAAATACTATCATAAATATATTCAAATGGAGTAGTTGAGCTATCAAATGACTATATAAATAGGCTTATTGAACTCAAACATTTTATGTGATATTGTCCACGCAATATGTTCATATTTTCGTGTATCATCCTATCAATAGTGATGTTATATGATCACTTCGCTATATTGGAGGGTTATTGCAGCCTATATTTTCCACCACTTGCAAAGACATCCTTCAATAGTGATATCCATGTATCATCCTATCAAATCAACCAATCACCAAATGATATATTGGTTTTGCATAGTAAGTGTTGTTTCCTTCCAAATTTTAGATGGTTTACTTTTAATTTCTCATCTATCTAAGTTATATTTGTGTCCAAATTTTATAGTATTATGATTTGAATTAAATAATATACGTACAATGATTTTTGCACACACTTGTTCTTCGTTTTGGTTAATACCGTTATTTTGTTGTTTAGAACATGAAAAAAAAATCTTATTGCACAAAAAAACAATATTCTTTTTCGATGCATAGTAAATATTCACTCTGTTAGAAATACTATGGTTCATTTAACTCCTTTAGCTATTAATTGTGACACTTATACAATTTGGTTAACGTGCTCCATTCTTTCCTTATCGAAGGTCCACTTGAGATGCTCTCAATCGAAGGGAGTTGCTTCATCACAATCCCTTCATTTAACTCATCACCAAGTTCTGGGACAAACTTTTGGAGGGAAGGTCATGGCAGCCAACCATGTTATTGTCATTGCCACTCTTTCTAAAGATCCTGACTATAAATAGATTGTCTTGATCTATGAAAACACTGGGGATGTACGTAGATGAAGATGAAGATGATGAAGACGAAGATGATGAAGATGATGATGAGGATGAGGAATCTTCTATGGGGGTCATCATAACCATGATGAGTAAAAGAACTGTTGCAATTTCAGTGATGTAATACTCGCATTTCCATCAAAATAAACAAACAATGTGAATTAGTACTTTACCGTAATAATGATGAAAATTTGGTATCAGTGTCTTTTAAAGTGTCTGCTTTAAATCAAAAGATAATGATATTCTTAACCTACAAATCAATATTAGATTATAGTTCAAATATCATCGAGAAATCTTAACAAACTCTCGTCTCGTTTTGGATTATCATGTTAAATGTACCCGTGTGTAAACATTTTAAACAACCTTTGATATGGAAGAAAACAGAAATGAGAGTGTCTTATATTATATATGACTCAACTATTGTGATATTTTAATTTATTTGTGAAGAAATTTTATACAAATAATTTCTTGCATTTATTATAATATAACGCACTACGAATGAATCGGTTTTTTTTTTTTTTGATAAGCAATGAAATTAATAAAAGGCACAAGGGGTGCCACAACCCTTACATATGGTGTCCGGGGGGCCTCATTAAAAACTCCAAGGGCCAAAACACATTGGAAAAAAAGACCCAAGGAGAAAAGAGTACCCCCATAAAGTGTGGTTACAAGAGTGATAAACACCCCAATGGACAATTCATCCAATCAACAAAATTACATTTTGTCTTCCTACCCCTTCTAGCAATAAACCACCCCCATGATACTTGTTTAATACAATTTATAATTGACACTTCACTCACCGGCACGCCTTCAAAAAGTACCCGGTTTCGCGCTTGCCAAATCGCCCAAATCGATGCCATCCAAATGATATATTTCGCCCTCTTCAACTTCCAACCCTTCAAGCATGCCCCAAAAGACCTGAAATGATCATTCACCTCTTGTTCCACGATCAGGTTCTGTCCCAACCAGCCAAGAATATGACGCCAAATCCTGCGAAACGCAGCACAGAACAAAACAGATGGTTTACGGTCTCTTCTTCTCCAAAAACATAAAACGCAGCACCTCTCATGAGCATTTGTGATAATTCCTCTCCTTGCAAGCAAGTCACGTGTGGGCATCCTGCTGATAATCGCCTTCCACGCAAGGATTAGCACCTTTGTAGGCACATCACACTTCCACAACTTTATGCAATTCTCCACAATTTCCCTGCTCAATATGCTATGTGTACCTGCAGAAAATTCAACCAGCCAGCCATAACAAGATTTAACAGAGAAATGTTTATTGTTTTCAATTTTCCACAACCACCTATCGCCTTTGTTATTGGACAACACATTATCATGTAGAATTGCCTTAAGCTCTGCTTTGCTTCTTTCATCAAGATCGCAACAATCACCAAAAGCATCCCAATTCCATTCCCACCATCCACCGATCCAATTTCCAAGCTCGCCACCATGATGTTCTTTTGATTAAAAGCTTGATACAATCGTCGAAATAGCCTTGAGAAGGCTATCGGTCCACACCAAAAAGTTGACCAAAATTTTGATTTATCCCCTCTTCCTATTTGTATTTTAGTGATGCCGCCAACCAAAAAGGATCCTGTAAATTCAAATCCCAAGGTGAATTATATCACGCCACCGGAGGAGGTTCTTCATGAAACCATTCTCGTGTAATTTCACCATCCATCCACTTGCAAAGGTCACCATATCTACATTCCAATATCTTATGCCATAATTTGTTGCTACCGATCAAACACTTCCACCTCCACTTACTTAAAAGAGCAATGTTAAAGGCTTCCAAGTTCTTTATCCCCAGCCCTCCCTTATCTTTCTAAGACAAACCACACTCCACTTAACCAAAGCCATTTTCTTCTTTTCGTCATTCCCACCCCATAAAAATTGCCTCTTCAATCTAACGATCTCCTTAATTACTTTTTTGGGAGCCTTATAAAAGGAGAAGAAGTAGAGTGGTAAAGCGGATAACACCGAGTTGATCAACGTTACTCGACCACCAATAGAGAGTTGTCTACTTTTCCACATAGATAATTTTCCCCTCACCGCTTTCAATACCGGTTCCCATGTATCAAACCTTCTTGGGTTAGCACCCACCTAACCCCGAAAATTTGAATGGAATACTACCAATATTGCAAGCTAAGAACGTGGAAGCACCCCGAAGGGCCTCTCTCCTCCATATTAACGCCAAACACGTTACTCTTTTGCAAAATTAATTTTCAAACCAGAGCACAACTCAAAACTCCAAGAATCGCCTTCAAACACCATAAATTCCTCATATCCCCATCACGAGAAAATCATAGTATCATCAATGAATTGCAAAAGAGATAAAGACACCTCATCGGAAACCGCAAATCCCTTAAAGAAGTTACCATCCTCTCGCTTTCCTAATTAAACCAAGCAGCCCCTCCGCAACGATAAGAAACAAAAAGGGAGCAAGCGGATCGCCTTGTTTGATACCTCGACCAAGAAAGAATTCACAAGATGGACTACCATTAATGAGCACAGATACCGAACTTGCGAGTAAACGAATACGCACGCATCCATCTACGCCAGTGTGGGATTAAAACCAAGTCTAAGCATCATGTAATCTAGAAAAGCCCAATTCACTGAGTCGTATGCCTTTTCAAATCAACCTTTAGCGCCAAACACTTTTTCTTCTCCTCTTCGCCACATCCAGATCTCATTTACAACAACCACCCCTTCCAATATCCGCACCTTGGTAAAAAGGCGCTCGACAATCAAATAACACCCCCTAGTACTTTTTTCAATCTTCCTGCCAACATCTTAGACAAAATCTTATATAGGCTACCAATTAGAGAAATTGGCCTAAACTCATTAAATTCCTGTGGATTAGCCTTTTTTGGAATAAGTGCTAAGAAGGAAGCACTAATGGCCTTTGGAAGAGTTGCATTGACAAAAAAACCATTAATGAAGTCCATCACTTCTGATTCCACAATACTCCAACAACTTTTGAAGAAATTGAGATTGAAGCCATCCGGTCCGGGACTCTTATTTCCATCGCATTCCCACACTACCTCTTTGACCTCCTCAACCGTAAATGGAGCAGTTAGATAATGATTATCCTCCTCCGATATCTTTTTAAATTGCACACCATCCAATACTGGCCTGTCAAATTTCTCTTCAACAAATTTCTTCTCAAAAAATTCCTTAGCCCACTCCTTGATCTTCTCGGGCCCTTCTAACCACTCCTCATCCCTCAAAATTTTAACTATCTGATTTCTCCTAATATTGTTCTTGATGCACATGTGAAAGTAGCGGGTATTCGAGTCCCCTTCAGCAATCCATTTAGCTCTAGATTTTTGAACTAAAAGACTCTCTTTACTTTTGAGTTGCTGCCAAAATTCTCCATTCAAAGCTTTTATTTTATCAACATCAATCATCTCTCCATTTGCTGCCCTTTCCTCAATAAAATTAATTTCTTCCACAATTTTATCAATATTTAGATCAAGCATACCAAAAATCTCCTTATTCCATTTCTTCAATTTTCCTTTCAATAGTTTCAGTTTCTCCTTTATCACAAAGGCTCCATTACCAACAACCGTAAAAGCTTTCCATTCCTCCTCAACAAAACTCATAAATTGATCATGTTCGAGCCAACAATTGTTAAATTTGAATGGTTTGGGACCCCAATTTGCCTCCGAGGAAACAACCCACACCGGGCAATGATCCGAAATATCCCGAACTCCAATCCATCACGCAGATATTTTCCATTCACCAACAAATTAACGCTAACCAAGAGCTTTGCCTATTCTCGCTTCATGCTTACACCGTCATGTCCAAACCATGAGAATTGCTTCCCAACACCGGTGGTTCTACAAGTTCCATAGCATCCATGAATTGCCGAAATTCCTCCTCTCCGGCGCTAGATGTTTCGATATTCCTCTTCTCTCCTTTTTTGAGAGACTACCGCATTAAAGTCCTCCAACAAACCACTCCCCTCCTCAACCGCCCCTTTCAGCTGTATGAGTTCATTCCACATTGTTCTTTTACCCGATAAAGTACATGGCGAGTATACATTTACCAAATAGATGATCCGGTTACTTTGTTTAGCCACTACTCCAAGAAAGCCATCACCGGAAAAGGAAGAAGTAACTTCCAACAAATCCTTTTTCCAAATGCTTATGAGACCACCCGAAAGGCCTATTGAGTCTTTCACCACCCATTCACAATATCCAGATCCCCATACACTCCTAATAGACCGCTCAGTCAAAGAAGAACGTTTTGTTTCTTGTAGGAAGCAACAATCAAAATTTCCATTACGCAAAAACTCACGTAATCGTCGCCTCTTTGCAGCGACCCCCCACCCTCTCATATTAAAGGACACAATCTTCATTGAGCATTGTTTGTTGTCTCCCTCTGTGCCATAGCCCCTTGATCTCTACCTTCCATCTTCTTTACCATTCCAATGTAAAAGCTGTCATCTTCGGCACCCACCACCCCCAAATTGTTTTTTGCAAAACTCCATAACTTCTCCGCAATGTTGTTTTGATGATCCTCCCATATCCTCGTTATTGCATCTCTCAGTATATCCGAGTCACCAATCAAGCTTCACACAAAACCGATCCACCACTCAAGTGGGTACTTCCAGACTCGTCACTAATCTTTCCCCCACCACTTGAAGAAGAAAATGAACTCGATGAGCATGAGTAAGAACTTTCGCCTTCTTGTAATGTTCTTTGTTTTGCATTCT
Organism: Oxytropis ochrocephala; assembly: GCA_020916435.1. NCBI lineage: Eukaryota > Viridiplantae > Streptophyta > Magnoliopsida > Fabales > Fabaceae > Oxytropis > Oxytropis ochrocephala. The sequence continues at coordinate 81,992,551 of CM037090.1, forward strand.
GGATTGCTTTGGTTTTACTCCTTGTGATTGGACCCGAACTGAAACACGAAAAGGACTTCCTGCTTCCTCTGCTCCCAACTGAAGGACTTGATCTTTTGACTGGCTCTTCATTTAGACTCACATTGTTTGGCCCATATTGTTGCGACGGATCATAATTTGCATCACTTTGGGTCGCTACATTTAACAGGCCCATTCCGCACTTACTGTCTTGTTTCGTCTCCATTTCATGAATGCTTACATCACCTTGTCCCACAACATTTGAGATTCCAGGCCCACCATCCTCAACTAATTGATGCATTCCACCGGTTAATGCATTTTGGGCTGCTCCATTTACCTCCATAGGCCCATAATTAATTCCATCATCTAACAAGTCCGTTGGGTCAATATTCATATCCCTTTTCTTATTTTCCCCTGACGTTTCAATTACCACATCACATGGCCCACTACTCTCATTCACTCCAATAGCCACATTCAACGTTTCCTCTTCCCCAGCAATTACATCGGTAACATAACAAAGGATTGATATATTTTCAAGAATTATGTGAATTGATCTAGGGGGACACGTAAAAAAATCATAGAAACTAACTAGCTAATTAATACAGTGTAGTCTAAAATTCTAGAAAATGAGATGGATATGATTTCACACATGCAGCAGCTAGTTGCATTTACTGATGATGTACTTTAAGTGTAGCATGCAAGGAAAATACCACTATCACTAAGTCAAATTATAAATATATGTAAGTCTCCATAGGAACATATGCTAGTTCAAATTATAGTTCAAATACCATCAAGAAATCTTAACAAACTTTCATTTCGTTTTGGATTATCGTGTTAAATGTACCCGTGTGTAAACATTTTTAACAACCTTTGATATCAAAGAAAACAGAAGTGTCTTATATTATATATGACTCAACTATTGTAATATTTTAATTTATTTGTGAAGAAATTAATCGGTAACATAATGTTCCAGAGTGGGCTCAAGGCCCAATGCAGTCCAGCATGGCCCAATAACTACTACTATAAATATGGCACGAATCTCAAGGAGTTACGTACGTCATTTATTACTATTCACTATTCACTATTGATTGTCGACTTGGCGCGGAGTGTACTCGCAGTACCACCCAAAGCGACCTAGACTTTGACACCAAGACGCTCAAATGACCGAGCTACAAGACTACATCGTAATCATACCTAGAGATCGATGACGGATCATTGGCGACCACAAAGGGGGAGCAATCAACACTTCCACCATGTAACAAAAGAGGCACGCCACGCGAGCCTCATCGAGAGCCGACCGCCCGACGGAATGCAATCCTCAAAGAAACCCCGAGGGCGCCCCACCGACCATTCACGAATCGCAGACAACGCTCGCAAGAACCTCTCCGCGTGGGCGCGAGGGCCAATCTTGGAGCAGATATCGCACCGCTCAATAAAGAATCGCCGACCGAGCCGGTCGATGCGAGAATAGATGCCTCCGCGTTCGCCAAGACGTGACTCAAAGCTTTCCTACGATTCTCGCAAAACAAAAATCGATTATCGCCGACCGGAAGCACTTCTTTCTCACTACGAAGGGGATCCATCCTCCTCGCCGCGCGTCGCGAACGGAGAGGACCCTCCGCATAAATGCGCCCTTCCAAAGAAGCATGCAACTCCTCCCGGACTAATGACCGACCTTTCCGCTACCGCCCAAAGACACCGATCCCCAAATACCACAGGTTAGGACTAGAAGGTCTCCCACTCGCAGGGCGTGCGCGCACGCCGCCCAGTCACACACGGCCAAGATTATGAAGACTCAAGTTACAACCCGAATCGCACCGCCCCCCTACTAGGTATTCCTCGGCCGAGTCGCCCGGTTCCACGCAAGTCGAGGAGCCGGCCGTGGGATTCGTATGGTGATTTGGACAACTACAAAGGCGTGGACACATCCCACCTGGCCGAAAAGAGTTGTGCTCGAGCGAGAGAGAGGGCAATCGCTCCAGCCCTCCCTTGTACGCGGCCACATGACGACGCGCGGCTACGAGTACCCGTCAATGAACTACGCGCATTACAACCTTATGGAGCGGGGAGTTGGCGACCGGGCATGGGCCGTTTTCAAGAGAAATCGACGCTACGCGATCCCCAGTGGATTTGAGAAAGCCACCCAACATGAATAAGTTCGACGGTCGCGCGATCCGGATAAACACGTCCGTTATTTCAACAACTACTGCGCAGCTATAGAGAGCTAAGCCCGACGATGAAGTGCGACTTTTTCCTCGCCGCCGATGGGAGAGCGCTCGAATGGTGGGAATCATTGCGCCCAACACCATCACCTCTTGGGAAGGTTTGGTCGCAACCTTTTTGGCCAATTACACCGCCAACCGCTGTCGGTACAAATATGAGGAACACCTTGACACGGCGCTCGGGGGAGAACGAATCACCGAGGCATTATATTGATCGCTTCAACACGAGGCGCAGACTATCCGCGACTTGACCGACAAAGACAAACCGAAATATCTCAAGCGGGAATACGAGCGGATCACAGTTTGCAGAGGAGTTCATCCTCAACCGCTACATGGATCTTGGGGTATTTTTGAGAAGGGCCAACGACCACACGGGCTACGAGGAGACGCCGCAGCCTAGGCGGGCGCCGTGTGCGACCCAAGGAAGAGCATGGTAGGTCGGCAAAAGAGCCGTAGGCGCGCAAGGAAGGTCGGTCGGATTTTCGCCGTAAAAGTTCGAGCACCGCACCAGCCGAATACGCCCATCGCACAAATATATATGGATCGCCGAATAACGAGTTTGCCGATGTCAAGCGCCCCGACCCACTCGTTCTAAGAAAGGCGGCGGCCACGAAGAAGTATTGCAGTACCATAAGAGCAAGGGCCACGATACTAACGAATGTATGGCCCTAAAAGATGACATAGAAAACCTCATTCGTAAGGGAAAGTTGACCAAGTATGTCGTGGAGGAAGGAAACGACCGATCGGAAGAAAAGACCGAGGGCCGAGATGGTCGCTCAAAAGAAAAAGTAACCACTCAAGCAATTGAGGTCGCCGCGTAAAAGAAACTTCTGAGGACGGCAGCACCCGCAGGTCGCAGGTCGTAATGGTCATCCACGGAGGGAACCCTTTAGATCGCTTGATTCAAAGAAGGCGACCAAGAGAAAGTGGAACGAAATTCTAATGGTCGGGTCTTCTTCAAAGACGACCAATCTCTAACAGATCGCCCGATTTCGCTTTGGTGACGAGGATTTGCTCGATGGGCGGGTTAACGCTTATGTTCCTCCGGTCATATCTGCGGTCATGGAAACTCCGGTCGAGAATATCGGGTCGATCGGGAAGCTCGGCAGATATCATGTTCAAGAATTGGTGGACAAATTGAGTATCGATCAGAGCGAAATCATCCTCGTAACGACCCAACCCCTCGATCGGGTTTTAACGGAGCAATCACTTACCCTGGGTACCTTGGAGTTGTTGGTCACTTTCGCGACGATGCCAATGGGAGTACATCTTACGGATGGTCGGGACGACGTTCTTAGTATTGCCAATCAAGTCATGCTATCATTGCATTATCGGCCGCCGGCCGACTTTGGGAAACTTGAAGCGATCGTGTCAACACCCACTTAAAGATGAAGTTTTACGATAAAATGGCTGTGTCGCTACCTTAGCGGCAGATATGGAAGCGCCAAGAAGAGTCACTACATTTATCGTGACATATGTGACACTCAGACTTTGGACCGCACGCCACAATTCGGGAAGGACACCAAGTAAACCTAGGCGATCCGGATGCCCGCTATAACTCGGATAAATGACTTCGGAAGAGGAGATGATGATTTAGCCCGTGAGCTAAAGAAGAAACTCAAACGACCGAAACCCATGGGCAATTTCTCGACGTTCGGTTGGGCGATGACCCACCCAAAATCAGAAGATTGGAAGCGACCTTCCGAGCATGTGTCAAGCGTGGATTAATCACTTGTCTCGTAAAATATGCCGATTTGTTCGCCGCGTGCATCGATATGCCCGAGTTCCTATGGAGGTCGCTTGTCATCAACTATCGATTGATGCAAAGAAGAAGCGCGCCGGTCCGCCAAATAAGAAGAGTCCGCATGAAGAGAAGGCGCCGCAGCAATGCCCAGCAAAGGAACGACTTGGTTAAAGCAAATTTCGTTGAGGAGATTAAGTACACAACTTGGCTTTCGAACGCCGTGCTAGTAAAAAAGAAGAACGGGAAATGGCGAATGTGCGTTGATTACACTGACCTAAATAGGGCATGCCCTAAGGACGCTTTCCCTGTACCCAGTATTGACAAGTTGGTCGACGGCGCTTCGGGTTACAAGTTGCTTTCCTTCTTGGACGCATACTCAGGCTACAACCAAATCGCTATGCACCCGCCGGATCGTCACAAGACTGCTTTCATGACCGACCAGGGTAATTTTTGGCTCAAACTTTATTCCAAACTCACTTAGTTCGACGCCCATTTAATCATGCGCCCGCCAAGTCCGGGCTCAGGAGAATCATGCCGTATTGGTTGATCGGGCTCACCACTACTTGATGCGCAACAAAATACGGCCTTAACTCGCGGCGGCTACCAAGAAGGCGAAGCGCCAACTTTTCGATCCTCTGATAACGGGATTCTGGTCCCTGTAGGACTTTGCTAATGAAGTATATAGGACTTTGTTTTGTGTCGCTTTCTTTGACCAGGACGGCACTTAAGACTTCCTCCGTAATTGCTAAATATAGATACAATGTATCCCCTGGGAGCGGCTTGGTCATGACGGGCGGATTGGTCAGGGCCGCTTTTAGATCGTCCAACGCCGCTGGCACCGATCACCCATTCAAAATCGGCCCCTTTTCGTAAGCTTGAACAAAGGGAGCGACTTGCATGCTGATCGGGTATGAATCGAGAGGGCGGCGACCATGCCGCTCAATTGTTGGATTTCCTTCTTAGTGGTTGGCGGTCTCATTTCAAATGACCGCCTCTACACTTGTCGTGGTTTGCTTCGATTCCTCTCTCCGTTAAATGGAAACCTAAGAATTTCCTACCGCACTTCCAAACGCACTTCTCGTGGTTCACCTAAGAGAATTCTTCCTTGCCTCCTCAAAAACTTCGTTAAGGTCGCTAACGTGCTCATCATCCGATTTGCTCTTTATGATCATGTCATCGAGATACACCTCCCACCCTACCGACCGCTTTTTCAAATATCTTGCTCATCATCCGCCGTATGTCGCCTCAGCCGCTTCTTTAATCCAAAAGGCATCACTTTGTAGCAAAATTACCTCGCTCGGTCAAGAAAACGTCCGAGCGCATATTCTCTCGGTCGCTAGCACCAAAGTGCCCGGAACCACCGGCTTGATACAAGAAACCCTTACTCGACCGTCCGTGGCGACCAAGATCGACAAACTCGCTTCATGTCTATGCATTGACCCTACAAAAGATTGGATCACTCCCATATTACAATATATCTTGAACGGTGCGGAGCCGACGATCAAAAGGAGGCAAAACTTTTAAGGCAATGAGCAACAAAGTATTCCGCTGCTCAAGGAAGCTTTATAGAAGAGGTTTCTCATCCCCACCGTTGAGGTGCTTAACGTCACCGGCGGACCATGTTTTAAGAGATATCCACGGCGGTTTATGTGCCGGGCACGTGGAGGTCGCCCCGTAGCAAAACGGGCGTTAAGAGCGGTTTCTATTGGCCAACCATGGAGGAGGACGCCAAAAACTTGGTTCAAAAGTGCAACAAGTGTCAAATTCACGCAGACGCCCACATCGCCGCTCGCGAGCTACTGAGCCTAGCGCCCCTTGGCCGCTTGCCTCGGTGGGGATGGATCTCCTCGCCGCTCCCGCCCGCCCCTGTGCCAATTTAAATTTCGATTGTAGCGCTTGATTACTTCACCAAATGGATAGAGGCCGAGCCATTAGCGACCATTACAATGCGCCAAAGTGACCAAGTTTTTCACCGCAATGTTTTAGCCCGCTTCGCGCTCCCAACAATTGATAACGATAACGGACGCAGCTTGCGCATTGAGAAATTCGGAGAGATGCCGCGATTTGGGTATAAAGCGGCGCTTTACCTCGACCGAGCATCCACAGCACCAACGGCCAAGCCGAAGCGGCCAACAGGGTCATCCTGCGAGGACTGAAGAGAAGATTGGACGAGCTACGAACCAAAGCTTCCCTCAAAGAACAGCTAGTCAAGCAGAAGGTCGCTGCAAGATATAATTCTCGCGTGCGGAAAAGGGAATTTTCAATTGGTCACCGCTCTCGACGCGACGTGGAAACAAGAACGCCTAAAGGGAAGCTCGCACCAAATTGGGAAGGACCTTATCGCATAATCAACAAGACAGGCAAGGGAGCTTATGAGTTAGAGACTATGAATGGAGCGACCATCCCTAGGACATGGAACGCAGAAAAGCTGAGGAAATACTATGTATAGATGCCAAGCATGTTTCAAACAATTCAGAAATTAATGAAAAGCAGGCGGGCGCTCTTTTTCCCCACAGGGGTTTTTTACAGAGGCCCGACCTTTTAAAAACTTGTTGTTTATCTCATACGCGACATGACCGGCCGCTCATCATGCAAGTAGCAATAGAGCGACCGAGATGTCACCGAAGTTGACTAATGCCATCGAATGGTAAACGCGAGCCGCCCGAGTAGCGCCCGAAAATTATAAAGTGCCATCGAATGGTAAAATGCGAGCCGCTCCGAGTAGCGCCCATAAATTATCAAGTGCCATCGAATGGTAAAATGCGAGCCGCCCGGTAGCGCCCATAAATTATCAAGTGCCATCGAATGGTAAAATGCGAGCCGCCCGAGTAGCGCCCATAAATTATCAAGTGCCATCGAATGGTAAAATGCGAGCCGCTCCCGAGTAGCGCCCATAAATTATCAATGCCATCGAATGGTAAAATGCGGTAAATGCGCCATAAATTAGTGCCATCGAATGGTAAAATGCGAGCCGCCCGAGTAGCGCCCATAAATTATCAAGTGCCATCGAATGGTAAAATGCGAGCCGCTCCGAGTAGCGCCCATAAATTATAAAGTGCCATCGAGTGGTAAAATGCGAGCCGCTCCGAGTAGCGCCCATAAATTATAAAGTGCCATCTAATGGTAAAGCGAGCCGCCCGAGTAATGCACCCATAAACTTGCAAAGTCGCCATCGCGTGGCCTAGAACGAGCCGCGCGAGTAGCGCCGCAAACTCGCGAACTTTAAAAGGCGAAAGTAACAACTTGCGAATATTGAAGGTCGTAGAATGGCCGACAATTTAAACGGCGGAACCGTGGACATTCATTAAACCGAGATTTCCAATCGGTTACAAGTTAAAATCAACCGCCGTCGGGCGGGCAAAGCAAAATGATTCAAAATATTTAAAAGCCGCCGCAGCGCAAAAACAAAAGAAGTAAAACTACGTACTAAACACCGCCGCAGCAAAGCCAAACAAAAGCAACTAAAGCTAAGGTGATCAACAGAAAACAACGACCCGCTCACTTTACGACTTTCCCTTTTTCGATTTTTTGAGGAAGAACGATCTCTCGACCGACCACGCAATGCTCATAGTTGACCACGGCCTCATCAACAAACAAAGATGGGTTTACAAGCTTTATCTGGTCAACCGCATTGGTAAATTGGTATTTGGCCGCTCCCAAAGCCCTAGTACGGGCCTCCTTGAAGAGATCCCTATACTTATCTTTCTCCTTCTCCACAAATATCAGCCCGTGATCGGTCTTCAAAGAAGTAATCCGATCAAACAATTCTTGTTTCTTCTCGCCAGCACCCGACCTCTTCTTCACTTTTTAATTTTCTCAATGACCGCTTTATCCCCGGGCAACATCGCATCGTCCCGAGCCGCTTCGGCGCCAGTTTGAGCGATCACCAAGGCCGCCATCGAATTTTCGGCTTCCTGAAGTTTCTGCTCGAATGTAGCAACCTGCTGAACCTTTGGTTCGATCTCTTCGAGTTTCTTGAGCAGCCGATCCCTTTCTTCTCTCATTTCTGTCAAGGACAACAAAGCAGATTGCAGTTTAAACGACTTGTCTGACAGATCGTCTTCAAGATAAGAAATTTTACTTAAGGCTCGCCTACCTTTCAGACGGTCGGCTTCCCCCTCTTGATATTTTGCGAAGAGTTGGTCGGCCGCCTTCATCGCATCAGCCATCACCTTAAAAGGCTCTTCCTTGAAACGAGCACAGTCCTCGTCCCCGAGGCCAAGCAGATCAAGGTTAGACGACCGGCTGGAATGACCTTTGCTTCGGTGGCTCTTGTGTTTTTTCTTCTCAGTAGGGTCGCAATCATCTTGGCGCCTCCTTTTGGTCGATTTCTCGATTGCAACAGGCCGGGAAATGACGCTTCTCGCTGTGGTTGGTCGCAGGGCTATCCAGATTAATCAGAACGGCCACAACGATCGCTTTTTGAGATGCGTCGCCCGCCCCCCGAGAGGGGAGAGTTATCCCCATCCTCACCGCACCACCGGGAAAAGAAGTCAAAATCTCGAACGCCCGCCATTTCAAATTGCAGAAAACAAGATGCGTAGCGCTACGCAAACAATTTGAAGAAAGCAAATAAATCTTAAAACTTCTACCAATAGCCGCTTTGACCGCCTTTTTGCTACCACGGCGCCTACTATCTTATTGATTTTAATGCGACCACCTTGACGCAAGAGGCGACTACCCTGAGCTCATGGATCGTATCAACGCCCCCAATATTGAGCTCGATTTCCTTATAAGAATACGCCTGTGTTTCTTTAAAAATGGTCATATGACCGCATTTGGCGGCACAAGGGCGCCCCAAAGATTTTTCCTGTATCAAAGTGGCTATCCCTTTCATCGCCTCCATCGTACCGAACGCCCCGTAAGAAGTCGCTTTTCCACCCGCTTGGCAAAGACTCCATGTACGGCTTGAAAAAGTTGTATTATGCGACTGCTTTTTCGTGAGAGACGGCCTCTTTACTGATCCCTTTGGTACTGTGCTCATAGAGATAGCTCATCTCCATGAGGGTAAAAATAGCCTCAATGAGACCGCCGCCAAGCGCCGTTAGGACGCCCTCGTAACCTTGAATGAACGCCTGCCGCTCGGGTTTAATTGGGAGGGTGCGACCTTAAGGTAGCGGAGGACTTGTCGTTGAAATTTCGTAAAGGAGGGACGATCCCCATCCGCTCAAAGACGACCCAAGACATCGTAAATTTTAGCTCATCATGCCAGTCGCTATGTTCTCATCCTTTTCCATGCCCTCCACCCGCCACCTTCAACATAAAATCACGCGGCCAAGTCTTGTTCGTCCGAGGAATGGCGGCGGACTTTACTCCTATGATTCCTTAAGATTTCTGAAACCCAAGACATATCTTGCTCGGCCGCCATGTCGATCAATCTGCTTCGCCCCAAAGCCGCTGTTTTGAACCGCGCGCACGACTTGCAAGGGCACGGATTCTCAACGGCTCAACACCGATCGTAGTCTCGGAAAGAAAAGAGGTCGAACATTCCGCAGCTTTCCCGTGGTTTGGAACCACCTCACTTCGGTCGACATTCGAGAGACTCGGAAGACGACATCGAGATCGAACTCAAGTTCCGCGACCCGCTTTTGGATTTCAAGACGACCTATCTCGGCCGGGTGATTCATCTCTCGGCGGGACGGCGACCACCGGAGGAGTGCTCGGTTGAGCCATTGCTTTAGCTATAGACACGGCCGCTCCCGAGATTCGGCGAGTTTGTTTTGTCCGGGCGAGTAAACTCGCGCAGAGGAAGCGGTCAAGATCGAGCACACGCTTAGAGGGGGCGACCTGGTCGCCCCCGACTGCCACCCCTCCGCCGGTTGGAATGTAAAAGAAAAATATATATATATATATATATATATATAATCAAAGTTAAGGACGCTCGTGTTACCCGAAAGGCCTAAGATGAATCGCGCAGGGGCACGCGAGCTGTTCTCGCAGCGAGCGACGAACGGTAGACAAATGAGCCAATGAGGTCGTTTTCGAACTTTCAAAGCGTAGAATGAGGCAAGAGTAAAGGGTGATTTTCTCCAAAGCCCCCACCACCTTATATAGTGGGCCAATGGGCACTTTCAGCCCAAAAGCCGAAGAGACGCACCTCTTCACTTTCTCTCATTAATCACCATTAATCGATCGTGGGGAACGAAGAGACACGCCTTGGGAAGCCAAAGCGTCACCTTGGAATGCGTGAAAAATCACAAAGAGAAATCACCGCCCCTCGACTATAGTCGTCGGCCGCAGCTCTTAGGCCGCCATTGGTTGCAAATCGCTTTTTAACATCACTCAAAGTCAAGAAATCAAGCCTTAGCCCGCCTCTCGACGACCAAAGCTTGGGGGGCAACTGTTCCAGAGTGGGCTCAAGGCCCAATGCAGTCCAGCATGGCCCAATAACTACTACTATAAATATGGCACGAATCTCAAGGAGTTACGTACGTCATTTATTACTATTCACTATTCACTATTGATTGCCGACTTGGGCGCCGGAGTGTACTCGCAGTACCACCCAAAGTGCGACCTAGACTTTGACACCAAGACGTTCAGCGACCGAGCTACAAGACTACATCAGAATCATACCTAGAGATCAGTACGGATCACATAACAAATAGGATTGATATATTTTCAAGAATTATGTGAATTGATCTGGGGGGACACGTAAAAAACACATAGCAACTAACTAGCTAATTAATACAATGTAGTGTAAAAAAACCTAGAAAATGAGATGGACATGATTTCACACAGTGCAAAGCAATTTAGTTGCATTTATCAGACTTTAAGTCTAGCGTGCAAGGAAAATACCACTCTCACGTGGTTAAATAGTGGATTGCTAAGTCAAATTATAAATATATGTAAGTCTCCTTTGGAACATATGCTGGCTTTTAGATGTTTGGGAATCCAGGGAGCATCGAGAGGAACAACAAACAAACAAATGAACCTGATCACTAAGATACTTGCGCTATATCTCCACTCAAAAGCTTAAATCTCTTTTGACTAGTATATTTTGTAAATGAGAAGTTTATCCCATATATATATATATATATATATAGACACGCATATAGACTTAACCTTGGTCTCCTTTTTTTTCTTCACAAAACTAAACAATGTGGGACTTCTTCAAGATGCTCTATTCCAATCAACTCCAACAAGCTCCACTTTGATTGTAATTGATACATGGGAAATCTTTCATTTTAATTGTCTACACCAACAATATAGTTCAAAAAAATACCATGCTCTACCATAAAGAGTATACTTCACTTGAACTCTTGAAGCTAAACCACTTCAAGAATTTTTGTGTTGAAAGTCACACTAGTGGAAAATATGGATTTTATATCAGCAATTAATAACGGTTCACACTATAACCGATATGAAAAAAGAGGCGGTGGCATTTTTGAAATTATGAGAAAATTATCTATATCGGTTCATGATTTAACCGATATGGAAACTCTATTTTACCCTAATCCATATCGGTTCCTTTTCCAACCGATATGGAAACTCTATTTTACCTTAAAATTTTATTCTCCCTCTCTGGAAACCTTCATCTCTGGAAACTAGCTATTCTCGCGAACCCTTTCCCTCTCTGGAACCCTTTCCCTCTCTGGAAACCTTCATACCTGGAAACCTTTCCCTCTCTCGCGAACCCTCTCTGGAACCCTTCACACTATTCTCGCGAACCCTTTCCCTCTCTGGAAACCTTCATCTTCGATGCTCTCTCTGGAAACCTTTCCTCTCTCGCCGATCTCGCGAACCCAACCTTCATCTTCGATGCTCTCTCCGAACCCTAGCCCTCGAAACCCACCGATCGCGCTTATCAATCTCCCTCTCGCCGATCGGTTCGCGAACCCAAAAACGCCTTCATCTTCGACGCTCTCTCTGGAACCCTAGCTAGCCTCGAAACCCACCGATCGCGCGATCCGAACCCTAGCCTCAAACCCACCAAAACCCACCAAAACGAAGGAGAAAACGACGGCGAAGAGGAAGAAGAAGAGGAACGACGGTGAAGAGGAAGAAGGAGAGGAACGACGGTGAAGAGGAAGCGATTACGAAAATGTATGTGCGTTTTCTTACTAAGCTCGTGTATGTGCGCTTTAACTCAATCCTCTCTCACTTATCTTTTCAATTTGATTTTATGGTGATATTTGTAAATTAATATAGGATCTGAATTTTGGAGCTAGAATAAATTCTAGTTTATTGGGATTATCGTTGTTTGTGTTAGATTGAAATGATGAAATGAACTATTATTGTATTTATATTTTTAACCGTAATTCGTAACTTGGTGTGATGGTACATGTAAATCATCCCAATACAAATAAGCTTGTTGGTTATGGAATTGATGGTGGAATGTATATAGTTCTTGAATTATCTCAAAAGGAAGCTTAGCTTCAAGTGCTTTATGGTAATAGTTAATTAATGACTTAAACAATTTTTCTTGTTTTATCAAACTCTTAATGTTTTTATTAAGTTTTCACTTATTTTCTTGTCTCATAATAAGGTTCCAAGGAGAAATTACCATGGTGTATTAGGCACAAAATTGGATTAGGAACAAATGCAAAGGTGTATTGTATCTTCATGAGGGTTGTCAAAGAAGAATTATTCATAGAGATATAAAGGTCTGCAAATATCTTGCTCACAGAGGAATTTGAGCCTCGTAAGGTTTGCTTTGGATTCTTTTTACTACAAGTTTGATTCTCAGAATTTATCACCACAAAATTTGCTTCTGTTTTTTAGCAATTTTGTTTTTATAGCCTATAAACAAACAATTTTTGGAAGATTCTTCATTATTTATATGTAATGGACAAATCTTCTCTTATGTACCACATTTTTTTGTCTTGTGTTCTGATTTGTTTTGTTACTAATATGTACCAAGTATGAAGTAGAATTCATATGTTCTATTAAAAAATTTACCAAACAGTTAGTAGATTCTATAGTTATACACATAAGTGCACTTTAATTCCGCATTTAATGTTTTAAGAATTAATGAATTGAAAAGATTGTAATTTTTTTGACACAGATTTGTGATTTTGGGCTAGCAAAATGGCTGCCAGAGAATTGGACTCACCATACAGTTTCAAAATTTGAAGGAACTTTTGGGTTAGTGAACTTCATAATTACATTTCATTATAAAATTTTGTGACTTCTACTAGTTCCTAAAAGTAATGACTTGTAATGAATACCTTGCTCGGAGTACTTGCTTCACTAAGATAGTAGACGAAAAACTCGACGTATTTGCCTTTGGTGTACCGCTATTAGAATTAGTCAAAGGAAGGAGAGCACTTGATTATTCACAACAAAGCCTTGTTTTGTGGGTATGTATAGCATCTTATTTACATTTTACTCACAAATTCCATGCTACCTCAAAGATTGTTAGCTACTCTAGGCATTAGTTTCTTACTCTAATCTAACTAGCTTAATATTTTCAGCAAAACCATTGCTTTGAAAAGAATGATATCATGGAGCCGATAGATCCCGCATTAGTCGGTGATTTTGACTCTAGGCGGATGAATCTTATGCTTTTGGTAGCTTCTTTGTGCATACATCGCCCTCCATTCGTCGATTTCTATGAGACAGCACGCTCGATATTAGATTTTTGTGTTTATTTATCACATTTAATTGTATCAAAAATCGTGACAACAATTTAAAATCTAGCGTTTGTGGCGTATAATGTGTTATAATACTCATATCTTCCATACCAAATTTGTGTGTGTGATACTGTCCATGCTAATCTTTACCTAACTATGAACTATTTTTTTCCTTGACTGGAGAAAATAACCACTCAGCAGTTTTGAATCTTCTTATATATGTAGGATGTAATCCTGATTGCCACCGGGATATTGAGGCCACCAAAGAAGGGTTCTCATTGCCAGCGTCCACGCACCGCATTTCTCTCACCGCAGCTTCATGAAGCAATGCTTGAGGATGTTGTAATGCCTGCTGAGATTGTTGGAAAGCGTGTGAGGTATAGACTGGACGGGTCAAAGATCATGAAGGTAAGCTATAGTTTCCAATCAACTTGTTAATTTGAAGTCATATATAGATTCTGAAATAAGGGCCATAATGGCACAAAGATATGCCGCTGGACAGCAAGGAGAAGTTGTAAATCATCATGTGAACGATGAAAGAGCATGAAAGTGAAAACATGGGTGTGGCTTACCTTACCTGGTAACTGTTCAGAATTCTGAGCATTTAATTTAGTGGTTTGTGTGTGTATCATATAGACAATAAAAAGCTGAGAATTAGATAGTTGTCCTTCCTGCTTTATTCTGAATGTAGCAGCAAGTTGTTTGTATACTTTAATTTAAAAAGCTGAGAAGTAGATAGTTGTCCTTCCTGCTTGTAGGATTTCTGTTTATGCGACGTCTTCTTCCACACTTGTTATTGCACTAGTGGAAAATATGGATTTTATATCCTGCTTGTAAATTAATATAGGATCTGGAATTTTGGGCTAGAATAAATTCTAGTTTATTGGGAGTTTCAGATTTGTAAAGAGCTAACTCAATATATTGCTCCTAATATTCTACTAGTTATACACTGAAGTTTCTAGTTGAGGGGGGTAAAAGAGATTCAATGCAACAATACATTTCTAATAATTTGTTAATTTCCTAACAAACCATCCAATATTTTTTGTCATCATGTATCATTATTGGGTTTCTGATTTTGCAACTAGGTGTTGTCCACAGCTTTGGATAAATGGTTTTCAGATCAAGTTTCTTTCAGGTAATGTAAGAGTCCATACAATCTGTTATTTACTTTACCATTGAAATGTATTGTTGAACATAATATAAGACAGTGTGTGGCTGTTTTTACGCAGGTTTGTGAATAATGTTGCAGGTGGTGAAGGGCTTGATGTGAAGATTGAGGTTCCTGTTGAGCATCCAAGGTTCCTGTTTTTCAGCAGGCGTTGAATGATTTATTTGAGAAAGAGGTAAACTTGAGAAGTTGGGGATTCAAAGATATAAGTTGGAAAGATAGGTTCTTGGATAAGATGAAGAAACAATTGACAGTTTAAGGGGTGATTTGCCCTTGCACTCCTACGACTGAAATGGAAATTTAGAATTGGTGAGGGAAATCATCTTGGGAATCGAGATGAAGAGTTAAAGGTAAAGGAGTTGCTTTCAAAGCAAAATAATCCCGTGAAACCGCTTTATATGTTGTCGCTTGAAAATGGTCATCTTGATATAGTGAAGGAGTTGATTAGATATCATGATGTTGGGATGGCCACTTGAAAGCTAGAAATGGATTTGATGCTTTCCATGTTGTCGCTAAGAATGGAAATTTGGGTAAGTCTCATTAAATTCTACAATGCTTAGGAGTAGGATCCTTACTATATGTTGCATCAATCACAAGAAAATTGGTTATGTAGTTGATCAGTATTTTTAAGCTTATTTGACTTCATTTTGAAAATGGTTGTATCAACTCTTTTCTCAGTATGTCTGCTAGCTTACTAGGTTCACATTGAGCCTTATTTCATTGATTTCACAGTCATGAATTTATGATCAATTTCAGCTTTGGAATTTCCCTAGCATCATCACAAAAAAGAATATTCATGTAGCACACAAGGTGGACTTTATACGGTTCCAATGCCAAGTTAGCTAATTCTTGTAGGATATTTTCAAATCCAAAACTAAGCAAGGCAACAAAGAACATGATTCTTTTCATGGCAATTATATGAAATATGAGCGGCTTGGACAATTTAGATTTACCACCCTTTATAGCAATGAGAACACTTGACCAACAAGTCCAATAACAACTAGAATAAAGAGTGTACGTAGGACACTAAGTCTAAACAAGGCATTCTCAGTAATGTATTCATCAATATGATGATGACTAGGAAAATATGTGAGAATTCCAATTTCAACAGTTAAGAACCCAATCAAGGCAACAATTTCATGATTATTTTCAATGAAGGTAGCTAGCTCCAGGAAGTATTGTGCAACTTTTTTAACCCTTGGGCTAATAACCATATTAGGGGACATCAAGGTGCACCCATCTTCATATAAGGGATCAATATTTGCATAAACAACCAATGCAACACCATACACTTTGAGATAGAATTGAAGATGTGTTCTATCATTCAACATCGCATAATGCTTTTATGTGTGTGATGATGGAGAAATTCAAGGATGCCTGGAAAAATCTACATGTTTTCATTCCCTTTGGTTTTTAAATTCATTATTTTCCTTCCCTTTGCAAATTTCCAATCTTTCGCAACAAAGACCAACAATATTTTTCTCAGTAATTCTTCCTCTATTTCTTTTATTTTCTTTTGTACTCTCTCGTAGTAGAAATTGTCTCTTCCTCTACTTCCTCTTCTACCTTCATTGAAGATAAAGATACATGAGTAAATTTAATATCATTAGAACAAGACGAAGAAATATTAGTGTGAATGGTTGGTAACTCTTGGACTTTACAAATATGGTCACAAAATATTTCGCAATCACTCTTTCTATTTTCTCCTCTAATTTTTTTTTCTCTCGCTTTCTTCTTTTCTCCAAGGCTAACTTTTCTACTCTTTCTCGCCTCTTTTTTAGCCCATTTTCATAAAGGTATTTCACATACGCAGGATCCATCACAAAATCTCTAATGTATATACCATAATCCCTTTGCCTTCCCTCCATCATGAAAATAAATATAGTGAGTAGAACCTAAGCTTTGATACCAAAATGATGGCAGACTAGGGAAGGACCGTGTTGAAGTTGAGACTTAAAAGAAGGATATTGACGCCACACTCAAGAAATAGATGAGAAGGTGAGTGATAAGTCATAGGTTTTGATCGCCACAAGTTTCCTTGATAAGATCAATTTGTTCTTTAACCCAAGAACACAAGGGAAGCTCTCACAAGAGGAGAAAACTCAATTTTCATTCATATTCATAATCTGATTTGTTTAGTACAAAATATCCCTATTTATAGGCTAATCTAACAACCTTTGGAAACCTAAGTGACTCTAGAAATAAACTAAATAAATTTCCACTATCATGCATTTATCAAATAAATTGATAAGTGCATTTACATTATTTAATTCCTAGTAAATAAACATAATTGTAAAAATAAAACTCCACTAGTCATTATAATGACTTAACAAGCCTTTAAAACCCACAAACTAACTTAGGAAATATCAAAAGACACCTAAAATTATTTAATTAAAATTAAATACGAAAATTAAAAATAAAATAGGAAATATTTGTTATTCCATGATTGCTTCTTATTGATGTGTTTTGGCTTCTAAAATGTTGGAGCTGAGTATTTTTCTTTGTAGAATTCCTTCCACATGCTTAGGGAACTCGTGCTCTCATCACAAGGATTTGTAGTTACGAAAAATACCTTCAACAGAGACATTTTCACAAACAGAAGGTGGACTTGAAGCGTTGGTGTTGGTACAGAACAAACCTTTGACATAGACATTACACCAAACAGATGGTGGACAAATTTTCATTGCCACACAAAAATGCAATTCCTCGTGCTCCACTTGACAATGGTGATCTGGTGGTTTCGGTAGTGGCGGCGGCGGCCGTGTTATCGTTTGCTCCCTATCGTCAGGTGGTTCCGCTCGGAGGAGTAGTTGTAGATCGCCCGTGTCTCGGCGGCTCCCGTGGTTCCGGCGGAGCGCACAAGGTTGATGATGGTGAAGGCACCGCATCCTCGTGGTTCTCGCAATGCTTTAGCGGAGGTTGAAGGAGGGGTGGTAGAGGAGTGAGAGGATCTGAGTTTGAGAGATTTGGGCTTTTAGATACCTCCCCATTTGGTGGGTTTTCCGGCGGCGACAACAGTGAGATTGAGATTCTTGCCGGCAGTGGTTTTGGCGACGGCACCAGAAGTGGTTGGTGGTGTGTTGGGTGTGTGGTTAGAGGGGGACGTTGTGGTATGCGGTGGTGTAGTGGCTCTGTTCCGATGGTTGTTGAGGTGGTGACGGTGTGGTAGGAAAGGAAGCTACGGCGAGTGGTTTAGGCGGTGGTTTTAGTGACTTTGATGATTGGGAAGGAAAGAAGGGTATGGTGGGTGGCTTTGGCAAATCGAAGTTGACGGTGGAAGTGGTAGGAGAAAATGAGGTGGAGGTGTTTGTGTTGATGTGGAACGTTTGTGGAGGGTTGGGGGTTGGGTAATGACAGTAAAGACTCCATTGTGAGTAGTGACTGAGATGATGCAATGGTGGTGGTGGATGGTAGTGAGATGGTGGCTGATGGTTGAAAGGGCTATGTGATTCCCATTGTGAAGGTTGGGTGTAGGTGACAGGGCAAGGTCATAGTTGAGGGAAGAAACTTCATGGTTGAGTGAGGAAAGTTCATGGAGACATCTCTCAATGAAAGCACCGATGTAAGGTACCCAAAAATGGGTAAACTTTCAAAACACAATGACAGAAAATTAAAGCTCCTTTCGAGGGGAGAGTGCCTCCTTTAACAAAATAAAACTACACTAAACATTCTTTTTCATTGATTTGATGATCTCATTCAAATGAGTGAGAGTACATATATAGGTGCTAGAAAATGGTGACTCACCCCACTAAAGAACATTCTAGATTGACTAACAAAAAGATAAAATAAATGAATATAAAAAGATGACTCATAAGAGATAAGATGGTGACTCATATGCTTCTAGAATCTACTAGGTGCTTCTTATTAGGTCACTTAGTCTCTTTAGGTATTTGGGCTTGGTCCTCTTGGGTCGGGCCATTACATTCCACCTCTGCCGATCTCTGATTCTCTGTATGAATCATGGAATCGTTGCAATAGCTTAGTTCTTTCCTGGCTTCAACGCTCAATCTCTCGAGAATATCGCAAAATCGTTATTCGTGTGACCGCAGTGCTTGGCCGTGGTCGTAAAAGCTTGGAAAAGCGATTTTCTCAGGGGGATATCTTTCGACTTGCAGATCTTCAGGATGAATTAGCTCGTTTTCAATAAGGTAATCTCGATATATCATCTTACTTTACCAAATTAACTACTCTTTGGGAAGAAATTGAGAATTTATGTCCTATACGTGATTGCACATGTGCAATTCCGTGCACTTAAGTTTCTCAAAGGTTTAAGCGAGCAATTTTCTCAGGTTCGCTCCCAAATCATGTTGATTTCACCTCTTCCGATTCTTGATAATGCTTTTTCAATGGTTCTGCAACAAGAAAGACAATTCGCTCAGAATACTACCACTGACTCTACAATTGAGAATCAATCCTCCGTGAATCATGTTTCACAAGCTTTGTCTCGTGCCTTCAACGGTGGTGGTAGAGGAAGTGGCCGGAATTCATCCTACTGTAGCCGTGGAAATCGATTGTGCACGCATTGTTGCCGCACTAATCACACAATTGACACATGTTTTATTAAACATGGTTATCCTCCGTGCTATCGATGATCGCAAACCAAAGATCCGTAATACTTCTTCTTCGCCACAAACTTTGCAACAAATTCCTCCACCAATACCGCGCGATTCCTCAACAACTTGTTATACCCCAATTTTGTCCATGTTCTTTTCTGGTTTTAGTCGTTTATTTTATTTAATTCGTGTTCTGAAGTCGCGCAATTACGAGAACTATTAGAAAAGTGTCTCATTTACTAACCTAAGCCAATCTCAACTAACCTGTTCATCTAAGACGAAATGTCGTTGTTTAAATTGAGAATGCGCGCGAATGATCGATCTTTTCGCACATTCTTTAGTTGAATCTTCGTATTTGGGCCTAGTCGAACTTAATTGGGTTTATCCGAGTCGTTTCCTTGCAAATGGGCTTATTCGAGTCGTTTTCTCACAATTGGGCTCATCATTCCGACTTCTTTCCTATTTTTATTAATATTATTTCGTCCTTATTTTGAGCATATATATATATATATATATATATATATATATATATATATATATATATATATATATATATAGTCCACAAATATAAAAAATTCTATTTAATTTTATTTACATTTGAAAAGTGTTTAAGAGTCCAAAATGTAACACCCCCTTTCTACCCTTAATTTACACGTCATTATCGTGAGTAATTTCTTTTCCAAAAATACAAATTTATTCGATAGAAAAGAAGTGCCACGTCGTCATTTATAAAACTCCTCACGCCATAAAATTTAAACCTCAAAAATAATCTCGCCGCAAATGAAATAACAATAGCTCACTAAACAATGCTCAAACACGCCTCACATCATTAACATAATCATAAAACAGTTAATTAATAAACTAGCAACTTCAACTACGCCCCTAGGTGCTACTTAGACGTCGAGAGCGACTTCGACAGACACACCCACAACTAACAGAGAAGGCAACAAGACCTTCACTCGCGGGTACTGCGCAGCGTTGCCACGATAGATCAACATTCCAAGCGTAAAGGGTGAGTCTTCAAACAAAGATAAAGGCAAATATAATAGTCAATATATTAGAGAACAACATCTATAATTACCATAGCACACCCAACGTCACATTTCAACCATCACGCATAACATCGGGCGAACAACATAGCAAACACACCAACAAGTAACTACATCACTTTTATGCACATGTCCGAGAATGCAAACATGCATGTGGTACCATCATCGCCGCTTATTTGTTGCCCGGTGGGCATATCGTCGCTAGACCGCACCTTTCGTCGCTTAGACCGCACCTTTCGCCGCTTAGACCGCACCTCTTCATCGTCACTTACCGTGCATATGAAATGCATGAGACTTCATGAACACACAACACACACTAGTTCCACACATCATCACTGTCACTTACATCATCATAACATCACTTATAACATTTTATCGTCGCTTATAACATTTTATCGTCGCTTATAACATTTTATCGTCGCTTATAACATCCCCGTCGCTTTTGGCCATAACCGACCCGTCACTATCATTATCTTCACTTTGGTCCTAATGACCCACTCATCAATTAGACAACACACACACACACACACACACTCACATCAACTTCACATCGTCGTCACACAACACACTCACATCAACTTCACAGCATCATTTACAGCAAGACACATAACAACATACAATTACCCTTTTATATATTCGTGGGTTATAAAATAGTAAGACTCACAATCATTGTACATCATCACTATAATTATACTCACAGAGTATACACATCATCAATCATCACCAATCATAATACATCATCATCAAGCAATTACTCATAGAGTACACTCATCGCAAAAACATCACTATTCATAATACATCATCATAACACACAAATCCTCATCATCATTCAATACGTATATATATATATACTTCATTTGTCTTTTAGATTAGGGTGTTATAAAATAGTGCACTGATTGACTATGGGATTACTCAGGTAACTGATACTACTTGCAACAGGCATTGGCCACCTTTGCAAGACTCTCAGTGATGCCCTTGTAAATACACCAGCAAAGGAAATTCTGGCCTTAGTGGTAAACCACAGTCTAGCCATAGTCAATTAGTGTACTAATAGTGTAGCATTTCATAACAATTCACTTATATAAACATAGTATCACAATTTTCATAAAACTACACCATTTACTCAGTAGATACAGAAACAATAAACATTTTATTTTGCCTTAAAAGTAGAATATTCAGTTAGGCCTCTGAATAAGCTTTCCAACGCATAATTGTTATTTGGTTACTTCACATTAAATTACTTTGTATTGAGTTTCATGAAGAGTTTCTCAATCCCTGTGGGTTCGATCTTTTATACTACTTGTTATACCCCAATTTTGTCCGTCTTCTTTTATCTTGTTTTAGTCGTTTATTTTCATTAGGGGCGTGTTTCGGAGTCGCATGATTACGAGAATTATTAGTGTAGAGTCTCGGTTACCAACCCAAGCCAATTCCAGTCACTACGTTCAACTAACTCGAAATACCGTTATTTAAATTAGGCACGCGCGCGAATGATCGATCTTTTCGTGCGTTCTTCGATTTAATATCCGTATTCGAGTTTAGTCGTACGTGAACAGGTCTACCAAAATTCACTTTTCTCAAAAGTTGGCTTAAACTCAGACTTAAGAATGCGATTCCGAGTTAATTTTTTAACGCGCCCATTTCTTCTATTTTTGGTCTAGTCTTAGCGCAGTTGTCAAGTCCGGTCCGTTCTCGTCTTTGTATTTGGCCTGGCTCCTTTTTCCTATTATTATTTTTATTCTTATTTTGTTTATTTAATTTGTTTAAGCACATATAACAATCCAAAAATGTCAAAATTTCTATTCAGTTTAATTTACAATTTAAAGGTGTTTAAGAGTCAAATAAGTCGAAAAATGTCAAAAAAAAATTGTATTTAGTTAAATTTACAATTTAAAAGCTCTTAAGAGTCCAAAAAGTCCAAAAAGACAAAAAAAACATATATCTAAAAATACAAAAATAACAGATCCGAAAATACACAATAAACAAAGAAATCGTGGTTTTCAGCAAAGACTCAAGTCTGCTGCAGTGTCTTCTTCGGCTTGGATCAAGACTCAAAAAAACTATCCAAAACCCAGTCAAAACTCAATTAATGTCTTAACCTAGTTTTAGACTATAAATAAGCAAATCAACAAAGAATCAAAATACACGTAAATACACACAAGCTAAGGTCATAAAATCGAAGTAAAAATAGGATTAGAGTTTCACATCGAAACCCTAATCCACTAAACACTGCCTTCAAAAGTCAAAATCGGAAAAGTTCGAGCGACGGCAGCGAGCTTCAAGAGGAACAATAGTAGCGCATACGCTTTCGCTTACAAGCACACGCAGAGCCTAATGTGAAGTCGGGAGTGATAGGTTGGTACCCAAAATCCCAATCATTCATAGGCTGATGAATTTGTATTTTCGTTTTTACATCACCAAACTACATAATAGATTTAATGAGCCTTGTAAGTGTTATTTTTGGTAGTGTTTTCATGATTGTTTAAATCCATAAGATTCTGGAAACAGAGACTAAAAATACAGAACCTAACTAGATCTTAATAAAAATTTCAAGAAAGGGTGGTTTAGTTTTCCTTCATTTTTTTAGTGGTACCAAAGCTACTGGGAAACCAAATCAGAATAGTCCCCTGTTATTGGTAAAAATGAATATGGAGACCCAAAAAACACAAACAGCAAGTAGGACCACAACTAATAGGAGATCCCAATCAAAATAAAAAAAAATAGCATGACTCTAGAATTAAATAACCAGAAACGAAAGGAGTAGAAGAGAACCGGAAGAACCGAAACTTAGAAAAAAATATAAAAAGAATCGACCTTTGAAACGCCACGAGACTTCGTCTTCTCCGGCGAAGCTCGCGAGATCCTACAAAACCGAGCCTTTTTACCCAACAGCCACCGCGGAACCCCAAGAACCGAATCAGCGGCGTCGAACACCGCTATCGCTATTTTCGCTCACCGCCGCCGCGCCCACCAAGGCCCTCCCTCCGGCGACGTCTCCTTCATGCTCTCACCGCAACCCTCTCTCACTTCCGTTAATTTCTCCCTCTCTCTCTCTATTCCGCAATTTTTTTTTCTCTCTCTCTACATGGAGGAAGCTCCTGCGACGCAAAATGTGGAGGATGGGTAATTAGGGTTATCCTCTTTAGCAACTTGCATTATATAGTCTGGGTTACCTATTGTTTTTTCTATTATTACTTTTTTTTATTATTTATTACCTTTTAATATATCAGATTGCTACACACCCTTGTCTTTTTTTCAATGACACCTCCCCTTATTCTAAGCCCATGGATTCGCAGGCCTAACCCAAACTGTGAGGTTGGACTTTTCCTTTTTGCACCTCCTTTTAATTATACAACACCCTGCTGTTAATAAAACCTAAATTTACAATCTGCACCCCCTATTTTTCCTTTCAATTCTTTTCCAACTCAAACATAAATAAATGTTTTTCTCTTGAAATTAAATAAACGGCTAAGTCGGTTGTACAACCGGGTTAGTCATTATTTTAGGGCCAATGAGCTGTACAGTTCAGTAACCCTGCAAACTTAACAAAATACGAATAAACTATTTTTCTCTAAAAATAAACGGCTAAGTCGGTTGTACAACCGGGTTAGTCATTATTTTAGGCTAATGAGTCATGCATGATTTCGGTAAGAACTCCCAAAACTTAATGAATGTGAACGAACCATTTTTCCTAAAAAATAGGGGTTAAGTCGTTGTTGTACAACCGGTTAGTCGGCGTTCTAGAACTAATGGGTCACATAGATTCAGAGTTCTAGAATACCTATTCTAAAATCAACCCACCTCATACCAAACCACTTTCTTTCAAAAACTCTAAAATTATTTTCAAAAAGCAAGGGACTAAGTCGGTTGTACAATCGGGTTAGTCGGCGTCTAGAATCATCGTGAGTCATGCAGTTCAAGGAATCCTAGGACCCCTGCACTAAAAAACACCAACCCACAAACATTTTTCAGGAAGAACTACGTAGCTTTGATTCCTCCATTGCATCCGGAGGTACGTAGGAGCAAGACTCAATTCTTGTCAAGCACTAAAAACCAAAAACGTAAATAAGTCTTTTTTCTACAAATAAAAGGGTAATTATTAAATAAATCTTAAATTAGTTAGACAATAGGATGTTGTGGGGTGCTAACACCTTCCCCACACATAACGACTCCCGAACCCTAACAATGCCTCGTCCTAAAACTTAAAGGGATTTTCCGAATTTGCCATTAAAATAAAATTTGGTGGCGGCTTCCTAAGAACCTTTCGAATAATCCTTTCCCGGATTTTTCGGTCGCTACAGCTGGCGACTTCACTGGGGACTTATTTATTTTTAGAGAGTCAAAACCTAGTCTAATTAATTTAGGATTAATTCAATTTTTACCCTTCTATTTACTTATTTGCTTTTGCATAATTATGTTATTTATCTGTGTAAACCCTAGGGTAGAAAACGATATTTGTATATATGTTTGTTTGTCCTGCTTGCATCTTTGGGTTGTTTTTAAATTGCTCCTACACACACTTCACTCCTACACTTCACACACTTGTGAGAAAAAGTCCCTACCCGGACTCGAGCATAAACTTAAGTTAGAACGAGATTGCATAGTGATGGCCTCATGAGACGTGCGTCTCGTTGGGTGGTCACGAAAATCTCACCTAGAGTTTGATTCCTTTTGAGGATGCTATCCTTCTAATAGCTTGCCTATTGTCGGGGTCGTGTTCTTGACTCGGGTCCTTGGCTCTAGGAACCATGTGTAGGATTCTTTAGAACCATCCTTGTGAGGTTCACTATAAAGAAAACTTTAGACCCACTCCGTAAGATACCTTCCTAGGTTCACAAAGGAGCTTAACACCCTTGCATTCAAAACAAACATTAGTGCATACCGTCTTTCACAAACACAAAAATCAAAAACAAGAAAAATCAAAATTGTTATTTCCGCAAAGTTTTTTAGAAAGTACATTACATGCATTTTTTTTCTTTTTAAATATTGAAATATGCGTCGTGAGTTAAAGTTTTATTTTGGAGAGAAGCCATGCATGCTAAAGTCAAAATCAAATTTTGTTCTTTACTCTCCAAATGAAAGTTTATAACTCCCCGACGTGGTAAAATCAAATCATATGTTATCATCTCATACACCTCATACACATACATGCGCATACATTACCATTTCATTTGCATTTCATACTAACATCATGCATTGAAAAAATAGAAAAAGGCAAGTCGGTTCATCAACATCGTTATTGGACTCGCTCTCAAGCAAGGAACATGGCCGAAAACCAAGACAATCAAGTGTTGAAGGATGAGATTGAAAAGCTGAATGGAAAAATGAAGGACATGCTGGGTTTGAAAGATCAGATGACCGAGATTTTGAAGCTTCTCGCCGAGAAGAATGCGACAACATTTCAGCTTGGGGCACCAATGACCGTGCCACAAACGCATTCCCGCCCACATAACTCGTCCCAACGCTCGTATGCGTGCAATGGCCTCAATGGGGTCTACCACTAGGTTACACGCCCCGACCACGGGTGTTGTCAATGAAGAAGATATTTCGGGTTGCTTTGCACGTGCAAATCATGATGGAATAGCGAGAAACAATGTTGGTGATGAGACGTAACAAATTCAAGACAAAACTTATGGCACCACCCAAGGGCTTTCTCAAATTCTCGGACGACTTCAAGAATCATACTCGCCTGCTCCTCACAATGTGGTTGGTCTTTCTCGTGGTTACCAAGTCAAGATCCTCAAGCCAAAGATAAGCCGCAAATGCTAGAAGAGCGCCCGAGAGTCGTGGAAGGATCCAATGTGGAAATAAGAGACGCATATGACCTATGTCTCGTACTCCAATGTGGTCATTCCTTATAAGTTCAAAGTGCCAGACTTTGATAAGTATCGAGGGACAACATGTCCTCTTAGTCACCTGACTATGTACTGCAGGAAAATGGCTCGGTTTATGCACAATGATCAACCGCTTATTCATTACTTCCAAGACAAGTCTAGCCGGGCGCTTTCGGCCGGTATACGCAGCTGAACGTGCTCATATCCAATGTTGGAAAGATCTGGCCGATGCTTTTCTTAAGCAGTACAAATATAACATCGATATGGCTCCTGATAGGACACAACTTCAAAATATGACCAAAAAAGACAACGAGTCCTTCAAGGAATACGCCCAAATACCGGAGAGGTTGGCGCATTGTAGCACCACCTCTATTAGAAAAAGAAATGGTTGCCATGTTCATGGAAACTCTTCCACCCCCTACTATGACAAATTGATAGGGGGAGTATCTTCAAGCTTCTCAGACATGGTTACCATAGGAGGAAGAATAGAAAATGCAATGAAGACTGGGAAGATCGCTCATAATTCTGATGGGACTCCTACAAATTTCAATAAGAAGAAGGGGGAAGTCAACGCCATAGTAAAGAATCAAGGAAACTCGCACTATAATTCCCCAGCACCATCAGGCCATCAAGGGTCATCCCAATACGACCCCATTCCCATATCATACACTGACCTGTGCAGCCAACTTATCAGCCACAATGTGATTTCTCCTCGTCAGATGAGACCAGTTCAACCTCCATTCCCAAGAGGACACGACCCAAAAGCCAGCTGTGAGTTCCACGCTGGGGCAGTCGGTCACTCAGCTGAAAATTGTTATCCCTTAAAGCACATTGTTCAAGGCCTCATTGACACAAAGCGGCTGAACTTTAAGGGAGGTGATGATTAAATAGCAGTTGGTGAGAGTTATCAAAGTACCAAAGACGGTGTCATCAATCATGTGCGCTTTTCTCCTGCAGATAAAGAGTTCAAGAACTGAGAGACTGTTGATTTTTCTGTGATTTTCAATTCAAAGTAATTTTCTGTAATGCAAATCCTAGGGCTCTGCCCAAGGCCTTAGGACATTTCAATAAGGGCACACATGTTTCATTTCAGTATCATTATTAATAAAATAGCATTTTGAATTCTCTAAATTCTCCTTATATCTCTCTCATTTGTTCGCTTTGCCTTCTCCTCTATCCGTTTTCACTTCCAACTAATGCAGATCAAAATTCTTGAAAATAGCAACATCGGTAACTCATATCATAACTTTGATCACCTCATTAATCAAACTGAGGAAAACGTTGAAGATAACTGGGAAGCCCATGAGAATCTAGCTGGAAACAACTGAATCTACTAAGCTTGGGCACGAAAGAAGACAAAAAGAATACAACAATTAAGGACAGCGAACCAAGAAAATTCACTCGAATCTTGTCTGATTAGGTCGACGACATGACGGGGATACATCAAGTCATAAGAGGTTATTAAACGCCCACCGGTGTAACAAGATCTGTGATCGTTAAAATTTAGTCTGCCGTTACGGCCTTCCAAAAAAGATTGTCACAAACAATGGTGGCAGAGCTGTTTGCAGACCTCAGGTCATAGTCCCTCCCCATACCACCCAAAGGTGAATGAGGCAGTTGCAACAACAAACAAAGAATATCAAAGGGATCCCGCAGAATGCGATCCGCAAACACTCCCTTTGGCCTCACATGGAGATTAGACCTCATTTCACACCTCAATAGGGGCAACCCAACGAAACAAAAGAAGTGCTCCCATTGAACCTCATCAAACAAAATGGTTGCCCCATGTCGTGACCAGCTGTATCAGATAAGAACAAAGAAAACTTAAGAAAGTCTGTCTTCGACAATTTAAAGAAAGAGGCCTGGTGCCCAAGGAAATCTTACCTATCCAAAAGGATTCTCAACCTCGAATCACGAAGAACCTTACATGGGGAAGAAATAGTTCTCTGGAAGAGCCTTAATTCTCACGACGGTGAAGACCTCCCAATCAACTCAGATGCAGTCAAGGAAAATTGATATATGAAAAAGAGAAAAATGAGCCAAGCAAGAATATGCTCGCTAGGTCGAAAACCCAAAAGGGCGGCCTAGGCAAAAGTTAGAGCGACCCGATGGATCGAAAACCCAAAAGGGCGATCCAGGCAAAAATTAGGGTCAAGAGATTGGACCAAAATACTGAGGCAAACAACACTTCTGAAAGTCGGACAATGAGGGGATCAAGGTTGTGAACATGAGTAGCCGATGGCGTTATCTCAAGGAGATTAGCTACCAACAAATCTACTTAGTATTTTTGGCTCTCCTGTTTCTTTCAACTCGATTCATCGATGTAATCTTCAGTCAGTGTGCCTTCTGCATACTCGGCTTCCAATATTAATATCAAACACTTTCCCTTCTCTTTTTCTCCCTCGTTTTTGAAATGGTGTTTTATGATAAATGATACTGAGTTGTGAAACATGTGGCATATCATAAGCATTACGATCATTACGAAATTTTTGGAAATTACAGAAAGGACGTAATCTCTCATCACCTGAAATGAACAAATGCACTTAAGATCACTTCAAATGAATCATCAATCACCAGCATGTCGATCCAGCAATACAAATACACAAAAGGCTACATCTCTCACACCGGAAGTTCCACGAGTTGATGAAACCAGTCAAAAAGAGATTGTCAAAAAAAAAAATTCAAAAAAAAAAAAAGAGAGAATGCCGAAAAGAATCAAAAAGCAAAAGAAAGGTGTCATCCCGCATTTCATTCATCATCCCACCACATGTCAATCATTACATGTGCATATATCACATACAAGCATATCAATTTCACTGCATTATTAAATACGCCAAATGGAGATTACCTTTTCATTTTTGAATGCACTTACTAAGTTTTCAGATTGACGCGCTAAGTGTCGGTCCCTATATTTCATTCCCAAAATTAAACCCATATCATATCACGGATCACCAGGTTGATCCCTATAGACCCCAAGTGGTCCTTCAGAGCAGCGCCCTAAGTGGCCCAGGTCGCAACGTCGGAGTCGAGCCCGACGGACCTTCGCAGACCCCGAATGGTCCTTCAGACTAGTTGTGTCAGCCTAAGACACAGTGGACGTCCTTCATGGTCAACATATCAGTTCTAGACCTGATCTTGACCCATCATGGCCGCTCGAATATAAAGGCCCCCTCGCACTCGCTTAACTAGTACCGTAGCTAGTTGCGCTCCTTCGCACCACGATGGTCCTTCAATTAAGGCCTAGGCAGCCTTCCGCACTCGGTGGTCCTTCAGAGCCTTAGTGCTCATTCGGGTCCTTGTTGACCCTTCATTCAACTCTCTACAACGCGCCAAGTATTAACCACTCCTCTTATCTCTCAAACCTTCCACTTCCCTTGAACGGACAAAATTAGCGTCTATCTTATCTTTATTCCTATTTCCACTACGAAAATTCGAGAGCTCCGCACTTTCTAGTAAAATATTAATAAAGAGGGGCAGCTGTTATACCCCAATTTTGTTCGTCTTCTTTTATCTTGTTTTAGTCGTTTATTTTCATTAGGGGCGTGTTTCGGAGTTGCATGATTACGAGAATGATTAGTGTAGAGTCTCTATTACCAACCCAAGCCAATTCCAGGTCCACTACGTTCAACTAACTCAAATACCGTTATTTAAATTAGGCACGCGCAAGGGATCGATTTTTCGTGCGCTCTTCGATTTAATATCCGTATTCGAGTTTAGTCGTACGTGAACAGGTCTACCAAAATTCACTTTTCTCAAAAGTTGGCTTAAACTCAGACTTAAGAATGCGATTCCGAGTTAATTTTTTAACGCGCCCATTTCTTCTATTTTTGGTCTAGTCTTAGCGCAGATTGTCAAGTCCTATCCGCTCGTCTTTGTATTTGGCCCGGCTCCTTTTTCCTATTATTATTTTTATTCTTATTTTGTTTATTTAATTTGTTTAAGCACATATAACAATCCAAAAATGTCAAAATTTCTATTCAGTTTAATTTACAATTTAAAGGTGTTTAAGAGTCAAATAAGTCGAAAAATGTCAAAAAAAATTGTATTTAGTTAAATTTACAATTTAAAAGCTCTTAAGAGTCCAAAAAGTCCAAAAATACAAAAAAAAAAACATATATCTAAAAATACAAAAATAATGTGATCCGAAAATACACAATAAACAAAGAAATCGGGGTTTCAGCAAAGACTCAAGCTGCTGCAGTCTGCTTGGGCTTGGATCAAGGCCCGAAAAAACTATCCAAAACCCAGTCAAAACTCAATTAATGCCTTAACCTAGTTTTAGACTATAAATAAGCAGTCCAACAGCAGTCAAAATACACAGAAATACACACAAGCTAAGGTCATAAAATCGAGAGTAAAAATAGGATTAGAGTTTCACATCGAAACCCTAATCCACTAAACACTGCCCTTCAAAAAGTCAAAATCGGAAAAGTTCGAGCGGCGACGCTAGCTTCAAGAGGAACAATAGTAGCGCATACGCTTCAGTTACAAGCACACCGCAGAGCCCTAATGTGGTTTGGAGTGATAGGTTGGTACCCAAAATCCCAATCATTCATAGGTCGATGAATTTGTATTTTCGTTTTACATCACCAAAATACATAATAGATTTAATGAGTCTTGTAAGTGTTATTTTTGGTAGTGTTTTCATGATTGTTTAAATCCATAAGATTCTGGAAACAGAGACTAAAAATACAGAACCTAACTAGATCTTAATAAAAATCTCAAGAAAGGGTGGTTTAGTTTTCCTTCATTTTTTTAGTGGTACCAAAGCTACTGGGAAACCAAATCAGAATAGTCCCCTGTTATTGGTAAAAATGAATATGGAGACCCAAAAAACACAAACAGCAAGTAGGACCACAACTAATAGGAGATCCCAATCAAAATAAAAAAAAATAGCATGACTCTAGAATTGAAATAACCAGAAACGAAAGGAGTAGAAGAGAACCGGAAGAACCGAAACTTAGAAAAAAAATATAAAAAGAACTGACCTTTGAAACGCCGCCGGAGACTTCGTCTTCTCCGGCGAAGCTCCGGCGAGATCCCACAAAACCGAGCCTTTTTTACCCAACAGCCACCGCGGAACCCCCAAGAACTGAACCGCCGCGTCTGAACACCGTCATCGTCATTTTCGTTCACCGTCGCCGGCGCCCACCAAGGCCCTCCCTCCGGCGACGTCTCCTTCATGCTCTCACCGCAACCCTCTCTCACTTCCGTAAATTTCTCCCTATCTCTCTCTATTCCGCAAATTTTTTTTTCTCTCTCTACATGGAGGAAGCTCTGCATGCGCAAAATGTGGAGGATGGGTAATTAGGGTTATCCTCTTTAGCAACTTGCATTATATAGTCTGGGTTACCTATTGTTTTTTCTATTATTACTTTTTTTTATTATTTATTACCTTTTAATATATCAGATTGCTACACACCCTTGTCTTTTTTTCAATGACACCTCCCCTTATTCTAAGCCCATGGATTCGCAGGCCTAACCCAAACTGTGAGGTTGGACTTTTCCTTTTTGCACCTCCTTTTAATTATACAACACCCTGCTGTTAATAAAACCCAAATTTACAATCTGCACCCCCTATTTTTCCTTTCAATTCTTTTCCAACTCAAACATAAATAAATGTTTTTCTCTTGAAATTAAATAAACGGCTAAGTCGGTTGTACAACCGGGTTAGTCATTATTTTAGGGCCAATGAGCTGTACAGTTCAGTAACCCTGCAAACTTAACAAAATACGAATAAACTATTTTTCTCTAAAAATAAACGGCTAAGTCGGTTGTACAACCGGGTTAGTCATTATTTTAGGGCTAATGAGCTGTACAGTTCAGTAACCCTGAAAACTTAATGAATGTGAACGAACCATTTTTCCTAAAAAATAGGGGGTTAAGTCGGTTGTACAACCGGGTTAGTCAGCGTTCTAGAACTAATGGGTTGTACAGTTCAGGAGTTCTAGAATACCTATTCTAAAATCAACCCACCTCACACCAAACCAATTTCTTTCAAAAAACTCTAAAATTATTTTCAAAAAGCAAGGGACTAAGTCGGTTGTACAATCGGGTTAGTCAGCGTCCTAGGAATCAGTGAGCTGTACAGTTCAAGGAATCCTAGGACCCCTGCACTAAAAAACACCAACCCACAAACATTTTTAAGGAAGAACTACGTAGCTTTGATTCCTCCATTGCATCCGGAGGTACGTAGGAGCAAGACTCAATTCTTGTCAAGCACTAAAAACCAAAAACCTAAATAAGTCTTTTTTCTACAAATAAAAGGGTAATTATTAAATAAATCTTAAATTAGTTAGACAATAGGATGTTGTGGGGTGCTAACACCTTCCCCACACATAACGACTCCCGAACCCTAACAATGCCTCGTCCTAAAACTTAAAGGGATTTTCCGAATTTGCCCTTAAAATAAAATTTGGTGGCGGCTTCCTAAGAACCTTTCGAATAATCCTTTCCCGGATTTTTCGGTCGCTACACTACTTGTTTAGGACTGTGTATACTTGAACATGCTTTCCACCACACCAAGTTTTTGGCGCCGTTGCCGGGGATTGAAGTTAAATTCTTTTGAAAATTCTGATATATTGTAATTTAGTGTTTTACTATTCTGGTATTTGTTGTTTCTGTCATGCAGGAGCACATGGTGCTTTAGCATATGTATAGAACCAGAAACAAGACACCAGAATATAGCTTAGATTGAAAGAAGATTAGGAGATTTCTAAGACTCCAAAAGCAAAATCAACAAGCTTGCATCATGTCTTACAGTGATGGACAAAGTTTAAGGCCACACTCAGCAAGAGGAGGCCCCGGCTCACATCAAGCTACTGAAGAAGATCATAGAGAACAATTCATTTACATGGATCCCATAGCTATGATTAATGATAGAGATAGACCAATGAGGGACTATGCTCAGTTTGATCATCAAAACATGCAAACTAGCATATCAAGACCATATAGATGCTATGCATTTTGAATTTATGCCTATGATGTTTCAAATGCTTCAAACTATTGGTCAATTTGGAGGAACTCCTCATGAGGATCCGCATTTGCATTTAAAACAGTTTCTGGAGTATGTAGTAACTTTATCATACCCGGTGTTAGTGAAGATGCATTTAGATTAAGGTTGTTTCCTTATTCTTTGAAAGATAGAGCTAAGGCTTGGCTAAACTCTTTAGAGCCCAACTCTATCCATTAATGGAATGAAATGGTTGAAAAAAATTTAGAAAAATATTTCTCACCTATCAAAAATGCGAGGATGAGAACTGATATTACATCTTTTAGACAAAAAGAGTTTTAATCTTTATTTGAAGCATGGGAAAGATGGAAGGAACTTTTGAGAAAATGTCCTCATCATGGTTTACCTGTTGTTATTCAAATGGAAACATTTTACAATGGTTTAGAACCTCAAACCAGAATAATGCTTGATGCATCATCTGGTGGAGTGTTATTGAATCTGTCATATAATGAGGCATGTGAATTGATAGAAAGAATAGCAAATAATAGCTCTAGTTGGCCTCATCGAGAGGGTGAGTGCCCAAAAGAAACCATCGGGGGTACATGAAGTTAGTGATATATCCGCCTCTATCTCGCTCAAGTAGCCACTCTAGCTAACTTTATGAAAAACTTCACTTGTGCAATGCAATTGTATTTAATGCTCCCGCATCACAAGAAGTTCAAGTTCCACTACCTAAGTTAGTACCCGAGTACCCTCCTCCTCCTTATCCTCAAAGATTGAAAAAGCACATGAGGAGAAACAATTTAGCAAATTCTTAGAGGTACTAAAACAACTACACATCAATGTTCCCTTAGTAGAATCCTCCAACAAATGCCAAACTATGCCAAATTGATGAAGGATGTGCTTACTAAGAGAAAAAGATTAGGGAATTTGAGATAGTTGCCATGACAAAAGAGTGTAGTTTACTTGTGCAAAATAAGATTCCTAGGAAATTGAAGGATCCAGTAGTTTTACAATCCCATTTTCCATTGGAAAATCTTATACTGATAGAGCTTTATGTGATTTAGGTGCAAGCATAGTTGGGAATTGGAATGGCAAGACCAACCAGTGTGACACTTCAATTAGCAGAGAAATCAATAGCATATCCTGAAGGTATCATAGAAGACATCCTAATTAAGGTAGATAAATTTGTATTCCTGCAGATTTTGTTATCCTTGACTTTGATGCAGAGATAAGGAAGTACCTATTATCCTAGGAAGACCATTTTTAGCAACTGGCAAAACCTTAATTGATGTACAAAAAGGTGAACTCACAATGAGAGTGAATGATCAAGAGGTAAAATTCAATGTGATGAATGCTATGAAGTATCCTGCTGAAAACACAAAAGAGTGTTCATCCATAGTTTCTCTAGATCAATTGGTAGAAAAATAATTTTATAAACAGTATGATCATTTAGCTAATGCAGAAGCATTAGATGCAGCAACATTACTAGATGAAGAAATACTAGAACTTATGAACCTCTCAATCTTGAGGATCCAGCACTCAAGAAGAATTTACCCTCTGAAGAACAACCTCCTAAGCTAGAATTGAAAGAATTACCTAAACATCTTAAGTATGCCTTTCTAGGAGAAAATGAGACCCTACCTGTTATCATTGCTTCTGATTTAACATCAGAACAAGAGAGTGATCTCATTAGTACTCTACAGAAGCATACTCAAGGAATAGGTTGGCAAATGGCAGATATCAAGGGAATTAGTCCTTCTATATGCATGCATAGAATCATCTTGGAAGAAAATTCCAAGAATAGTATAGAGAGTCAAAGAAGACTAAACCCTATTATCAAAGAGGTTGTGAAAAAAGAGATCATTAAGTGGCTAGATGCTAGTATCATATACTCCATATCAGACAGTGCATGGGTAAGCCTTGTCCAATGTGTACCAAAGAAAGGGGGTGTGACAGTAATAGCCAATGAAAAGAATGAGTTGATACCAACTAGGACTGTTACAGGGTGGAGAATATAAATGGATTACAGAAAACTCAATAAGGCTACCAAAAAGGATCACTTTCCTTTACCATTTATAGACCAAATGCTAGATAGATTAGCAGGAAAAGAGTTCTATTGTTTCCTAGATGGCTACTCAAGCTATAATCAAATAGCCATTGAGCCTAAGGATCAACACAAAACTGCCTTTACATGCCCTTATGGAACCTTTGCCTTTAGAAGGATGCCATTTGGATTATGTAATGCACCTGCTACATTCCAAAGATGCATGATGTCAATATTCTCAGATTTCATTGAGCAATCAATGAAAGTATTCATGGATGATTTCTCTGTCTTTGGAGAAACATTTCAAGTTTGTTTAGCAAACTTGGAACAAATTCTCAAGAGATGTGAAGAAACAAATTTAGTATTAAACTGGGAAAAGTGTCATTCATAGAGTTTCAAAGGAAGGTCTAGAGGTAGATAAAGCCAAAATTGAGGTAATTGAGAAATTGCCACCACCAACCATAGTCAAAGGTATTAGAAGTTTCTTAGGCCATGCTGGTTTCTATAGAAGGTTTATCAAAGATTTTTCAAAAATATCAAAACCATTATGTATGCTTTTGCAACATGATGTACCATTTAACTTTGATGATTCTTGTATGGAAGCTTTTGAAAAGCTTAAAAAGACATTGGTGACAACACCAGTAATAGTAACACCTGATTGGAGCAGGCCATTTGAGTATGTGTGATGCTAGTGACTTTGCAGTAAGAGCAGTCCTGGGGCAAAGATATGACAAGGTTTTTCATTCCATTTATTATGCTAGCAAAACAGTAGTTGAAGCTCAAGTGAATTATACAGTAACAGAAAAAGAATTATTAGCTATAGTATTTGCATTTGAAAAATTTAGACCTTACTTAGTTGGCACTAAAGTTATTGTCTCTACTGACCACTCTGCCATTAAGTATTTGATTTCAAAGAAAGATTCAAAGCCAAGGCTGATAAGGTGGATTCTACTCCTACAAGAATTTGATCTTGAAATCAGAGACAAGAAA
This sequence comes from Oxytropis ochrocephala, assembly GCA_020916435.1. Taxonomy (NCBI): domain Eukaryota; kingdom Viridiplantae; phylum Streptophyta; class Magnoliopsida; order Fabales; family Fabaceae; genus Oxytropis; species Oxytropis ochrocephala. The sequence goes on from CM037090.1 coordinate 82,028,679, forward strand.
GGAGTAGAGAATCAAGTGGCAGACCATTTATCAAGGATTGAAGGAGAATCACTAGGTACACAAGAGGAAGAAATTAAGGAGAGCTTCCCAGAGAGAAATTATTGGCAATCACAACCAATGCACAAAAATGAAACTCGCATTAGCTATAAGCAATGCAGAGCATCTAATGCATCTGCACCATGGTATGCTGATATTGTTAACTTCCTTGCAAGTAAGGTAGTACTAGTGAACATGACATATCAACAAAGGAGAAGATTCTTCCATATAGTTAAACAATACTATTGGGATGATCCATTCCTTTACAAAAAGTGCCCTGATCAAATAATGAGGAAATGCATTCCCCGAAGAGGAGCAACAAGCAAGCGAGCATCTTTCGCATTGCCATGTCGCACCTTATGGAGGACATTTTGATAGCACTAGAACAACAAACTAAGGTATTACACCGTTATTTTTGGCCTACTTTGTTTAAAGATGCTTATTTTATGGTCAAAAGCTGTGATAAATGTCAAAGGGCAGGAAATATCTCTGATAAACATGAAATGCCAAGAACCAATATTTTAGAAATTGAATTATTTGATGTTTGGGGAATGGATTTCATGGGACCTTTTCCACCTTCTTTTGGCAATTCATATATCTTAGTGGCTGTTGATTATGTGTCCAAATGGGTAGAGGCGGTAGCATTACCAAACAATGATTCTAAATCAGTGAGTAAGTTTCTTCAAAGAAATATATTCACTAGATAAGTTTCTTCAAAGAAATATATTCACTAGATTTGGAACTCCTAGAGCTATCATTAATGATGAAGGTTCACATTTTTGCAATAGAATCATAGAAAACCTTCTAGCTAAGTATGGAGTTAAGCATAAGATAGCTACAGCTTACCATCCTCAAACTAGTGGTCAAGCAGAACTATCCAATAGGGAAATTAAGAGAATGTTAGAAAAAATGGTGAGTCCAAATAGGAAAGATTGGTCTTTACAATTGGATGAAGCTTTATGGGCATATAGAACAGCATTCATAACACCCTTAGGAATGTCTCCCTACAGAATAGTTTATGGAAAAACATGTCATTTACCTATGGAATTAGAAAACAAATCATATTGGGTTATCAAGAAGCTCAATTTTAACTTAAACAAAGCAGGTACACAGAGAATGTTAGAACTTAATGAGCTAGAGGAAATTAGGCAATTCTCTTATGAGAATGCTGAAATCTACAAAGCAAAAGGCATGGCATGATAAGAGAATTCAAAGAAGAGAACTGAATGAGGGAGGATTAGTTTTGCTATACAACTCTAGGTTGAAGCTATTTCCTGGTAAACTCAGATCAAGGTGGTCAAGACCATTTAAGTTGATAAAAATTTATCCTCATGGAGCAGTTGATTTATTAGATGAAGCATCCAATACTATCTTCAAAGCAAATGGTCAAAGAGTCAAAATGTACTATGGTGAACATGTGGTGAGAGACAAAATCACCACCCATTTGCAAAATCTCTAAGCACAAAGAGGTAGTCAGGCTGATAAGACTCTTAAAACAAGCGCTTAATGGGAGGCAACCCATCATTTTTAAGTATTTTTGTTCAATTTTATGTTTTCAAGCGTTTTGTAGGAATGCAGGATACTAATGCAGCTGCATCAATGCACCTGCACTGAAGTAAAGAATGTGCCTTGCATCCAAATTTCAAAAATGTGAAGAATTTGATCAAGTTTAAATCCTAACCCATCAGAAAGATAAGTGGAAGGTTAAAATGGATAATGATATGTTTAGTAAGCAAGAAAGACACGTGGTGGCATGCATGTCTCCCACGCCTCACCTAACTGGATACTTCCATCAAATCAAATCCCACTTAATCTTCCCTTATATTAAACCTTTACTCTCACAACCAAGTACTCCCATCCTTGCAAACTTAACAAATTCTCTCATCCACAAATAGTTACTTCTCACATTCCATCGTCACTTTCATTCCAAAAACTCACTCAAGAAACCGAGAAATTGAAGAATCGCGATGGTGAAAAAGCAATCAACACAAAAATCCTCAGGCAAGCATGCTGAATCTACACAAAAAGGAAAGAAAGTCTTGCATGCAGGATCATCATCACAGAGAAGGAAGAAAGACAAAGCCAATGCGCCTGCATTGAGAACCGATGGTAATGCACACTTGTGGAGAATGAAATTGCTACCTGAAAGAGGATATGAATTGAAGAAGGACAATCCATCATTCATGGCAACAATTGCCAATCTTCACTGGGATCAGTTTGTTCTTCCAAGAGGATGTTACATTGAAGATCTGGTCAGAGAATTTTATGTTGGAATCACAGAAGAAGAAGGCAAGGAACAATCCTACACTTCAACGGTGGGAGGTAAACCTGTACACTTTGAAAAGAAAGTGAAATGGAAAGAAATGGAAGAAATAAAGGGTAGAATAGGTACACAAGATGCTGTTTGGGAAAAGTTCACACCTAATGAGATCAAAATTAGAAGTACCTATTTGATAGACGCATTAGGTAATTGGCATTTGTTCATAGCAACTTCAATTTTACCTAAAACACACATATGCAATGACCAAAGAGAGATTGATCCTGCTAGATACAATTCTCTCTGAGGGGAATGTTGACATAGGTAGATTGAGGTCAAAGGGATTTTTGTTTTTACCTTGTCTTATTACTGAACTATGCATGAAGGAAGGTGTTCCCATAGCCCCCCCATGAACAGAGAAAATTCCCACCTGATAATTTGAATGCTGAAATAAGTTGTTGTTTGGAGATTTCAGAATGATCAACATGATTGGCTACAACTGGTCTTCGACAAAATGTTTGATATCTTAGGACATGTTGAAGCCCCAGTGTTTCCAAACTGGGTATTTGAAACTGATGGGGAAGGAGAAGAAGAAAAAGAAGCTGAGGAGGTAAGGGAAGAAGAAAAACAGGAAGAAGAGAAGGAGGAAGATCCAATAACAAAGAAGAAGGTGACTAGGAAGCAAGCAAAAGGGAAGAAGAAAGTAGTGATTGAGCCTGAAATTGAAGAATTGTATGATTGTGATACTGAGGAGGAGGAACAGGTAAACAAAGAAGTTGAAGAAATGGAGAAGGATGAAGAGGAAGAAGAAAGTAATGATGAGGTTGATAGTGAGGAGGAAGAGCATGCTAGGGGTGTAATATTAGAAGAAATAGCTAGACAAAAATATGCCAAGACACCTCCACAAACTCACCAAGAAACAACTCACACTTCACCCATGACATCACCAAGATCATCACCTATCCATTCACCAAACTCACCAATACAGTCACCTCTCAAAGAATCATCTCCCCACCCAAAATCACCATTACCCTCCCTTAATGATCCACCAATCCAATCACCACCACAAACAACCCTCCACAACCCTCCAACAAAATTGAAGTTGAGCAATCACCTCACAAAGAAAAAGAAACAAATGAGCCAAGCCCTATTATACCAGAAAAAGAACCAGAACAAACAGTGCCTTCTAGCCCAAGTAACATTGTTACTAATGTTGTTTCTGCTCTTGAGAAAGAGTTTATGCAGGTTAATGAAGAAGAAAAATCAGTAGAAGGAGAAATTGCAAAAGAAAAGGAACCTGTCACAGAAAAACAAGAGATGCAGAGTGATGCACCTGCATCACATGCTGCTGCATCACAAGAGAAGGCAACAAAGCATGATGAAGCCACTATTCAAGCTGTTCTTGAAAAACTAGCTCAAAAGAAAAGAGATGCATTGCACAACACTCAAAAGTTCTTCAAAACTCAGCCAAAGTTAACACCAAAGAGGAAGCATTCTCAGTAAGCATTACATACTCTGCATCGATCGAGACTGTATCATCACCAGAGGAAGGAGGTGCATCTGCACCAGTTGAAGAAATACCACAGAAGCAACCCAAAGAGAAGAAACAGAAGGTGAAACATACTCCTCCTACCAAGCAGAGCACTAGAACAAGAAGTAGAGCAAAGAAATGAGTATCATTTACAAGCTTTCATGTGTTCACCTATACTATTATAGCTTGTGTTGCTACTACCTAACTTTTTCCCTGGTTATGTGTTGTTTTAATCCTCTCTCTCTTATTTTGAACAAATACTTTTGGTATTTTGTGGATCTTTGTTAGCAGTGAGGACACTGTTACCCCTTAAGTTTGGGGGGGGGGGATTATCTACTAAGTATGTTTGTGTGTCTTATTAAGTATGTTTGTTTACTAAAGTATACGTGTTTTAAAATGTTTTAGTATTATATTTTGTTTAATTAGATGAACTCAACAAAGTAATATCTGAATACATGAAACTATTTTCCAAAGAATATATCTTATGGAAATAGTGGTTATGTATGAAGAATATTATCATTGTTAAGAGTATTTTAGTAGATAATCAGTTTGAAAGTTTTTAGAAAATATGGTGCAAACCTATGGATGGAATTTTAATGATGAAAAGGAGAAAAAGAAGCCCTATTTCTTAGAAAATAACCAAAATTATTTTTACTTCAACACCTCAAAACTGAGTTTGTGAAAAGAACTTTGCTATTTAAAGATCAAATCTGATGCATAAAAAGATAGAAGAGCTTAAAGAATTAAGTTTGGGGGTGTTTTATGAAAATTAAGGCTGAATTTGAAAAGTATAAGAGTAAACAATGCACAAAAAAAAGAAGGTTACAAAAGTGTAAGATTAAAGCCATATTGACCTGAATAAATTGAGCTATACCTGTGCCAAAGTGCATGAATGCATCTGGAGGTCAAAGACCTGTGCCATGCAGGAATAAATGCATCTGGAGGATAGTTCAAAACTGTACTTGTGCCAAAGAACAAGAAAAAGAAAGAAAATGCATCTGGAGGTCAAAGACACTGTGCAAAGTGCAAGAAAATGCATCCGAGGCCAAAGCATCATCGCAAAAAGCACAATGCAACCGCACTAAAGAAAATGCGTAAAAAAATTAATGCAAAAAGCACTTCAAAGAAGTGATGCATCTGCATTAAAATAAACCACAAAAATAGAAAAAGTGCATTGGCTCAATAGCTTTTGAAAAATTCAATCAAGTAATTTGTGTTTTAAAACTCCCCAATACTTGAGGATTTTTGTTAGTCTAATCTCTCTTTTGAAAAATATTTTGGTGTAACCAAAGGTAAACTAATCTTTTCAAAGGCTAGGAAGAAGTTTTCACTTAGTCTTGGAACCAATCTCAACTCAGTGGGTCACACACACACATAAAAGAGTTTGAATAACTTTGGTAGTTTTTGAAGAAATAAAGGCACAAGAAAGATTGCTGAAAAATGAAGTTCATAGAAAGCACCTCATGAAAATCAAAGTATCAAGCTGATCTATCTTTATAGTGTTTTAGTTTGTCTTTGTCATTACTTGAGGACAAACAATGGTTTAAGTTTGGGGGTGTGATAACTCTATTTTATATAGAGTTGTTCATATGTTTAAACTTAGTAAATTGCTCTCTTTCAAGTAAAGGTAAGAAGTTTATATAGTATTTTGTTTGATATATGATAAACTTGAGTGATTGACATGGTTATAGTTGTTAATAGGCCATTTTGGATACATTGTGATATGTTTGATGTTTTTGTTCAGTGCAGTCCACAGATGCTCCTGCATCAATGCAACAACATTAATCCTGCATTACAAATGCTACTGCACTGGATCAACACAATGCTTCTGCACTACATCTGCATTGCTTGGAGAGTGAAGCTATCCACTTGCACATCCACTTGCATATGATGACCTCATGTTTGGTCTCTTAAAGCAAGGACACTTTATATTTCGGCTCCTACAATTCCCAAATAGCTTTGAAGAGTCATCTACATAGGGACACGTGTTCATACCTCATTGGACCTCCCTACACACTTGATGGAAGACCTCAACTTGGGAAACAACTTCTGAAAAGTAACCATGGTTCCACCTCTAGTTTACTTCAACTACAAGGAAGGAAACCCTCTCATGAAGAAAGCTCAAAGCCTATATAAGGACCTTCACTTCTTCACTTGAGGATACATCACAATCCATAAGTTAGATACAAATTTCAATAGACATAGTTAGTTTCTATTTTGTAAGAAGGAAAGGAAGGAATTGACAAATCCTCCTTACTTCAATTTCGTAGTTTTTACATAGTGCTAAGGAGTGATGCAACTACATTGCTAGGAGAATTCATGCAAAGAGCTCCAACTCGTGTAATCTCTATCTTGTTGTCTCTTTTTTGTGATTTCAATTATATAAACATGTTCTTTTCAATTTATATTTGCCTTGCAATGTCTATGTTGAGCTAAATCTCTCTTAGTTGGAATGTTCTAACCATTTAATGAGCTTTTAAGTAAGTATGATGCATGTATGTAATGTGTGCACTTTAGTTCTTGCTTGATAATACTTTCAACACTTATTTTGAGATTGATCACTTAGAATAAGTAGATTTGTAAAAGCAAACATGGTTTACAATTAAGAACTCAAGAACTAATATGGGTGAGTGTTTTACATAAAGGAAACTTTGTGAAAACAATGCTAAGTCCTAGACTTAGGATAGTATAGTCCATAGGGTGATACTGTGGGTACTTTAAAAGGCAAGAGTGAACTTATTTATCAAGCCTAGACATAGGAAACTTGTAATGAAACTCTGAAGAAAGTGACTGAAAGGCACATAGCTAATGCAACAACATTCAGTGCAACTGCATCACATACTGCATTAAACACTTAAAGGTGAATTACTTGGGGAAGACATTCCAACTAGTTTTTCTCATTTGCATTACAATTACCTGCACTTTGCTTTTTACTAACTTGATTGTGATAGTACCAAATCCACTATAATTGTTATTTGGTTACTTCACATTAAATTACTTTGTATTGAGTTTCAAGAAGAGTTACTCAATCCCTGTGGGTTCGATCTTTTATACTACTTGTTTAGGACTGTGTATACTTGCACATGCTTTCCACCACACCAGATACTTCATGGTGAAATTCGATCATTTACGGGATAGAGAGAAGGTTATTACTGGAGGCCCTTGGATGTTGTTTGACCACTATCTTTCCATCCTTAGTTGGTCACCAGAATTTTTTTCACGGGAGACCAAGATTGAGAGAACGATGGTATTTGTAAGATTCCCTGGTTTTAATCTTGTTTACTATGATGAAAACTTGTTCTTGGAAATATCATCTACCATTGGCACCCCAATTAAGTTTGACACCTGTTTGCTACCTGGATCTCGGTCTCGGTCCAGATCCGGGGTACATGATTAATGAGCTCCAAGAAGGAGAGGTAGAGGTCCTTGAAGAAGAGTCAAACCTTGGCAGTTGAGGATGAAGCTCAGTTAGTCTGAGGTAACTTGAAGGTCCACATCGGGTGGGGTGTTGAGATAAAATCCTTTTTGATATATGGTTTTAATGATAACAAACCTTATGAACTAAAGCTTAAGTATTCTGAATGGTGCTCTACTAATGGGTGTCTTGAGTTTGTTGAAAAGAACAGGTTTCTTTCAAGTGGACATGCTAGAAGCAAATTAGATCAATCCATTGCATGCCATTCTCAACAAATTGAAGAATCAGAGTAGCACCAACAAAGTTACAAGAATAGTAATGCAAGCTTCATGAAGACATATTATCTTTACTATTACAATATGTGGGACTAGGAAATTCACAAAGAGAAAAGAGAAGACATTAGGCAATCAAAGTAAATGCAAATCATCAAAGTGAATTCCTATCAAGAGAGTCCTAATAACCTAAATGACTAGATGGATCAAAGGTTTCTACAAGTCTCTACAAAGGAGATTCTCATAGTCATTAATCAGCTTATATTCTACCAATGCTCTCTTACTCAAAGGTTCAAAAGCTTATCAAGAAGCATATCAAAGAGCAAGACTAAAACATGCAAAAAGTCAAGGGTAGAAATAAACATAAGAAGGTTCACATATGAGAAGGTTCAATAGTTAAAGAAGGTTAAAATAGTTGGAGAAGGTTCAAAGATAAGAAGGTTCAAATAAACAAGCAACCTACTCTAGGAAACTTCAACAACTAAAGAACAATCACTCTCATTGATGAACTGAAGAAGAGGTACTCAATGATTCTTCCTAAAAGCATCAAAGTTTATTGAGTTGAGGAATAATCATTTGAGAAAGTTTGCTTAAGTTAACAGAACATTTGACCAAGTCAAGAAAAGGTATTAAATGAAGAAGAGGTAAATCAATGATTCTTCCTAGGAGCATCAAAGTTCATTCAAGTAAGGAATAATCATTTGAGAAGGCTTGACCAAGTCAAATAAGAAGGTTTTACCAAGCCAATACTTTTCATAGAAGATAAATAAATGAGAGTGTTAAAACTCTAGAAGGTTTGACCATGGCAAAAGAAGGGTAAACCAAGCCAAAGACTTAGCAAACTAAGGTTCTACCATGGTCTACAATATTGGTATATTATAAAGGTAGAAAAGCCTTGAGAAGGTTAACTCATGAGAAGCTTAAAAAATAAAGTCAACAGAAGGTTTGACCAATCTAATGTAAGGTTGACTCAAAGTCAAACGTAGAAGGTTGACCGAAAGTCAACGTAAGGTTGACCAAAAGTCAACAGAAAGTTTGATCAAGTCAAAAGAAGTTTGACTAACAAAACACCTTGGAAGTATAAGTTCAATGTTAAGAAGGTTAAAGTGAAGGAAGAAACAATGTTCAGAAGGTTGCTGGAAATCATATCAAAATTATCCCAAACACATTAACTCTTCTTGAATGATCTTAAGGTGAATTAAATGAAGATTCCAAGTCATAAAATGTGCTGAAAGTTTGAATATAAAAGGAGGTAATGAATGATTATTCATATGGCACATTTGAGGTGTTTATTCATGCTAGGAAGCTTCAGAAGGTTGATTCAAATTAATTCCAGTCAGTCCAACTGATATAATCAAGCATGGTTGTAGAGTAGACTACTAGAGGAGTACAATGTCGTCGTAAGAAGAAGGTTGAATGTGTCAGTTAAAGCATAAAGACAGACTTCAGAAGGTTCAAAAGCTGTCAACTTTTGTACCTTACTTAAAGTCACTCCTATGGACCAAAGGATACTCCAAAGAGTTCCATTCAAGTTTCTAACGGCTCTATTCAACTCCATTCAAATTTCTAACACTATATTCACCTCCATGGCTATTTAAAGGCTGGAATTCGAAAGTTCAAGGTATGAGTTTGGGTTGGAACCTCTCATCTTTCAAGCTTCTCAAAGAAACATCCAACCTTCTCATCCCACACTCCAAGCTTCTAATGTAAAATTCTGGGATTCTTTTAGTGAGTGTGTGTTAGCTTGATGAGCATCATTGTATACACTTTGTGTAATTTATTCTCAAGCTCTTAAACATCCCAAAACCCCAAAACCCTTATTGTAAACATTATCTTGTAAATATCTCACCAAACTACCTAGAAAGAAAGGTGAGTGTTAAAGAGAAAATACAACATGTGTAGTGTTCTATCAAGCTACCTAAGGAGTAGGTGAGTGTTGATGAGAAACTACAATGTGTGTGTTGTTCTATTAAGCTACCTAGGATAGGTGAGTGTTGGTGGTGATTATACTTGATAAGGTGATTCTTAGGTAACTAGTGGAGAGTTTCTAAGAGAGGTTGAAACAACTAGGCGTAGCTGTGTAAGAGTACACTAGGCTGTTGTGTGTGATCAAAGCTAGTGGTGGTGAAGTCTTTTGTGTGTTGATCAAAAGCAAGTGTAATAGCTATTTGGAAAATAGTGGAAATACTCACGTGGACGTGGGGAGAGGAGTAGCCAGGTTTGGGTGAACCTCTATAACTCTATTGTGTTATTTACCAGCTTTCCTTACTATCTTCTAACATGCTATAACATATTCACCATTGTTTAAACTAAGAGAAGGTTGATTTATTCAACCTTCTGAAAACGGTTTTTAACAAAGAACTTATAATCTATGATTTAATCTCAAAGTTAAAACCAACATATCTCTTACAAGCTATTATTCATGACTATCCCTCATCATTAAGAAGTTACTATCCTATATTGATTATCTATTGTTACTAACCTTCTTCATGGAGTAGTTAGTGTTTTATATTGATCAACTATTGTTACTAACCTACTCATGTATTTTATGCATAAATCATATACTGTTTTAAAAGCATTTATAGAAGCTTCAATCTGAAATGATTTCATCTTCATAAGCTTCTCTACATTAAAGAGTTTATCCTTCACATATATATGTCTTGGTAATATGTTCCTCAAGTTATCAAACACTGAATTACCATGTTCAACAAAAGGATAAAATTCATATGATGTACAAAATGTTTCTATGCATACATACAACACAAGACTCATTATGAATTGAACTTACTTAACTAGAGAAGGTTCATCGTGTGGAAACCTCTTCACAAAAAGAAGGTTCAATGCATGGAACCTACTCAAGAAGAATATGTCTTGTGAAATTGTTTTAAGCTAACTACCTTATCTCCGAGTATCAACTTGAGAGGACATTGTCTAAGTTGCAGGATATAAATTTTCAAAGGGTCACAATTCAACCCCCCCTTTCTTGTGACTCTATATGCGACTTCAGAAGGTAGGCCTCGCTTCACCTTCTTGTCTGCTGGAAGAGTATATAACGCAGAGAGAATAGCTCATTTGCCACTTTGTCTGAATTTTCTAGAGACATTGCGCCCATATATTCCATGAGAGAGGGCTTTCCGACCACCGTCCGAGATAAAACTCGCCGCACGAGATCATCTTTCAGCGTTCTGAGTTAAACATTCAGTGCGAACCCATATTTTCTGCAAAAGAGGTTAGTTTCGTATACTTTAATCTTTAAAGCCTTAGTTTTTACCATAGATTTAATTTGTTTCATAGGGTCGACTTCGTTTTTGAAGGAGAGTCGCCACGGGTTCCTTTTGGGGAGATGTAGTCTCTCTTTGGCTTCGCCGAGGCAGGCACTTGATAAAGTAGATAGGAGTTAGATGAGTGATGGAAGCGCCTTCTCTTGCAGATGGCCAAGACAAAGAGCAAAGAAACGCAAAGCTTCGTTCCACCTAGTAAGCCAATCCTGAAGAGGTCAGCCGAAGGCCATCCCGTCCTGGCCCCTAAGGGATCGCGGTCTCTATTCTCTACCACCTACATGAATACTTCGGCGAAGTCGAGTTTCTCGGCCCTGGCTCGCAACACGGAGAAGCAACTCTCCGAAAACATTGAAAGAGGAGACGGCGAGGTGAATTCTCATCCTTACTCTGGAGTAATTACCGTGGGGGATCACGAAGAACCAATGGAGGAAGTATACAAATGGGCATCAACTAAAGTCTGCAGCATACATGCCAAACTGAGGCCGGACAAGCTCGTTTCCTACTTTGAGAAGTATCTCGTTCCTTCTGAGGCACAGATATGGAGGCTGATGTCTGTGCCCGGGGTTCTAGTGTGCAGTGAACACAAACACGTTGTATTTTTCTTTTATTTCCAGCAACAAGTTTTGAGATATCTAAGAGCAGCCCCGTCGCATCTGTTGCCGAATTGCTGGGGATTTTTGCGAGGGTTCGAGCTGACAATGGAGTACATTGGGAGAAAGCCTACTGCCCGAGTCTTCTTCACTTTATTCAACGTGACACGTAATCCAGCGTCGGGGTCAGACGGAAACAGGCAAGGCCACATCAGATTCCGAAGCAAAGGTGAACGCTCATACTTCTTACTGACCAACGATTCGAATAAGAATTTCAAATCGGTCTTCTTCTTTGTTCAAGATATGAATTGTGAGGACAAGAGATCCATTGCCGAGTTCAACAACGGACACTTGGTCAAGCCACACTTCCCACTTTGCTGGAGTCGAGCTCATCATTTTACCCGTAGTGGATTAGAGATTGAAAACCCAGATTATGCGGTGAAACCCAACAAGCTAACAGGTGACGACGTGGAGTCGTTTAAGTTGATCAATCAATGGGGGAAGAAGCTGGCCGAGATGCGTTGAAACTTCATTGCGGTTCCTTGTTCGACGAGTTGGCCAAGTTTGAGGCCAAACTTAAGGAGTATTTTGATAGTTGTAATTACCTTAGCCATGTGAATTCTTTTTGTTGTCATTCTTTCATAATGATAATGCCGAGTCTGAAGTTGATTCTTTCTTTTGCAGGTAACATGGACACACTAGATGCTCTCCTTGCTGGCAGCAAAGTTGACACCACCATCAAAGTACCAAAATCATCTGATAAGAAGATTACACCCACAAGCTCGAGGAAAGAGGGGGAGTACGGCTCCCGAGCTGACGCTGGAACTTAGCCCCATAAGTTAAAAGGCAATGGCTACGGCAAGGGCTCGAAGTCCGGCTCTGAGAAAGAACAGAAGCTGAAGGAGCCGGAGAAATCCAACTTCAAGGCACAGAAACGTCGCCGAGATGATGCCAAGAATGCCGAAGGGGATGGCAGTGTAGCAATCCCAAAGATGCGAAGCTGCAAAAATTGTTAGAGCAAAGGAACCAAGAGAAAGTTCCAGAAATTACCTCCGTCGACTTCGACGTGTTGGCTAAGGTTGCCAAGTTTGGCGCTGCAACTTTCAAGAAGATGCAAATTTCGGCTAACGAGAACTCCTCTGCTAAGCTCCGAGGTAAGCTTACTGAAACCCAAGCTTATAATCATGCCATTGAAGCCTAGTTGGCTCGTAATTTCTGAGACTTGAGAATCTCGAGAAGGAGAATCAGCAGTTGAAGGATGACGCTGTTGTGATGGCCAAGACTAGCTTTGAGCGATGCTTGAGCATGGCATTGGTTCTTGAGCCCAACATCCGAAGCGAGTTCATGCAACTTTCATAAAAGGTGGTTGATGATCAAATAGTAAGTGCTTAATGGGTTGTCTACCCTCCACCTGAACAACTCGGGGAAGAGGAGGCCAACAATGCTGGAGATGCCACTCCAAAGATAACGGCGAATGTCGGCGTTGACATAGAGGCTTCCCCTGCCAAGGTCGATGTGGATGCCGAGATGGGGGAAAATTGATCATTAAGCCTCTTGTAATTTTCTTCTTTTGTTTGAACAATTTATTTTTGAAGCTGGCTTCGAGCGTGTCTGGGGCCAGTCCACGTTTGTAAATACAATGGGCACCATCCTTTTTCCGGCACTAATTTCCTACACTTGGTTATATTTTCTTGTCAAATATAAATATGCATGTGTATTTAAGTGCGCTTTACTTGTTATGTATGCCGACGTAGCACGTAGATAACCAAGGTAGCAGAGAGAATGTGAGGTCGCAGAGATCCTTTAATAATCTGAGGACAGAGGCACCTTATAGAAGGTGTGTGACTTGTGAGAATTCACACAAGTGTTCAAACTTGCGGATTAGAGCCGAGGTGGCAAGTAGATGAGTAACGAGATGGCAGATTCCTTGAGCGGAATTCAATGATGAGAAAGCCGTTGCGGGCACCCTGGCTTATTTTAAATAGGAAGGCCGTTATGGCCCGCCTTCATCTCCAATCTTCTTACCATTGCCGCTATGGGCGATCGACCTTCTTACCGGAGCTGTTGCGAGGGCCCGGCCTTCACTGGATCTTACCGAGGCCGTTGTGGGCACATCGGCCTTCTTACCGAGTTCTTTGGGACGTCACGCCTTCTTACCGAGCCGGCCGGGACATCCGCCTTCTTCTGAGTCTCTGGTGACGTCCGGCCTTTGGGGGCGGAGACCGCGCAATGGGTCTCCTTCCTTCGGCCTTCGATGGAATTCGTCAGTTTAGGCATCAGAGGGAAGGCTGGGCTCGCGTAAAGCGAAATTGGGAATCCTTCGACCCCTGATGGAGTTCGTCAACTCAAGAATCAGTGGGAAGGGCAGGTTCGCACGAAGAAAGATGAAGTCGCTGCGGACTTATTTGTCGGGACTCTCTGATGAAGTGGTGGACTCGACGATCAGAGAGCTGTTGAGGCCGCTGCAGGCCATTCTGAAATAGCTCGGAGAGGAGAGCTGTTGAAGCTAGAATAGGCTAATCGAGAGCGAGCTCGGAAAGACGAGCTACTGGAGCCAGATTAGGTTATTCAACAATGAGCTCGGAGAGACAAGCTATTGGAGCCAGATTAGGCTATTCAGCAAGGAGCTCGGAGAGACGAGCTATTGGAGCCAGATTAGGCAATTCAGCAACGAGCTCGGAGAGATGAGCTATTGGAGCCAAATTAGGCTATCCAGCAACGAGCCCGTGCGTGTAGATGGAAGAATATCTCGAGATGGAAATGCTACTTGAGGAGATTCCCTCGAATGATTTACCTATTGTGCCGGTCCTGCGAATTACCAAGAAATAGTAACGAGGATATGGTGGCGAGCAGAACGTACCTCGGTATTTCTGACGCAGATGAATAAAAGTCCGAGATCATTGCTGATTGAGAGGCCCCTGGGAACGCGGAGTCTCGAGAACACCAGGGCAAACCAAAGATGGATAATTTTTCAATGAATCCTGAGAGCTAGTGATCTAACTCCCACTGTGGTCGCCATTGTTCGGTAGCTGGATCTCGGTCTCGGTCCAGATCCGGGGTACTTGATTAATGAGCTCTAGGAAGGAGAGGTAGAGGTCCTTGAAGAAGAGTCAAACCTTGCGATTGAGGATGAAGCTCGGTTGGTCCGAGGTAGCTTGAAGGTCCACGTCGGGTGGGGGTACCTGGAAAGCACTCTAACGCTCAAGTAAGTATGAGACCGAGTTAAGGAAAAGAGAGAAAGAGAGAGAGAGAGAGAGAGAGAGAGAGAGAGAGAGAGAATGTGAGGAATAGAAAGAGGAGTTCAGAATGTGGATTGTTGAACATACCGTGGAAGAGGGATTGTACCTCTATTTATAACGGAAAGGAGCGTACCAGAAGTGTCGGATACGGGTGGAAGATCCTGACCGTTGGAGGAGGAAGTCCGTTGCGGAGAGCGCATTGGGCTGCGCTCTGAGGCTGGATTGGGCCAGACCCATCTTCTTGAGGGACTTTTGGCCCAAGCCGGAACAACGCCAATACCCTAAAAGTGGAGAGAGGAAGATTTGCTCGTGTTTGTGTTGAAATTGACTTAATCAAACCAGTTGCTCGTGGCTTGCATGTCATTTGTGCTTCTTGTGGAAGTTATATGTGTAACATCACCCAAAGTAATTATTTTAATTAATTTGATTGTTAAGAAATTTCAATTATTTTACCTAAGTGAGTTAGTTAATTATTGTTTAGATTGATAATTGTATTATTTAATTTGTCTAAATATGATAATTAAATACATCTTGTGTTGGAACCATGTTTAAGAATTTATTTTGGGGGTGTATTTAGAAATTCTAGTGGTATTAGGTTGGCAAAGTGGCGATCTTGAAAATATTATTCATAGGAGTGCCAAACTAATCAAGTACTAATATACTAAAAAGTAAAATAAATTATAATAATAAAATATAAATTAAAACAATATTATTTACAAATGAATATTTTTTTACATAGGCAATTGTTAGTGGGGTGGGGGAAATGTTAGTTGCCGGGATTTGAACCCGGGACCTACTTCTTGTACTCATATGGTGCACTCCTTCATGTCCCTTACCTCACCAACTAAGCTACCTTCTTGGGACAATTTACAAATGTAATTAAATAAGTACAATGGAAATTTGATCCCACAATATAGATTTATTAATTATTAAGTAATTGGGTTTGGATGCCACCTTAAGATCTCGAGTTCGAATCATAGTAAATTTCTTTTTCTCCCAAATTATTATAGTTATATGAATTATAGATAGCAAACATAGATCATATTTCTTATAACTTATCAAACCCATTTCTTTAGCATTGTGGTAAGTAAATCTATTTCCAAGCTATAATGGAATTGGAAACTAGTCGTCGATCCAACTGATACCATGTTTAATAAATTTTTGCCTTAATTACAGTTTTGGTCCCCCTATTTTTACCAACTCACGATTTTGATCCCCCAAGAATTGTTTTCACAAATTTGGTCCCGCTATTTTCACTAGCTCACGATTTTAGTCCCCCAAAAATTTTTCTCACGAATTTAATCCCCCTATTTTCGCCAATTCACGATTTTAGTCCCCTATTTTTCCAATTTTTAAAATCAAAGTCTCCCTTTAGGAAAAAAAGGGGGGCTAAAATCGTGAGTTTGCGAAAATAGGGGGACTAAAATTGTAAGTTGGTGAAAATAGTGGGACTAAATTCGTGAGAAAAATTCTTGGGGGATCAAAATCGTGAGTTACTGAAAATAGGGGGACTAAATTCGTGAAAGACATTCTTGGGGGATCAAAATCGTGAGTTGGTGAAAATAGGAAGACCAAAACTGTAATTAAGCCTAAATTTTTCTATATTTTATTTATCTCCTTCTTTTAGTCAGTGAGCGTCAGATTGGTCAAATGAATTTATTGATTGATGAAATATTCTAAAATGAATACAAAACAAAATTACCGAGGGAGAGACTCGATCCCAGTAGCTCTCATTGACATGAGAAAACTCAACCACTAGACCATGTTTTGAAGATATGTACATAATCGGAAAATATCTATATATTTAGTAAATTGATTTTAGAAAACTGGGGTATATTAGTAATTTCACATCAAAATTTTGGGGCGGGCTGTGGCCCTACCCAGCCCATATGAAGATCCGCCACTGGGGCTTGGAGTGACACTCCAACCCATTCATAATTGAAACCTAATCATTGTGAGCTGAAACACAATAGAAACACACTTAATTCCACACCTACCTTTCCCAATTTCAGAATGAAACAAAACACTTGGGAGAAGAGAGAGGAGAGTCGAACCAGAGAGAGAGAGAGAGATGAGAAATTATTGAAGTTCATTGTATCCATTTCAAGCTGGTATTTCACCATTATTTTCTTCCCTCTCACATCGTTTGGCTACGCCAAAAACAAACTACCAGAACTCACAAGCTTACACATTCATCATCCTTATGGAATGCACCATTGCATGTGAGGTTCAAGGCTTCTATCTTTCTTGTATTCTCTTGCATGTACATTTTGTCATACCCCAATTTTGTCCGGCTTAGGTCAAAACCCTAATTTTCCCCAAAAATAAATAAATAAAAAGAAATAGCATCATGCATTGCATTTAGGGTCCTAAAAGTCATTCCAAAGTTTCTAAAATCATTTTTAAAGTTGAAATGCACTTTTTGGACAAGTTAGGATTTTTAGGGTAAGGGGCATTTTGGTCATTTTTCGCAAAAGGATGATTTTTTCGTCAAAAATATGCACACACCAAAAGTACATTTTTCTCTTATCCAAGAGAATTTTTGTACAATTTTTAGAGAGAATATCCTAGCCTAAAATAATTAAAATGCACTTTTCCTATTTTTATTGCATAAAAAATATTAAAAGACCATTTAATATTTCCCAAATTATTAAATGACAATTTTGGTTGTCTAAAAATAATTAGGGAGACTATTTTATGGTGCCCAAAAACATGTTACATATTTCCAATAGGTGCACTTCTATTTTACATGCCCAAAAATTTAAATTTCAAAAACCAAAAATGGGAAGTGTCCTCAATAAGACAAAACACCAAAAAACCATCATTTTTTTATTTTTCCCCCCACATTTCAGCATATTATGCGCCACATACCCCCTCTCCCTCCTTCTAGAAGCTTCTACACACTTCATTTCTTATTCACTAAGATTTGATTTATTCCTATCCTTAACTTTGCCCTCTTTGGTAAATTACCTCACTCACTTACACTAATGCTTTCACCCAAAAATGCAAACTTACTTCTTTGGTAACATCCCATCACAAAAATACCCCTAACCCTATTTCATGAGACACTCCTTTCCCAAAATAAATAAAAGTTTATTTCCTTTTTTTTTTTTTCCTATGGCTTGCGCCCACCACTCTCTCACACACACTCACCTTTACTTGTGTTTTCTAAATACCCCTAATCCATGTGATGATTCATCCCAACCCTCCATTTAATTTTAAGACTCAATCCTAGAGGCTCATCAAAAACAAAAAGACAATGATACCCCAAAACCTCAAAAAGTCTATAAATACCTCTTCCTTTTCACCCATGAAGGACTTTTGCCTTTCATTCCCTTCAAAAACACAAAAACAATTCTCCTCTCCTCTCTCTCTCTCCAAGGCCAAGCCATTCTCCTCCTCCCTCTCCTCCATTTCTTTCAATCTCTTCTTTTTTCTCTCTTAGAAATAAGGTAAAAACCCTTGATCCCTTTGCATCATCTTCAAGCATTATACATTAGAACCTATTTTCTTCTCCTCATCTTGCATTTTCTTCATCACTTAGCACATCTATCATATTCATTTTCATAATGTAGCTTGTTGTTGTTGGTGGGTGAGATTTGGTATCTCACCCTTAATAAATGGTTTATGATGCTTTATGTTAATTTTGTTGTCATTTTACTAAACAAAAAAATAGGCTCAAGTTAATTTTATGTTTCTTCATTGTGAGTATTTTATTTTAGTAGTAATGTTGTTCTTGTTTAGTTGTTGATGATCTAGTCATATGATCTATCACTAGTGCTTAAGGCACTTTGATTTAAAGTGATGGAGATGACTAGAAAGGATTCAAGTTCATTTCATAGCTTAACCTTATGTTCATTTCGCATACTCTAAATAAATTAGGTTTTGCTTGATTTTTAATTTGTTTTGTTGATGATCTTGCAAAAGGATTCACCACTAAGTACTTGGTACTTTTGATTTAAAGTGGTGAAGATTGCAAGAAAGGATTCAAGCTTATTTTCATAGCTTAACATCTTGCTCATTTCGCATATGTAAATAAATTAAGTTTCATTTGATTTTTAATATGTTTCTTGGTTTAATTGTTGATGATCTTGCAAAGGGATTCACCACTAAGTACTTGGTACTTTTGATTTAAAGTGGTGAAGATTGCAAGAAAGGATTCAAGTTCATTTTAGAGTTTAACACCATGTTCATTTCGCATATGCTTTAATAAATTAGGTTTCATTTGGTTTTGATATGTTTCTTGGTTTAGCTATTGATGATCTTGCAAAAGGATTCACCACTAAGTACCTAGTACTTTTGATCCAAAGTTGTGAAGATTGCAAGAAAGGATTCAAGTCTAGTTTAAATGTTAGTGTTCTTGTAACTTCATTATGTTGTTGTTGGTTGATGATCTTGCAAGAGGATTCCCACTAAGTACCTAGTACTTTTGATCCAAAGTGGTGAAGATTGCAAGAAAGGATTCAAGTCTAGTTTAAATGTTAGTGTTCTTGTAACTTCATTATGTTGTTGTTGGTTGATGATCTTGCCAAATGATTCCCACAAAGTGTTTAGAGTATTCAATCCAAAGTGGTGAAGATGGCTAGAAAGGATTCATTAGATTTAATTTTGTACAATTTGTCCTTTCACCCTTTACTTTATCTCTTAATAATTCTTGTAAGATAGTCATAGATTTTTGCTTAATACTCAAAGTTTTCCTTGCATGTTTAGTCTTGGCCATGGGCCTATTTTCATTGAATAATACCTTCCATTGTTTGATCTATAATTAGGGTTTGGTTTAGGGTTGGTGCCACTATGTGTGCCTTTAGGTTAAAGTTTAGGTTTGAGGTTTAGGTTGCTAGATTGTTTTTTTAGGTTGAATAAATATATGCCTTGCTTGGGACTTATTTTGCAATTTCGCATGTTAGCTTAGATTCATATATCATGATACTCTTGTGTATTAATTGTTATTTGCTTGTGAATTTGCAATTGTTGCGTTTTGGTTTAGAATAAAAAAGATTTGCAAATGTTCTACTTTCTTTTCAAAGCCCCCAAATCAAATGTTTTCAAATAAAAACTAAGGCTCTTTTCATAAATAAAATCATTAACCATCACCAAGCTTCGCTTGTTTGATCGTTAATGATGGAGTTACTAGTGGTAGCCACTCAAGCCATTGCTTGTTTGACTATCATGAAGGCTCCTACACCTTAATCAAAAACAAATTAATTAAAAAACTCAAAAACAATATGAGTCATTAGTGTTAATTATCACTAATACTCATCCTTTTCCAAAATAATTTCAAAAAAGATAATAAAACGTTGCGACTAGTAATCACTTGAGTATTTGCTCGATTGATTATCGGTTCCAACACTTTTCTTTCAAGTTAGTAATGAACGCCACTCGAAGCCATTGCTTGTTTGGTATTCATGAACGCTTGAGTCATATTTCCAAAACCCAAAAGATAAGATAAGACAAAAGCACAGATTTTCTCAAAACAAAGAATTAAGAACTACGTAGCTTTGATCCCTCAGTCAATGAGGGTACGTAGGACCGGGTCATATCCCGTCAAGCTCGCTTTCAAAAACCCCCAAAACAAAGAATTAAGAACTACGTAGCTTTGATCCTCGGTCATTGAGGGTACGTAGGACCGGTCATACCCCACAAGCTCACTTTCAAAAACCTTAGTTTAGTTTCACTTTTCAAAAATCCCAAAAAGATTTCTCTCTCTTGTTTTCTAAAAACATTTTCAAATAAAAAGGAAAAGAAAAGAAGTAGAACGATTATTTTCAAATCAAACAATCCAAACCACACATCGAATTAATGGTTCCCTTTCGGTAGAAAGGAGGTGTGGGGTGCTAATACCTTCCCCACACCTAACCGAATTTCCTAACCCACATTTCTGTTTGAAAGACCACCCGCCTTTTTGTAAAAAAGACCTTTTTCTAATGTTTTGGTCTAAAAACTAAAATATTAGTGGCGGCTTCACAATTTTCACGTTGTACACTGAGAAATCCCAAACCGGATTTTTCGGGGCGCAACACATTTGAGAGTAAGATTGGGTACTTTGGAGTCCTCTTTTGGTTCTAAGAGCATAGGAGTGTTTGTTTTGGTTAAACAATTCTGAGATTTAAGGAGATTAGGACCTGGTCTATTCATTAAACCATTTTTCTCTTCTTATATTAATCATCTACTTCAAGAGGTGAGTTCTTTACCCTTATTAGGTGGTTAACTTTGAAATTGTATGCTATGTGATGAAATTGTCCGACAAAATAGTCTTTGCATGCTGACTTGAGACCTTATATTGAAATAGAATTTGTGATAACGAAAGATGGACTGTGGTGATTCTAATTGGTGTTATGCATGTATGTCAAAATGGAAATGTGACTAACATGATGTATGAAACATGATAATGATTGTTAATTTTGCTCAAATCATGTGGTAGTAGTTGATTGAAATGTGTTTGATTGTATGTTTTTAGTTTGAGGATTGTAGTAATTGGAATTGGTCAAGAATTTGGGTGAGATTGAGTAAGAATTTGAGTGTGGAATGCTATCAAAATTGTATTCCTTCTGCAGAGTAGCGCGCACGCACAACTCACGCGCACACGCAAACCAATCACTAGATATTGTCTCTTCACGCGTATGTTGCGCTTACGCGCAATTCACGCACGATAGCTACGGTGTCTTCGCGCATATGTCGCGCGTACCCGTAGCTCATGCGCAATCTACCACCTAAATATTACTTAAGCAGTTTTGACCATAACATTTGATCCGGGAAACAAAGGTATTCTCAAATGCGTTATAAAGCTGATCGAATCGAAGGACCTAACCATATAAATGAATTAGTTCTCAAATGCGTTATAAATGAGAGTATGGCATAGTGTCACACCTAAAATATGAAGATGGATATTCTTGTTTATAAGCATGATTAGTTATGTTCAATGTTAATGATTGAACGATTTTTTATGCACAATTGATGCTTGATTGGTTATTGTACAAACATGATGGCCTTATGGTGTATGACTAACTATCGAGAGAGAGAGCCACTAAGAAGATAAAAAAGTTGAGATAAATGTCTCAATGTGGTTAGTAAAATTTCCTAAATGATTAGAGGATAGATAGCATACTTGGAGAGGGAAGTCATTTGCTTGAGTCCAAGGTTCGTACGTGCGCTCTTATAAAATGTTGAGTGGCGGTTCTCCGCTAAGATTGACATTATATGGTGTCGCGACCGGTGTAACTCCCCAAAAATAATTCAATTATTTATTTAATTGGGTTATTTAAGGCTTACAACATTTTATTAGGTCAAATAATTAATTTGGAAGTTTTATTTCATTTAGGAGGTGTTTGAGTAATGGAGGAGGTGAGAATAAGGGCCCATGACCCATTAGTTAAGCCCATATCCATGATATAAGTTGAGGTGTCGATGGTGAGAGTTCATTTGGCAATCAAAGCAAAGAAAAGTCAAAGAGTAAAGTGAGTAGAGAGAGAGAGAGAGAGAGGTGTGATAGCCTTAAGGAGGAAGAAGAGATGTAACACCCCAAATAATTTAATTAAGAAGTTGATTAAATTGTTTAAGTGTTGCACTAATTTTAATTATATTAAATTATAATATGGTGTTTATAATTTAGTATTTTATTTTAACTAAAGGGAATGGTGGAAGAAATGGAGAGGGGTGTAAAAGGGCCCAAGGTGCTTTGGCCCAATGTACATATACCCAAAATTGGAATTTGCTCTCATTTGTGAAAAGAAAGGAAGAACTTGCGAGAGAGAGAGAGAGAGAAGGAAGAGGAAACGGCGCAAACCCTAGAGGAGAAGGGAGAAGGGTAGATCGCACCACTCAAGGAGGAAAGAATAGAGCTTTGGTTGCGGTGGTTTTGTACGTGACTCAAGGAGAAGGGATTTCTACGGTTAAAATAAGGTAAGGGGAGTCTCACTCTATAATAGAGGGTATAATAGGTCGTATGTAAGTCATAGAGTCTTAATTTGATGATGTTGATTGTTAATCGAATGGTTGTTGGATTGAATTTGATGAAATTGCATGAGAAATTGATTTAGGGCTCAATGTTAGGGTTTTATGTTCTTGATTTCGTTTGGATGTGTGAATTGATGTTTGAAATGTGAAATTGAACATGTTAAAATGATTATAGAGTGAATTGGAATGATATATGGTGGTTAGAATTGGAAGAAATTGAGAATTGAGGATTTTTGAGGTGTAGGGCGCCAAAGGGCTAGGATTCTGGCGCCTGCAGCCATTGAGAGCAATGAGGCTACAGCAGCAAAGAGTTCTGCCCCGGCGCCGTAACGTGGGTATTTTGGGGCCCGGGAGTGAAGCTTGTATTTCTGGGCACATTTTCTCGTACAAATTTTGTATTCACCTGCCAACTTTCAATTTTAAGTGTTTTGGCTCGAGTGGTTTTCTGCTGCAGTGTGTTATTTTGAAAATGTCCTGGGGCTTGTTTTGTGTGTGTTTTGGGGCCCGGGAGTGAAACTTGTATTTCTGAACATATTTCCTCGTGCAAATTTTTGTGTTCACCTGCCCAAATTCATTTTTAAGTGTTTTGGCTCGAGTAGTTTTCTGTTGCAGTGTGTCATTTTGAAAATGTCCTGGTGGGGCTCGTTTGTGTGTGTTTTGGGGCCCGGGAGTGAAACTTGTATTTCTGAACATATTTCCTCGTGCAAATTTTGTGTTCACCTGCCCAAATTCATTTTTAAGTGTTTTGGCTCGAGTAGTTTTCTGTTGCAGTGTCATTTTGAAAATGTCCTGGGGGGTGATTTTGTGTGTGTTTTGGGGCCCGGGAGTGAAACTTGTATTTCAACATATTTCCTCGTGCAAATTTTTGTGTTCACCTGCCCAAATTCATTTTTAAGTGTTTTGGCTCGAGTAGTTTTCTGTTGCAGTGTCATTTTGAAAATGTCCCGTGGGGGTGATTTTGTGTGTGTTTTGGGGTCCGGGAGTGAAACTTGTATTTCAACATATTTCCTCGTACAAATTTTGTGTTCACCTGCCCAAATTCACTCTTAAACATTTTGGCTCGGGTGGTTTTTGGTTTGAAAGGGTTGGGTGAGCTGGCTCAGCAGGGGGGGCGCCAAACTGTGTTGCCCAGGGCGCCTAGTCTGCTGCTCGTGTGTCGAGATTGTGTCTCAAATCGTGGTGCGAGTTTGTGTCTAGGTCTGTGTTGCCTGTGGGGCGCCAGATTGCTAGAAAAGTGGCGCCCGGTGGTGTGTTGCCACCAGGGGGCGCTAAAATCTTGAGTTTCGCGCGCTAGTGATGTGTTACACCAGGGGGCGCCAGAATGTGGGGAAAATGGCGCCTAGTGCTGCCAAGTGCCTAAGAGTGTGCTGTTTTGGTCCCTAGGTGACAGCTTGTCCCCTAGATGATTGTTTTGGTCCTAAATGGTGGTTTAGGTCCTTGAGTGAGGTTGAGTACTTGTAGGGGATTAGTCCTTGGGACTTAATGGTGTTGAGTATACAATGAGGTGGTGAGCATGCCATGAGGGCATGGGCCGGAGGGCCAAGCCATGAGGGCTATAAAATGAGATTGAATACCGAGGTAAGAGTTAATGTGTGTATGAAATGTTGAGATTGTGGTTGTGTTGTACATGGAGTCTCATGCATACATTCTACCAAGGTCGTAGAGCTTATAAAATGATTGTGAAGCTCGAGGCGCGCCGAGGGCCTTATAAAATGATTGTGAAGCTCGAGGCGGCGGAGAGCCTTATAAAATGATTGTGAAGCTC
The DNA here is from genome assembly GCA_020916435.1 of Oxytropis ochrocephala. Taxonomy (NCBI): domain Eukaryota; kingdom Viridiplantae; phylum Streptophyta; class Magnoliopsida; order Fabales; family Fabaceae; genus Oxytropis; species Oxytropis ochrocephala. Next base: position 82,053,018 of record CM037090.1, read on the forward strand.
GAGGCGCGGCGAGGGCGCAGTCATGAGGACTCCATTGTTGATGAGAATGCCGGGAGGCAAATGGTACCACATGCATACTTACATTGCATACATTCTCATTAGTGCATGAATATTGTTGAGTGATGATTGGTGTGTTTGAGTATGCTGTGAACTATGATTATATATATATATATTGCTTATTATCACTTTTATTATATAGTTCGAGACTCACCCTTTCTGTTGTTGTTTACCACAGGTAGTCATGAGTGAGGGCTTTCTACCTTCACTACTCCCCGAGTCGGTCTGCTCTGATACGTAGCACCTAGGGGTTGGGGTTATGAACTATAGTTGTCCTGTTTTGCTCCTTGTTGAGCCTACTATGTATTGTTTTGAGACTGCTGAATTATGCTTGCTGAGATTATGAGTATTTTCCGCTGTATTATGTGAAATTATATTTCCACGAGTTTATTTAATGGTGTTACGTATTTGAACTGCTATTGTGAGCTGAGATGATTTCTGAATGATTTTTAAAGAGATATGTGTAGCATCCCATTGGATGATTTTAATTGAGAAATGAATTTTTACACTCTGATTTTATTATAAACTACCGGGTAGAAATGGGGTGTTACATTAGTGGTATCAGAGCAAAAGTTCGGTCTGTCCGACCAAGTGTGTCTGTTTGTCATAGTGTTTATGACAATTAGGTGTTGCTAGACTAGTTCTAAATTGTTGATCATGCTGCCGATAGAGGTGAGTTCCAGAACCAGAGTAAGCCATATGAGGTGTCTGCTGATAGAGGAAATCAGAGGTATGCTGGTGGTAGTAGGTCGGCTGAGGGTAAGAGGTCTGCTGAGGGCAAAAAGCCAAGTGGGGGAGATGCTCCCGCTGATATGGTGTGTTTCAAGTGTGGCAAGCCGGGTCGCAAGAGCTTCGGTTGCAAGTCTGCTAGTTTTCTTCTTCCTGAAGAGGAAGGGTATGTTTCTTTGTCTGTCACGAGCAATTGCGGGAGTAATGAAAGAGGGTGGTCACCGCTTGCTTTGATGGCGCTCTGTCTGCCGAGAACCAAGTCAGTAGTTGATGGGTTGCGGTGGTGTGTGAGTTCCCCAAAGTGTTTCCGATGAGATTCCTAGTGTGCCCCAGAGAGGAAGTTGAGTTCGGGATTGGCCGGTGCACAGTACTAGGCCCGTGTCTATGGCACCGTGCTGGATGTCGGCTTCCGAGTTGGGTCGAATTGAAGAAGCGATTAGAGGAGCTTCTTGAGAAGAAATTTGTGAGGCCTAGTGTGTCACCATGGGGAGCTCGCTTTATTGGTAAAGAAGAAGGATGGGAGTATGCGTGCAGTGCGTGGACTACGCATAGCTTGAATAAAGTGACTATCAAGAATAAGTATCCTCTCCCGAGGATAGATGATCCGATGGATCACCGGTGGGTGCTAAAGTGTTTAGCAAGATTGACTTGAGGTCCGGTATCACCAGATTAAGGTGAAGGATGAGGACATCCGAAAACACTTTCGTAAGCGAGGTATGGGCATTATGAGTACTCGTAATGCCGCTTTGGTGTCACAATTGCACCGGGGTGTTGATGGAGTACATGAACCGAATCTTCCATAGCTATCCGGATCTTGGGTTTGTGGTTGTTTTTATTGATGATATTCGGTGTACTCAAAATCGAGGAAGAGCATGCAGAGCACTTGAGGCTGGTGCTAGAGGTCTTGAAAGAGAGGAAGTTGTATGCCAAGTTGTCAAAGTGTGAGAGCTGGAGCGTAGGGTCGACTTGTAGTTGCCGAGGTGTAACATAGGTATACCGAGGTGATTACTGGAGTATGGCGTGTATTTATACACCTAAGTGTAGTTGCTGAACTGAGGTTGCCGAGATGGTATGGCAACCGAGGCGAATGAAATAGAGGCTTGTACCTAAGTGAACTGAGGTGAGTGATAGGTAGCCTAAGTTAAGTAGCCAGGGTAACCGAGGTGAGACGCAAGGACGCCATTGAAGATAAGATGCGTGACTAAGTGTAGGCGTGGCCGGGTGGTGAACCGAGGTGATTAAGGGTGAATTGAAGTAGAAGTAACCTAGTTGCGTTAAGACTAAGGTGAAGTAAGTATGGTAGTTGTGGTATAAGTATAGACGCCGAGATGATTTATGGTGCAGAGAGGAGGCTTAGTGCCTGTGTGTCGAGGTTAGTGGTGCGTGTGTCGAGGTTCTAGGAGAGGGTGCCGAGGTGCCGTTCGAAGCCACGAGCTGCGCAAGCGCGCCGCCAGCGCAATCGGGTGTTGTGTTGGCGTTGTGAGCACGCTTAAGTGGTTGTAATGGGATAGTCCGCTTTAGTCCTAGGTGACGCTGTGGTCCTCGTAGGATCGCTTTAGTCCACCGCGCGTTTGGTGTGAGGATGTTGGGGTAGTGTGAGAACTACAATTGGAGATGTATTGGATGGTGAGTTGGACGATAGCCATGGGGCTATGCCCGAGGTGTGATGACAGCCTTAGAGCTTTGAGTGGCGATGTGTTTAAGTGGTGAGGTTCCAAATGGGAACTGACGTTGAGTGATGGGTCTAGGACCTCGCTCTCGTGTTGTACCCGTGGTGTTTGAGGTCGCCTTCCGGGCATTCTCGTGTGAGAAGACTTGGCCTCTTGGGTGTTGAGCGTCCAAAGGAGTTGGGCGTTAGGTGTAGGGCTAGTGAGTGTGGTGTTGAGGTGTCCAAAGAGTGGGCGTTAGCCTTAGCGCTATTGGGGTTGTCTAGGTGAAATAGACGGCGGTGTAAAGGGACGAGAGAGAGTTTCGCCTAGATATCATTAAAGGACGGTGACGCGCCATTACGCGGTGATGGTACTCATGCATTAAGCATTGGTGTTGGGTTGCATCCATGCATTTACATATGAGTTTGATATTGTTTTGACGAGTATGAGTTCTTTGTGTTATAGCGTGGTTGAGTGAGAGTCTTTGTGTTTTTAACTGGGCTTATTTGGAGTTGAGGATTAATGGCTTGATGGTGTGCTGGCTTATATTTGAGTTGTTGCCTGATATGCGAACTGAGGTACAGAATTGAGGTGTTGTGTTAAAGTGTGGTGCGCTTAAGGTAGTGTAGTACCGAAATTAGTAATGGCCAAGTGTAGAGTATATATGTGCTGAAGTATACATGTTGAGGTGCAGTGAACATAAGCCTAAGCGTGGTTATTGAGGTCTAAGGTAAGTAAACCGAGACCAGTGGTGGTAAATTGAGAAGATATAACCGAGGTATGTATGTATGGAAGTGAGGTATAGGCATGTCGGATTTAGTGTCGCCGAGGTATAGTGTATATAGACTGAAGGAGGGTTATCGAAATGTAGATGTAATTCAGTGTAAGTTGTTGAATGATAGGAGGAGACAGGACTTGGAGTTTCAGGCTGGTGAGCATGTGTCCTTGAGGGTCACGCCTAGGACTGGTGTTGGGCGTGCTCTGAAGGCAGAGAAGTTAACTCCAAGGTTTATTGGGCCGTGCTGATCACCGAGGGGTTGGAAAGGTTGCTTATAGGGTGGCTTTGCCGCCTAATCTTTCGAACTTGCACGATGTCTTCCACGTGTCACAGCTTCGGAAGTATATTCCAGACCCGTCTCATGTGATTCACATGGATGATGTGGAGGTACGTGAGAACCTCACTGTGGAGACTATGCCAGTGAGGATTGATGATAGAGAAGTGAAGGTGTTGAGAGGGAAGGACATTGCCTTGGTCAAGGTAGTGTGGTTGGGAGCTGCTGGTGAGAGCATGACTTGCGAGTGGAGAGCAAGATGCGGAGTCTTATCCAGAGTTATTTGACTCAGGTATGAATTTCGAGGACGAAATCTCCTAAGTGGGGGAGAGTTGTAACACCCCAAATAATTTAATTAAGAAGTTGATTAAATTGTTTAAGTGTTGCACTAATTTTAATTATATTAAATTATAATATGGTGTTTATAATTTAGTATTTTATTTTAACTAAAGGGAATGGTGGAAGAAATGGAGAGGGGTGTAAAAGGGCCCAAGGTGCTTTGCCCAATGTACATATACCCAAAATTGGAATTTGCTCTCATTTGTGAAAAGAAAGGAAGAACTTGCAAGAGAGAGAGAGAGAGGAAGGAAGAGGAAACGGCGCAAACCCTAGAGGAGAAGGGAGAAGGGTAGATCGCACCACTCAAGGAGGAAAGAATAGAGCTTTGGTTGCGGTGGTTTTGTACGTGACTCAAGGAGAAGGGATTTCTACTGGTTAAAATAAGGTAAGGGAGTCTCACTCTATAATAATAGGGTATAATAGGTCGTATGTAAGTCATAGAGTCTTAATTTGATGATGTTGATTGTTAATCGAATGGTTGTTGGATTGAATTTGATGAAATTGCATGAGAAATTGATTTAGGGCTCAATGTTAGGGTTTTATGTTCTTGATTTCGTTTGGATGTGTGAATTGATGTTTGAAATGTGAAATTGAACATGTTAAAATGATTATAGAGTGAATTGGAATGATATATGGTGGTTAGAATTGGAAGAAATTGAGAATTGAGGATTTTTGAGGTGTAGGGCGCCAAAGGGCTAGGATTCTCAGCGCCACAATCAGTGTGATGAGGTTACAGCAGCGATGTTCATTGCTTGCCTGGCGCGCTAATGTGGGTATTTTGGGGCCCGGGGAGTGAAGCTTGTATTTCTGGGCACATTTTCTCGTGCCAAATTTTGTATTCACCTGCCAACTTTCAATTTTAAGTGTTTTGGCTCGAGTGGTTTTCTGGTTGCAGGTGTTATTTTGAAAATGTCCCGGTGGGGCTTGTTTTGTGTGTGTTTTTGGGGCCCGGGAGTGAAACTTGTATTTCTGAACATATTTCCTCGTGCCAAATTTTGTGTTCACCTGCCCAAATTCATTTTTAAGTGTTTTGGCTCGAGTAGTTTTCTGGTTGCAGGTGTCATTTTGAAAATGTCCCGGTGGGGCTCGTTTTGTGTGTGTTTTGGGGCCCGGGGAGTGAAACTTGTATTTCTGAACATATTTCCTCGTGCCAAATTTTGTGTTCACCTGCCCAAATTCATTTTTAAGTGTTTTGGCTCGAGTAGTTTTCTGGTTGCAGGTGTCATTTTGAAAATGCCCTGGTGGGGTGATTTTGTGTGTGTTTTGGGGCCGGGAGTGAAACTTGTATTTCTAACATATTTCCTCGTGCCAAATTTTGTGTTCACCTGCCCAAATTCATTTTTAAGTGTTTTGGCTCGAGTAGTTTTTCTGTTGCAGTGTCATTTTGAAAATGTCCCGTGGGGTGATTTTGTGTGTGTTTTGGGGTCGGGAGTGAAACTTGTATTTCTGAACATATTTCCTTGTGCCAAATTTTGTGTTCACCTGCCCAAATTCATTTTTAAGTGTTTTGGCTCTAGTTTTAACATTTTGAAAATGTCCCGGTGGGGGTGATTTTGTGTGTGTTTTGGGGTCCGGGGAGTGAAACTTGTATTTCTGAACATATTTCCTTGTGCCAAATTTTGTGTTCACCTGCCCAAATTCACTCTTAAACATTTTGGCTCGGGTGGTTTTTGGTTTGAAAGGGTTGGGTGAGTTTGGTCGTGAGGGGCGCTAAATCTGTCTTTGCCCAGGCGCCTAGTCTGGCACATGTCCGAGATTGTGTCTCAAATCGTATGCGAGTTTGTGTCTAGGTCCATGTTGCCCGAGGGGCGCCAGTTGCTAGAAAAGTGGCGCCCGATGGGTGTGTTGCCACCGGGCGCGCAAAATCTTGAAGCCGCGCGCTAGTCTTTGTGTTACACCGGGCGCGCGTATGTGGGGGAAAATGGCGCCTAGTGCCGCCAAGTGCCTAAGAGTGTGTTGTTTTGGTCCCTAGGTGACGCTTTGGTCCCTAGATGATTGTTTTGGTCCTAAATGGTGGTTTAGGTCCTTGAGTGAGGTTGAGTACTCTAGAGGGATTAGTCCTTGGGACTTAATGGTGTTGAGTATACAATGAGGTGACCGAGCATGCCATGAGGGCATGGGCGGAGGGCCAAGCCATGGGGGCTATAAAATGAGATTGAATACTTGGTAAGAGTTAATGTGTGTATTGAAATTTGTTTGAGATTGTGGTTGTGTTGTACATGGAGTCTCATGCATACATTCTAATTGCATGATCGTAGAGCTTTTAAAATGATTGTGAAGCTTCGAGGCGGCCGAGGGCCTTATAAAATGATTGTGAAGCTTGAGAGGCGGCCGGAGGGCCTTATAAAATGATTGTGAAGCTCCGAGGCGTGGAGGCCGCAGTCATGAGGACTCCATTGTTGATGAGAATGCCGGAGGGCAAATGGTACCACATGCATACTTACATTGCATACATTCTCATTAGTGCATGAATATTGTTGAGTGATGATTGGTGTGTTTGAGTATGCTGTGAACTATGATTATATATATATTGCTTATTATCACTTTTATTATATAGTTCGAGACTCACCCTTTCTGTTGTTGTTTACCACAGGTAGTCATGAGTGAGGGCTTTCTACCTTCACTACTCCCCGAGTCGGTCTGCTCTGATACGTAGCACCTAGGGGTTGGGGTTATGAACTATAGTTGTCCTGTTTTGCTCCTTGTTGAGCCTACTATGTATTGTTTTGAGACTGCTGAATTATGCTTGCTGAGATTATGAGTATTTTCCGCTGTATTATGTGAAATTATATTTCCACGAGTTTATTTAATGGTGTTACGTATTTGAACTGCTATTGTGAGCTGAGATGATTTCTGAATGATTTTTAAAGAGATATGTGTAGCATCCCATTGGATGATTTTAATTGAGAAATGAATTTTTACACTCTGATTTTATTATAAACTACCGGGTAGAAATGGGGTGTTACAAGAGAAGATCTTGGCGGGGAGAGTTCAAGTTCAAGGGAGAGAAGCTTGCTTGTTGGTGGATCTTGGAGTCTTGGTGGAGAGAGTACTTGTTCTTCAACCTATAATAGAGTATATGATGAGTGTTATGTGTGGGTTAGACTCTAGGATGATTTTTGAGTTGCTTGTGTTGTTAGTTGTGTGATTGATGTGGTGTTTTGCTTCAATTTGGTGAAATTGTGATGTGTGTATGTGTTATTGATGATTGGTCATGTGAAAGACCTAGGAAAGAAATGGGATTTAAGGAACCCTAAGTGCAAGGACGTTATTGTTGGTGTTGGCACCTTCGTTGATTACTTTGAGGTGTGTTGGAAAAATTTCGAATGAATATGTGTTGTAGTAATTGTGGTTTAAGTTTGATCATAGTATGGGAATCAAAGAAAAGAGGGAAGATGAGGGTTAGGTGCCTAGGGCGCCATTCAAAGTGAAATGTTGCGCCGGTGCCGAAGTGGAGGATTACTGTGTGCCGAGAAGGGTAGGTGCGTTGTAGGATGTGTGCGTCGAAGGATATGTGCGTAGAAGGAGATGTGTGTCGGAGTATGTGAGGGTCGAAATATGTGCGTGACGAAGTGTCGCAGTGTTGTTGTAGTATATGTATGTCAAAGCTAGTGCAACCGAGGTGATTGATGGTTAAGTGAGGAAGTGTAACCGAGGTGAGTGATGGTGAAGTGAGGAAGTGTGGCAAGGTGAGTGATGGTTAAGTGAGGAAGTGTAACCGAGGTGAGTGATGGTGTAGTGTATGTATGTTGAAGTGTAATGGTCGAGGTGTAGTGTATACAAGCCGAAGTGTAGTGGTCGAGGTGTAGTGTATATAAGCCGGAATGTAGTTGTCGAGGTATAGTGTATATGTATGCTGAAGTGTAGTGGTCGAGGTGTAGCGTAAGTATGACGAAGTGTGTGTGCGACGAAGTGTAGATGTGACGAAGTGTAAGTAAGTGTGTGCCGAGAGGTATAGGTGATGAAGTGTAGATGTGTCGAAGTATATGGGAGTCGACGTATATGTGTGACGAAGTGTAGGCGACGACGTGTAGGTGACGAAGTGTAGGTGACGAAGTGTAAGTGTGTGAGCCGAAGTGTAGTCGCCGAACTATAGGTGAATATCGACGTGTAGTTGTTGAAGTGTAGTTATCGAGGGATAGTGTATAACTACCGAGGTGTGGATGTACCGAAGTGTAGTGTAAGTATGTCGAAGCTAGTGTTGCCGAGGTGTAGGTGTGTTGAGGAGTAGGTGTGTCGAAGTGTAGTGTACCGAGGTGCAGTGTAGTGTGCCGAGGTGTAGTGTGAGTGTGCCGAGGTGTTGTTTTGACGCCAGTGTGGCGCAGGTTGCTGCCATACACAATTTTGGGTGCTGTTTGGTGCCCAAGCGCGTCCAGGTTGCTGAGTTGTGTTGATGCCTGGCGCCAAACGTGTGCTGATCATTGTCGTTGTTGTTTGTTTACCGTTAGGCGCCATTTGAGGAGAAGTGTTGCGCCTGTGTGCGGTGTGTTGCACAAAGTTGCCGAAGTGTGCGTTGTCGAAGAGTGTGGGTGTCGAAGAGTGTCGTCGAAGTGCAGGGCGCCAGTGTTGCCGCCCTGTGTGCGCCCTATGTGACTGTATAGTCCCTGGGAGTGATGGTTTAGTCCTTATGAGACGGTTTGGTCCTTGTAGTGACAGTTTATTCCACTAATTTTGGTGTTGATATGTCCGGTGAGTTTGATATCAGCCATTGAGCTATTGATTGAGGTTGATGTTAGCCATAGAGCTATTGATTTTGGTGTCGATGTGTCCGGTGAGTATGACTTTAGCCATAGAGCTATTGACCGATGTAATGACGTTAGCCATAGAGCTACTGACCGATGTAGTGATGTTAGCCATAGAGCTATTGATGATGTCTAGGTGAATTAGACGACGGTGTAATGACGGTGTAATAACGGTGTAATGACGGTGTAACGACGGTGGATTAAATGATGGAGGTAAATCCAGTGACGGTGTCAATTCATACATGGTATGATTGTTTGTGGTTGATGCATTGTTCATGGAGTCTCATGCCTCATATGCATCAAAGTGACGGATATAGGCTTCGGCCTCGATATCGTATGCCCGAATGGCAAAATTAAGCCGGAGACGGTACCATTAAGCCGGAGTCGGTACCACATGCATTGTACCATTAAGCCGGAGACGGTACCACATGCATTGTACCATTAAGCCGGAGACGGTACCACATGCATTATACCCTTGGTGTTGGGTTGCATTCATGCATATACTCATGCGATTGGTGATGTTTCTTGTTGATTATGAGTTGATGTGTTATAACTTGATGATGTGTGTTTGTTGATTGGGCAGTGGTGGTTCTAGTTGTTTTTCTCTAACATGATGTTTATCATACATCCTATTATATGTGTTAAAGACTCACCCTTCTGCTTTTTATGTTGCTTCTTATGTCGGCAACGTGCAGGTGATCCCGAGTGAAGGTTCTTCCTTCCTCAGTCTGTTTGTGGCGTCTTGCTCTGATACGTATCACTGGGGGAACGAGTAGTCTATTAGTTGTTTTAATTTAAGTGGTTGAACTGTAACTTGGTGATGTATGAGTTACTTAAGGAACCAGTGTTTGAGGGTTCGCCCCATTAAAGTCGTGCTATGTATCACGCAATTATATTTATTAGTGAAAAGTATTATTGACTAGATTAGAGTGATGTTTTAAGAGACGCCACCCAATTTATTAAAATAGGGAAAATTGACAAAAACCTAACCTACTAACTATTGGTCTGCGTAACTAGGTTGGATTCGAGAGTCGGTTATGTATGAGGAAGGGTGGAAACTTAATTCCACTGCACCCCTAATACATCTATCCTAAGACAGTTACCCTAAATTTGATTTGTGCAATAATAAATCGCTTACTTATTTGTTTACCTCAAAAATAATATTTTGAAAAAAGCAACTATTTACAATAAAATAAAATTAAGACTAAATTAAGAAAATTTAATTTTTGACTTGACAGAGAAGCGTTGCTCCTACGTACCCTCCAGTGCAATGAGAGACTCAAAGGTCATGTAGTTCTTCCTGAAAAAATTGTTGGTTGGTTGATTTTAATTTTGAAGAGGTTTAAGATCTAAGTTGTACAACTCGAGTCTCTTAAATCGGTGTTGCAGGATTGATAAGATGTACATCTCGATCAAACCCATTTTTATTTTTTATTTAGTTTTTGAAGGGGTTTAGGGCCAAGCTGTACAACTCGGGCCTCTTAAACCGGTATGGCGGATTTGATAAGATGTACATCTCGATCAAATCCTAATTGTGTTATTATTTTTAATTTTTGAAGGAAAAAAAATTGTGTATTGGGAAAAATGATAAAACTAACAATTGAAAAAACTAGAAAACTATAAAAGATTAAATAAATATATACATAAATAAATAATTAATTAATTAAATAAACAACAAATAAATGATAAATAAATATGTACATAAACACAAAAACAGGTAATAATAAAAACAAATAAATGATAAAAACATACGAGACTAACCTTAACACGATGAATGCCGAACCGGACCGAGCAGTTTGACCAGGTCAACCACGAACCGGGCTCCTATCTAGTCCATTTTGACCCCAAAACCGCAAAAACCGCTTTAAGAACCGGAAAGCCGGCTCAAAACTTACAAAATGATCAAAGACAGACTTTTAGTGAAATGGCCCGCAAAGGCTTGACCCAAAAGAACAGCAGCTAAGGTACTTCAATCGGGTTATTTCTGGCCTACTCTGTTTACATTCCTCATACAAGTGACCTCCTCCACAGTACACACAACTAGTGGTGCCTGGAGGTGCTTGTTCTACTGCAACTGCAGTGCTATCTTTTGGGCACTCACCCTCTCAGTAGGTCAACTAGAGCTATTAGCTGCTATTCTTTCTATCAATTCACATGCCTCATTATATGACAGATTCAACAACACTCCACCAGATGATGCATCAAGCATTATTCTGGTTTGAGGTTCTAAACCATTATAGAATGTTTCCATTTGAACAATAACATGTAAACCATGATGAGGACATTTTCTTAAAAGTTCCTTCCATCTTTCCCATGCTTCAAATAATGATTCAAATTCTTTTTGTCTAAAAGATGTAATATCAGTTCTCATCCTGACATTTTTGATAGGTGGGAAATATTTTCCTAAGAATTTTTCAGTCATTTCATTCCATGAATAGATAGAGTTAGGCTCTAAAGAGTTTAGCCAAGCCTTAGCTCTATCTTTCAAAGAATAAGGAAACAACCTTAATCTAAATGCATCTTCACTAACACCAGGTATGATAAAGTTACTACATACTTCTAGAAGCTGTTTTAAATGCAAATGAGGATCCTCTTGAGGAGTTCCTCCAAATTGACCAATAGTTTGAAGCATTTGAAACATCATAGGTTTAAATTCCAAATGCATAGCATCTATATGAAGACTTGATATGCTAGTTTGCATGTTTTGATGATCAAACTGAGTGTGTCCTTGACTTTGAGACACGATGCAAGCTTGTTGATTTTGCTTTTGGAGTCTTAGCAATCTCCTATATCTTCTTTCTATTTCTGGCTCTAAGCTATATTTTGGTGTCCTGTTTCTGGTCCAATGCATATGCTAAAGCACCATGTGCTCCTGCACGACAGAAACTACAAATACCAGAATAGTAAAACACTAAATTACAATATATCAAAATTTTCAAAAGAATTTACTTCAATCCCCGGCAACGGTGCCAAAAACTTGGTGTGGTGGAAAGCATGTGCAAGTATACACAGTCCTAAACAAGTAGTATAAAAGATCGAACCAACAGGGATTGAAAAACTCTTCTTGAAACTCAATACAAAGTAATTTAATGTGAAGTAACAAAATAACAATTATAGTGGAGCTGCTACTATCACAATCAAGTTAGTAAAAAAGCAAAGTGCAAGTGTTTGTAATGCAAATGAGAAAAGCTAGTTGGAATGTCTTCCCCAAGTAATTCACCTTTAAGTGTTTAATGCAGTATTTGATGCAGTTGCACTTAATGCTGTTGCATTAGCTATGTGCCTTTCAGTCACTTTCTTCACAGTTTCATTACAAGCTTCCTATGTCTAGGCTTGCTAAATAAGTTCACCCTTGCCTTTTAAAGTACCCACAGTATCACTCTATGGACTATATTATCCTATGTCTAGGACTTAGCAAAGTTTTCACAAAGTTTCCTTTATGTAAAACACTCACCCATATTAGTTCTTGAGTTCTTAATTGTAAACCATGTCTGCTTTTATAAATCTACTTATTTTAAGTGATCAATCTCAAAATAAGTGTTGAAAGTATTATCACGCAAGAACTAAAGTGCACACATTACATACATGCATCATACTTACTTAAAAGCTCATTAAATTGTTAGAACATTCCAACTAAGAGAGATTTAACTCAACATAGACATTGCAAGGCAAATATAAACTGAATAGAACATGTTTATATAATTTAAATCACAAAAGAGAGACAACAAGATAGAGATTACACAAGTTGCAGCTCTTTGCATGAATTCTCCTAGCAATGCAGTTGCATCACTCCTTAGCACTATGTAAAAACTAGGAAATTGAAGTAAGGAGGATTTGTCAATTCCTTCATTTCCTTCTTACAAAATAGAAACTAACTATGTCTATTAAAATTTGTATCTAACTTATGGATTATGATATATTTCCAAGTGAAGAAGTGAGGTCCTTTTATAGTCTTCATGAGAGGTGCTTCTTTACTTGTAGATGAAGTTAACTAGAGGTGGAACCATGGTTACTTTTCAGAAGTTGTTTCCCAAGTTGAGGTCTTCAATCAAGTGTGTAGGGAGGTCCAATTAGGTATGAACATGTGTCCCTATGTAGATGACTCTTCAAAGCTATTTGGGAATTGTAGGCGCCGAAATATAAAGTGCCTTTGCTTTAGAAGACCAAGCATGAGGTCATCATATGCAAGTGGATGTGCAAGTGGATAGCTTCACTATCCAAGCAATGCAGATGTAGTGCAGTATCAATGCTGTTGCATTGATGCAGGAGCATCTGTAGACTGCACTGAACAAAAACATCAAACATACCACAATATATCCAAAATGGCCAATTAACAACTATAACCATGTCAAACACTCAAGTTATCATATATCACATAAAATACTATATAAACTCTTTATCTTTACTTGAAAGAGAGCAATTTACTAAGTTTAAACATGAATAACTCTATATAAAATAGAGTTATCAATAAGGTCACCACTCATTTTGAAAATCTCTAATGCAAAGAGATAGTCAGGCTGTAAGACTCTTAAAACAAGCGCTTGAGGGAGGCAACCCATCATTTAATATAATTAATGTTATTATTTTGTGCAATTTGATGTTTTGAGTGTTTTGTAGGAATACAAGATAACAGTGCAGCCAGTGTAGCCACACTTGGTGTACCTACACCTGATGCAGCCACACTGCCTACACTAGTGCTCCTACCTCAAAATTGTGAAAGACTTGTGTGAAAACTTTTCACTGGCCAGCTCATCTAATTAGTGGAGAATTCTGATTAAGGGCTAGATAATGAGTTGTTAAGGCTAACGAGAACACGTGTTGGCATGCATATTAGTCCACATAGTCTAACAGCTATATTTCTCAACTAACTCCTCCACTAACTTACTCATTCCCATCATAAAACTGCTCACATTCTCACAAGTTACTTTCTCTACTCTCTCTTGAAAAACCGATCAAATCATTTCTCTTAAGCACAGAACCTATCTTCAACCTTTTACCCAAATCAATTCAAAAATCCCACAACTTCCTTCAATCAAAAATGGCGAAGAAGCATTCAGCCACTAAAACCTCTGGTAAAGCATCCAGTGCAGAAACACCAATGCAAACAAAGAAATCTAAAGCACCCGCATCAATGGCTGTAATCCCAGGGAGCGAGCATTTTTGGAATATGAAGTTCTTGCCAGAACGTGGATTCAACTTTGCTAAAGCACACCACTCCTTATCAATTGTCAACAACTTGCATTGGGAGAGGTTTGTGCAACAAAGGGCCTATTACTTGGAACAATTGGTGCGAGAGTTCTACTCAGGTATTTAGAACACAAGACGAGGTACCATCTTTTATTCCATGGTTAGAGGTAAGAAAATATTCTTTGACCCTGATAGGATTAACCAACATTTTGATTTAAACTATCATGGGGAAGATTTTGAAACAACAATAGATACCTATGGAAAGAAAGAAATGAACTTGATTAAGAGTCGGATAGAAGTAGAAGGAGCACAATGGGAGAAAATTACACCTACAGAGTATAAGCTTAGAAGTGGTGATTTAATCCCTGAACTTGGCAACTGGCACTTGTTTGTTGATGCATCAATCCTCCCCACATCACACACATCAACATTGTCTAAGGAAAGATTGATCCTTGTGGATACAATCTTAACTGAAGATAATGTTGACATAGGAAGGTTGATCACTAGAGAAATTTTAGATTGTCAAACCAAGGGTTCTCGATTTTTGTATTTTCCTTGAATAATTACTAAGTTATGTCAAAAGCAAGGAGTTGTTGCTACTGAAATGGAGAAAATGCAAAGGAAAACACCACCTAGTGGTTTCTCTGCAGAGGTAAGAGAAAGGCTAAGAGCTGTTAGAATTAGAGGCAATGTAGGACAAGAGCAGGAAGTGCAGGAACTCTTAATGCAGAAACTCCAAGCTGTGTGGAAATTTCAGAAACTCCAAGCTGTGTGGAAACTCCAAGCTGTGTGGAAACTCCAAGCTGTGTAGGACCATAGTGGGAGGCTAATCAGTCTTCCAGAACTCATGTCCACCCTGGACTTCCACACTTCAACAGCCTGATTCCGAGTTCCTGTTGAATATCCTCTGCAGGCTTCAACAGCTCGATTCCGAGCTCCTGCTGAATGGCCTCTTCATGCTTCAACAGGTCGATTCCGAGCTCCTGCTGAATAGCCTCTTCAGGCTTCAACAGCTCGTTTCCGAGCTCCTACTGAATAGCCTCTTCAGGCTTCAACAGCTCGCTTCTGAGCTCCTACTGAATAGCCTCTTCAGGCTTCAGCAGCTCGTTTCTGAGCTCCTGCTGAATAGCCTCTTCAGGCTTCAACAGCTCGTTTCCGAGCTCCTGCTGAATAGCCTCTTCAGGCTTCAACAGCTCGCTTCCGAGCTCCTGCTCAATAGCCCCTTTGTGCTTCAACGACTCTCCGGCTTGTTGAGTCTAACACACCACCAGAGAGTCCGTCCAGTTTTCCCTTCCTCCCGGCGCGAATTGACGAGTTCCGTCGGGGGTCGAACGGTTTCCCAATTTCGCTTTATGCCAGCCCAGCCTTCCCTATTGATGCTTGAACTGACGTGTTCCATCAAGAGGCCGAAGGAAGGAGACCCATTGCGCGGTCTCCGCCCCGAAGGCCGGTCGTCTTACGCGACACTGGTAAGAAGGCCGGACGTCTCACGCAACTCCGGTATGAAGGCTGAGCGCCTATTACAGACGCCGTACCAAGGCCGATAAGCCCACAGCGGCCTCGGTAGGATGAAAGTGAAGGCCGGGCACCCCAACAGCTCAGATACCAAGGCTGATCGCCCACAGCCGACATCAGTAAGAAGAAGGAGAAGGGGACCCACATCGGTCTTCCTATCTTACAAAGGCAATGAGCCTGCCTCCTCAGCACTCATCTGCCGGTCATCTCGACCTCTCGATCTCTCTCTTGGCCAAGTTCCTACACTTTTCCTATTCTTTGGTTCACTCTAATGCCCGAGCGGCAACGAACCTCACTTTGGTTGTCGATCGCAGGTACGCAATAAAACATACATTCATATTTAAAATAAATGAAATGCAAATCAGATGCAGGTATTTAAAGGCCAGAAAAAGGGGATGCGCCCGAATGTGCTTACAAATTCAGCATGGCCCCGGACATGCCCTAGGCCACCCACACAAAATACTTGAAAATAAAATATTACAAAGGCAAAAGATGAAGAGGTCAATTTTCTCCCGAGTTCTCCTTTGTAGTATCTCTGTTTGTTTTAGGAGTGTGATCGTCACCGCCTACTACATCCACATCCCCCTCGGTGGCTTCCTCCTCGGCCTCGGGGAGAGGGTAGACAACTGTCCCGTCCTTCGCCAGGATCTTGCCGTCCTAAACCCGTTGAGTGAGGTGAACACGATGCGCTGGGAAATCAGGGTCAAGCACCATGACTTGTGAAAGACACTGAGTATACACGAGCTTCGCCATTTCGGCATTGGATTGCTTCAGCTCTTGGCACCTCTTGTCTATCTCTCGGGCTTTGGTCTCCGCATCCTCGGCTTCTTTGCGCACCTGAGACAAGTCTTCCCGAGCACCCCGCAGCTTCGCGGAGACTTTGTCAAGGTCAGCAGCTTTTTTCTTGTTTTCTGCAGCTTGGGTCTCTGCGGCGATCAACCGATTCACCAGGTCAAAGTTCTTGTCACACTCCTCCTGCAGCCGTTGGTTCTCCTTCAGCAACTCTGCATATTCACGGCGTGCATACTTAAGTTCTAGCCGGGTCCAGGCAAGTTTGCGTGCTAAACGATGGTTATATATATGCTTGAGACTCGGTGTATATGCCTTCAAGATTCTCTGGAGTGTTGACCAAGACAGCTTTCTTCATTTTCTCAATGGCCTCGGCGCCCAACCTGGCAACCTTGGCGACTGTAGCAAACTCAGCCTCAGTGACCTTTTCCGTCGGCCCTACCACCGATTTCTGTTTCTTGTCCACGTGCAACCCTGCTCCCCGACTCTTCTCAGTGTTGCGGCCCTCAGCCTCGTAAGGACCCTGTCGACCCTTGGGGGACACAACTTTGGAGGTATTTTCCTGCTCCTTCCTTTTGTTCTTCCTCTGCTCAGTATTCTTCGCAGCACTGGAACAACTCGGTTTGGCCTTCGGCTCAACCCGAGTAGAGGAGGTCTGCCGTCTTCTTTCTTCTTTTGCGTACTCTTCGGCACGACTTGAGGAATTTCCACATTAGTATCCACCGCGGTCTCGGCAAAGAGTTGATCAATAAACACAAAACAAGATAAACAAGTACAAAGTCTACATTTATCAAAATAATCTCGTAATTAGTCCTTGGACTTAGCCAGCGCATCAAACATGCTGCCGCAGTTCAGCTTCATGCTCTTCTCGGCCAGCTGCTTGCCCCAGTCATCCATCAATGGGAACAACTCTTCGTCATATTCGTCGAGTGCTCGCCTCCACCAGTTAGTCGGCGTTGGTTATAACATGTACCCATCCAGTGAAGTGGTGGGCACGACTCTAGCTAAACAGAAAGTGAGGCTTCAGCAACGTTCCGCCCGTCGTCTCGACAATGGATTTCTTCACCATTATGTTTACTGCTTGCACGAAGAAGAAGTTCTCCTTGAAGTTGCGGTTTGAATCATTCGTCAGAAGAAAGTATGATCACTCCGACTTGTTCTTAAATATGATGTGGCCAAATCGGCTATCCCCAACACAGGGCTCAACTTTGCGAGTAATCGTGAAAAGGGTGAAGAAGATTCTGGCACTCGACTTTCTTCCGAGATATCTCATGGTCAGTTCGAATCCCCTCAAGAAGCCCCAATAGTTCGGCATCAGTTGCGACGGCGCTGCTCTCAAATATCTCAACACTTGCTGGTGAAAAGAGTTCAGCGGCAATCGGACATTCATCGCTTCAAGGGCTGCCCCGTAGAAGAAGTATCCAAAATAGCAGTGTTCACTGCAGACCAAAACACCTGGCACCAGAGTAATCCTCCATTTATGGCCTTCGGGCTGGTCCAGATAATATTTCTCATAATATTCTGCAGGTTTATCCGACTTCGGCTGCGCAAAAAAGTTGCTAACCTCGGTCGATACCCAGTCATATACGTCCTCGAAGCGCTGGGAGTGATTCTCCATCGTGACCTCGGCAGCAGCTAAACGAGACGTCACCTCATTGTCATCCTCTAAGCTCGGCGTTGGTGGTCTCTCCCATCCGGACTTAGGAACTGAGAAGCTGGACTTCGCTGACATGTTGTGGTAGGTTGTCTTCAGCAGAGACCGGGATCCCTCTGGCGCCAGAACTGGGCATCCATCGGCCCTCCTCTTGAGGATTGGCTTCCTAGGCGGGATGAAGCTTTTCCCCTCTTCACTCTTCGTCCGGACCATCTGCAATTGGGCGCATGCTACTAAGTCACTCTCCACTCTAATGGTCTATCTATCCGCCTCGAACCGACTGAGGTCGAGCCAAGACGAATCGAAGCGAACCTCCCTGTAACACCCCAAATAATTTAATTAAGAAATTGATTAAATTGTTTAAGTGTTGCACTAATTTTTTAATTATATTAAATTATAATATGATGTTTATAATTTAGTATTTATTTTAATTGAAGGGGATGGTAGAAGAA
Organism: Oxytropis ochrocephala; assembly: GCA_020916435.1. Lineage (NCBI taxonomy): Eukaryota > Viridiplantae > Streptophyta > Magnoliopsida > Fabales > Fabaceae > Oxytropis > Oxytropis ochrocephala. Next base: position 82,071,183 of record CM037090.1, read on the forward strand.
ATGGAGAAGGGGTGTAAAAGGGCCCATTGCGCTTAATATACATATAGCCAAAAGTAGAATTTTCTCTCATTTGTGAAGAGAAAGAAAGAAAGTTGCGAAGGAGAGAGAGAGAAAGGAGAGGGAGAACTCAAATTGCGCAAGCCCTAGGAGAGAGGAAGAAGAGGAAGAGAAGAAGGATTTTTCTGATTGCAAGTGTATTTTTGAAAATGTCCCGTGGTTTTGTTATTTCTTATTTCCTCGTGCCAAATTTTGTATTCACCTGCCAACTTTCAATTTTAAGCTCGAGCCCCAAAATAATTAAGTAGTTATTAAATTAAAACTTACTTAGGTGTTTCATGGAGTAGTTATAATAAAACAATAGGATGGTGTGTTTATTCGAGAAAAGAAAGAAAGAAAGCGAAAATAAAGTGAAAGCTCTGAGAGACCACATGCAAAGGAGAAATCTTTAGAACTATGCTTATATATTGGGAGTGAGCTAGGGATTTTTGAGATAAAGAGTTGTGACGCTCCATTTCGTTGATTATTAAATTATGTTATACTATTAGTGTGTTGAGAGATAGATTTTCTTGACTGGAGTAAGTGGTGAAGTAAAAAGGCTTGTTGATACATATAGCCAATGTGGAGTGGTTTTCTCATTTGTGTTATGCCTGTGTGGGTAAGTGGAGAGGAGAACTCCAAACCCTTCCTTTCGTGACTCAAGGCTAATTGTTGCAGGGTTTTGTTCGTGACTCCATTTCTGCTTCTTCTCTACTCTCTTTGAGGTAAGGGAGTCTCACTCTATAATAGAGGAGATAATACGTTTTATGTAGGTCATAGGTTCCTATTTGATGTTATTTGATCATTGAATGAAGGATTAAATCATTGAATTTGATGAATTGTATGATGAAATCGAGTTAGGGCTTAAGTTAGGGTTTATAACATGAAATTTTGTGATTTGTGGTGTGTTTGATGATTGAGCATGCAATTGATTGTTTGATTATGAAATTAAGAGTGTTAGAATGATTATTGAGTGAATTGATTTGGAAGAATTTGAGAAAATTGGGATTTTGGGGTTTGGGGCGCCAATGTGCTAGGATTCTGGCGCCCCAATCTTATGTGGGAGTGTTGGTGTTGTGTTCTTTGCAGTGCGGGCGCCAATTTCCTAGAGAAATGGCGCTGTGTCATCATAGCGATGGCCGGGTGAGTGTGTTTCTTTGTCTGGCGCGCGAATGTGGGTATTTTGGGGCCCGGGGAGTGAAACTTGTATTTCTGGGCACATTTTCTCGTGCCAAACTTTGTATTCACCTGCCAACTTTCAATTTTAAGTGTTTTGGCTCGAGTGGTTTTCTGGTTGCAGGTGTTATTTTGAAAATGTCCCGGTGGGGCTTGTTTTGTGTGTGTTTTGGGGCCCGGGGAGTGAAACTTGTATTTCTGAGCACATTTTCTGTGCCAAATTTTGTATTCACCTGCCAACTTTCAATTTTAAGTGTTTTGGCTCGAGTGGTTTTCTGGTTGCAGGTGTTATTTTGAAAATGTCCCGGTGGGGCTAGTTTTGTGTGTGTAAATGGGGTGGGAGAGTGAAACTTGTATTTCTGAACATATTTTACCGTGCCATACTTTGTATTTACCTGCCCAAAAACCTTTTTAAACATTTTGGCTCGGGTGGTCTTTGGTTTGAAGGTGTTGGATGTCTTTGGGTCGTGTGTGGGGCGCTAAATCAGGTATTTCTGCCAGGCGCCCTAGTCTGTTTAAACATTTTTGCTCGTGTTCGAGATCGTGTTCGAATCGTGGTTCGAGTTTGTGTCTAGTTTGTCTGTGTTGCCCGTGGGCGCCAGACAGCTAGAAAAGTGGCGCCCGGTGGTCGTGTGTTGCCACGGGCGCCAAAATCTTGAGTTTACGCGCTAGTGTTTGTGTTGCACCGGGGCGCGCTGAATGTGGGGAAAATGGCGCCTAGTCTTTGCCAAGTGCTTAAGAGTGTCTTGTTTTGGTCCCTAGGCGACAGTTGGGTCCCTAGATGATTGTTTGGTCCTAAATGGTGGTTTAGGTCCTTGAGTGAGGTTGAGTACTCTAGAGGGGATTAGTCCTTGGGACTTAATGGTGTTGAGAGTATACAATGAGGTGATTGAGCATGCCATGAGGGCATGGGCCGGAGGGCCAAGCCATGGGGGCTATAAAGTGAGATTGAATACTGAGGTAAGAGTTAAGGCGTGTATTGAGCTGTTTGAGATTGTGTTTGTGTTGTACATGGAGTCTCATGCATACATTCGGCTGCGGTCGTAGAGCTTATAAAATGATTATGAAGCTTCGAGGCGTAGGAGGGCCTTATAAAATGATTGTGAAGCTTTGAGGCGGCGGGGGCCTTATAAAATGATTGTGAAGCTTGAGGCGGCGGGGGGCTGCCTTATCATGAGGACTCCATTATTGATGAGAATGCCGGAGGGCAAATGGTACCACATGCATACTTACATTGCATACATTCTCATTAGTGCATGAATATTGTTGAGTGATGATTGGTGTGTTTGAGTATGTTGTGAACTATGAATATATATATATATATATTGCTTATTATTACTTTTATTATATAGTTCGAGACTCACCCTTTTCTGTTGTTTGTTTACCACGGTAGTCATGAGTGAGGGCTTTCTACCTTCACTACTCCCGAGTCGAGTCCGCTCGATCGTAGCACCTAGGGGTTGGGGTTATGAACTATAGTTGTCTTGTTTTGCTCTCTGTTGAGCCTTCTATGTATTGTTTTGAGACTGCTGAAATTATTCTGTTGAGATCATGAGTATTTTCCGCTGCATTATGGGAAACTATTCTAGTTGAGATCATGAGTATTTTCCGCTGCTGAAATTATTCTAGTTCCACGAGTTTATTTGCTGGTGTTACGTATTTCGATTATGTTGTGATATGAATTAACTGTTGAGTGTTTTAAGAGAGAGGTGTGACGCTCCATTTCATTGAAGAATGATTTATGTTATACTATTAGTGTGCTGAATGACTATGGCTAAATTGTGGTTCGCCACTAAGGTCAGAATTTCTTTATTTGGTGTATTTACAAGGGCATCATCGAGAGCCTTGCAAAGGAGGTCAATGCTGTTGCAAGTAGTATCGATTACACCGAGTAATCCCATAGTCAATCACTCCACTATTTTATAACACACTAAACCAAAAGATGATCAGGAATGATTTTTATATACTCTATTTTTTGATTTAAATTACCGGTAGAAATGGGGTGTTACATTAGTGGTATCAAAGCAAAAGTTCGGTGCTGTCTCGGCCAAGTGTGTCGATCATCATAGTGTGTATGACAACTAGGTGTCTTAAAATAGTTACGAATCGTTGTTGTTTATGCCGCAGTGTTAGGTTGATATGGCCGTAAGGATCGATCTTGCTTTTCTTGAGGCCTTGCGAGCTATAGCGCAGATGTGGGTACCCAACGTATCGTTTGAAACCCGCAAATCCGGCAACATTCCGGAGAGAGAACCCCTACCTTCAAGGGGAGGTACAACCCGGATGGTGCCTTGACTTGGTCAAGGAGATTGAGAGGATCTTGGTGGTGATTAGTCGCATCCGATGAGCGAGAAAGTCGAGTGCAGTACTCATACTTTATCTCGAAGAGGCGATGGTCGTGGTGGAGACCGGTGAGAGGTTGGGTCTTTGCACAGGAGAGATCACTTGGGGTGTGTTCGAAGGAAATTCTTGAGAAAGTATTTCCGGAGGGCGTTAGAGGTAAGAAAGAGCCGGAATTCCTTGAACCGGCGGCAGGAAGTATGTCATTCATCGAGTATCTTTGCCAAGTTCACTGAGTTGGCCAAGTTCTATCCACACTATGCTGAGGCTGGGGCTGAATTCTCAAAGTGCATTAAGTTTGAGAAATGGACGGAGAGCGGATATCAAACAGCCGTGGGGTATCAGAAGATTAGAGTATTTGCCGATCCGATAGATTGCTGCAGGATTTATGAGGAAGACAGCAATGCTCGCTCTAGGGTCATGAGAGACCAGAGGGGGAAATTTCATAACAGGGGTAAGCCTTATGAGACGTCTGCTGACAAGGGAAAACAAAGGTATGCGGGTGGTAACAAGTATAATGGTGGGAGCAGTCCACGAGGGTAGGAGGTATCGTGATGGCAAGAAGCCAAGTAGGGGAGACGCCCCATCTGATGTTGTGTGTTTCAAGTGTGACAAGCCAGGTCACAAGAGCTTTGACTGTAAGATGGAAGTAAAGAGATGTTTTAAGTGTGGGAAGAGTGGTCACGTGGCATCCGAGTGTGGTCTCAAGGAAGCTGTATGTTTCAACTGTGGTGAAGCTGGTCACATTAGCTTCAAGTGCCCCAAACCTAAGAAAGAAAGATCTACTGGGAAAGTGTTTGCATTGGCAGGTTCAGAGGGACCTAATGATATCCGAGGTACATGTTTCATCTCTGGTACACCTTTAGTTGCTATTGTTGACACGGGTGCTACGCACTCTTTTATTGCATCTGTTTGTGCTGAAAAGTTAAATTTAGTATTGTCTACTATGGAGAGAGGATGGTTATCGACACTCCAAACTAAGGGTCCTAGAACTACTTCTCGATGTGTGCTAGGTGTCCTCTGTCGGTCTTGGCAGAGATTTTCTCGTTGATCCGATTTGTTTGCCTTTGGGTGGGTTAGATGTGATTACGGGCATGGATCGTTAGTAGATAACCATGTGCACATCAACCGCTACGATAAGTCTATTAGTTTTCTTCTTCCCGCAGAGGAAGAGTGCGTCTCTGCTCTGAGCAATTGCGCAGGTGATGAAAGAGGGTGGTCGGGTGTTTGCTTTGATGGCGTCTATGTCTTGAGAACAGAGCGGTGGTTGATGGGTTACTGGTGGTGTGTGAGTTCCTCAAGAAGTGTTTCGGATGAGATTCCTAGTGTGCCCCGCAGAGGAAGTTGAGTTCGGGATTGAGCTTGTGCACAGTACTAGGCACGTGTCTATGGCACCGCACTGGGATGTCGGCTTACGAGTTATGCGAATTGAAGAAGCGATTAGAGGAGCTTCTTGAGAAGAAATTTGTGAGGCCTAGTGTGTCACCATGGGGAGCTCGGTTTTATTGGTAAAGAAGAAGGATGGGAGTATGCGTGCGTGCGTGGACTACAGATACAGGTTGAATAAAGTAACTATCAAGAATAAGTATCCTCTCCCGAGGATAGATGATCCGATGGATCACCGTGGGTGCTAAAGTGTTTAGCAAGATTGACTTGAGGTCCGGTATCACCAGATTAAGGTGAAGGATGAGGATATCCAGAAAACAGCATTCAGAACGAGGTATGGGCATTATGAGTACTCTGTAATGCCGTTTGGTGTCACAAATGCACCAGGGGTGTTTATGGAGTACATGAACCGAATCTTCCATAGCTATCTGGATCGGTTTGTGGTCGTTTTCATTGATGATATTCTGGTGTACTCTAAATTTGAGGAAGAGCATGCAGAGCACTTGAGGTTGGTGCTAGAAGTCTTGAAAGAGAGGAAGTTGTATGCCAAGTTGTCAAAGTGTGAGTTCTGGTTGCATGAGGTGAGCTTCTTGGGTCATATCATTTCTGGTGAGGGTATAGTTGTGGATCCAGCCAAGGTTGATGCGGTGTTGCAGTGGGAGAGCCCAAAGTCTGTGACTGAGATCAGGAGTTTCTTCGGGTTGGCTGGTTATTACAGGAGGTTCATTGAAGGGTTCTCTAAGCTAGCCCTTCCATTGACCCGACTGACCTGTAAGGGAAAGGCATTTGTGTGGGATGCAAAGTGTGAAGAGAGCTTCCAAGAGCTAAAGAGGAGGTTGACCACGTCTCGAAGTGTTAGTATTGCACGTGCTGCAGCAACCATTTGTTGTGTATCGCGATGCTTCCAAGATGGGTTTGGGAGGTGTATTGATGCGGGATGGGAAGGTAGTTGCTTATGCGTCCCGGACAGCTTGAGGACACATGAGAAGAACTATCCTACTCATGACTTAGAGTTGGGCTGCGATTGTGTTTTTGTCTTTGAAGATTTGGAGGCACTATCTCTATGGTACTAGATTCGAAGTGTTCGGTGATCACAAGAGTCCAAGTACTTATTTGACCGTAAGGAGCCAATATGAGACAGAGGCGTTGGTTGAGAGTCAAGGACTATGATTTCGGCTTGAACTATCACCCCAAGCAAAGCTAATGTCGTGGTGATGCTTTGAGTCGGAAAACTTTGCATATGTCGGTATGATGGTGAGAGAATTGGAATTGATTGAGCAATTCCGTGACTTGAGTCCTGTTTGTGAGGTGACACCCCGCAGTGTCGAGTTGGGGATGCCGAGGATTGGGAATGACTTCTTGGTTAGTATCAGAGACGCCCAGAAGCTAGATGTGAAACTGGTAGACTTGCTGGTTGCTGGTGAGCAAGCGGCAGAGGGGGATTACAGGTTGGATTCCCAGGGTGTGTTGAGATTCAGAGATAGAATCTGTGTTCCGGATGAAGCTGAGTTGAAGAGGATGATACTTGAGGAGAGCCATAGGAGTAAGTTGAGCATTCATCCAGGTGCTACTAAGATGTATCATGATCTAAAGAAACTGTTTTGGTGGCCTGGTATGAAAAGAGATGTTGCGCAGTTTGTGTACGCGTGTTTGACTTGCCAGAAGTCAAAGATTGAGCATCAGAAGCCTGCGGGGTTGATGCAACCTTTAGAGATTCCGGAATGGAAGTGGGACAACATCTCCATGGATTTTGTGACGGGGTTGCCAAACACCATGAGAGGGTTTGACACTATTTGGGTGATTGTGGATAGGCTAACCAAGTCTGCCCATTTTATTCCTATCAACATCACCTATCCTGTGCCAAAGTTGGCTAGAATTTATATCCAGGTGATTGTGAAACTGCATGGGGTCCCGAAGAGTATTGTGTCGGATAGAGATCCGAGGTTTACATCAGAGTTTTGGGGTAGCTTGCAAGAGGCTTTGGGGTCCAAGCTGAGGTTGAGTTCAGCTTATCATCCTCAGACTGATGGTCAGACAGAGAGAACCATCCAGTCTTTGGAGGATCTTTTGAGAGCTTGTGTGCTGTGTAACACCCCCTTATATTTAAAGCTAATTCAATTAACAAAAATCGGAGTTTTCAAAAACTTTCCACGCACCTCGAAGAGGGTGGTACATTCAATGAAAAAAAAAAACGTCACACATATTTAACAAATTCAAATTCATCAATTGCATAAATGCATAACATAGTCTCATAGTCAAATCCATCTAAAATAACCTCGCTTAGTGTTTCTGATAATCCATCAAATAGATCGCGGACAAATGGAAAATAAACGGAGTTCACATACTCATTACATAATTCAAAATAGGTTCAATACATAACCATAACTAAATAATACTAAGACCCCAACCCCTTATTTACTATCGAGTGACTCAATAAAACCCCAGGGGCACAGCACCATCACTCGGAATCACCTGTTTGTCGCCACGAGAGCAGGCAACAAGAAATGCTAGGGTGAGTCTCTTTACATAAATTATAACAAGTAAGATAGGCATTATAATTAGAAAGCATCTAGGCAACCACAATACACGATAATAGTTGAATCAACCATCAACAATATCTTATGCAAGTATGAGTATATGCATGTGTGCAATATGCATGTGGATCCATAATCATCACCTCATTTGGCCGAAGCCACATCGTCCTACATCCTTCGTCACGTAATGCATATGAAATATGTGACACCATGACAATGCATTAACAACGTTACAATTCATCACCACAATTATTTAATTCACCATTTTTGGCCGAGCCACGTCATCATTCATCATTCACCTCAACTATTACTCATCACCTCATCAATTATGACTCATCACCTCATCAACTATTAATCATCGCCTCATTAATTTATTATTCATCACCTCCTCAACTATTAATCATCACCTCATTAATTTACTTATCACCACTTATCCATTCTTAATTAAATCCTTCCTAAGGACCTAATCACCACCTAGGGACCTTTTCTTCACTTATGGACCATTTTGACACACCAGAATAAATTTAGGAACTTAGGAATTCAACAGCACAAGGTTTTGGAAGACCCCCACTGGAGGCGCGCACACTAGCGCCGTTAGAAGAGAAGGCGCGCAAGATGGCGCGCGGATAGGTCGCTCTAACTCTCAAAGTTTCTGTCCTCCTGGGAGAGGTGTGCGCACGAGGTTACGCGTAGGGACGCGCGCGCAAGATGGCGCGCAGTCTTGATCAAGCCTTGGCCTTCTTGCGCGTAAGTTTGCGCCACACAGCAAGATGGCGCGCAAAGACACCATTTCGGACACAGCGCGCCAAGTTGCCCGGCAAGAATCGCGCCCCCCCTCACACACACACACACACACAGCTTAAGAACCAGGCGCCAAAATGCTAGGCATTTGGCGCCCCCCCCTTCCAACCCATACCCAACACACTTCAAAACCTAATTCCTCCCAACCAAATTATTTCTCACATAACCACACCAACATAGCCTTTGAATTATTAATACTAACCATCACATTTACATGCTCATACTCATATAATCCAATCATCAAACATATAATATGCATTAATTACCACTCATGTTTCCATAGCAACAATCAACATGTCATAACCAAAACAAACATTTCAAACATAAATCAACATGTAAGTAACACAAGTTCACACAACACATCATTCCTAGAATTATTCCTACTACAACACACATCCTACAAGTTATCAAAAATGTAATGGAGATTCCCCTAACCTTTGCAAATTGAAGAATGTAAGTCCTCTATCCTCCAAAAGCCCAAGAAACACCAAAACCATCACCAATTCCAACTTTGAGCTTAAAACCCCATTAATGGCAAAACAACAACAAATAGGAATTAGGGATTGAAACTAACATCAATAGCTAGAGGAGGAAAAATGGAGAAGATTGATACCAAAAAGTCCTCACCTTGAGCCAAGATGGAGAAGTTCTCTCCACTTCTTCTCCTCTTCCTTTCCTTCTTCCTCCCCCATGGTTTCCCCTCCTTTCTCTCCTTTACTCTCTCGGTTCCCTTTCCAGTGCCCCCCTCCCTTTAATTCATTTCCTTCCTTTCATTCATTAATTAATTAACTCTAGGCCCACTCATACCTTTACTTGCACCCTCTCTTTTGCTTTCACACACCCATCCATTAAAAGCCCATAATGCTATCTACACCTCCCATTTCAATTGATTCCACCACTCCCTAATACTTAAACACCTCCTAATAAAATAAAACTCCAATAATTAATCAATTCTAATATTTCTCCACAACTTAATAAATCTACTTAAATAAATGTTGCAAGTCTTAAATAACTTAATTAAATAAATAATTAAATGAATAATTAAATAAATAATTAAATTATTTCGGGCTTACAATTCTCCCCACTTAGAATATTTTCGTCCTCGAAAATCTACGCTAATCTCAACAACGAGATGAATCTATTTCGCACTTAATCTCTTCAAAAACTTACACGATTTACATCCTAACGTTAACCTCGGTACACCCATCTACAACCCTTTCAAAGTTCTATTCTCCTGTCGGTGAAACACTAATGTATGCGTCTACTCCTCCTCATGGATCTCAACCTAATATATTGACTCCACCGCTTAGGTTACATAACTGTGTACTTTCATTCTAAGCATAAATCGCCACTACAGTTCAAGAATGACACACATTTCCAGCAGAGCGCCTCCCCACTTAGCTCTTTGTCCGAACTCTCCTCTCCTGTACTATCTTATATGAACGATTACTATCCCACTCGAAAATCTACGCTAAACTCATGAAATCAACATCCACTCTCCCTATCTCCGCTAACCGTTATCATCCGAGTCTTATTGTACACGCAATGTATCACACACTCTTCCCCTACACTCTTACTCCCCAATTAGGTATTCTAACCTCAGTAGGTCGTTAAAGTCCTACCCGACTACCCAACACCATCTAGTCCGATGCAGGGACACTATACTTCGACAACTTCAATATTTCCGACACTTCCACTCTAACTTAGAGAAATACACTTAGACATTACTCATTTCGACAACTCAGTACTTCAACTTACCCACGCTTTACACAAACACTAACTTCGACTTGCACCTTACCTCAATATCTCTACAACTGTACCATACTAGATTTCGACATATATATATACTTCGACAGACATACTCCTCACTTAGATATTTACACCTATTTCAACAACTCTGCTCTTCGACCATGCTTACAGTTCGACTCATCCATACTTAGTTAACACCACACTTCGATACCTATACACTTCGACACTCACTCATCAATCACCTTTGTATTTATAAAGACAGCAATGAACCGCACCCTTTTTATCTATAAAGACGGTACTAAAATTCAATTCAAAAACAAAGAACGCTAAGTTGCAAACCAAAGACTTTTAAATAACAAAACAAATACACAATTTAAATCACTACACATAACATTTTCTCAATTTCATTTACCTTCTAATCACACAATTCAATTACCACTTTGAACATGTATCAAAATTCCTAACGAAAATTCGGCAGAGTTTCCTCTGAAATATGGACATTCCAAAAATATTTTTACCTGTATAACCAGTCCAGACATCAATTCTTGTTCAAAACTCATTAATTCTCGCACATATATAAAATTTTCGGTTTTCCAAAAGATTTGTAAATTCAACTAACACAGCACTCCATGATCGACATCCATATTCAAGCATAACAATTAAATAATAAATCTTTATGGTTTCGTTCTTAAGTTTCAAACAAACATAATTTCTCAAAATAGCGTTTTTGATTCGAAAATTCACGAAACTCCAATTTTCAAAACCGCTCAAACATAACATAAACAACATTTTAAAATTTCCTAAACGTGAGTACAACTCACCTTTTTGTTTCGAAAGATTTTACCTCGTCAAACCATGAAATTATTGTAAAACCTCGTCATTTTCAAACAACATCAATCCATGACCTAATCGGTCCTAACGCTAAAATCACGCCACATCTCGTAATAAAATTCTAAACAACTTGGAAATGTAATTTAACACAATTCTTGACGTTACGCTCATTCCCAAAAACACAGAATTTTCCAAGTACCGCCTCCTTTTGAAAATTATAGAACTCACAATTTTGTCCAAAAAGGAAAACTATACGTAACTCCAAATCTCTTTATAACACGAACACGTTGCCACACAAAACAATCACTTATTATTTTCAAAATTTAGTTTTCCGACATAAACTCGTGGTTAGAAAAGTCAATCATTTCATCTTTGCCAAAAAGGAGACTATACGCGAATCCTAACCTTAATTGTTATAACCGAGCACCGCATTTCATTTCAAGACATACCGCAAAACAATTTAGCACTAATCAAAATTAAACTCACGTGCATTACGTGAAAAAACATCAACCTATAGCAAAACGTCAATCAAAGGTAACAATATTCACAAGCAATTCTTCGATATTGTCCATCCACTACTCTTAGGCTTATTCACAACTCACTTCATCAACTACACTTAGTCACTTCACCTTTGACTATTACACTTAGGCACACTACACCTAAGAACTCCCTAACCTCGGCCATTACACTTCACAACACCCTCGGTACTACATACTTTGACTCCCACATACTACGTCGCATGCCTATTACATTTCAACACACCTATGGTTAAGCAACTACACTTTAGTTCATATGTAGTCCTATGTACCTAACCTTCCTCTTCCTTCTTTCCTTTGATCCTCATACTATGATCATACTTGAGCCAACTACTAAACACTTTCCTTCACAACTAGTCCAATGCTCATTAAGAACTTCACGAAGATTACAACACCCTTAGGCATACTTAATCTACACCTTTACTTTGTACCAAAACTCTATTTTCAGTCACCCAAGTCTCACTCGATTTATTCCAAACATCATTAATTTATCGCTAGGGTACTACGCCATATCAATCATTTAAATACCAATGCTCCTATCTTACGTCAATCCTTATTTTGACACCTCCTACTATCAAAACCCCAATTCAAACTCAAGCTTCCATAAGGCACCTATTTTTCTAAAAATTAATGGTCAATCATCTTGCACACACCACTCAATCAATCAAGTTGAAATTAGTATATATTCAAAATTTATAGTAATTACGAGTTATTGTCGCCTCTTTCATTGGGGATGAGTGATTGGGGTGATCACCCCTCCTACTCATGCAACCAACTAATTAAGGTCACAAAACTACTTCCTTTCAATTTATAACTAACGCATTAAAAGACTTTTAACGCATGCAGAGTGCGAAGGCATCGTCACGACTTTCACTCCTTTGACTTCGTTAGAACTCTTTAATCACACATCTTAATGATACAAAACAACATCCACGAGCAGACAAAATCAATGGTATAACTACGATTACATACTTCACCACATATACTTCAATAATGCAATATAATTTTCAATCGTAATCTAACACAATTAAGTCACAAGGTACGCTAATTAATGCACAAACCAACAAAATTTACAAGAATAAACAACAACATAATTATGATTTAGAACGAGTACTAAGACTCGAGGTTAACAGACTCGACAACTTGGCCGACGGACCGAATCGCTCTGATACCACTAATGTAACACCCTTTATATTTAAAGCTAATTCAATTAACAAAAATCGGAGTTTTCAAAAACTTTCCACGCACCTCGAAGAGGGTGGTACATTCAATGAAAAAAACGCCACACATATTTAACAAATTCAAATTCATCAATTGCATAAATGCATAACATAGTCTCATAGTCAAATCCATCTAAAATAACTTTGCTTAGTGTTTACGAGAATCCATCAAATAGATCGCAAAGACAAATGGAAAATAAACGGAGTTCACATACTCATTACATAATTCAAAATAGGTTCAATACATAACCATAACTAAATAATACTAAGACCCCAACCCCTGTTACTATCGAGCCGACTCAATAAAACCCGAGGCACAAAGACCATCACTCGGAATCACTGTTTGTCGCCACGAGCAGCGTGCAACAAGAAATGCTAGGGTGAGTCTCTTTACATAAATTATAACAAGTAAGATAGGCATTATAATTAGAAAGCATCTAGGCAACCACAATACACGATAATAGTTGAATCAACCATCAACAATATCTTATGCAAGTATGAGTATATGCATGTGTGCAATATGCATGTGGATCCATAATCATCACCTCATTTGGCCGAAGCCACATCGTCCCTACATCCTTCGTCACGTAATGCATATGAAATATGTGACACCATGACAATGCATTAACAACGTTACAATTCATCACCACAATTATTTAATTCACCATTTTTGGCCGAGCCACGCCATCATTCATCATTCACCTCAACTATTACTCATCACCTCATCAATTATGACTCATCACCTCATCAACTATTAATCATCGCCTCATTAATTTATTATTCATCACCTCCTCAACTATTAATCATCACCTCATTAATTTACTTATCACCACTTATCCATTCTTAATTAAATCCTTCCTAAGGACCTAATCACCACCTAGGACCTTTTCTTCACTTATGGACCATTTTGACACACCGAGAATAAATTTAGGAACTTAGGAATTCAACAAAGACAAGGTTTTGGAAGACCCCATCGAGGCGCGCACACTAGCGCGAGTTAGAGAGCGCGCAAGCAAGATGGCGCGCGATAGGTCGCTCTAACTCTCAAAGTTTCGTCCTCCCGGGAGAGGTGTGCGCACGAGGTTACGCAGCGTAGGGGACGCCAAGCAAGATGGCGCGCAGCCTTGATCAAGCCTTGGCCTTCTTGCGCGTAAGTTTGCGCTACATTGTAGCAAGATGGCGCGCAAAGACACCATTTCGACACAGCGCCAAGTTGCCCAAAGAATCGGCGCCCCCTCGCTGTCACACACACACACAGTTTAAGAACCAGCGCCAAAATGCTAGGCATTTGGCGCCCCTTCCAACCCATACCCAACACACTTCAAAACCTAATTCCTCCCAACCAAATTATTTCTCACATAACCACACCAACATAGCCTTTGAATTATTAATACTAACCATCACATTTACATGCTCATACTCATATAATCCAATCATCAAACATATAATATGCATTAATTACCACTCATGTTTCCATAGCAACAATCAACATGTCATAACCAAAACAAACATTTCAAACATAAATCAACATGTAAGTAACACAAGTTCACACAACACATCATTCCTAGAATTATTCCTACTACTACAACACACATCCTACAAGTTATCAAAAATGTAATGGAGATTCCCTAACCTTTGCAAATTGAAGAATGTAAGTCCTCTATCCTCCAAAAGCCCAAGAAACACCAAAACCATCACCAATTCCAACTTTGAGCTTAAAACCCCATTAATGGCAAAACAACAACAAATAGGAATTAGGGATTGAAACTAACATCAATAGCTAGAGGAGGAAAAATGGAGAAGATTGATACCAAAAAGTCCTCACCTTGAGCCAAGATGGAGAAGTTCTCTCCACTTCTTCTCCTCTTCCTTTCCTTCTTCCTCCCATGGTTTCCCCTCCTTTCTCTCCTTTACTCTCTCGGTTCCCTTTCCAGCCGTCCCCCTCCCTTTAATTCATTTCCTTCCTTTCATTCATTAATTAATTAACTCTAGGCCCACTCATACCTTTACTTGCACCCCTCTCTTTTGCTTTCACACACCCATCCATTAAAAGCCCATAATGCTATCTACACCTCCCATTTCAATTGATTCCACCACTCCCTAATACTTAAACACCTCCTAATAAAATAAAACTCCAATAATTAATCAATTCTAATATTTCTCCACAACTTAATAAATCTACTTAAATAAATGTTGCAAGTCTTAAATAACTTAATTAAATAAATAATTAAATGAATAATTAAATAAATAATTAAATTATTTCGGGGCGTTACATGCTGGAGCAGGGAGGTGCGTGGGATACACATCTTCCACTGATTGAGTTCACTTATAATAACAACTATCACTCGAGCATTGGGATGGCTCCTTTTGAGGCACTGTATGGGCGGAGGTGCAGGACTCCTTTGTGTTGGCATGAGTCCGGGGAGAGTGTGGTTCTTGGACCGGAGTTGGTTAGGGAGACGACTGAGAAGGTGAAAATGATCAGAGAGAAAATGAAAGAGTCCCAGAGCCGACAGAAAAGTTATCACGATAAGAGGAGGAAGGACTTGGAGTTTCAGGCTGGTGAGCATGTGTTCTTGAGGGTCACGCCTACGACTGGTGTTGGGCGTGCTCTGAAGGCAAAGAAGTTGACTCCAAGGTTTATTGGGCCGTACCAGATCACTGAGAGGGTTGGAAAGGTTGCTTATAGGGTGGCTTTGCCGCCTAATCTTTCGAACTTGCACGACGTTTTTCACGTGTCACAGCTTCAGAAGTATATTCCAGACCCGTCTCATGTGATCCACATGGATGATGTGGAGGTACGTGAGAACCTCACTGTGGAGACTATGCCAGTGAGGATTGAGGATAGGGAAGTGAAGGTGTTGAGAAGGAAAGACATTGCCTTGGTCAAGGTGGTGTGGCTGGGAGCTGCTGGTGAGAGTATGACTTGGGAGCTGGAAAGCAAGATGCGGGAGTCCTATCCAGAGTTATTTGACTCAGGTATGAATTTCGAGGACGAAATCTCCTAAGTGGGGGAGAGTTGTAACACCCCAAATAATTTAATTAAGAAATTGATTAAATTGTTTAAGTGTTGCACTAATTTTTTAATTATATTAAATTATAATATGATGTTTATAATTTAGTATTTATTTTAATTGAAGGGGATGGTAGAAGAAATGGAGAAGGGGTGTAAAAAGGGCCCAAGGTGCGCTTGGCCCAATATACATATAGCCAAAAGTAGAATTTTCTCTCATTTGTGAAGAGAGAAAGAAAGTTGCGAAGGAGAGAAGAGAGAGGAGAGAGAGAGAACTCTACAAGAAACCCTAGGAGAAGAGGAAGAGAAGAAGAATTCGTGACTTGAAGGCTTGGATTGTTGCAGTGGTTTTGTTCGTGACTCCATTTCGGTTCTTCTCTACGGTTAATTTGAGGTAAGGGGAGTCTCACTCTATAATAGAGGAGATAATACGTTTTATGTAGGTCATAGGTTCCTATTTGATGTTATTTGATCATTGAATGAAGGATTAAATCATTGAATTTGATGAATTGTATGATGAAATCGAGTTAGGGCTTAAGTTAGGGTTTATAACATGAAATTTTGTGATTTGTGGTGTGTTTGATGATTGAGCATGCAATTGATTGTTTGATTATGAAATTAAGAGTGTTAGAATGATTATTGAGTGAATTGATTTGGAAGAATTTGAGAAAATTGGGATTTTGGGGTTTGGGGCGCCAATGTGCTAGGATTCTGGCGCCCTGTGTACTGTAGCAGGGAGTGTTGGTGTTGTGTTGCTGTGCAGGGCGCCAATTTCCTAGAGAAATGGCGCCTGTGTCACTGTAGCAGTGACTGGGTGAGTGTGTTTGCTGTCTGGGCGCCAGAATGTGGGTATTTTGGGGCCCGGGGAGTGAAACTTGTATTTCTGGGCACATTTTCTCGTGCCAAACTTTGTATTCACCTGCCAACTTTCAATTTTAAGTGTTTTGGCTCGAGTGGTTTTCTCTGTTGCAGTGTGTTATTTTGAAAATGTCCCGGTGGGGCTTGTTTTGTGTGTGTTTTGGGGCCCGGGAGTGAAACTTGTATTTCTCGAGCACATTTTCTCGTGCTAAATTTTGTATTCACCGCCAACTTTCAATTTTAAGTGTTTTGGCTCGAGTGGTTTTCTGTTGCGGTTTTATTTTGAAAATGTCCTGGGGCTAGTTTTGTGTGTGTAAATGGGGTGGGAGAGTGAAACTTGTATTTCGAACATAT
The DNA here is from genome assembly GCA_020916435.1 of Oxytropis ochrocephala. NCBI lineage: Eukaryota > Viridiplantae > Streptophyta > Magnoliopsida > Fabales > Fabaceae > Oxytropis > Oxytropis ochrocephala. The sequence goes on from CM037090.1 coordinate 82,088,017, forward strand.
TTTACCGTGCCATACTTTGTATTTACCTGCCCAAAAACCTTTTTAAACATTTTGGCTCGGGTGGTCTTTGGTTTGAAGGTGTTGGATGTCTTTGGAGTCGCAGGGGGCGCTAAATCGTGCGCCTTGCCAGGCGCCTAGTCTGCCGCTCGTGTGAGGCGTGTGCGAAATCGTGGTTCGAGTTTGTGTCTAGGTCTGTGTTGCCTGTGGGGCGCCAGACAGCTAGAAAAGTGGCGCCCGTGGTGTGTTGCCACGGGCGCCAAATGCCGAAGCTTCGCGCGCTAGTCTTTGTGTTGCACCGGGGCGCTGAATGTGGGGAAAATGGCGCCTAGTGCTGCCAAGTGCTTAAGAGTGTGCTGTTTTGGTCCCTAGGCGACAGTTGGGTCCCTAGATGATTGTTTGGTCCTAAATGGTGGTTTAGGTCCTTGAGTGAGGTTGAGTACTCTAGAGGGGATTAGTCCTTGGGACTTAATGGTGTTGAGAGTATACAATGAGGTGACTGAGCATGCCATGAGGGCATGGGCCGGAGGGCCAAGCCATGGGGGCTATAAAGTGAGATTGAATACTGAGGTAAGAGTTAAGGCGTGTATTGAGCTGTTTGAGATTGTGTTTGTGTTGTACATGGAGTCTCATGCATACATTCGGCTGCGGTCGTAGAGCTTATAAAATGATTATGAAGCCTGAGGGCGGCCGGAGGGCCTTATAAAATGATTGTGAAGCCTGAGGGCGGCCGGAGGGCCTTATAAAATGATTGTGAAGCCTGAGGGCGGCCGGAGGGCCAGAGTCATGAGGACTCCATTATTGATGAGAATGCCGGAGGGCAAATGGTACCACATGCATACTTACATTGCATACATTCTCATTAGTGCATGAATATTGTTGAGTGATGATTGGTGTGTTTGAGTATGTTGTGAACTATGAATATATATATATATATATTGCTTATTATCACTTTTATTATATAGTTCGAGACTCACCCTTTCTGTTGTTGTTTACCACAGGTAGTCATGAGTGAGGGCTTTCTACCTTCACTACTCCCCGAGTCGGTCTGCTCTGATACGTAGCACCTAGGGGTTGGGGTTATGAACTATAGTTGTCTTGTTTTGCTCTCTGTTGAGCCTTCTATGTATTGTTTTGAGACTGCTGAAATTATTCTGTTGAGATCATGAGTATTTTCCGCTGCATTATGGGAAACTATAGTTCCACGAGTTTATTTGCTGGTGTTACGTATTTCGATTATGTTGTGATATGAATTAACTGTTGAGTGTTTTAAGAGAGAGGTGTGACGCTCCATTTCATTGAAGAATGATTTATGTTATACTATTAGTGTGCTGAATGACTATGGCTAAATTGTGGTTCGCCACTAAGGTCAGAATTTCTTTCGCTGGTGTATTTACAAGGGCATCACTGAGAGCCTTGCAAAGGAGGTCAATGCCTGTTGCAAGTAGTATCAGTTACCTGAGTAATCCCATAGTCAATCAGTCCACTATTTTATAACACACTAAACCAAAAGATGATCAGGAATGATTTTTATATACTCTGATTTTTGATTTAAATTACCGGGTAGAAATGGGGTGTTACACTCCCCAAGCAGGAGACCGCCTCGGCTAAACTACACTACACTACAGGTACAAATATCTACATTCTACAATAAAATAAACTACTCGGGATTAACCTTATGCAGAAGGAAAGCTTGAGATAGCCCGATCTTTGTTCGACGAAAATATGATCTCGTGCGGTGGTTCTGAACTCGGACGGTGGTCGGAAGTTTCTCTCTCAAGGGTTTTGCGATGTTTCTCTCTCTAACGCTTCGCTCAAAGTCTCAAATGAGGGGAATTATCTCTCCTTGACTCTTATATATGCCTCCTCCTCGCACCTACAACGAAGGGTCACTCCCATCAATGAGCCTGCCCGACATCTTTAAAGACACGTCTGTCAAGGCACGCCTCGAATAGATCAAACGACGCGCCACTCCTTGGGGGGCCACTGTTCTGATATTGGGACAGCCCAATATCTCGGTCTAAGGAAGTCCATTTGCTACCCAGCATTATCCGCTCCGCCGTCCTCCGGCCGACTTCCAGGATCTCCCCTCCTGATCCGACGGCTACGGTACATCTCTTCGCTCTATAAATAGAGGTCCTCTCCTCTACCCCGGTACGCCTAGCTCATTTACTGCTTTCCTTTCTCTCTCCTCTCTCCCTCTCTCTCTTATCCCATGCTAGTCTGATTGTATCCGATCACATACTGACTTGAGCGTCGAAGTGTCTTGCAGGTACCCCCCACCCGACGTGGACGCACTCGGCGCGTCGAAGCCCGAGCTCAAGATCTTTGCCAACGAACTAAGGGAGGTGAATTCTGGAACAATACCCGAGTACCCCTGGCCAAGAAGCCAAAAATACAAGAGGAACTGAGTTACTTAGTAGGAAAGAAGCCAAAAATACAAGAGGAACCTGAGTTACTTAGTGAGGAAGATACTGAGGAAGATGAGGAAGCAAGGCAAGCAGTGAAAAATATTGACAAGGAAGTGGATAAAGATGATTCTGAGTCAATGGAGGATAATGAAAATGAAGATGATGGAAGTGCAAGCATGGAGGCAAGTGCAAGGAAGAAGTATAAGATCAGAAATAAATCAACAAATCAACCTCAACCACAATCACCCACATCACAACAACAATCCAATATCCCTTCACCACCACAACAAAAATCCCCCACCACTCACCAATCACCCCTTCAATCATCACCACAAAGCCAAAAATCACCTACACCTCAACCACAAAAACAACACACCCCTCCACCAGCAACAAGTCCACAAACAGAGAAAACAATCCCATTCACTAGAGAAGCTACCCCATTACCATTTCAATCTCCACAAGAGAAATCTCCCAACCCTACCATAGAATCAGCTAAGAGCCAACTAACCCTGATATTGAAAAAGAAAATTTGCAGGTCATTGAAGAAGAACCTGAGAAAGAAGGAGAAAAGTTCAGTTCTGAAGAGGAAGTCCAAGGAGAGCCAAAGAAAAAAGCTACTGGTGTGCCAACACCTAGTGCAGGAGCATCAAAGAAGCAATACAAGGTGATGGCAACCAGTCCTGCAGCAACAATCTCTACAGTATTGAAGGCTTTGGTAGAGAAAAGGAGAAATTGGGATACACAACTACTGTCATTGACCCAACTCCTCCAAACCAAAGCCAAAGAAAATGAGAGCCAAGCATGTTCCTGCTATGAGGGTCAGTCCTCGATTCAAGAAGAAATAGTAAAAGGAACCTTTTAGTGTTGTTTCAATATTATTATATGCTTAACTGTTTTATTTACTGTTTTAAAGAACTATGTGTTAAAGTTTTAGTTATGTTTAAAGTACTTTTGGATGAACAATCTCCCCACTTTTGAAACTCTGTTTATTTTCTCAACTTAGAGCAGTGAGGACACTGCTCATCTTTAAGTTGGGGGGGGGGGGAAGTATTATATGTTATATGTGATATGTATTCAGTACTGATATATGAGAAGTATATGTTATGTGTTTAGATATGTGTTTAAGTAAGAAGTAATGTGTTAGTGTCATGTGAATATGTGTTTAAGTAAGTTATTATGTGTTGAAGTAATGTGTTAGTATCATGTGAATATGCAGCGGTAGTTATATTCTAGTCTAGTTTTTAGATGTACTTAACAAAGCATGTGATAGCATGATAATTTGTTACAAAAAGTGGTAGATTGAGTACATCTAATATGTGAGACTTAAATGATTTTTGAAGCATGATCAACTCATAGTATTTTTGAGAAAAAAAAATTCAAAGTGTATCAGTGAGCCAAGTTTTAATTATGAAAAAGGAAAAGAGAAGCCTTATTTTCTAGAAATGATCAGTTTTATAAATTCTTTGACACATCAAAACTGAGTTTTTGAAAAGAACCATGCTAAATGGAAAGCTATCTAAGGTTAAGGAATTTTTGGAAAACTAAGGTCAAAATTAGATTTTTACTAAAAAGATAGAAGAGCATAAAGAATTAAGTTTGGGGGAAATTCCATGAATACAAAGGCAAAAGTATGGGAGCTTGGAGAGTCAATGCCATAGGGTGTCAAAAATACTCAAGTGTCAAAATGTTTCAAAAAGCTACACTTGCCTGAGTCATATAACTGAACCTGTCCTTTAAGTGAAATTGGTTTGAAAAATGAACAAAGTTCAAAAAGAAAAGAAAAGAAACCAAAGAAAAAAATCAAATGCATGTGGAGGTCTGTGAGGAGGGCAGTGTACGCTACAAAAAAAATACTCAAGAGTTTACAAAGTAGCTACACAAAGTGTACCAACACTGCCTACATCAAATGCACCTACACTAAAATAAGGTGTACTAACACTCCAGAAAAATGATGTATTTGCACTCACTGCATTACATCAACAAAAAGCAAACACCAAAAATAGAAATAAGGCATTGGCTCAACAATTTAAAATACCAAAGCCCTTTGTTGTGCTTAAGAGTCCCCCAAATCTTGAGGAAATTGTTAGTCTTGTCAATATTTTGAAATATCTCTAGAGGTGACCAAAAGTGTTCCACATTTTTCAAAAGCTGAGGAAAAACATTTTATTTAGTTGTGGAACCAATTGATACTTAGTGGGACACACACTCACACAAATGAATTTTTATAACTCTGGATGTTTTAAGAAAGCAAAGGCATAGAAAAATTCCTGAAAAATGAGGCTCATAAAAGTATACACTTCAACCACTCTTTTTGAAAAGCATGAGTTGAGATATCTTCATAATTAGAGTAGTCTTGTATTTGTTTCTTTTGTCGTTGCTTGAGGACAAGCAACAATTTAAGTTTGGGGGTGTGATAACTCTATTTTATATAGAGTTATTCATACAATTAAACTTAGATTATTGTTTATTTTCAAGTAAATTAATAAGTAAATATAGCTTATAATTGAAGAAACAACATTTTTAGGATTCAAATAGATTAGGACTATGAATTAGGCAAAATGCATATGTCTTGTTAGATTTGATGTTTTATTCAGTGCATCTACTTCAAGTGTACACACACTTCCTGCACTAGGAGTGCCTACACTGCCTACACCTGCTAAACGAGCACTTTGCATGAAAACAACCAAGGACCAATTTGATGCTTCAACACTTGATATGTGACGTCATGCCTAGTCATATGGAGCAGATCCACTTGCAGAATTCGACGCCTACTTTGAAAGACAAGTTGAGAAGGTCACTTACTCAAGGACATGTGACACTTCTTTATTGGACCACCCCATGTGAACTTCATGCAAAAGAGAAACTTGCTTGATGAGAGGTCTACAAGTAACTATGGTTACTGATCTCAGTTACAAATTCGCGCCAAAAGAAACCCTCCTAGGGAGGAAAGCTCACTTCCCTATAAATAGAGACCTTTTTTCATATGAAAAACAACCTTCATCCAAGTTCTTAAAGGATCACTTATTTTTGTTGTAGTTGTAATTTAGTTTTAGTTTCCATTAAGTTTTTGAAGAGAAGGAATGTAAGGAAGTGCTCGACAACCACTCCCGTCACTTCTACTTGGAGGAAACTTGTGTAAGGCATTAGTATTGTACTTCAACTTGGGAATCTCATGCAAAATATCTCTCCTTTGTGTAATCTCTATCCTTTTGAGTTCTTTTGTAATATTACTCATTTGATTATGTTCTTTGCAAATTTTCTCTATTATATAATGAGTAATATGAGCTAAATTCCTTTAGTTGAGATGTTCTAGCGTTTTAATGAACTTCTAAGTAAGTAAATGTGGGTTATGTAGTGTGTGAATTTTAACTCTTGTGTAATACTTCTTTCAAAGCTTATTCTGAACTTGATCACTTTAGAATAGGTAGACTTGTAACAGCAGACATGAGTTACATTTATGAAATCAAGAGTTGATAAGAATGAGTGTTTGTAATAAAATCTTTGTTAGACTAGTTTTAATGAATATTGTTAAAACCATGCAAGTCCTAGACATAGGATAACATAGTTATTAGGGTGACACAGTGGATGCTTAAGGACTAGTGAACCAATTTAGCATGCCTAGACATAAGAATGAGTGTTTGTAATAATATATTCATTGTCAACACTATCAAAAATATCACTCTCAATATAGGTAACCAAACAATCATTCATCCATTCATCTCCAATACAATTGCGCAGTCCATTCTTCACTAAACTAGTCTACAATTCACAAACTGTCAAACTGCATAAAAACTAAAAAGTATTGAATAATAAAAGTAAAGCAAATGCATTTTAATATAATACAAGTAAACCAACCGATTGATAATAGTAATACTAAAATAAGAGAGGATATGTGAACATACCTTTTCAAATTGAGTGAAGTGAGTCGCTGGTGGTGAAATGAGTGGGAACCGAGAGAGGAGAAGAGACAAAGCTATGGGAACTGGGGACCGAGAGAGGAAGAGTCGGAGGGAATTTTACGGTAGAATATATGTGGGCTTGAACCAAATGAATTTGGGCCTTGTATATTAGTGGGGTGGGGTCAAACATTATTTATTAGGGGCAGAGTGAGATTTGTTGGGTATTTAGTAAATAATTTTTTTTTTCTGGTGGGGTCACTTGCCCCCAGTATCCTCTACCTCCATCCGCCTCTGGACACACTCAGTGTACACTCTAAACTCTACAAAGCTTTACATAATCCTTGTGGGTTCGACCTTTTCTTATCATTATATTACTTGTGTGACTATGTATACTTGCATACTATTTTCCACACCAGGAAGACCCATCAGAAGAGGAGGAAGTAGTAGGTCTTGGAATATCTGGAAACTGAGGGAATGGATCAAGTTCTGGAGTGGAAAGAGTGGGAGCAAGTGTGGTCATCCCATGCTACAGTATCCAGTTCTGATACTTCTCATCTCGAGCAGTTGGGGCTCTTTGACCTTGCTGAAGACTAGCTTGACCCTCAAGAACACTCTTCAACAGAGCCTTCATTCTTCTCATGATTTTCTCCATCTTAGACATGCAAGACACAAGAGCTTCAGGTTCAACAGGATTTTCTCTTTAGATTTCTCAACAACTTTCTCATTTGAAGCACCACAAGGTTGGCATACATTGAATAAAGAGGAATCTAGAGACCCAAATTTGGATGGCATGTCAGAAGGGTGAGATTTAATGTTAGTGGAAAGGTATACGAGGTTGAGGTGTATCATTTATGGGTGAATATTTTAGGTTCAGAAATTGATTGATGTTGGAGGAGGTTATGGTATTGCGGGTTTTGAGTGGGGAAGGAATACCGTGTTCTAGGTTGATTGCAGCTAAGAGTTGATCTAGGTTATGTGAGGTGGTACGTCAGACAGTGAGAATAAGTGATGGTTCTTGTGGAGGAGGTGTGGTTATTGGAAGAACTTGAGGTAAGAAGGGTGGTGTTGATAAGGGTTGGCATATGAATGGTGAGAATGGTGAGAATGGGGGTTTGAAATGATTGGTGAATGATGAGTTCCTTGTAGAATCTCCCCCTGAGGTGATGCTGGGATTGGTTAGGTTAAGGATTCAGATATACTAGCATTGTCACCTAGCTCTTCTCGTATTAGATCATCCTTCTCTGCATCTGTTTCCTCAATCTCAGTAGCTTCTTCAACCTTTGATGCTTCTTTAACCTCTTGATCAGGTTCTTCAATGGCTTCCACATTGATGTCCAATGGTGAAATGTCTTGAAGCACCACTGTTCTCTCATAGCCATTCTCACTAGAAGAGTTGAGGTTAAGTTCATTAGCCTTCTCTCTTGTTTCTTCACCACCAACAACCTTCTCTGGTGTGATGTAGCCCACTTCTTCAGCAACTGCAGCTGTTTCTTCTTCTTCTACCATTTGTGCTAGATTGCTTGTTGCTTCTTTATCAGCAACTCGCCAAACTTTTCTCTCCTTTGTTCTGACGAAGAACTTCAAAGGAGGATCTCTTATCAATGCTGAGAAGGAACTCCTAGAGTTTGCTGGTTGCTCTGTGAGGGTTTTCTCATCATCAGAGTTCTCTGATGCATCTTTCTCTTGAGAGAGACCCTTGTCTTGAGATTTTTCTTTATCCTCAGAAGCACTCTTCTCTTAGAGGCTTCTTTCTCAGTATTCTCCTCTTGATTCTGAACCTTCTCAGGTTCTTCCACTTCATTCTCTTGCCCTTCTCTAGGTCAATTTCCATTTCATCTTGACTCTTCTAATGACTCTTCTTTTCTTGACTCTTCTCATGTTGAATCTTCTCATGACTTTTCCGAGGTTGACTCTTCTCATGACTCTTCTGAGGTTAATTTTTCTCATGATGACCCTTCTCATCATGACTCTTCTCAAGTTGAGTCTTCTCATGATGACCCTTCTCATCATGACTCTTCTTATTTTGACTCTTCTCATGATAATCCTTCTGAAGTTTACCTATTTGGTCTTGTCTTTTGATCATGTCAAGGGAGGTCTCTTTCTATGTTTCTCTTTGGTCAACTCTTTATGTCAAGGGAGGTCCCTTCCCATATGTTGTTTCTTATAACCAGATATCTTCTTGGGAATTGGCTAACAGTTCTCGTTCTTATGTTTCACTCAAGAAGAGACATTAGTAACATATGAGATCAGAGAAATTAAGATTCTCAGATATGATCACTACAAGAATAATTAGAATTTTCGGGCAGAACTTTCCAGCGGATTTTAATACCTCGGAAAATTTCCTGCGGATTTTAGTAGTTCCGGCGGTTTAATCCGTCGTAAAGTTTCCGGCGGAATTTTGGGTTTTTCCAGGGTAATTACCGGCCGATTTTTTAATAAAAATAAAAAATTAACGTTTCCAGCGGATTTTTTTATCATTTCCGGCGGATTTTTTAGAAAAAAAAATTAAAAAATTCGCCGGAAACATTTCCGACGGATTTTTGACGTTTTCAGCAGATTTTTTTCATAATTTTATTTTTAAAAATAAAAAAATCAGCTGGAAACATTAAAAATCCGTCGGAATTGTTCGAAAATGCCTATAAGTAAAACTTTCTCCTACAGTCTTCTCATTTTCTCATTCCACTATTCCTTCTCATTCTCTTTCACATTATCCATATCTTATCTTTCTTCTTCTTTCTCATACTCTTCAACCTCCGTAAATTTCTCAACATATCTCTCTCTTCTAAATTTCCCATTTCATTTTTCCTTCTTACTGACTCATTCATATTTTCTCTTTACTTATTCATTTTCATTATCCATATTTTTTCTTCCTTCTAATTTTCATGACTTATAATTAACTAAATACTTCCATTTATTTTAATAAAAAATTAAAAAAATCAAATATGAAACACCTAAAAAATACTCAACAATAGGGGTCAAATTCCACTCCCCATTGTGACCAACAAGATGACACACCTTAAAAATAAAAATAATTTAAAAAAAAATTCTGATTTTAAAAATAGGGGTCAATAATTTCTTTTTTCTAAAAAAATATATTCGCGCGTTTGCGGCGGATTTAATGGTATTTGCGGTGGAATTTTGAATTTTCCGCCAACATTTCCAGTGGATTTTAGGCCATTTGCGGCGGATTTATCAACAAAAAAAAATCCGCGCGTTTGCGGCGGATTTATTGGACTTTGTAGTGGATTTTTGAATTTTCCACCAACATTTCCGGCAAATTCTAGGCCATTTGTGGCGGATTTATCAACAAAAAAATATATATATCCGCGCGTTTGCGGCGGATTTATTGGACTTTGTGGCGTAATTTATTTAAATAGTGATTTCAAGAGGGGTTGAAGTTGCTGTGAACATCTTCCTTGGTCCCAAACGGAGCATTGAAGCCCAGAATTTGGGAGAAGGCACGAGCTCGAAAGAGTAGGGTTCGAAGTTGCTTGGTACTTCTTCCTCTGGCTCAGGAGGAGCAAGTTGGGGTCGCTGTGGACTTTGATACGCTCCCTGACTGAGCATTTAAGCTCGAATGAGGGAGGCCATGTGCTTTTTTTCTTGACGGCCTCGCCTTATACCGTCGTCTGCCGAGTGGCTAGCTCGGTCGGACTCAGGTGAGAGGGGCGTTGCGATAAGTTGGGAGCTGGTGTCGCCGTGTGTCCTGTATGTTAGGAAAACAGAAATATTTGAAATAGTGATTTCATTCAAGGAAATATATGGTCCGAGTTGGTTACATCGTATTTAGTAAGTAAATGATCAACTGTAGTAGATTCTGAGTTTGGTTGTGTTCCACGTTCTGGGAATTGGCTCTTTGGATAAGGTTTCTTGCTAATAGGCCCCCTTGCCGGTCTTGGACACCACACGATAAGAGCCTTCCCAGTTTGGCACAAGTTTACCTTCTCGGGCATTCTTGTTCCCCATGTCGGCACGTCTGAGCACAAGGTCTCCAACGTTTAACTCTTGGGTGACGAATTTCTGGTTGTAGCGGCGCGCAATTCGTGCCTTAACAACGGCTTCGCCAACTGTGCTTTACCTCGGACCACTTGGACTAGGTCGAGCTCTTCTCAAGCGGCTTTGTCGTTTTCTTCCCTATTGAGAGGGTACAGAGTTCTCCATGTGGATTCTCTGACTTCCACAGGGATGACAGCCTCGGCGTCGTATGTTAGCCTGAAAGGTGTTTCACCGGTAGTAGAATGCGGCGTCGTCCAATATGCCCAAAGGACATATGGTAGTTCGTCGGGCCAAGCTCCTTTTCCCCCCATTAACCTCTTCTTCAATCCTTTGAGCATTACCCTATTGGCTGCCTCTCCCTGCCCGTTAGTTTGAGGGCGCTAAACAGAAGTGAAGTGTCGTTTTATTTTCAGATCTGTCAACAACTTTCGGAACCCTTTGTCGGCGAGCTGTGTGCCGTTGTTAGTGATTATGAGGGTCGGTATCCCGAATCTGCTTAAGAAGTTTTTTGACGAACTTGACGCAGTCCAAAGGTTGGAAAGGTGGAGGCCGAGGAGTAGGGCTTTTACCCTGAACCTCGTAAAAATCACGGTGTACTCCTTTCCCTTGTGTTTACATTGCATTTCCTTTATATTTGTTAATTGTCATTGCATTTGATATTATTCTCCTTAGCTTTCATTATCACTGTAATTGTTTCTGCCATTGTTATAGCTTGCTTAGTTGTTGCTCTGCTGTTGTTTGGGAGGAGTATTCTGAGGAGAGAAGTCGCCCTATTTCCCAATGACATGTTTCTCCTGATCCTCTATGACTGGTTCATCTTCACCAGCCAGCATTGAAAAGTCGTTCCATTCTGCTGCACCGACCATTTTATCTGCAGAAAAAAATGAAGATGGTTAAAAATTTGCAAGATGAAGTAGCGGCCTAATTACTTAAATAACGAGAAGCTAAAGTAAAAAAGGCAAGGCAAGAAGCCACCCACCTAGGGCGTTCTTAATATGACGCTCGCCCCTAGCGTCCACCAGAGGTTGAATATGAATTTCCCCCTTTGGGTCAAGGGGGAGAAGCGATGCTATCTTCTGCAGTATACAGAGCGTCTTAAGGTCCATCTTGCGCAAGTCATTTTTCTTTAAAAGATATTGGCTGGCCTTTTTGTCGTAATGTTCTGAGGACCACATGACTGGGAAACATGAATCGCCCACGGAACCATCGTCCTTAACAGTGGCGATGGTCCTACCAGACTCTTCGGTAAAGGGAACGACCCATAAATAACTCTTCTTCCAGCCCTGTGGCAAAGAGTCGGAGTATGGCACGAAAAACTTATATGAAGCATGATTCTTTAAGCTCAGTTGCTCTTTCCTTTTCATATTGGTTCCCCTCTCTTCTAGCCAGCTCAGCTCAAATATGGTAAATAAGACCTTAAGTGAGATCGGCCGGTTGAGCTGCTGCAACAGGACCTCAAACCCCTTCATGAACACCCACGCATTCAGATGCAATTACGAAGGGGCGACGCTTAAGTAACAGGGAACTTGCCATTGAAACCTGGTATACAGCGGCAATATCCCCATCTTGACAAATACTAGGTGGTACATGGTGAACGTCAAATCAGTCGACCAATTGGCTATATGCTCGCCCAGTCTCATGTCGTGCACCGCCCAGCCCGAGCTATTTCTGAAGTGTGTCGTGAGAACGGGCTCCTCATAACTCCCCTTGCGAATCGAACTTTGAGTAGACCTAAGCCTTTCGGATACCCAAGACATATCAGATATATCCCGCTCGAGGACGACCTCCCCTTGGTTCTCTCGACCGACCTCATCCTCTTGAACCCTTTGGCTGTCTTGAACCACCTCTGCATGGTCCCACTCCTCTTCTTGTTTAACATCCACGTGCTCCTCTTCCACTCCTTCAACGTCCACATGGTTGATAGGATCTTCCTCACGCGAGAGAACGTGCTGCACCGGTGGCGGCATTTGATTCGAATGAGTTAAAGTCTCGGTCAAGGTAGAGGAATCCCCAGAGCTAGATGAGGTCGAGTCGCTCGAGGACGACTCTGACCTAGCAGTCTTGGTGGTAGAATGGCTTGGAGCGGCCATGTGTTTGGCGAGCAAAATCAGAGGACTCCCAGCTTGCGGGCGGTCTTCTTTGTTCGCGCCAATATACACCTGTGGAGAGGGAAGGAAATGTCAGGAACCTAGTGATGCCTCGAGGGTAAGGGGGACGTGGTCGACCCCACGCCTGACACCCGTCCACAAAAACGCGAAGGACGGGCTAAAAAGAAAAAACAGCAATGCTACACTACAAGAGCGGTCGGGAATTACCTAAAAAATGCTCTACACCGATCGGGCTGGTCGCTAGTAGACGCAAATGAGGAGAAGAGCGCTAGCCTTATATAGTGGACCAACCAGCGTGTTGGGCCAAAGGTGAAGCGACGTGACTCTTCGCGCCTCACCATAACTCCCATCATCGAAGTAATGGACAGTAGCGACTTGGGAATCCCAAACGTCACCTCGAAAAACATGAAAGTCATTTCAGCAGTCACATCATTAATGACAGGAAGTCAGTAATAAATGTCATAAATGCCACAACTGTCAGTATGGTGCGATCGCCATAGAGTCTTTGGCAGGCCGGTCCCGTGCGGCCAGGCAGAGGGCAACGACTTTAAGCCTTAACCCGCCCACAGGCGACTTAGGCTTGGGGGCAATTGTTTCGGACTGGGCTAGAGGCCCAGCGCGGCCCAACCAGCGGTGTGTCCTGCAAGAAGCGCGCAGTATGCGCTAAGATCTCAACGGCCCGAGTGCATGGCAGACAGGCAGTATAAATAGGCTCCATAGCCCAATAAATAGAAACACTATCTACACCCTTTGTGATCCTACCCGATCGTACACCTCTGACTTGAGCGTCGGAGTGTCTTTGCAGGTACCACCCACATGCAACCAAGACCCAGGTCCATCCACCAAACGACCGGGCCAAGCAATTTAAACATCAGGAAACACTTTATTGATCATGTACGATCAATATGTAAATGTGATCAAAGAGTTAGATTATTCCAGATGTATTGACAGCGTAGTTGATGATATGATTATGGGATTAGACGATTGATGAGTTGGTAGCCCTTGTTGCAAAACCCTGCATTCATCTCTAATCTTATCACTTGATTAAAATTGATATGATATTTACTTGATTGATCTACTCCACTAATCGGTTAACCTGTGCATAGTGTTATGCACCGGTAAAAAACACTAGTTTATTTTATGATAGGGAAATACGAAACAAAAGGTTAGATAAAAGAATGCATGAGATAGGTTTAAGAAATTTGATTAAAATTCCATATCATAATAATTGTTATTATTATTTGATTTGGTAAATTATTGTTTCTACGATGATTAGAAGCTACAAATTCTAGTGAAATTTGTGAGTGTGACATGCCATATTGAGAGGAATAGGTGGATCTGAGAAAACCCCGGTAGAGATTTGATCGAAGACGAACTTGTTAGCTGCCTCTGTGAAATGGGTTCCATCCCATATCACTCTAGCAAATGGTCTATCACACAACCCAACAGAAATATTATTACCATTTACTTTTATGGTTCCTCCACATGGAGCATTATCGCTGTAGTTGTACTTCCCTCCATAGCCACAACATGCAACGAGTGGAAACTCAAAACCTACACATAGATAGGTTAACAAGCCAATCAATTAATAATTATGTGCTGTGTTTGTCAAGGACTATATATATATATATATATTGACATTGCTCACCGTATTTCTTTGGGTTGCGGAAAAGAGAGTACTTAGGAGTGTAGATATCTACATATGTGATTGCAGCTAGAGGAAGTTCCTCACGGAGTTGAGCTAAGGCTTCCTTCAACTTTAGATTGAAATATTGACATACTTCATTGTATTTCTTTGCACAACCATAGTTATCCTTTTCAGCGGATGGAAAATTCGTCAAAAATAATGGGAGACAACCAGCTGGTCCTGTGCTCTGTATCCAAAATGATCTAGCCCCTAAACTGTATATGTTCTGGATTGCCAAGTATCATCAATTTAGAACAATAAATTTGAAAATTTGGCTGCTTAGGTCTATTTCAGAGGGGTTGTAGGGAATTATAAAATATATCTAAAAATAATTAAATGTAATTCAAATTTTAATACATCATCTATCATGTTATTCTTTCCATTTTTAAAAATTTTAATACATCATCTATATGGATTTAGCTTTCCAAAACTCTTTCCTCCAAAACCTATGAAACCTATACCTTTCATCTAAAATATCCTTATATACATATTCTTCTTGCGACTCGAATTATCACCCAGAATCAGACCGCTCGCTCACAAGATATTCTTCTTGCGAGTCCTCTGGTTCCCGCAGGTCAAGAAGCCAATCATGGAATTCGTACGATGAGTTAGACAACTATCGTAATGGTGAAATCAGAGACGTCTCCCAGCAGTCAAAGAAGCACAAACCCGAACGGCGCAGAGGGCAGTCATCTCAGATCCCACCGTTATATGGTCAACCGGTCGGCGGAGGATTCTACGGAGTGCCAACCAATGAGGCATTCCTCACTCAGCAGCTGTTTGGATCGGGTGAAATCACGATCGGCCATGGACCATTTTCGAAGGAAATCCGACGTACCGCATCCCGAAGGATCTGCGGAAGCCGCCCAATTTGAATAAGTTTGATGGTCGCGGAGACCCAGATAAGCACATCAGGTACTTCAACAACTACTGCAGTTACAGGGAGTTGGGCTCAACGATGAAGTGTTGGCTTTTCCCCCATTCGCTCGACGACCGAGCGTTGGAATGGTGGGAATCTCTACGACCCAGCACCATCTCATATTGGGAAAGCTTGGTCGGAGTATTCCCGGCCAATTACACGGCCAATCGTTGCCAATACCGGTACGAGGAGCACTTGGACACGATCGTTCAAGGCGATAATAAGTCATTGAGGCAGTATATAGACCGCTTCCATACTGAGGCCGAGACAATTCGCGACCTATCAGACAAAGACAATCTGAAGTACCTCAAGCGCGGCATCAGGCCAGACCATAGATTTGCAAAGGAGTTCACTCTCAACCATTATACGAACCTCAGCATGTTCCTTAGGAGAGCCAACGACCATATGGGTTACGAAGAGACGTTGGCAGCGAGGAAGGGCGCCCGTGCGCGACCCAAGGAAGAGCACAACAGGCCAGCTAAGGGCAAGAAGGACACCGTGAGAGCAGGACGGACTTTCGACCAAAGAAATACGAGCAACACACTAGGTTGAACACACCCATAGCTCAGATCTACATGGATTGCAAAAACAACGAGTTGTTGGGGTGAAGCGTCTTAATCCCCTTGTTCTCAAGAAGGGTGGCCGGTACACCAAAAAATACTACATGTATCACAAAAGCAAGGGACATGACACCAACGACTGCATGGCCCTGAAGGACGATATTGAAGACCTCATTCAGAAGGGTAAATTGAGCAAGTACGTTAGAGCTAAAGGTACAGAGCGACCCGAAGAGAGGTCTGGGGAGCAACCCACCCATTCAAAAAAGGGAAAGGCCGTGGCAACTTAGGCCATCGAAGCGGCCGAGGATAAAGATACCTCTGAAGAGGACGCCAGGAAGTCTAGGGGTCGTAAGGTCGTTATGGTTATTCACGGAGGAAACCCCCTAGACCGCAAAGAGTACAATAAGGCCACAAAGAGGAAGTGGAATGAGATACTCATGGTTGGAACGACCTCGGCAGCACGACCGTTCTCAAATAGGCCGCCTATCTCTTTTGGAGATGAAGACCTGCTTGACGGAAGGGTCAATAGTTATGTTCCTCTGGTAGTGTTCGCTGTAATAGGAAATACTAAAGTTAGAAGAATTCTGATCGACCAAGGAAGCTCGGCCGACATCATGTTCGAAGAGTTAGTTGACAAATTGAGCATTGACCGCAACGAGATCGTCCCTCAGGCCGACCCAACTCCATTAACTGGATTTAATGGGGCGACCACATACCCGTTGGGAACCCTAGAGTTATTGGTCACTTTCGGTGACAACACAAACGGAAGCACCTCCTACAGAACGGTCAGAACGACGTTCTTGGTTCTGCCAATTAAATCGTGCTATCATTGCATCATAGGTCGGCCAACCCTTGGAAAGCTTGAGGCAGTTGTATCTACC
Source organism: Oxytropis ochrocephala (assembly GCA_020916435.1). Classification (NCBI taxonomy): domain Eukaryota; kingdom Viridiplantae; phylum Streptophyta; class Magnoliopsida; order Fabales; family Fabaceae; genus Oxytropis; species Oxytropis ochrocephala. Next base: position 82,104,475 of record CM037090.1, read on the forward strand.
GTTCATTTGAAAACGAAGTTTTATGACAAGAATGACCAGGTCGTCACTTTAGCGGCAGATATGGAGGCGGCCAAGAAGAGCCACTACCTGTATCAAGACATCTGCGATGAGCAAGCCATAAGTTTCGACCCTCAGAGTTTTGGAGAAGGACACCAAGTAAATGTTGCCGACCTAGATGCCCGTTATGATCCTGATAGCGACCCGGAAAATGGTGATGATGACTTAGCCCGTGAGCTAAAGAATAGACTGAAACGACCAGAACCACATGGACAATTGATTGATGTCCAGTTAGGGGATGACCCAGCCAAGACGGTCAAAATTGGAAGCGACCTGCCTGAGCAGGTCAAGCAGGGGCTCATCAGTTGTCTAAAGGATTACGCTGACTTGTTTGCCTAGCAAGCATCAGATATGCCTGGAATCCCCATTGAGATCGCTTGCCATCAGCTCTCGGTTGATCAGGCAGCCAGGCCGGTCGCCCAGAGGAGGAGAGCTCAGAGTGAAGAAAAGGCTAGGGCAGAGTCCCAAGCAATTGACGACTTGATTAAAGCTAACTTTGTTGAAGAAATTAAGTATACAACTTGGCTCTCAAATGTCGTGTTGGTCAAGAAGAAGAGCGAAAAATGGCGCATGTGTGTCGATTACACCGACTTGAACAAGGCGTGTCCCAAGGACGCTTTTCCTGTGCCCAACATTGACAAATTGGTTGACGGCGCCTCAGGCTACAAATTACTTTCTTTCCTGGACACATATTCGGGCTACAATCAAATAACTATGTACCCGCCAGATCGCCATAAGACAGCTTTCATGACCGACCGCGACAATTTTTGTTACAAGGTAATGTTGTTCGGTCTGAAGAACGCTGGAGCGACTTACCAGCGCATGATGAATAAGATATTCAAGAAGCAGATCGGTCGAATGGCTGATATCTACCTAGATGATATGATTATCAAGAGCAAGTCTGATGATCAGCATATTGACGACCTAAAGGAGGTTTTTGAGGAAGCAAGGAGGAATTCACTCAGGCTGAACCCGGAGAAATGTACCTTTGGGGTGCGAGCTGGGAAATTCTTAGGTTTCCACCTGACGGAAAGAGGGATCAAAGCTAACCCTGATAAGTGTAGGGCGGTCGCTGACATGAGGCCGCCAACTACAAAGAGAGAGATCTAGCAATTGAACGACATGGTTGCTGCCCTGTCCAGATTCATACCTAAGTCGGCTTGCAAATCACTTCCCCTGTTCAAACTCTTGAAGAAGGACGTGGACTTCGAATGGACCGATCAATGCCAGCGAGCGTTGGACGACTAAAAGCAGCTTTGACCAATCCACCCATCATGGCCAAGCCGCTGCCTGGAGAAACGCTATATCTGTATCTAGCGATCACAGAAGAAGCTTTGAGTGCAGTCCTGGTCAAAGAAAGTGACACAAAGCAGAACCCGGTGTACTTTATCGTGGTAAGAACAGATCAGCCCATAAGACGGATTCTCCACCGTCCAGATCTGGCAGGCCGCATGATTAAATGGGTAGTGGAACTCAGTGAGTTTGGAATTAAGTTTGAAGCCAGATCGACAGCCAAAGCGCAAGTGTTGGCCGACTTCATTGCTGAGATGACCCCAATTTCTGACGGCCGACCAACCGCCACTTGGACCTTGCATGTTGTCGGCTCTTCTAACTCTAAGGGAAGTGGGGCTGGTTTGATTTTAGAAAATTCCCAAGGTTTGGCCGTGGAGGTATCACTCACGTTCGCTTTTCACACGTCAAACAATCAGGCAGAGTATGAGGCCTGTATAGCCGGGTTGTTGCTCACTAAAGAGTTTAACGTAGACCGGTAGAGCTCCATTCTGATTCCCTTCTGGTCATTTCCCAAATTCAGGAGTTGTATGATACAAAAGATGACGTCCTAAAAAACTACTTGGCTAAGGTGAGGGAATTGCTCAGTCAGTTCGACCGGGCAGAAGTTAAACACGTGCCAAGGACCGAGAACATGCGAGCTGACATCCTCTCGAAGTTGGCCAGCACCAAAGCACCCGGGAATCACCGAAGCCTAATTCAGGAAACGCTAACTCAGCCAAGTGTGCCGACCAATGCTAGACAATCGTTAACCATCCTCTGCATTGATGCAAAGAAAAACTGGATCGCCCCCATATTGCAATATATTCTAATAGGCGAAGAGCTGGGCGACCAGAAGGAAGCAAAGCTATTGAGGCAGTGGGCGAACAAGTATTCGGTCATTGAAGGGAAGCTTTATAGAAGAGGTTTTTCTACCGCACTGCTAAGGTGTTTGTCGCCAGTCGAGGCCGATCACGTCTTAAGGGATATTCATGAAAGTCTATGTGGCGACCATCGTATGGTCGCTCCATAGCATAGAAAGCTCTTAGAGCCTAGGTTACTAGCCGACTATGGATGAGGACGCAAATAAGCCGGGTCCAAAGGTGCAACAAGTGTCAAGTGCATGCAGATGTTCATGTCGCTCCCTCTTCTGAGCTACAAAGTCTTACCTCACCTTGGTCGTTTGCTTGGTGGGGGATGGATCTGCTGGGACCGTTTCCACTTGCCCCAGGCCAGTTCAAGTTTTTGATTGTGACAGTTGATTACTTCACAAAGTGGATTGAGGCCGAGCCGCTAGCGACCATAACTGCGGCAAAGGTAAGCAAGTTCTTCAGTCGAAATGTGCTAGCCCGTTTTGGTGTTCCCCAACAGTTGATAACGGACAATGGGACTCAGTTTGCAGACAAGAGGTTCAGGGAAATGTTGGTCTGCCTAGGGGTAAAACAGTGTTTTACTTCGGTCGAGCACCCACAGACGAACGGCCAAACTGAAGCGGCCAATAGAGTCATTCTGCGTGGTTTGAAGAGAAGGTTGGACGAGGCCAAAGGAAACTGGGCCGAAGAACTGCAGTCCGTCCTCTGGGCGTATAGAACGACCCCTCATTCAACAACGGGTGAATCACCTTTCAGACTTGTCTATGGGACTGATGCGGTCATTCCAATTGAAATGGGCGAGCTAAATTGTTGGACGATCAATCCACCAACAGTGGCAGATAATGAACGATCGACCAGGGAGGAGCTCGATCTGGTTGACGAGCTACAAACTAAAGCGTCTCTCAGGGAAGATACAACTCTCGCGTCCAGAAAAGGGAGTTCTCCATTGGTCAACTCGTTCTTAGGCGGACAGATGTAGGGAACAAGAACGCTCGTCAAGGAAAGCTTGCCCCCAACTGGGAAGGACCATATCGCGTTGTCAACAAGACCGGCAAAGGAGCCTACGAGTTGGAAACCATGAATGGGGCGACCATACCGAGGACATGGATCACTGAGAAATTGAGAAAATACTATGTGTAATGCTTCAAAGTTGGGTTGAACGATCAAATATTGAATGAAAGCCAGGCGGGCGCTCTTTTTTCCCACGGGGGTTTTTTACAGAGGCCCGACCTTGCAAAGACATGTGTATTTCATCTTTCATGCAAGAATGTATGACTGGTCGCTCATCATGCGAGTAGCAGTAGAGCAACCGTAGCGCCACCGAGTTGGCCTACAACCGAGCGCCATCGAATGGCCCAAACGAGTGCCATCGAATGGCAAAATGTAAGTCGCTGAGCGTAGCGGCCTACAAACTTAACAAGTGCCATCGAATGGCCCAAACGAGCGCCATCGAATGGCAAAATGTAAGTCGTTGAGCGTAGCGGCCTACAAACTTAACAAGTACCATCAAATGGCCCAAACGAGCCCATCGAAAGGCAAAATGTAAGTCGCTGAGCGTAGCGGCCTACAAACTTAACAAGTGCCATCGAATGACCCAAACGAGCGCCATCGAATGGCAAAATGTAACTCGCTGAGCGTAGCGGCCTACAAACTTAACAAGTGCCATCGAATAGCCCAAACGAGCGTCATCGAATGGCAAAATGTAAGTCGCTGAGCGTAGCGGCCTACAAACTTAACGAGTGTCGTCGAATGGCCCAACCGAGCGCCATCGAATGGCAAAATGTGAGTCGCTGAGCGTAGCGGCCTACGAACTTAACGAGTACCATAGAACGGCAAAACGAAAGCCGCTGAGCGTTGCGGCCCGCAAATAATAAACGATCGCTTAGTTAAAGCGCACGTATTCAAATTTATGATAAGTGAGCGTGCAAAAGATATCAGCGACAGAAAAATTAACTAGCATTCAAAGGCAAAAGAACTTAGGAGTATTGATTACAAAATTAGGACGCCAAGGTCGTAACTAGGGCGACCTTAATATCCACCGCTCGCAGGCGGGCAAATTGTTCAAAGCAAAAAACAAGACGAATTTAAAGATGCTCAGGAAGAGGGACCACCACGCAGAATCACAGCTCGTTCATGGACGACCACGCAATGGGCGCTGTTCACCACAGCTTCGTTGATCACAAGCTCAGGATGGGCAAGTTTGATTTGGATGACAGCTTTCTCAAACTGATATTGGGCCGCCCCAAAAGCCTTGCCGACCGCCTCTTTAAAGCGAGCTTTGTACTTATCCCTATCCTGCTCAACAACAGTCAGGTCAGCTTTTAGAGAAGTGACTTGACCGAAGAGCTATTTATTCTTCTTGTTCAGACGATCTGCCTCTTCTTCGGCCGCAACCTTCTCAGCCAGTGCGCTGTCTCTAGCCGCCTCAGCTCCAGTTCGAGCGACCACAACGGCCGCTAACTGAGTTTCAGCTTCCTCAAGTTTTTGCTCGTTGGCAGCAATCAGCTGAACCTTCGGTTCGAGCTGGGCCATCCGCTTGAGCAGGCTGTCTCGTTCCTCCCTTACTTCTGTTAATGTATATACAGCAGATTGAAGTTTAAAATTTTTATTTGAAAGATCGTCTTCAAGATAAGAAACTTTATGAAGAACGCGCCTACCTGCAAGCCGATCAGCTTCTTCCTCTTGGTATTTTTTGAATAGCAGACCAGCGGCCTTCATTGCATCAGCCATGACTTCAAAGGGCTCTTCCTTGAAACGAGCACAATCTTCGTCCCCCAAGCCAAGCAAGTCAAGTTTGGGCGACCGACCCTGCCCATGGCTCCTGCTCTTGTGTTTCTTCCTCTCGGAAGGGGTGCCGTCAACAGAGCGCCCTCTTTTGCCAATCTTTTCTTGGACAAGAGGGATATTTTGTGGAATGTTTCGGTCGGCAGAAGCCACCTGGTCGTCCAAGTCAATCAGCGACCCATCAGCAGCAATCTCCGGTTGAGGGGCGTCTCTCTCAACGTTCACAACAGAAGTCCCATGTGGGGGAGAGTCGTCCCCTTCCTCGGCCGCCCATTGAGCGAAGAGGTCAAAATCTTGAACACCCGCCATGGCAACTGCACGAAACAAAGGAGATATCAGTAACAAGTTATATAACGAGTTAAACAAAATAAAACAGCTAAGAGAACTTAGTGGCCATCCACCAAGGGCGGCCATAACGGCATGACTGCCTCTGGCATCCACTATCTTGTTAATTTTTATACGACCTCCAGGAACGCGAGACGCAATTCTTCTAAGCCTATGGATCGTTCCAATATCCACGGCGGCAAGCTCCATCTCTTTGAAAGAATATTTACCAGGTTTCTTCAGGAAATGGTTGTAGGACCACAAGGTCGGCAAAAGAGGCGTCCCTACGCTATTATCCTTGGCCATCTGAGCTACCCCTCGAAGCGCCTCATTTGTATATGGGACGACCCAAAAGAAATCATTTTTCCACCCAGTTGGTAAAGACTCCATGTAGGGCTTGAAGAAATTGTATTGAGAACGGTTCTTGAGAGAGACTACCTCCTTGCGAGCGCCCTTCTTTCCTGGCTCGTATAAGTAGCTCATATCGAATAAGGTGAAAAATAACCTCATGGATACAGGCCGTCCTAGTAATGTCAAGACGTCCTCATAACCTTGCAGGATCGCCCAAGCATTCGGGTTCAGTTGAGAAGGTGCGACCTTAAAGTATCTCAAGACTTGTCATTGAAATCTGGTGAAAGGTGGGACGATTCCCATGCGCTCGAACACAATACGATACATGGTGAATTTGAGCATCTCGGTCCACGTGGAAATGTCCTCATTCTTCTCCATGCCCTCGACCCTCCAACCATTGACATAAAACTGAGCAGTCAGGATTGCTTCATCTGGGGTGCGGCGGCGTACCCTACTTCGATGACTCCGAAGGATAGTAGAGACCCATGACATGTCCTTCTCAGCCATTTCTTCAAGGTCGTCTTGGGTCGCTTCTTGGGCCACGTCTTGGGCCACGCCTTGTTGATCACCACTGGTCGCAAGAGTCTCTTCTACTGCGACCCGATCATTCTCCTCAGCGACCTGGCTATCGTTCATATGGGTTTCGCCAGCGGCATTGACCGGACCGTCGAGGTTTGACTCATCCAAAGGAATGCGAGAGGTTTCCTCCATTTCATTTTGGGTCGGTTGATCGGAACTGCCGGAAGATGTCCAGACTATGGTTGTAGAGGACTTAGAAGACTCCTCGGTGGAGGTCGAAGACGACCGAGCCGGCGCGGAAGATGGTTGTGCCATACTATGAGCTAATGAGACGGCTGGGCTACCAGAGATGTGGCGGGTCTGTTTCGTCCGCGCTAGGTTAAACCTGTAGAGGGGGAGGTGGTCAGGGTCGAACGCATACATTAGAAGGGGGCGACTTGGTCGTCCCCAGACCTGACACCCCCTCCATCAGGTGAAACTGTAAAAGAAGCAAATAAAGATAAAAAAGGCGGTCGTGTTTACCTGAAGGGCTGGTGGATGAATCCCGCTCGAAGGACACGGGCGGATTGGACTTAGAGGAGCGAGAAGAGGAAAACAGTGAGCCAACGAGAGAGATGAAGATTTCAGAAAAGTGTGGATGAAAGAAGAGTGAATAAGACTCTCCCTCGCCACCTTATATAATGGGCCAAAGATCACTTGAGCCCAAAACGAAGAGGCGCAACTCTCCACCTACCATCATTACTTAGTCCAAAATAAGGGGGACCGGCGCTTTGGGAACTCCAAGAGTTGCCTCAAAAACGTGAACATCAAATCACTTGTCGGTTCAACATTTATGGCGAAATTACTTCAAAAATGGTCACAATGACCACAAAGAGGGCAGCGACCTCAAGATAGGTTTTGGTCCCGAGCGACCCAGCGCCTAATTTCAAACAACCAAGACTGGGTGCGGCAGCGACCAGACGCCCCCCAAAGATCATGGCCTAGCAAAAGGCAATCCGGTCGCTAACAACATTATTCGAAGCGAACAAATCAAGCCTTAGCCCGCCCACTGGCGACCCAGGCTTGGGGGGCAACTATTCTGGAGTGGACTCAAGGCCCAATACAGTCCAAAAGGCCCAATATGACCCAATAGTGTAGCTATAAATGCGGCACGAATCCCTAGAATTAGGTACGTCATTCTCACTTGTGGTCATGTTCGCTATTCGCTGCTGACTAGGGCGTCGGAGTGTCTTTGCAGGTACCACCCGCGTGCGGCCAAGATTCAAGGACCTTGGTACAACCAGCGACTGAGCTGAAAGACTACACCAGCACTACACCTCTATTGGTCAGGTACGATCAATATCTGAACATGTATATTTTTTGTCGCGTTACTTTTTTTTACAATAATTGAAAAATAATAGACTTTTTTGGTAGAAAACAACATCATTCAAATACTTTTCTTTTTGACAATAACATCATTCAAATACTTGGTCAAAAAAGTCATTTGAATACTAGGAAGTTAATTTTTATTGCTCGAACCATTGCTGGCTAACAACGGAGTATTGAAAGTAAGAGTACTCCATAACATAAGGATACAGGTAGTACAGGTACAGGTCATCTAGAAATCTGTTGTTCTTGATAGATTACTGTTAGATAAGTTTTATTGTTTTTTCGTTGCATAAGTACTCAACTTGTGAAAATGGAAGGCAATCCGTTTTTCCCAATTCTCTGTGATAACAATTAATCTTAGAACTTCAATTTAGAGATTCTAGGAAGCACGACAGTGCGAGATTATGAATCTCGTTGTAAGTTGTGTGAGCGATTTTGTTTCGGCAATTTTGCATCGAATTGCAATTCGAAATCTGAGAAAACACAATTTGATTTCTAGGGTTAGGGAAACACGAGTGGTTGTGAGGAATTCCCTTGAGCAAAACACGAGAAATTAAGAGGATGAACGAAAATGGAGGATTTCAACACTCACTTGCCGATGTTCGATGGCAAGAATTGGGATCTGTGGTCGACTCAAATGTGTGTTCTGTTTGATGCTCAAGATGTTCTTGAGTACGTCAATGATGGATACGTTGCATTAGCAGAGAACACAACTGTAGCACAAAGAAATGCTCACTGAGAAGTTAAGAAGAAGGACCAGAAGGCGTTGTTCTTCATCCATCAATGTGTTGATTCTAAAGTGTTTGAGAAGATTGATGAAGAGACGACTTTGAAGAGTGCGTGGAATACATTGGTACGGTGCTATGGTGATGATGATGAAAGGTTAAAAGGTGAGGCTCCCATCATTGCGAAAACAATATGATATGCTTCAAATGAAGATCGATGAGAAGGTTGCTGAAGAACAATAGGGAAACGATTACTGAGCAAACAATCATTGAAAAGGTACTTTGATCCTTAACTTCTGAATTTGACTATATCATAGTCGTAATTGAACAATCAAAAGATACAAGTGAAATAAAGATTGGGGAAATGCAAGGAAATTTTGAGGCACGTGAATTGCGTGTGAATGCGGGAGGTACTGAGAAAGAAGCAGAACAGACTCTTAAGGCTCAAACTAGTAAGAAAACTGATAATAATAAGAAGAAATAGTGGAATAACAAGGAGAAAGGGAAAGAAAATTGATAAGGAAGTTTGAGAAAGTTGAATCCTCTAAGCATGAGGAAGATAATTCAGGGACACATAATAATAAGAGGAAAAGATATTCTGATAAGAGGAAAGTACAGTCGGCTATTTTAAGAGTTTTTTGTGCTTCTTGTGGATCAATGTCACTACCCTTCTCCGCATCATTTACTAAAATAATAATTTCATTATTGCCTATTCTAGTAAAACTACCCATCAAAACCATCGTGAACCATTGGTCGTTAAGGCGTATTCTCAAAATACCTATATCTACAGCTGTGGCAATAAGCGCATGATTTGATAATACTCCAATTTGTTCACTATTAGATGATAGTATAATTTCTTTCACTTCTGAATCCCAAACAATTCGATTGGGGTCAGTACACAAAGATTTAATGTCATTTCTTAAATTTTCTCTCCATTTCTAAGTTAAGTTTGTAGCTTTCGTAGTAGCTTCATCAATATTACCCATCAAAAAAAAGGCTTGTTCGGGAAGACTGTCTAATTCCCCAGAAAGAATCAATTTAAACCATAAATACGACCATTTTGCAAATGAGTGTTGGGATGGCAAGGGAAAGAAGGATCAATAAAAGGTAGAGGAAGTCAATGCAGCTCATGGTGGCTATGACTCATACCCTATACTATTGATGGTAATTGTCAGTAATGAAGTTCCTCTATCGACATCGTATATGTATACTAGTTGCAGTAACCATATGACAGTGCGTAAAGATTGGCTCACAAATCTAAATACCAATAAAAGAACCAAAGTGAAGCTTTCAGAGAAAAGATGGAAGAGATATTTTGATAGAGGAGGTATGGTATGTTAATGGTTTGAGCTGTAACTTGATAAGTGTAGGTCAACTCTTAGAAAAGGGTTTCTCAGTTGCAATGTAGGATGAGGTAATGTCCTTGTTTGATACCAACATGGTATTGGTGTTACAAGCTAACCTTGAGAAGAAACAGGAACAATCAATGTTAGTGTTAAAACAACAAAGGTGGAGTATTTGAATGCTGATCACAATGATGATGAAATTTGGTTGTGGCATAGAAGATATGGCCACCTCAACTTTAGAAGTTTGGGGGAATTGAGAACCAAAGGAATAGTTGATGTACCAAGTGTGAAACAACCACAAAATAGTTGTTAGTAGTGCATGAAGGGTAAATAGGCCAGGTTACCTTTTGTTGGAGAACCACCATCTAGAGCCACTCATGCATCAGGAGTAGTGTATTCTGATATATGAGGACCTCTAGAAGTTCCTTCATTGGGAGGAAACAAATGTTTTGTGTCCTTTTGTTGATGAATTTACAAGGATGCAATGGTTGTAATTGGTGAAAGCTAAGAGTGATGTGTTTGAGATCTTCAAGAAGTTTAAATTGTTTGTAGAAAAACAGAGTGGACAATAGCTGGAGATACTAAGGACTGATGGGGGACGTGAGTGCACATCCAAGGCGTTTAAATTTTTTTTTTGTGAGAACAATGGTATTGTACACGGAAAGGAGCATGTTGAAGCAAAATAATCTACCAAATAATTTCTGGGGTGAAGTTTGAATTACAATAGTTTCAAGTGTCCAACAAAGAAACCGACTTTTGTAGTGCCAGCAGAACTATGGTTTTGTAAGAAACTGAAGGTGAGCAATTTGTGAATTTTTGTCTCACTATGTTATGCTTATGTTCAGAGAAAGAAGGAGAAAATTGGATGATAAGAGTGTGAAGCTAATCCTAGTTGGATATCATTCAGCAAGAGGTTAAAAATTGTATAACCCGTGATAACACATCCAGAGTTAACAAGGGTTTATAGTGAAGGAACAAGAAGCTTGCGATTGGAATGGTGTGTAGGATCCTAATACTTAAAACTTAGTGCTAGTAACAATGGAGTATCATGAGATTGAACTTGAAAAAAAAAATAGTGATGAAGAAATGAGACACTAATCAAAACCTACCGGAGTTAGAATCAGAAGATTCTGAAGAATGCTAGACTCATAATGTTAGACCACGAAGAGAAAGGCATTTACCACATAGAGTTGTAGAGTTTGAGATGTTATATGATAATGTGGTGAGTAGTGAGGGTGAATTCATCCACTTTTCTCTATTGGCACATGCATAGCCACTGAATTACAAAGACGACCTGAAAGAAAAGGTCTGGAAATTGGCCATGGAGGAAGAACTAATTCTATTGAAAGGAACAACACTTGGAAACTAGTGAACTTTCCATCAAACAAGAAGTCCATAGGACTGAAATGGGTGTTCAAAGCGAAGAAAAACCCATATGGTAGCAAGGGATGGTCACTGCTACACTTAGATGTAAAGTCAATTTTCTTGAGTGGGCCTCTAGAGGAAAAGATATATGTAACTCAAGTTCATGGTTTTGAAGTCAGTGGCAAAGAGGATTGTGTTTACAGGTTGTATAAGGCTTTATATGGCCTTAAACAATCATCTTGTGATTGGAATAAGAAGATTGATTCCTTCTTTATTCAAAATGGTTTCAAGAGATAGTGTTCGGTCGTGGAGTTTGGGTGTCCGAGGATTGAGGGTCTTGCTTCGTGAACCTTGAAGATGAGAGTCGGGTCCTTGAAGATCGATCTCGGATGGTCTGATTTAGCCTTCGTCCCACGTCAGGTGGGGTGTACCTACAGACACTCTGATGCCTAAATCAATATATGAGTAAGGCGTAATGTGCAAGGAATCAGGACGTAACTGGAAGTGGTGGGTTGCTCCTCTATTTATAGGTGGATGCAACCGGCCTTGAGCGTCGGATCTGGTGGATTGATCATGGCTGTCGGTCTGGGGAGCCCGTGGCACGCGCACGGTTCTTTGTTGCGAAGTGTGCTTCTTTGTCGTGCTTTTGAAGTCGGATCGGGCGTGCCCGCTTCTTAATGTTCCTTTGGCCCGCATCGAACAAAGGCCCCCAAGTCGAGGTCGGAAGGAATGGATGAGCTTGGCTTGATTAAACTCGGTCATGTCTCTGCTACTCGGGGGAGCCTGCGCCTCGGGTCAAGTTGGTTTTCCGGGAGTGAAGCCTTTTTTAGGGGAGTGATCCACGTCTTTGACCTGAAAAGGCTTGACAGAGCATTTAAGCTCTGAATCATGTAAATCTTGAGTGAGCATTTAAGCTCGGAGTCAGTTGAGTCTTGACAGAGCATTTAAGATTGGAATCAAGAGGGTCTCAACAAAGCAATTAAGCTCGGAATCGAGAGAGTCGAAGTCGCTAAGAACTTCTTCCTTCGGTCCTGTATTTGAACGTTTAAGTCTGCAGTACGAGAGAAGGCTGTGCTTGTAGAAGCACGGGTCGAAGTAACCCTTGGACTTCTTCCTCTGGTCTTTGACTTGAAATTAAAGGCAAGCCAAAGAGAGGCGGCCGCGCCCTGGTCCCCGCGCCTCTGTTTAAGCCGAGTAAAGAGGGGCCGAAGACGCGAAGCAATTGTGGGACGCTGTGGACTTGAGCCGCTGTGGGCCTCGCCTTCGCCCTGTGATGGAGCGTGTGTGCTCGGGATCACAGAGGGCTTTCTTTTACGGCCTCGCCTCATCCCTTCGTCCGCCGAGTGGCCAGCTCAGTTTCGGAGTCGGGGGAGAGGGGCGTTATCACGAGTCGGGAGTCCATGTCGTTGTTCCTCGTGTTTGTCAAAAAACAAAGTTACTTGAAACAAATAGTCATTTCATTCATTGGTATGAAGTGTGAATTTGGTACATTTGTTGTTTTGAATGTATAACTAACTATAGTAAATTATGAGTTTAGCAGCGTTCCAGGTCCTTGGAATTGTCTCTCTGGAGAGCGTTTCGAGTTGGTAGGCCCCTTTGCCGGTCTTGGACACCACTCGATATGGTCCTTCCCAGTTCGGAGCTAACTTGCCGTCTCTGGCATTTTTATTGCCCATTTCGGCTCGTCGAAGAACGAGGTCCCCAATGCTGAAATCCCGGGTGATGACTCTTTGGTGGTATCGCCGTGCTATCTGGGCTTTGACAACATCCTCAGCCAACTGGGCCTTGTCGCAGACTTCTTGAATTAGATCGAGCTCTTCTCTGATGGCTCTGTCGTTTCCTTGTCTGTTAAGAGGGTATAATGTTCTCCAAGTGGATTCGCTGACCTCCACGGATATAACCGCTTTGTTCCGTATGTCAGCCGGAAGGGTGTCTCGCCAGTGGTGGAATGTGGCGTCGTCCGGTATGCCCACAAGACATATGGCAATTCGTCAGGCCATTCCCCCTTTTCCCCTTTCAATTTATTCTTCTAGACCTTTCAACATCACGCGATTGGGCAACTCCGCCTGACCATTAGTCTGGGGGTGCTCGACGGATGTGAAATGCTGTTTTATGTTTAAGTCTGCCAAACATTGCCGGAATCCTCTGTCGGCGAATTGTGTCCCGTTATCGGTTATGACAGCAAGGATGTCGAATTTGGCTAAGATGTTCTTCTTGACAAAACTTGATGCAGTTCTTGACAGTTATCTGTGCAGGTGGTTCGGCTTCGATCCACTTGGTGAAGTAGTCAACTGCAACGATTAGGAACTTGACTCCGCCGCGGGCTATCAATAACGGTCCAAGCAGATCTATCCCCCATTGATAGAAAGGCCGTGGTGCTGACAGAGAGGTGAGCTCGGCCGAGGGAGCGTTGTGTACGTCGGCATATCGTTGGCAGGTGTCGCATTTCCTGACTAGATTTGCAGAATCTTTTTCCATCGTTGGCTAGAAGTAACCAACCCTGAGGGCTTTCTTTGATAGGGCTCAGGCCCCTAGTGTTTTCCACAAATGCCTTCATGGATTTCTTTGAGTACGTACTCGGCTTCTTCTCCTTCCACACATTTTAACAACGGAGAGGAGAGGCCTCGCCGGAACAACTTACCATCGACTACTGTGAAAGAGGTTGCTCTTTTGCGAATAGCGGCAGCTTCTTTGGGGTCGGATGGTTCTAGGCCGGATTCAATGTAATTCTTGATTGGTTGTATCCATCCTTCGTGTTCAACTATGGCATGGACGTTGGTCATAGAGAGGGGTGAGATCGACGCTGGGTTTTGCCAGGCTCCTTTGGATGATGCTTCGGAGGTTGCTCCTTGGCTTGGTGCTAGACAGTTTTGCCAAGACATCTGCTCGAGCGTTTTCGGATCGAGCAACGTGCCTTAGCTCTGCCTTTTCGAACTGAAGGAGAAGCTCTCGTACCCAGGCTAAGTATCGTTGCAGGATGGGGTCCTTCTGCACAAAATCTTCCTTGACTTGGGAAACGACCAACAACGAGTCGTTGTTTAGTTCGATGACCTTGGCGCCTAAGTCAGACGCCAGTTTCAACCTAGCGATGCATGCTACATACTCGGCCTGATTGTTGGAGGTTGTGAATGCGAAACTCAGTGAGACCTCTATCATTAAGCCTTCCGAGTTTTCCAGGATTAGCCCGACCCCGCTTCCTTTTGAATTCAAAGATCCTTCGACATGAAGGGTCCAGGTCACGGATTCCAAGTTAGAGGGAGCCGAGATCATTTCTATAATGAAATCGGCCAGCACCTGAGCCTTGAGGGCGGACCGGGCTTCGTACTTGATGTCGAATTAGGAGAGTTTGACTACCCGCTTAATGATCGATTGGCTGTTCTGTGAGTATCGGTTGTTCTGCGAGTATTTGCTTAAGTTTGGAAACGCGTTTTCGCAGTCCGAAGTCCACTGGAATTCGACCCCTTTCTTTAAGATTCTGAAAAAGGGGAGCGATCGATTGGCTGCCTTGGAGACGAATCTCGATAGGGCGGAATCATCCCGGTCAGCTTCTGTACCACTTTTTTAGTCATCGAGGGACACGTGTTGGTTACGGCTCTGCACTTGTCCGGGTTTGCCTCAATTCCTCTCTCAGTAAGACAGAAACCAAGGAATTTCCCTGCTCTGACCCGAAAGTGCACTTCTCGGGATTGAACTGAGGTTGTTCTTCCTGGCTTCGGCGAAGATTTCTTCGGAGTCAGCCACATGGCCTTAGTCCCCCTTGCTTTTAACAATCATGTTGTCGAGATAGACTTTGGCGACCCTGCCGATTTGATCTTGGAAAACTTTGTTCATCATGCTACCGTAAGTTTCCGACATTATTCAACCCGAAAGGCATGACCCTATAATGCAGAGTTGCCTCCACCACCATGAAGGTCGTTTTTTCCTCGGTCCGTGGATTCATTGCTATTTGGTTATAGCCGAGTAAGCGCCCAAAAGGAGAGAGTAGCGAAACCGAAACGTTGTCCACCGCTTTGTCGGAAAAGCGCCCTTCGAAAGCCTTGTAGAGATCGGTGTAGTCAACGCACATCATCCATTTCCCGTTGCTCTTTTTTACCCAGACGACGTTAAAGAGCCAAGTAGTGTACTTTACCTCTTTGACGAATCCTGCCGAGATCAGATTGTCAGATTCGTCTTCTGAGCTGTCGGGATCATAGCAGGCTTCTAACTCAGAGAGATTTACCTCGAGGGTCGTTGCCGGGGGCTCAGGTACTTCTTGAGGTCGAGATCGAGTTCCAAGCAAAGTAAGAAAATGGCAGTGCTTTGCAACCTCCAGGTCGGCTGGTATGGTTATGACCTCACCGTCGAGGGAATGAAACCTGAGCTTCAAATGAACGGCTGAGGCGACGGCGCCGAGTTTCGCCAGAGTCGGTCTCCCGACGATGCTGTGGTAGGAAGAAATCATGGGGATCACTAAGAAGGTAGTCTTGATTGCTCGGGCAAGTTTCTTTTCCCCGTAGGTTATGAAAGTGTCGAAATAACACAAGGGTCGCACGATCTTTTCACCAAAAACCGTGAGGTTTGGCTCGGAGTAGGGGTTCAGACTATCAGGGGACAAACCGAAAGTAGGGAGGAGGTCGTGGAACATGAGGTCGGTAGAGCTTCCTTGGTCGACGAGGATTCGCCCTACCTCAACGCCGGATATGATTGCCGAGATTATCAAAGGAATGTGCTCGTTGGGTTCCCCGAGGAGATAGTCCTCATCGGAAAAGAACAGCGATTGCCTCGGAGGAAAAGTCCTATGGTGGGGAGTGGAAGCTAGGTAAGCAATCTGCCGCCATTTCTGCTTCACCGCCCGCTTCGATACGTCTGACGAGGTGGAGTAGCCTCCATCTAGTTCCATGACGGACGTCGAATCTGTCGGATGTAAGTCGAGGTGGAAGCAAGTGATTATGCTCCCACGGTGGTCGCCAATGTTCGGTCTTGGAGTTCGGGAAGTACCTTGTTCGAGGAGCTTGAGGGTCTTGCTTCGTGAACCTACAGACACTCCGATACCTAAATCAGTATATGAGTAAGGCAGAATGTGCAAGGAATCAGAACGTACCCGGAATGTGCTACCGGCCTAGAACTTCAGAAGTCAGTGGCACGCGCGCGGTGCTTTGTTGCGAAGTGTGCTTCTGGGTCGTGCTTTTGAAGCTAGATTGGGTCAGGCCCAGTTCCTTATTGTTCCTTTTGCCCGGACCAGAACAAATAGCAATACTTATCTACTTGTACATGGATGATCTACTGATCACAGGTGGGTCTATGGAAGATATCAAGGAGTTCAAGGCCAGAATACTCCATGAATTTGAAATGATAGATTTAGGGTGGATGTCATATTTCTTCTCGAACGGAGCTAATTGAGGTAAAGGGTAGAATGGTGCTCCATCAGAAATTTTGAAGAGATTTGACATGTTTCACTACAATTTAGCAATGACAACATCAGAGCAAAACATAAAGCTTTGGTAGGGTGTTGAAGAAGATATTGATCCAACTCTGTACAAACAGATTATTGGTTCCTTGAGATACCTCTGCCATAGTAGGCCTGACATTGGGTTTGCTGTTGGCCTTGTCAGCAGATTTATGACCAAGCCCAAGATGTCTCATTTCCAAGCTGCCAAAAGGATAATGAAATACATTACTGGAACTCTCAGATATGGTATGTTTTTCTCTGTCAACATAGAGCAGAATGCATTGGAGCTATGTGGTTTTTCTGATAGTGAATGGTGTGGAGATAAGGTGGATATGAGGAGGACCACTAGCTATGTGTTCAGATTTCAAAGAACAAAAGTTTATTGGTGTTCCAAGAAACAACAAGTAGTGACATTATCATCTCGTGAAGTTGAGTATGTGGCTGGTGCAGTGACGATTTGCCAAGCAATTTGGCTCAATTATTTGTTGGAGGAACTGAAATTGACTGTGCAGAAGCCAATCAAGTTGTGGATTAAAACTTTACTGAAATAAGGGTACGGGCAGTAAAGTTTTAATGTACTAAGAATAATAAGAATAGCAGTAATTTATAGCATAAGGGTACGGGCAGTACATGTAAGAAGAGGTCATCTAGAAATCTGTTATTCTTATTAGATTGCTGTTAGATTTCAGTTTTAATTATGTTTTGTTTTTCAGTTGTATAAGTAAGTACTTAGTTTGTGAAAATGAAAGGCAGTTCTGTTTCTCCCAATTCTTTGTGCAACTCATTCTTCTTCCCTCTTGAGAGTTCTCTTGTTCTTCATCACAGAAACTGCGACCAGCTCAATTCTGCACTAACACGGAGTGTCCCAACACTTTAAACAAAACACTAATCTCCGTTCGTTCGTGCTTAAGAGAAAATATTGAACTATTAAATTGAGATACTAGAAATGTTTTTATTTGCAAGCTATATTAACTTGATTATTTATTCGTAGATATTATATCAAAGAGGGTATTGAGGTACCTTAATATTTGCTGAGAAACTGTTGACTATGTCGGGCACAGTATCATTGACTTGTTCTATTGTCTTATTACCGAAAAAACCAGCAGTGAGATCATTTTGACCAATATCAAATGTGTATAAAGCTTTGGAAAAATATTCCTCTTTGGGCATCAACGCTGCAAAGACACCTGTAGGGAGATTATGAAAGAAAATAGGCAAAATCTTATGTTTGACTAAACAGATCACAATATACCACGGAATATGTTAATATTAATAATAGTAAAAACAATATTCGTAAAATTACCTTGTTGTGTAATGCGTTTGGTTTTTGGTATGAATCCTGTGAATTGAAGGATTTGAATTCCGAGGGAGAAAGGACTGAATCTACCATTAGGTATAATACTACTTGGAATTTTGATTGTTGATCCTGCTGTTGCAAAGTTTGCACCATGTGAAAAGTTGGACCCCAAAGAATCAAGATACGCACTAAGATAAGGGAGTCCAAACTTTTGTGCTGAAATTACAAAATGTCATATTAAAATTAAAATACTATCATTGAAATTACTATAAATATATCTATCACCAATCCATAATATTATGTCACTATAATCACTCATGATGTAAAAAGGAAATGAAATTAAAAAAAGGATTTTACCTATGAAATCGATGATGATTCTGCCATCAGAGTACCTTCCAGTAGATCGGTTAAAATAAGTCTCTCCATATGGTAGGGGTGGTGCTAAAAAAGCAGCAGCCAAGCCACCAGTATCTGAGTTTGAGGCACCAAAGTTAAAGATAGCTGGGAAATAACAATCTTTGGTAGCATATACAGTGTTCAGTACTGTGGCTGTGGTGGAGAAAAACACAATAAAAGACACAAACTCAATTGGTGCCATGAACTCGGTGTAAACCACAATGGGGAAAGTTGAACATTATTTATAAACAAAAAAAAAAACCTAAACCTAAACTTGATTTGGAAATTAAATAAGATCTGAATGGTGGGTGGTTGATTAAACTACTATATGAGTAATATTTCCTTTTGAATAAATTGTACTTTTCGTCCTCGGTGTTTAAATTTGACGAAAGGATTTCTTCACACCTAGGATCAATATAGTTGCTCTTTCTTCTAGAAGAAGCATCCTTAAAAATATATGGAGAAACAAAAAACTCCTCTCCGTGCCTATTTTTTTTCAACACCTGTTTCTTTTTCTATTGCTTTTTGTTTGCGTAACCTGACCCATTCTTGCAACCAGATATTCAAGTTTCTACCTCCTTTATTATATTCCATAAGTAGATTAATATAATATAAAGTTTTACTAAAAAATATTAATTCATTCATATTGATAGACTACATAGAAGATAACATAAATTTAGCATGACTAAAAACAAAAAGAATCAATTTGCGAATAAACTCACAATATCCAAGCTATTAATTGTTAAAAACTGAAAAATTGCCTACAAATGTTGCAAAATAATAGTCATCTAATACCCACGCCTCCTGATCTATAACTTTGAGGCCCTAATCATTTATAATACGAAAAGTAAGTAAATATTACTTTAGATATTACATTGTTGTTACCTTATTTAATTATTTGTTTTGATGCTTGATTTATTTAAATAGATATTACATTGTTGTTAGCCCAATGAGGCCATCCGAGGTCAAGCTCCCACCGTCCGAGGTCAAGCTCCGACTGTCCGAGGAGCGGTGGTGGTACCTGCAAAAGAGACTCCGACGCTCAAGTTAGAGAGGGAAACAAATGAGAAAGAGTTAGGAGAAATGAATTGTGTACCTTTTGCTTGGGGTAGAGGCCTATTTATAGGCGCTAGGATGAGCAAGGAGTGCTTTGGTGCACAAGGAAGAGGTGAGATCTAAGCCGTCCAACTAGGTCGTGCGATCTCCACCGTTCTCGAGGCGTGGCACACAGATTACCAATAATGTGAGTTCCTCGGTGTGTTTGGACCACCAAATTGGGCCCAAAATCTGGGTTGGGCTTTTGAGCCCAGACCGGAACAAAAACCCAATGGGTTACTAAACGTTTATGTGTGATTAAGCTATGATTGATGATTATGATTGTTGTTGTTTTAATTGAAATGTGTTTAATGTACTCTCATATATTTTTTTTTTTAGATAGACAATTATTAGTGGGGGTGGGGGAAATGTTAGTTTCCGGGACGTGAACCCAGGACCTCCTTCTTGCACTCATTTGGTGCACTCCTTCGATATCTCTTAGCTCGTCAACTGAACTACTTACTTGGGATTAATGTACTCTCATATGTTTAATGTTCAATTATATGAATGTTCTGGCTGTTAATGCTATTTGAATGGTTAAATTTACTATGGATTGATTGAAAAGTAACATGATGTTATATTATTGGTTGAAATTGCAATAAGTTGAAGTTGATCTCACTGCTCTCAACCAAACAAACACTACGAAAAAGCAAAAGCAATGCACCAAGATGGCGAACAACAATAACGCCACACTCGCATTTACTTTAAATCAAGAAAAAGTACAAAAACTAAATTTATGTGAGAAACTCTTATTTAGATAAAAAAAACAACAAATAATATAGGCAGGTGATTTCGGGACAAGAAAGTTACGCAAGGAGAGATAACTAGTAATAATATAAGTTCGTGCGCAATGGGTGAACTTATTTATAATCGACTACATAGCAGGTGGGATTATTTTTTTCATATAAAAATATTAGTGTTCTATATAATTTGTCAAAAAAAACACTTTAAATAGACTTTTAATTCCTTTAAATAGATGATAAGTTTATCTGTAAATAATTTTTTTTTAGAAGCAAAAAGACGTATGCATATATATATATATATCTCAAAAAAAAAAAAATACTAGGAGTATCCTAACCCATATACTTAATGCTAGAGAGAAAAGTAGCAAAGAAAACTATGTCCGACCAATACACTGTATTGGGGGATGTGTTACATGCCACTAATAATAAACGCATTTGGAACCCTTTGACCTCACGAGCAACCACTTCCAAGAGAGTGTTTTCACACGTTGCAGACATCATTGCAATCTAGGATTTTATCTGCAAAAATATACACATTGCACATCTCCCACATAGACCAAAGAACAGTGTGCCCTATCAAACTCAAACCCCTATTTGCCCTTGAACTATGGCTAAAAGAACAGAAGACAACAAAGACACAAAATAAATTAGGTGGCAAAGGTATCTGCCACCCCAATCATCTAAAAACGTCATACCAAATCATGTGGCTGAAATCACATTGCAGAAACACGTGTAGAGCATATTGCTCTAGGACCCAACAGAGAACACACGAAGCGAGAGAAGGGTTCAAGTTAACTCTTCGACGAACCAGATTAGTTCGAGTGGGGATCCTATACAGAAGGAGCTCCCAAGAGAAAGCAATAAACTTTTGAGGAGCCAAGCTCCGCCATAACCTACACAAAGTCAACACCTGATTGTCCGACAAACCCACCATTGTGAGAGAATACTCCATGAGCCCCCGTATATGCCGAACAGACCGTGTACAACCCAGAGACATCACCCATCCAAACCCACCTATCCTCCTCCTCATTAAGAACGACTGAAAGCATAAGTTGCATAAGATCACCAACAAGTGCCTCCTCCCACACAAATAAACGACGTCGCCACCTAAGATCCCAAGACCACACACCATCCATCCAAGCGCCACTATCTGCCACTCGACCCTCCTGGCAAGCTGACACCTAGAAAAGCCTCAGAAAAGAATGACTGAGAGGTCGTTCCCCCACCCAAATATCATGCCAAAAGGAGGTCGAGTTCGCCTTACCCACCCTACTAGAAATCCTATTTCTTAACCAATCACCCTCTAGCCCCCACACCTGCCACACAGATACCTCTCCACCAAGTAGAAGAATACCTCGGTGTGGTGAGAGAAGACAACAATATAGGCATGGTCACTTTCTGCCCAAACTTCGCAACCAGAATATCACACCAAACCGAAGCATTCCCATGTAAAAGCCACCAACGCCAATTCCCCAACAAACTCAAATTGAAGGTTCTAAGATCCTTCACCCCAAGTTCACCACCAAACTACTGACCACTAGACCCAAGGAATATTCTTCCTATCTAGACACCCGCCCCTAGGGGTGTTCATCATAACTTAAAAACTGAACCGAACTGCCAAACTAAACCGAACTGAACCAAAATTAACTGAACTTTTACTAATAGTTTAAACCTGAACTATTCAAACAGTTCAACCAAACCGAACCGTCTTAATAGTTCAGTTCGACAATTTGAGTTCGAACCTAACTGTTTAAATTTTGAACTTTTTTTTAACTGTTGAGTCATATGTATTCTACACTTTGTATTCAAACTGTTGAGTTTAGACACAAGAATGGAATGCAATTGCACAAGAATTAATCGCGAATTGATTGAATTTAGAAAAATCCCAATTTAAGAACCCTAATTACCGAATTCAGAAATTGACAAAATTAAGCAAACACACAAAGCAATTGTTCACCCAGTTCAGTGACAATTAGTCACCTACATCTGGGGGATCAAGCTAAAGCTTGAATCCACTTTCATATCATCAAGAATTGAGAATTCCAAGTTTACAATGTGATTTTCCTCGTGTTTAACCCCTCACTTCCTTGATCCTCGAGTCCCGTGTATACTCTCACACACCCCAATTTACAAAGAGAAAATGAAGATTACAACATTGTCTACAAGATTGATTACAAGGCCTTTTATAGATTGCATGGGAGAAGAGAGAAAACGAGTTACTTGTTATACAAGTAACCTAGTCATTGAAGGAAAACAAAGAATAATAACAGACCGTTATTGCTAGCAAAGACTCAACTAACTCCACCTCACTCCACATCAACTCCACCTTGACCAATACCACCTCAGGAGAATAACCACATCACCAAACAGAACCTCCACGTGTATGCCACATTAACAATCTCCACCTTGGCATACACACCCACTTGAATGACTGAAAGAGACTCAAAACCAGAAGCTCAATCCACAATTCAATTTCTAACCTTTTCATTATTCAAAGAAGTGCAAGCAAAGGCTTGAACTTGCTTAAGGGAACTACCTTGGTTAGAAAATCACAGGTTATGTGGTCGTGGTGAATCTTGTGAATTTCCACAAAGACCTTTATTGATAATGTCTTTGATCCAATGAAGACGAGTATCAATATGCTTTGTCCTCTCATGGAATGACCGGTTTTACATTGTGTGTATGGCACTTTGATTATCACAAAATACCTTAACATATCCTTGATCAACACCAAGTTCATTCACCAAGCTTTTCAACCATAAAGCTTCCTTGACAAACCTTCTCACACCTATATATTCTCGCTTCGCAGGTGGAGAGAGGCCACCACATGCCGCAGGATGATTTCCAACCGATAGTGTTGCCATAGAGTGTGAACACATAACCCGTGAGAGACCTTCTCTTGTCTCTATCACCTGCAAAATCTGAATCTACATAGCCAATTACTCCACCCGAGTTTAATTCTTCTTTGTTGTAGTTCGCACTGAGCCTCACACTACCCTTTAAGTATCTTAGGATATGCTTGACAAAGATTCCAATGTTGCACACCAGATTTGACATGTATCTACTAACAAGACCGAGACCATATGCTAAGTCGTCTCAGTACACACCATTGCATACATTAAGCTTCCCACACCACTAGCATAGGGAACCTTGTCCATGTGATTCTGTTTCTTCTTTAGTATCAAAGTGCGATCCTCTCTCAGAGATAACTTGAATTGAGTTCCAATTGGGATGCTTGCGCACTTTGATTCACTCATGTTGAATCAGATATTACCTTCTTTGAATACCCTTCTTGAGTGATCGCCAATCCTTGCATTTCATCTCTTCTATTGATCTCCATTCCAAGTATCTTTCTTGCCTTACCCATGTCTTTCATGTCAAACTCTTTCATAAGAAGTTGTTTCAACTTGTTGATCTCATCCATATGCTTACATGCAATAAGCATATCATCAACATACAACAGTAAGTATATGTAGTCTTTTCCTGCAAGCTTCTTATAGTAGACACAACTATCACTATTGCATCTATTAAATTTTATCTCCAACATATGACTATCAAACCTCTTGTACCATTGTCTTGGTGATCGCTTTTAGGCCATATAGAGACTTTTTGCAGCAGACATACCATATCTTCCTTTCCCTCTTCTACAAACCCTTTAGGTTGGGCCATGAATATTTTCTCTTCAAGTACTCCATGTAAGAAGGCTGTCTTTACATCCATTTGTTCAAGATGCAAGTCAAATTGAGCTACTAGAGCAAGCACAACTCTGATTGAGGTGTGTTTCACAACTGGGGAGAATATTTCATTGTAGTCTATTCCTTCCCTTTGTGTATATCCTTTTGCAACTAGTCTAGCCTTATACCTTGGAGGATCACTTTCTGTGTTTCCTTCCTTTTTCTTGTAAATCCACTTGCAACTTACAAGTTTTGTTCCTGCAGGTTTCTTGACCAATTTCCAGGTATTGTTCTTATGTAAAGCACTCATTTCCTCTTGCATAGCAATTTGCCACTTGTCTTTAGAATTGCTCGACATAGCCTCATTGTAGCTAGCAGGTTCCTCATTGATGACATCTTCAGCTGTATTCAAAGCAAAAGCAGTAGCAGCTTCATATCCAAACCTCTCTGGTGGTTTGATAGATCTTCTAGTTCTGTCTCTGGATAAGAGATAATCACTGTCTTGCTCTTCTTGTTCTGCTTCTGACTCACTCTCAGATACATTCTCCGAGTTGCTTGTTGCTCGTCATCATCATTACTCACTTGCTTTCTTGTGAGCTCCACCTCAACTGATATTCCTTGTCGTGTTCATTCCTCTCAAGAACTTCTTTGTTCACAAGATCCTTGTAAGATCGGGCCTCTTTGAAGATTACATCTCTGCTAATTATGCATTTTCTCTCTTCACTCACCCAAATTCTATATCCTCGACACCATCCGGATATCCTACAAATATCCCTTTCTTTGACCTTGCCTCCAATTTTCCTCATTGACATGAAAATAGGCGGGTGCAGCCAAAAATTCGTAAGTTCTTGAGATCGTGTAATTCACCACCATATATTTCATGAGGTGTTTTAAAATTTAAAGCAAAGAGAAGGACTTCTATTGACAAGATAGCAGTCAGATGAATCGCTTCTCCCAAAAGCTCTTTGGGAGGTTAGCACAAGATAGCATACACCTAACTTTCTCCAATAGAGTCCTATTCAGTCTCTCTGCAAGGCCGTTTTGTTGAGGAGTTCCTCTAACCGTGAGGTTTCTATAAATTCCATGTTGTTTGCAGAAATTATTGAACTCCTCATTACAAAACTCAAGACCATTGTCAGTTCTAAGTGCTTTAACTTTTAATCCAGACTGATTTTCTACTCTATTTTTCCATTCTACAAATGTTCTAAATGCTTCATCTTTTGTTTTAAGCAAATAGATCCAAACTTTTCTACTAAAATCATCAGTGAAAGTGATAAAGTACCTTTTTCCTCCATGAGTAGGTGTTTGAGACACAAATCTGAGTGGATATAGCCAAGCTTTTCTTTAGTCTTGTGTACACCAGTTGAAAACCTCACCCTTGTTTGCTTGCCAAATACGCAATGTTCACAGAATCCCAGATTTGAAATCCTGTCTCCACATAATGCTCCTTGCTTGTCTAGCTCTTTAAGACCCTTCTCACTCATATGTCCAAGTCTTTGGTGCCATATGAGAGTTTGATCATCACTTGAGCTTGCCACTTGAGCTTCTAGTTGCATAGTGTTTCCCATAAGCAAATACAAGTTGTTTTTCATTCTGGTTCCCTTCAATACTACTCTTGACCCTTTCATTATTTTTAATACTCCATCTTCACCTTTGAAGCTATATCCTGCAGCTTTCAAGGGTTCCTACCGATATGAGTGCTCTCTTCAATTCAGTACATGTCTAACATTTGTTAACATTTTAGTGGTACCATCAAAGAGCTTCAACTTCACAGCCTTATACCTATGACTTTGCAAGCCTTGTTGTTCCTCATAATAACTTGCCTCCTTTGTATGGTTTGTAGTCTACAAACCATTCTCTCTTTGGACACATGTTATAGGAACAACCAAAGATCAAGCACCCAGCTTATCATCACTGAGGTAGTTGCAATGAATTTGACTCAACCCTTTCGCTTCTATCTTCTTCAAAGAACTAAGACTTCACCATATTCTTCATCTATGGTTCCCAAGATTTCGTGTGAGTCAATGACAGATCAACTTCGCCATCTCTTCACAAATACTCTCACCTTCGCAGCAGTTGTCTCATTTCTTCTTCACAAATACTCACACCTTCTCGCAGTTGTCCTGCTACTTCTTCACACCACCACTCACATGCAAAGATACAATAGTTCACAACTCTCATACCCATCGTAGCCACCGATGCAAAGATTTGTATCTTCTTTAGATTGACCTTTCTTCTTTGTGTTCTTTTCTCGACAATTATTTTTGAAATGTCCTCTTTATCACAAATGAAACATCTCTTGTGTTTTGGCTTTGATTTTGATCTTGACCTTCCCTTTCCTTTACCCGATTCCTTTTTCTCGATCTTCCTCTCACCATTAGACTCGTCCCTTGTTCTCAATCCCTTTGATTGACCTTCTTGACAATTCCTTGATAGCAAGGCACTCAACTTCCTCCAAACTCAAAGATTCCCTTCCATATATGAGTGTATCGGCTATAACATCATAAGAACTTGATAATGATCTAATCAAGAGTAATGCTTGATCCTCATCATCAATCTTAATATCTATGTTTTCCAAATCAAGAATTAGCCTATTATACTCATCTATATGGTCACTAATTGAAGTACCGTAATCCATTTTGAAGGTGTATAGTTTCGCTTTCAGATACAATCTATTGGCTTGGGTTTTGGTCATGTACAAACTTTCTAATTTCAACCATATAGCAAAGAATGGTTTTTCTTTTGAAATTTCAATGGTACCTTGTCTCCTAAGCAAAGAATGATGGCACTATGAGCTTTGTTCATGATCTCTTTCTTTTCTTTCTCTGTCAAGGTTGCTGGAAGCTTCCTTCCCTTCTAGAGCATCTTCAAGACCTCTCAAGAACTGCAATTGCCCTCATCTTCATCCTCCAAAGACCAAAGTCGTTTCTTGCCATTGAAACGTCTCTATATTGAACTTTCCCATCTCCATTTATGTGAATCTTGCTCAACGCTGCTATCGATACCAATTGTTGAGTTTAGACACAAGAATGGAATGCAATTGCACAAGAATTAATCGCGACTTGATTGAATTTAGAAAATCCCAATTTAAGAACCCTAATTACCGAATTCGTAAATTGACAAAATTAAGCAAACACACAAAGCAATTGTTCACCCGCCTCAGCTGACAATTAGTCACCTACATCTGGGGATCAAGCTAAAGCTTGAATCCACTTTCATATCATCAAGAATTGAGAATTCCAAGTTTACAATGTGATTTTCCTCGTGTTTAACCCCTCACTTCCTTGATCCTCGAGTCCCGTGTATACTCACACACCCCAATTTACAAAGAGAAAATGAAGATTACAACATTGTCTACAAGATTGATTACAAGGCCTTTTATAGATTGCATGGGAGAAGAGAGAAAACGAGTTACTTGTTATACAAGTAACCGAGCTGTTGAAGGAAAAACAGCAATAACATAATCTGTTATTGCTAGTAGCACTCCAACTAACTCCACCTCAGCTCCACATCAACTCCACCTTGACCAATACCACCTCAGGAGAATAACCACATCACCAAACAGAACCTCCACGTGTATGCCACATTAACACAAACTAAAACTAAAAGTTGCAGGTTCCTTGTAGGTGTGCTTCCAATTTGTGGATTTTATAGCAAATCATATTAGCTTGAAGAGGATGAATTATGCAACATTGTAAGCATCACTAGAATGAGTAAGGAATTAGATATACAGCTTTACGATTTTATCTCGTCCATTAGCATTCAGTTTATATTCAGATGTTTCTTGTCAATTGGTGAGTCACGTAAAGTCGTAAAAATGTTTTGTTTCACAACAAATTTGCATAAAAATCCAATCAAGTGCGAACAAGGAAAAGAAGTTTTTAATAAAATTAGAAGAAAAAAAGTAAAAAGACAGATTTGGGTAGTTAGGATAATGATTCGGCTTAATTGTTTCGCAGCCGAGTCAACGATTCAAAAAAAATAGTTTAGAATCTAAACAGATCGGTTCGAAGTCGAATCGCGAATCAACTATTAAGACAAGCTCATGCTTAGTTCGCGCGAATCGCTAACACGCTTGGTTCGCCAAATCATTTAAATCGTTTTGCTTCAGCTTCGAGGCGCTTCTCTTTGTGAATCAACCATGAACAACCCTACCCACCCCATAAAAAGTTTATCTGGAGGCGGACCAGTTTCTTCCACAGACCCATCGACATTTTTAAGTAAGAGAGGAAGATCAACAAGCTATTGAGAACTGAATTTAATTAAAAAAACAATCCAGCCCCAAAAAGTAATGAACATATTCTTCCAAGAATGAATCCTAGAGCGCAAGAAACTCACCAAAGGTTCCCAAGTGGCAAGTCTACAAGGGTTTTCCCCATCTGGGAGACTGAGATACTCAAATGGCACCAACCTTCAGCCATGGAATGGAAACGAGAGATCATATTCACTCCTGCACGCTACTCTTGGAGAATTTGACCTTCAAACCTAAGCTAGCTCAAAATATCTCAACACCTTCTTCATCGTCCACAAATCTTACACAGTTGGTGGTCCAATCAAAAGGGTATCATCAACATACTGCAAGTGAGAGACAATAAGACCGGGATCCTTGTTGCGCCTGAAAAAGTCCCCGAGGGAGAACCTTCCTCGTTTACAACTTTTCTAAAAAAGAAATCTTTCAATGAAGCCGCCACTAACATTTATTAAGGAAAATATTAGGAAAACCTTTTGGAAAGCAATTGGTCTTTCAAAACTCGAGATGTAGGTTCTGGGGTCTGCTTAGGTGTGGGGAAGGTATTAGCACTCACACCTCCTTTCTACCGAAAGGGAACCATTAATTCGATATGTGGTTTTGAAGTGTTTGATTTGATATGAATCGCTCTACTTCTTTTCTTTTCCTTTTATTTGAAAGAGTTTTTAGAAAACAAGAGAGAAAGAAATCTTTTTGGGATCTTTGAAAAGTGAAACTAAACTTAGATTTTTAAAAAGAGTGCTTGACGGATGTGACCCGCTCCTCACGCACTTCAATGCGATGAGGATCAAAGCTACGTAGTTCTTGGTTCTTAAATTTGAGAAAATCAGTGTTTTGTCTTTATCTTATCTTTTGAGTTTTGGAAATATGACTCAAGCGTTCATGAATACCAAACAAGCAATGGCTTCGAGTGGCGTTCATTACTAACTTGAAAGAAAAGTGTTGGAACCGATAATCAGTTGAGCAATTGCTTCAAGTGATTACAAGTTGCAACGTTTTTATTATCTTTTTTGAAATTGTTTTGGAAAAGGATGAGTCGTAGTGATGATTATCACTAATGGCTCATATTGTTTTTTGGATTTTGAATTGATTTGTATTTGATTAAGGTGTGGGAGCTTTCGTGATAATCAAACAAGCAAGGGCTTCGAGTGACTACCACTAGTAACTCCATCATTAACGATCAAACAAGCATCGGCTTCGAGTGATGGCTAATGATTTTGTTTATGAAAAATGCCTTAGGGTTTTTATTAGAAAACACTTGATTTTGGACTTGAAAAGAAAGTAGAACATTACAAATCCTTTTTTATTCAAAACCGAGACAACAATGAAAGCATAGGCAAAGCAAACATGAAGAATATTTACAAGTCGCCATGCACAAATGAATACATGATTGAACAAGCATATGAGTGTACAAGTATGCAATTGTAAAATACAAGGCATAACATTATTGAATGCATAATTAAATGCATGAGCATATAATAGTGGAAGGCAAGGCATGGTATTATGGAATGCATGAGTAGGCAAGTATTAAAATGCATGAACATACATGTGTAGAACACAAGACATGAGATTAATATATGCATGGGCATTTAAGAGAGTATGAAATGCAAAAGATATAAACTTGTATGAGTGCATGAATGATAGGATGCAAAGTGTAAAAATCTTTTGGGGTATTTGTGCAAATAAGCAAGTGGTAAAACTTGTGGTAAAAAGTTAGTAAAGAGTAAAAAGTATGCATGAAGTGTAAGGTAATTACTTAATGAAATGGTAAAAGTAAAAGTAAAAATGTTTTCTTTCCTTTTTTTTTACTTATGGTAAAATGCTAGTAAGTTGGTAAAGTAAACATGAAAATGGGTGGTAAAAAGTTTAAGAACACATTCACATTCTTACACATTTCTACACAAAATCAAACACACATTTTAAGCATTAAAATGAACCCTAAAATGGTCTCTAAGGCCAAACCTTATATGCACAAATCATCAAGTTATTTCATGCCTAAATTTATTATCAACACATGAAACAAGTTACACAAATCAAGCATTTTATTTGCATAACTCAAAAAGAGAAAAGGAAACAACAAACCCTATTTTTTAGGACCTTGAGGTTTAAAACCTCACATGACATAAACAACACATTATTTCATGTTAAGAATCATAACTAGCACATAGAACAAGATCATAGCAAATTTAGGCACATCAAGCATTTATTTACACAAAATCAAAGGGTGACAAGACAACAAAACCCTAAATTTTAAGGTCTAGAAACCGAACCCTCACACTCAATGAATCAAACCAAAATCTCAACTTGCAAGTTATGACATGAACCATGGGATGCATATATCATGTGGAAATTTTTATTCATGCAAAGGGTGACAAAATGAGTATGAAAAATGCAACAACAATATGATGAAAACACAAGAAACCTCTCCTTAAGGCCAAGGGTTCACTTCAAACACCCAAGGCTCCCAAAGTCCTTGACATAGTGTTTGAAATGAACCTCTAAGCCTCTTAGAGAGGATAGAGGAGTAGAAGGAGATTCACATGCTAATAATGAAAATGCAAGAGATTAGGTGTTTACCTCAAGATCAAAACTACACAAGAATAGAAGAATGAAGATCAAGAACAAGTCAACAATAATCTTCACAAATCTACACAAA
This sequence comes from Oxytropis ochrocephala, assembly GCA_020916435.1. Taxonomy (NCBI): domain Eukaryota; kingdom Viridiplantae; phylum Streptophyta; class Magnoliopsida; order Fabales; family Fabaceae; genus Oxytropis; species Oxytropis ochrocephala. Next base: position 82,134,993 of record CM037090.1, read on the forward strand.
TGTCACGCAATCTTCAAGAAATGAAGCTCCTTTATGGTGTAAAAATGGAATCAAAGGTGAAAAAAAGAAGATCTATGAAGGTGAAGTAGGTTTAAGATGATTTGGTGAATGAAAGTTGAAAAGAGAGTGGAGGAGATGAAGGAGGAGGGTTCGCCAAGAAGAGAGGAGAGGAGGAGAGGTTGCTAGCTAGGGTAAATGAGAGTGTGTGTGTGTGCTAGGTCTTATTTTGGGCTTTTATATGAAGTGAAAACTTAAAGGGTAATTAGGACAATGTAACTCTTGCAAACCAATAGGATTTGAGATAAGTTTTGAATCAATGGTCAAGATGCAAGATCACAAGGATTGAGGGTAATTAAAGACACAAGGTGCGCAGCCTAAGGAGAGGTGGTGAAGGATAAGCTCAATTACAAAATTGTAATTTTCTACAAGGCTTATTACACAAGTGCCATTTTGATTCAAATGAAAGGTGAGGATTGATTTTCACATTTAAATGGAAGGCCATGATTTAATACAATTTGCAAGCAATAAAAATAAATGGAAATGGGGTGAAATGGGGCTGATTATGCGCAGCAAGGAGTGTGAGAGAGTGAGTGGAATTGCAAATTGTACTATTGTACTATCCTTATCCTTTCAAAATTCAAAAAGGATGTAGAATATTCCTTCTAGATTATTCTTCCTAGTTCATGCCATTTTGGGCTATATCCATGATTCAATGATTGGGCTCTGAATTTTATGATCTCACCAATCCCAAAATTGATTTATTTACCCCACCTCAAAGGAAAAGACCATTTTACCCTTCTATCCAAAAACTAGGCTTTTAGGCCAAAAGGTTTAATATTCATGCACAAAAATAATCACAATGGAGCACAAATATCCCTCAAATAAATCCTTGATGATTATTCAAGGATTTGGGATGAAAGACCATTTTTATTGTGAAATGACCAAAATGCCCTTTCACTCTAAAAACCCTAGTTTTTGCCTGAAACACATCTTCACTTCAAAAATGATTTTTCACCCTAGGAGTGACCTCTAATACTTTGAAATGCATATTGGATGACTTGTCTTGAGGAATTGTCCCTTATTTGTGAAACGACCAAAATACCATTTTGTACTGAAAAACCCTAATTTGTCTAAAAAGTGCATTCCAACTCCAAAAATGATTTTAGAAACTTTGAAATGACTTTAAAACCTAAATGCAATGCATGATGTTTTTTACTTTTTTAAATTTGATTATTTTTGGGGAAAATTAGGGTTTTGACCTAAGCCGGACAAAATTGGGGTATGACAATCCTTAACTGAAAAACCCCTGGATAAGGCCACTAAATTCCTGTTTAATAAGAACACTCAACCCTTCAGCCACCAACAGGAACAGGAAGGGGGCCAAAGGACCCCCTCGCTCGCACGCGTTTCTAATCTAGTTCTCATTAGTTGGGAAACCATTCACCAACACTGAAAGACACACAAGCACACATCCACCGCCTCCACATATTGTCAAACCCAAATCAACAGAGCATGTAGTCTAGAAAACCCCAAGTAACTGAGTCATACACTATCTCAACTGATGAGAACTAGATTAGAGGACAGTCAACCTTAAGAATTAGAGCTAAGATATAAGAGGAGAAAGACTTCAGAAGCATACCGTTAGCATATAACTTATCAAAAAGAACTCCCACCTCCTCCTTGATGAAGGGCCACAATGCACTAATAAAAGCGAAGTTAAACCCATCAGGACCAAGTCTTTATTCCCATCACAACCAAGTCTATAGAGAACCGACCCAAGAGACTTCCCACTTGGAGCGCAGAAATAAAAGAGAATTCAATACCATCAAGAGTAGGTAGATCCCAAGGTTCCTCTGCATATGTGCAACAAATATAGCATATATATATATATATATATATATATATATATATAAAGAATAAGTAAATATACAATTTTACTTATTACTTATTAAAAAATAGGCTTAATTACTGTTTTGATCCCCCTATATTCACCAACTCACGATTTTAATCCCTCAAGAACTCTCACCTCCTCCCTGATTAAGGGCCACAAAGCTCTAATAAAAGCGAAGTTAAACCCATCAGGACCAGGTCTTTTATTCCGATCACAACTAACCACCACTTGCTCAAGTTCCTCCTCTATAGAGAACCGACCCAAGAGACTTCCCACTTGGAGCGCAAAAATGGAAGAGAATTTAATACCATCAAGAGTAGGGTGATCCCAAGGTTCCTCTGCATATGTGCAACAAATATAGCATATATATATATATATATAATAACCATGAATAACTTACGAGTCACCAGACAAAAAGGCAAAATAGCACCTGAGGTCCCTTAATTTATTTTCCGTTTTCGTTTAGGTCCCTTAACTTTTAAAGCTTACGTTTAGGTCCCTTAACTTTTAAAACGCTTTCAACCGTAGTCCTATTTAACGCTTTACCACTAACACCGTTAAATGATGGTCTCCGATGTGGCCATTACAGTGCCTATGTGTCATAATCCATGTCATTTTTAATTATTTATTTACTGCCATGTCATTTTTAATTTAATTCTTAATAAAAATAAAAATAAATAGAATGGGTTATAAATCATCACTCTTCTCTTCTTCTTCTTCTTCCTTTCATCTCCTTCTCTTCTCCCATTCTCTCTCTCTTTCTTCTTCTTCCTCTCATCTCCTTCTCTTTATCTTCATTAGATTCTAAACGAAATTAACCTCTTGGGATGGGAACCACAAATCAAAATCGAATAAAACAACACAATGAAAGAGGATTGAACAACAAAATCCATCTTTTAATTCTAATTTGATTTGGTTTTCTCAATGGGTTTTCCAGATCTGTCCTCATTTATAATTGTTTGTTTTCAGTTCATCTTATATTTGCTTGTTTTCTTTCCAAATATATTGATTTACAGAAAATGAAAACAAGGTGAAAACTTTAGGGTTTCAGATTTGAAGAAGAAGAGAAGAGAATGGGAGAAGAGAAGGAGATGAAAGGAAGAAGAAGAAGAAGAAGAAGAAGAAGAAGAAGAAGAAGAAGAAGAAGAAGAAGAAGAAGAAGAAGAAGAAGAAGAAGAAGAAGAAGAAGAAGAAGAAGAAGAAGAAGAGTGATGATTAACCCATTCTATTTATTTTTATTAAGAATTAAATTAAAAATGACATGGCAGTAAATAAATAATTAAAAATGACATGGATTATGACACATAGACAATCAGAATGACTACATCGCATTAATCGCTTAACAGTTGTTAAGTTTAAAACGTTAAATAGACTACAGTGAAACGTTTTAAAAAGTTAAGGGACCTAAACATAAGCTTTAAAAGTTAAGGGACCTAAGCGAAAACAAAAAATAAGTTAAGGGACCTCGGGTGCTATTTTGCCAGACAAAAACAATGACGTAATCGATGACGTCATTACCACATCACTCAAGGCTATTGCGTGTCAATCTGGACGGCCGAGATACAATGCGCGCGTGTGTTCAAATGATCAACGGCTGTGTTTTCTTCGAATTTTAAGATCACATCCATTTAATGTGATGAAGACAAGAAAACATGGTCAATAAGTGGAAATCAATTCCAATTAAATGCTATTTATCATGTTTTATCTCTCCATTTGCACCTTCAAATTTCTTTCTCTCTCTCTCTCTCTATCCACGTCTCTCTATTAGCTTCTTCCACTCCAATCTCCTTCCCACATAATTTTCTTTCTTCTTCTCTTTCTAATTCTCTTCTTCTTTTTTTTTTGGTCAATTCTCTGCTTTCTAGAACCCATCTTTTTTCCCTCTTCTTCCTTTTTACTAATGGATAAAATTTATTATGACTCTCTCCAAATTCCAAAAATTACCTCCATGTTATAATGGAGAAAAAAACATTTGTCCTACTTTTTGGGTCGAATCACCTCTATGTTATTCATCATATCTCATCTTCTACGACTTTATAGCTCTATTTTATTCATTATTTTCTGATGTCAAATTCCAGAATTCCAGAATTTTATTCAAATCATTTTCAAAACCGGAACATCTTTTTCTCCATTATTATACTGTATTATTCACCGTAAACAACAGTCAACAAATAAAATAGAGCTAAATCAAATAGTCAAATTCTTAATTCCAGCCACAAAATGGACCAACTTAGATGGAGGTAAGAAATTGACTAAAACTGACTTGATGGGTTTCAAGTTTTTATTTTGATTTTGTCTCTTTTGATTTGTTTGACGCTAATAATTTTTGTATATTTTCCATGTTTCAATACTTTAGATTTTCTCCAAGAAATTAAAGTGGTGTGTATTTGTCTTCAACGGTGATAAAAAGAAATTGAAGGGTAAATAGCTTCAAGTGTTACGTGGTATTTGATTTTTTATTACTTATTTTAAGCTTTATTAGGATGCAATTGATTCATACTATATAGATGACATTTGAATTTGTTTAATTTGATTTAACTATACGGTTAATGCAAATGATTATATGCAGATTCTATTTCTTTTGATTTGTTTGACACTAATTTTTTATTATTTATAATTGTCATGTTTCTTTGCTTTTGATTTGCTCATAAAAATATTAAAGAGGTGTTCTTTGTCTTGAATGGTGAGCCCATTTTGTTCTTCAACTTTTGTGTAGTTTATTCTTCAGTTTTTAGTAGTTTTTCTTTAATTTTTTGTCAGATAATTTCCTTTCATGATCAGGAATTAGCGACGGAATTAGCTAGGGACGTTGCGAGGGAAAATTAAGTCCCTCGCAAGAGCAGGAATTAGCGACGGAAATAAGGCCAGTAGCGACGGACTGGCACTCGCTAAATGCAAGGCGCCAATTTTAAATCCCTCGCTAACGTTCTGACCGTTGCAGCCTCTTGGGAAACGCGCGGATTAGCGACGGAAATTCAGTCGCTAAATCCGTCGCTAATTGCCATGAATTCACGCTATGCGGCACTTGTAGCATTCTATATGATCTTTGGAACCTTGCCTTCCACGCCCTCTTCCTCCAAGTGTTTCCGCCACGCCCCTACCTCCGTTTCTACCTAGACCAGAAACCTTGAGGGCTTGGTCTTCTTCTTTGCATCCCTTCATTCTCTGTTCCTCCACAAGAATGGAGCTTTGAAGAGCATCAATGGAAAGGTTTTCCACATCAGTAGACAGAGAAATAGAGCACATGACATAGTTAAATTGGGATGTCATGGACCTCATAATCTTCTCAACAACCACGTTGTCCGTAAGCTTCTCACCGTGAGATTTCATCTTATTTGCTATGGCAAGCGTTCTTGCGAAGTAATCATTAACGCTTTCTTCTTCTTTCATCCTCAGCGCTTCAAATTCACCTCTAAGAGTCTGCAATTGGGCTCTTTTTACCTTCGAGGAACCTTGGAACTTCATCTTCAATGAATCCCGTATATCTTTAGCGGTATCCATCTTTAAAATTGTTTCTAAAATCTTCCGATCCAAAGCTTGAAACAGGTAGTTTTTTGCTTTGAGATCTTTCAGTTTCGCTTCTTGAATCGTCTTCAATACTTCTTGCGATGCATTCGCCGGTGCTACAGGGATTCCGTTTGCCACGACCTCCCAATACTCCTTTGAGCGCAGTAGATTCTCCATCAAAACGGACCAGTGATCATAAAACCCATCAAACTTCGGAATGGATGCTTGAACGAAGGCTCTGTTCTCTCGATCCGCCATTATTGAGCTTCACTTCTTGCAAGTTCTTCAGCTCCGACGAAAAACACGGTTCAAAAAAGACTCTAAACAATGGGCGTTAAACGCTGGCGGTTAAAGTGGCTCGTGCCCCGTGAACGAGCTCGTACCGTATGTAATCAGAAAAACATATATGAGCTCAAAAGTATAGTTTCATTGATGATTGATTTTGGCTATATACATTGAGCTAGGTGCTGCACAGAACAGATTGCACCGAAATACAAATGGGCCTCTCTAGGCTACTATTAACTGGGCCAACTATACAAAGGCCCAAAACATTAAAACTAAAACTTTACAAAAGTTCTTACATAAAAAACCAAATTCTAATTATTATGCTAAATTTTTTTAGATTTTGTTTTGAAATCTTTACTATACACATTTAGTAAAATGTTCAAATGACATGTCCACTAGGAAAAAAGACATGGAAGTGGGAATACGGATCACAATACTTTGCCTTTTCAGGGAATATAGCTATCTGAGTTTAGAGGTTTTTAGGGATTTTACGATTTCTTGCATTTTTTGTTCATTTTAACATCTATGTTGTTATTTTGGCCATCAATCATTATCTAATTTTAGCCACTATTAGGTAGAAATTTATGTATCATATGTTGTCAATTTTGCTAATCAAAGAAACTGTTAACTTAAAACTATTGGGGTAGCTGTTCTAGATTGCTAAATTTGATACATGCTTCATGATGGTTTGATAAGATATCAATAAAACAGTAAAAGGAAACAGAGTAAGATAGCAGAATTGGAAGTTTCTATTCCTCAAAATCAGTGTGATTACAAAAGAATAGAGTAATCAAACTGAAAATCGAAAAGAACCAAGTGCAAGACTTCAAGGTGAGAGAAACCGACTTCCGAGGCCCAATTCCCACCCAATTCTTGCCTAAAAGTAAAAGTGACCTCACACTACAATATATTCTCTCACTCTCAAGATGAGTGATTCTGTAACCGTCAGATATTCTCTTTCCCCGCCAAATTTCGGCGGTCAGATACTCTCCATTATCTCATTACTTTGGTGAAGTTCCTTTCTTACCCCTCCTTGAGTAAGTTTGCCCAAACCTTTGTTAATACCGTAAGTGCCCTCCTCCTTATCAATACTTCCCTTTGAAATTCACCTTGTCCTCAAGGTGAAGGTCGTGGAATTGTTCTTGCAACAACTACCAATTTTCCCAAGAATTTCAAACGTGGTAGATGCCGCCATTGCACCAAAGACTCTCCAATCTCCAAATTTGTTCGTGCTTCTTATCGCCAAGATCTCTTCTGGGGTCACTCTGCAACTCCCGGTCTTCAAGAATGCATGGTGGCAAAGGTTGCACTTGAGCATCGCCAGAATCTGCGTTTCGAGCAAGGAAACATGAAACACCGGTGTACACGACTCTCCGAGGCAACTTCAATTTATAGGCCATCGCTTCTAACTCTCCAAGACCTCAAAAGGGCCATAAAACTGTGGACTTAGCTTCTGGTTGAGTCTCTTTGCTAGTTGCTTAAGCTTGTAAGGTTGTATCCTCAAGTACACCAAATCACCAACTTCAAAATCCACTTCTCTGCGATTTATGTCAGAGCCATTTGTTTCATTCTGTTCTGAGCTTTAGCAAGTTGCTCTCTAAGCTCGTTCAGCAAGTCATTTCTGTCCTTAGTCAACTTCTGCACCTCCTCCACAGAGCACCTATCTTCATCTCCTCTAACCAACACCGGAGGTTTCCTCCCATACAAGGCTTCAAAAGGAGTCATGTTCAAGGAGGCATGATAATTGGTGTTATACCAATACTCTGCCCAAGGTAACCATTTAGCCCACTGCTTCGGATTGTTACTGCCACACACCTCAAATAGGTTTCAACACACCTATTGACCACCTCCGTTTGTCCATCCGTTTGAGTATGGTACGCAGAACTCATCTTGAGTGTTGTTCCCATGGATTTGAACAATTCCACCCAAAAAGAGCTGATAAAAACCCTGTCACGGTCAGAGACAATAGACTTGGTACACCATGCAATTTCACAATCTCCTTGAGGAAAACAAGTGCCACATCTTTAGCATTATAGGGGTGAGCTAGAGCAATGAACTGGGCATATTTAGAGAGTCTATCTACCACCACCATTATAGTATCCATCCCCATAGATCTAGGTAAACCTCCCACAAAATCCATGGATATGTCACTCCAAACCTGAGTAGGTATGGGAAGAGGTTGTAGCAATCCTTCTGGACTCGAAGCTTGATATTTGTTTCTCCGCACACCTCACAAGCTTGCACATACCGTTGAATCCTCCTTCTCATTCCTTCCCAATACACCGCCCCAACAATCCTCATATACGTCCTCAAGACCCCTGAATGTCCCCCACTAGCGGTACTGTGAAACTCTTCTAGAATCTTAGCAATCCTAGGTGAATCCTTAGGAATTACTATACGGTTTTTGTAATAGAGTCTGCCATTTCTCAACACATACCCTTCATGTGCCTTAGCATGAATGACTAAGTCTTGCACAATTTGCCTTAGCTTCACATCATTCTGTACCTCTTCCTCCAAACCAGCCCATTCTTCACATTGAACCGTGGATAGAGCACTATACTGCAGCCTCCTGGATAAGACATCTGCTGCTTTATTCTCAATACCCGGTTTGTACTTAATTTCAAAGTCATAGCCCAACAACTTAGTTACCCACTTTTGTTGTTCTTCACCCATCAATCTTTGATCCGTGAGGAACCTTAAGCTCCTTTGGTCAGTGTGGACTGTGAAATGCCTCCCTAACAAGTAATGTCTCCATTTCTGAATAGCTATCAATAGCCATCAGCTCTCTTTCATAAACCGATTTACTTTGTGCTCTATTAGATAGAGTTTGGCTCATAAAAGCGATTGGTCTCTTCTCTTGCATTAAGACAGCTCCAAGTCCCATCCCTGATGCATCGCTTTCAACTACAAACTCTTTGCTAAAATCCTAATATAATAACACAGGAGAGTGGTCATTGCTACCTTTAATTTATCAAAGGCAGCCTGTGCTTCCTTAGTCCAAGAGAATTTATCCTTCTTGAGTTGTTGAGTTAATGGCCAAGCAATCTTCCCAAAATCTCTTACAAACCTCTTGTAGTAGTCGGTGAGGCCAAGGAACCCCTCAATCCTTTTACATCCTTCTGAGCAGCCGCTGAATCATAGCACTAATTTTGTTGGGATCACCGCCACACCATGTTTGGAGATGATGTGACCTAGATACTCAATCAGTGCTTGGCCAAAAGTACACTTCTTCTTATTTGCATATAGTTGGTGAGCTCTCAACACATCAAGAACTGTCTTCAAGTGCTGCTGGTGGTCTACCATGTCCTTGTTGTACACTAGTATGTCATCAAAAAACACCAAGACAAATCTTCTCAACATTGGCTTCAGTATTTTGTTCATATGTGCTTGGAAGGTGGAAGGAGCATTAGTGAGCCCAAAAGGCATGACAAGGTACTCATAATGCCCCTCATGTGTTCTAAAGGTTGTCTTATGTATATCTTCCTCCCTCATCCTAATTTGATGGTACCCTGATTTCAAATCTAATTTAGAGAAGACTGCAACAGTCCCAATTTCACCAAGCAGTTCATCAATGATGGGAATAGGAAATTTATCAGCCACTGTATGTTTGTTCAATGCTCTATAGTCAATACAAAACCTCCAACCACCATCCTTTTTCTTAACCAAAAGTACTGGACTAGAAAAAGGACTAATACTAGGTCTGATAATACCAGCAGCTAGCATTTCATCCACTATTTTCTCAATCTCATTCTTTTGGTAGTGAGGATACCTGTAGGGACGAATGTTGGGGATCACAACATCTGATTTAAGAGTGATAGCATGGTCTTGATCTCTATGAGGAGGTAAACCAAGAGGTTCTTAGAATACATCAAGATATTCTTCCAAAATCTACTTAAATTCGGACCATCGGTTTACTGCTTTCGCCAAAGAATCGATAAAATTGAATAAGGTAACTCTCCTCTTCTTGCTGCAGAGCTTTCTTCATGGTTTTAAGTGAAGCTTGGTGCTTGCTCAAGGACGGTTCTCCTCTAATCTTAAACTTTTGTCCTCCTCCCTTCCACTTGATCACCATGTTCTTGAAATTAGCCTTGATGTCCCCAAGCTAGCTAGCCAATCCATGCCAAGTACTAGATCGGTTCCAAATTAATGACATGCAATACCTTGTACTGCACCCTTAAATCAACACATACACCTCTTTGAATAATCTTTTCACCATTGCCAATCTCAATGGTGTACTCTCTGTGACTTCCAATTTCAATCAAGCTCTTTCACCAACTTGTAAGAGATGAAATCGGATGTGGCTCCTAATCAATCAATATCAACACCTTCCTCCCATTAATCACTCCCAAACCTTGAAGGATTGGTTTGAAGTTAGTCCTTGAGTGCTTCGCAGTTGATAATAGTAATGTTCTCAACTCACCATCAAGCTTTCTGCACCTTCATTTCTCGCCTCCCCGCATCTTCTAACTCGCGCTTAGAAACTTCTCCATCCTCTCCTCCACCAATTCAATTCTATAATGCTTCATCTTACATACATGATCACGCCCCATCTCTCCCCACATTTAAAACAGAGGCCCTTTCGCTCAACTCACGTAGCTCATCCCGTGACAAACGCCTCCGCCCCCTCGCTTCTTCGTTTCAACTCCAACATTGTTTTGGGCTCACTTGAACCTCCACCGCTAGCCCCAAAGATCAAATTTGGGCTTCGCAATGAAAGTTCTCATGCGACCGAATCTTTACCTCGCTCCAATCGAGCCAAACTTTCTCTCGCGCTTTCGTTCTTCCTTGTGTTATTGTCCCATAGTGCTTTGTTACGCTCGATCAACAAAGCTCGATCCATCATTGCATTCAATCCACGGGTGTTATGGAGCTTGAGTTCAGCCTGGATCTCCTCACATAATCCATTCAAGAAAATACTCTCAAGCATTCCACGTTCATTTCGCTTCAACGGAGCAATTAACATCTCGAATTGCTCGCGGTACTCCATCACCGTGCCGGTTTGTTTAACGCTCGTGATCGGTCCCAGAGGATTACGCACTAAGCTAGGTTGAAAATCTTCGTATGACCGCTTGTTTGAATTCCTCCCAACTCGTTTCTGGGTGCTGCTCCTCCCACCATTGGTACCAATTCAACGCTTTACCGTCCAAAGCGATCACCACCGCCTCAAGCATATCTGCTTCTTCCACACCATTCAGCTTAAAATAACATTCGACCTTAACGAGCCACCTGTATGCTTCTCCTCCTTCAAAATCGGTATCTCGAAGCTTCCGCCCATTGTATCGACGGCGCACTGGTCGTACTCACTACGGTGAAGACTCGGCCAGCTTGCCGAAGTTCTCTCCGTCACCATCATCGCGATCGCACCAACGCGCTACTCCCAACGACGACGAGGTTTCTTCTTCTTCTTGGGTAACCGAGCTCCATTCGCTCGAGAATTGCACGCATCTCACCTTGATTGGAACGCATTTCCAATGTCAAACAATCCAAATGTTGCTCGAGCCCAACCACATGTTGTTCCATCAGTCCCGACGCTCCTCCATAGCCGCTTTCTTCACCATTATCAAGCTCCTAGTAGTCCTAGAGCTTTGATACCAATGATAAGATATCAATAAAACAAAGAAAAGGAAACAGAGTAAGATAAATAGACTGGGAAGTTTCTATTCCTCAAAATCAAGCAGGATTACAAAAGAATAGAGTACTAAAATCTGGAAAATCGAAAAGAACCAAGTGCAAGACACTCAAGGTGAGAGAAATCGACTCCCGAGGCCCAATTCCCACCAATTCTTGCCTAAAAGTAAAAGTGACCTCACACTACAATATATTCTCTCACTCTCAAAGCATGAGTGATTCGTATGTAACCAGATTATTCTCTTTCCCGCCATTTCTCGGCAGTCTTGGATACTCTCCACTATCTCATTACTTTGGTGAAGTTCCTTTCTTACCCCTCCTTGAGTAAGTTTGCCCAAACCTTTTGTTAATACCAAAAGTGCCCTCCTCCTTATCATGGTTTCTTAATTGAAAGCTGCAAATTTTGCTCACATAAATTTCTAATAAATAATACTTATTGTTTTAGTCAGCTACTAATGGCTTTTTTACTTTGTGGGTGTGGGGAAGTTTACTTTGTATTTGTTGGGTTCTAGGATTCGGAAGAAGTTTTATTTTGATTTCATATTTTATTGTGTCTGATTCACTTTTTATTTCTCGCAGATTTTTGGAAAGATAGCCAAAGTTGTTATTCTAGAAGAGACAATCCTCACGGGAACGTTATCAACACACCCATTTTGTCCTTTCCTTTTTCAAGCCGGTGGTGGTTCATTCTAAGATTTAAACTTTCCCCTGCCTTGAGTATATTTAATGTCGCCTTTGTTTCGTTTTTTTATTTTTATGTTTCAGTGTTACAGATCTGTTGATGATTATGATATGGATCTCATTTGCATAATCAGAGGTTCTGCTACCAACATTCTGAAATTATACATACCAATTTTAACTGCTTAGTTGTTGGTGAATTGTAAGTTTTAGACTGTTCAAGTCCAATATGATATAAGACACTGATTGTTGTAATTGTAAAGAAAAACTCCCCCGTCTCAAATATAAGCTATATGTGACAGAGCAAGTTGCTTTACATTTTGTAAGGGTCAGTGGAGTTAGAACCAATTTTTTTCTCAATAACAAAGGAACCCCATTTGAGGTTGCCATTAGCAACTATCTGTTAGAACTCAATCACTCTCACACACACTCAATCGGAGAAGTTTGTTACGCAGTAACAGAATTTCAAAGAGTCATAAAATGCAATTGACTCAGAATTGTATTATACTTGAGTTGACTTACAAAATGAGTTTATATAGTAACTCACTTGGCAACCTATAGAACCGGTCACCACATGGTGACATGGCAGTAAAGCAAAAACAGAAAATTACAACACACAGTTTCAGATATTACAAACCAGAACTAGCTTGAATTACAACTAATACACCTCCTAATTCATGCTAGCCAAGCTCTTCATTCCAATGTTCTTCCTCAACACTTCAAATCTCTTGATCTTGAGGGCTTTGGTGAGCAAATCTGCAGCATTCATATCTGATGTGCAATACTCCAGTTTTAACTTCAACCTTGACACTTGATCTCTTAGGAAATGAAACTTAATTTGTTTCAATGTGTTTGCTCCTACCATGAGCAATAAGATATTTGGCTAGATCTATAGCCGATTTGCTATCAATCAACAGTCTCATTGCTTGACCGATCTCGATCTCGCACCTCATCCAAAGAGCATATCAAGCCATCAGAGCTGACAAGTCGCCATGGCAGCAGCTATATACTCTGATTCACAGGATGACAAGGCTACAACACTTTCCTTTTTTGAGCTCCAAGTGTAACACCCTAAGTAATTTAGTTATTTATTTAATTAAGTTGCTTAAGGATTACAACATTTTTACTAAATCAAAGAATTAATTAGAGTTGATTTATTTTCAGGAGGTGTATGAGTAAGGGAGGGGGAGTGTTATTAGAGGCCCATTGTTGATGGTTTGGGCCCATATCCAACTAGTTAGAATTGGACTTGCCTTCTGGATATTTTTAAGAAGAAGGAAGGATAAGAAGAAGGAAGGATAAGAAAGAGGAAGTAAAGTCATACAAGTAAGTGAGAAAAGTCAACAAAGGGAGGAAGGAAAAGACAAAAGAGAAAGGAGAAGAAGAAAAAGGAACGGGTTAAGAAGAGGAGGAAAACCGTGGGTGTTCTTGAGCTTGGAGATTTTGGGTTTTGATCATCTAGCAAGTTTGGTAAGTGTTTTGATGCCAATCTTACTAGTTTTTCATTCTCTTTCATATGGTATAAGTATTAACCTATGAATCTTCCTATTTTGTGTTTCTCCATGAAAGGAAGTTTGAAGCTCAAGACTTGAGGAATTGTTTTGTTGGAGGTTTGAAGAGGAAGAGTAGGTTACTCTACAATCTATAAGGTTAGGGGACTCTTTTTATACCTATGATAGTTTATAGGATTTGTATTATGTGATGGTTAGGGTTTAAAATTGAGAATTGATTGATTATGTGATTTTGAGGTGTGTTTTGATCGATTAGTGAGTCGCTTGATGCCTTGGATTAATTATTGAGTTGCTTGAATTGATTTGGTGATTTGGGTGAAAGTGGTGCTCAAAAATCAAATTTTGAAGTTTATGTGTGTTTAGGGTTTTGATGGAAATGGTGATTGAAAAATGAAATTTTATTATTTGAGGTGTTAATAAGTTATTTGAAGTGGTTTGGTGTGGATTTGAGTGTTGAAATTGGTTTGGAAAAGTTATTGTGAAAATTGGGTTTTGGTGGTTGGTGTGCTAAGGGGGGGCGCCAAATCAGCCGCTCTGGCGCCCGTTGGCGCCAGCACAGGCGCCAAATGAGCGCTGCCCTTGGCGCCTGGTGAGGCGCCTGCATGCTAGTGTGTGCGTATGTGGGGGTGGCGCGCAACAGGGCGCCAGTGTTGCGTGTTTTTGGCGCCTGTGTGTGTGCCGGTGTGTTGTGCGTGTCTGGCAGGGGCGCGGATTGCCTGCGTTTTGGCGCCTGTGTGTGCGCTTGGGTGTGTGTGTGGTGCAGGGGCGCCATTTGTGCCTCGCGCCATTGGCGCTTGGTTGCTTTTTTGTCTTTGGTGGGCGCCAATGTTCTGGCATTTGGCGCCAGGTGTGCTCTTTAAACCCAAAATGCTGTTTTGGTCCCTAATTGTTCTGTTGGTCCCTAGGGCGTGTTTTCGGTCCCGGTGTGGGAAATTAGTCCTTGGTGTGATCTAATCCACTGACTGTGATGTGTAAAAATTATTGTTGGCCCACAAGGCTATTTTTGATGATGGCAATAATGATGATGTTGATTCTTATGATGTTGAATTTGATGATGGTGATTAAATTGATGATGGATCTATGGTGTTTGAGATTCATGTATGACGTATCCGCAGTGATATAAATTATGACGCTGGAATTAATGATGATGATAATTCTTGTATGAGGTGATGATGATGATCGATGCATTGTTTATCGAGTCTCATGATTCACATGCATCAAAAGTGACGCTTGTTGTCTTTATGGCAATGGTAAGTGGACGTTGTTGCCTATATGGCAATGGAATATGACGATTATTGGTACCACATGCATATGCCCTAGGTGTGAAGGGGTTGCATTCATGCATTTCACTCATGAATTTGGTGTTGTTCATTGGTGTGATATGTGATGAGTCATTGATGTGTTTTATCCGTGTGATACCCGATATGGTCAATCAGTGAAATAAAATATATCTTTGAGGTTGTGGTAAGTTGATGTTGGTAGGGTGTTTGCCTCGAATATAATATTCATCTTATTGGCTATTATTTGTGTAAAGAGACTCACCCTAGACTGCTTGGAATGTTGCTCTATTGTGGCAACGCCGCAGTAATCAAGATTGAGATTGTTCAACCCATCGATGGGTTGGTTTGAGTCATGCTCGATACGTAGCACCCGGGGGCGTAGTATTATGTTGTATTTTTGTTGTCTTTGTTGCATTACTCTTTCACCGTGTTGTAAAAGAGTTGTTGCTAATATTTTGATGTATTCCATCGTGAGTTATGTTTATGATCAGGCTTGTATCGAGACAGTGATCGCTTGTATCGCCTCGCATTTACGTGCTATGTATTGTAAATATATGTATATATGAGCATGAACCGTTGTTGTTATTTATGAAGTAAATGTGACACTTTCTTCCTTATGTGCGGAAAATTTTGAAACTCTGATTTTTAATTACTAATAAGGTAGATATTAGAAGGGGGTGTTACACCAAGCAATTGGAGCATCACAATACATAAAAATGTAAGCTGCAGAACTTTTTCTATCACCTTTATCACCACACCAATCTGCATCTCGTGAAGCCATACACTTCCCGATCGATCTCACCTCTTGCTTAGGATACCATATACCTAGATCAACTGTCCCTTTTATGTATCTAAGAATACGTTTGGCTGCAAGTAAGTGAGAGGTCATAGGCTTCTCCATGTACCTGCTCACAATTCCCACACTGTATGCAATATCAGGGCGAGTATGACAGAGATACCTAAGTGATCCAATCAATTTTCTTGTACAATGTTGGATCCACATGTTTACCATCACCTTCAGGAACAAGTTTCACAGAAGTATCAGATGGTGTAGCAGTTGGATTGCAATTCCACATATCATACCTCTTTAACACATCACTAGCATACTTCTTCTGATGTAACAAAACTCCATCATCACTGCTACTGAATTCAATTCCCAGAAAGTATGTTAGAACCCCCAAATCAGACATTTCAAACTCAGTCATCATATTCTTTTTAAATTCTTCCATTTCAGCTTCACTTGTTCCTATTAGTAGCATATCATCAACATATAGGCATATGATCAAATAGCTATCAACTTTGGATCCCTTTGAATAGATCCCATGTTCACTAGTGCACTTCACAAAATTATGCTGCAGCAGGAACTTGTCTATTCTCTTGTTCCATGCTCGAGGAGCCTGTTTTAGGCCGTAAAGAGCCTTCTTTAACTTGTATACTTTGTCTTCTTTCTCTGTTACTTCAAATCCAAGAGGTTGAGCAACATACACCTCCTCTTTAAAGTTTCCATTCAAAAATGTAGCCTTCACATCTAGTTGGTACATTGACCACCCTCTTGAGCTAGCCACGGCTACAATCATTCTAATAGTCTCTATTCTTGCAACTGGAGCAAATACATCTGTATAGTCAAACCCAGGCCTTTGCAAGAATCCCCTAGCCACCAATCTAGCCTTATATCTCCCCACTTCACCATTTGGATTCACTTTGGTTTTAAAAACCCACTTCACATCTATCTTCTTTCTTCCTTCAGGTAAATCAACCATCTCCCATGTGTTGTTTCTCTCTATTGATGTTAATTCTTCAATCATAGTTTGCCTCCAATGAGATTTCTCAAGAGCTTCTTCTCATCATCACAGTTCCGATTCGCCATAAAGACATCATGCGAACATCACCATTCATCGATATGGCGTAGTCCGCAAGACAACAAAATCATTGAGTCTTCGTGGTAGTTGCCTATCTCTCCTAGGCCTTTCTAAGTTGTTTTCACCACCACTAGTTTCTGGTTCTGGTTCTTCTTCACCATCATGGTTCAAGCATCACCAAACAGTTCATTGTCTATACCAGAACTATCCCAATTCCACCCCTTTGATTCATCAAATTTCACATCTTTGCTAATCACAACTTTTGATCTTCTAGGATCATACAATTTGTATGATCCAGTTGAGTGGTATCCCAGCATTACCATAGCCTGTGACTTATCATCAAGTTTTCTCCGCAATTGATCGGGAACATGTCTATAACACAATGCTCCAAACACCCTCAAGTGCTTAACATTTGGTTTCTCACCTGACCATGCTTCTTCAGGTGTAATACCTTCAAGCCTCTTTGTAGGACTTCTATTAAGAATATATACTGCAGTTGATACAGCTTCCCCCCAAAAATGATTTGGCATTTTTCTACTTCTTAACATGCTTCTCACCATGTTAAGAATTGTTCTATTCTTCCTCTCTGCAGTGCCATTATGCTGTGGTGTATAAGGTGTTGTGATCTCATGTCTTATTCCCTCCCTTTCACAAAACTCTTTGAACTCATTAGAATTATATTCCCTCTCCTCCATCGCTTCTCAACCTCACTGATCTTGCAATCACACTCCTTCTCCTCACATAGCCTTGAATGTCTTGAACACATTGAACACTTCACTCTTCTTTTCTATCACATACACCCAAGCCTTCCTAGTAAATTCATCAATGAATGAGACAAAATAGTTGTTGCCTCCCAAAGTCTTCACTTCAAATGGTCCACACACATCCGAGTGAATAGCTTCAAGCCTCCTTGATGCTTTAATCTTTATTTCTGAATTATAAGAGTTTCTGGCCTGCTTTGATTCACAACACTGTTCACACACTTCACTAGTCACTTTGATTCTAGGTAGGCCCTGCACCATTCCTTGAGCTTCAAGATTCTTTAAATCTCTGAAATTCAAGTGACCATACCTCTCATGCCATGCCCAACTCTCACTATCAGCCACAGCACTCAAACACTCATCATTTACTATACTCATTCCCACTTTAAAGGTTCTGTGCTTGTTTAGCAGAGCCTTCAACAACTCATTCCCACTTGGATCAAACAATCTGAGTTCCTTACTTTCCATTATCACTGAATATTCTTTCTCTAGCAACTGGCCGATGCTAATAAGGTTGCTTTTCATTGATGGTACATACAAGACTTCAGTTATTGTACATATTCTTCCATCACTCTTACGGATTCTGGCACTTCCTATCCCTTCACTTCTCACAACTTTGTCATCACCAAATCGAATGGACTTCTTAACAGATTCATCTAGGTCAACAAACCAGCTTCTCTCCCCACTCATATGGTTTGAGCACCCTGTATCTAAGTACCACATCACTTCTCTATCATTCTCATCAAGTTCCCCGCCATTAATACAACTTCAAAGATCATTCTCCTTGTCAATATCTTCTATCATCTCAAATGCATAAGTACTACTTCATCAATATCGAGTTATTATCGCCTAGTTGTGCTTCTTCATGTGTTCCTTTAGCCTTACACTCATCTGCAAAGTGTCCAAACTTCTCACAATTGTAACATTGTATTTCCCTTCTATTTACTTTCTTTTCTCGTCCTCTGCTTTTCCAAGCCTCTTTTCTTCTTTGAAAATCACTTACACCGTAGTCACTCTTCTTATTCGAATTGTCACCATTATTCTTATTTGATTTTCCTTTCAAAACCTAGCCTACAACACTTGTTCAAGAGGGTTTCTCAACTATCTTTTCTTTCTCCTTATTTCCAGCTTCTAACCCTAATCCTTGCTTCATTTGCTTCTAACGAGCCTAGAAGTTCCTCTATCTTCATTGTTTCTAGGTTCTTTGATTGTTCTATAGTCAGTAACTACATAAACAAATTTAGGAGTTAGGGTTCCGAGTACCTTTTCAATTTTCTCATTGATCACCAATTTTTCAACGTTCGTCCTCATCCGATTAGCAACGATCGTCATTCTCGTTAAAATACTCCGAGATCGATTCTTTCTCATCCATCTGCGCAAGCTCGAACTCTCTCCGCAACGCTTGAAGCCTCACTTTCAACGACGCCACACGAGTATGCATTCGCCAATGCATCCCACGCTTCTTTGCCGTTTCATACGAGAAATCTTCTCAAATGCATCAGCATCAACGCATTGGTGAATTAGGATAGAGCTTTGCTATCCTTCTTCTGTTGCATTTCGAACAATCTCAAGCACGTCTTGATATCTGAACACTACTTTCATTTGGATTATCCACCGATCATAATTCTCGCCAACAAGGATCGGTAACCGCAGGAACCGCTCATTGTTGCTAGTATTGTTTGCCATCGCCGCCGTGAACCACCGTGGATCGCCGAGCTCTGAGGCCAATTATGTTAGAACTCAATCACCCACACACACTCAATCGGAGAAGTTTGTTGTGCAGTAACAGAATTTCAAAGAGTCATAAAATGCAATTGACTCAGAATTGTATTATACTTGAGTTGACTTACAATATGAGTTTATATAGTAACTCACTTGGCAACCTATAGAACCGGTCACCACATGGTGACATGGCAGTAAAGCAAAAATAGAAAATTACAACACACAGTTTCAGATATTACAAACCAGAACTAGCTTGAATTACAACTAATACTATCTAACAGACATTTTGTCAAATAGTTAAGCAACCAAATTGATTTTCTTTTTTCTTTTATTTTCTTATATGGATAGATAGATAGGAAGAGGAAGAATTCTAAGAGAAGGCAATAGAATTGCTATTTTGGGATATGGTTGTATATATGGTTCAATATTGCCAACAAACTGCATAAATGCTTAAAACACTGTACTAGAAATTTATGTGACAGTTGCTGATGCAAGGTTTTGCAAAAACCTTTGGATACTGGTCCCATTAAACTACTACTACCTAAACAACATGAATTTCTTATCTGTTGACTTTTCAATCTCTTTTTTTTTTTTCTTTCCCTTATGAGTCCTAAACCTTTTCATTTCTAGCACATAAAAAAGAACTAACACTATTGTGTATTTTAATTTTATTTATACATTCAAAAAGAACAAATTTCATGGTTTCAAGTTGGTTATTTTCTTTTCAATATTGAATTATGTTGTTGATGGCAGGAAGGAAGGACATATGGTGCAATGGCACTCCTCGATATTGTAGCTACTAATGTAAGAACCTACTCTTTTGATTAATCCTTCTTTATTTGCTGTAATAGTCTGGATTATACTTCATGATCATGTATATTTTGTTCTGTTCCCTGGATAGTACTTATATGGGTGTGACAAATAGATGGGTATTTATTATTGGTATTCAATTGTTTTGATAATTGATATGTTTCGGGTTATATATACTAGGAATATTAAGTAGTAATTGATTTCCACGATGTGTGTATCCCGAAAGGTGTTATGTCCTCGAGTGTAGATTAACGTATTATGATCCGGAATTTTATGTTCAAGTTTTGCTCATTCGCATCATTCAGTGCAAGATTGTTCCAAAGCTGTCAATATAATTGTGTTGAAAGTGGCCGGCCACTTGCAAATTGTTCCAGCCTCTTCAATAAGTTTTTCTTAATATATGCATATTGTAACACCCCCTTATATCTAATGCTAATTCAATTAATTAAAAATCAGAGTTTTTCAAAAACTTTCCACGCCCCTCGAAGAGGGTGGTACTTTTCAAATAAAACATCATCAAAACATAATTAAAATCCAAACGCATCAACGCGTATCATGCATACATAGTCAAGTGGGTTACAATCCTCAAAATAACCTTGCTTAACGCTTACATTAGTCCATTAATAGTTTGCAAAAGACAATGAAATAAAATTGAGTTCACATACTCAATACATAGGTTCAAAATAAGTTTAATACATAACCATAAATAATACTAAGACCCAACCCTTGTTACTTATCGAGTGACTCAATAAAACCCCGAGAGTACAAAGACCATCACTCGGAATCACCTGCTTGTCGCCACGAGAGCAGTGCAACAAGAAATGCTAGGGTGAGTCTCTTTACATAAATAATAACAGTAAAATAGGCCATATAGTAAGAACTAGCTAACAACAGAGGTTCACGAGAACAAGGCATTTATCATTCACATGAGATATCACGCAAGCAACCATAACAGATTAATTGGACATTAACAAACAAATAGGGAATGTATGATTATATGCATGTATGCAACATGCATGTGGATCCATATTCACCTCACCACCCCGCTCGTATTTCATCACCACCCCGGGCGGTATTCCATCACCTCCCGAAGGGGTATTCCATCACCTGTTGGCGAAAGCCATGCATATGATTCATGCGACTTTATGACAATGCATCACTCCACACCAAGCACACCACCTCAATTATTAATTAGCACATCATTAATTATCAATACCACCTCACCTAGGTTAATTAGCATCACCTCACCAAATATTTATTAATCCTCACCTAAGAACCAACACCACCCCATAGGGTTTTCTCCTCACTATAGGACCATTCGACACACCAATAATTAATTTAGGAACTTAGGAATTCAACAAAGACAAGGTTTTGGAAAAATCCCCACTGGGCGCGCAGATCGGGCGCTGCAGAAGAAGAGGCGCGCAAGAAGCGCGCGGGTAGGTCGCTTCTAACTCTCAAAAGTTTCGTCCTTCATGAGAGGTGTGCGCGCGCAGGTTACGCTGCCGCAGGGCGCTTGCAAGATGGCGCGCAAAGACACCATTTCGGACACAGCGCCAAGTTGCCCAAAGAATCGCGCCCCCCGCACAACTCACACACACACACGGTTTAAGAACCAGCGCCAAAATGCTAGGCATTTGCGCCTTCTGCCAAACCCCCAAACCAACACCACAAATTAAAAAACAACCCTGGGCGCTTATTTGCCTAGCAAATGGCGCCTACCAAAGACCACCCTCACGCCACCCTAAACACTCCACCAGCGCCAATTTCTCGGTGAAATGGCGCCTGCACTGCTTCACGGCCGAGACACACAGAACTCGGGGCGCCAGATTGCTTAGCAATTGCGCCCCCTCCCTTTCAACACAACACTCGCATAAAAAAGAGAAACAAGAAGACCACGGCGCCAAGATGCCTAGCATTTGGCGCCCCTCCTCCCAACCTACACCCAACACACTTCAAAACCTAATTTCTTCCAAACAAATTAATTCTCACATAACCACACCAACATAGTCAAGGAATTATTAATGCTAATCATTATATTTACTTCTTCATGCTCATATGACCAAATCATCAAACATACATTATGCATATATCACAACTCATGCTTCCAAAACAACAATCAACATGCTATGACCAAATTCAAGCATTTAAACATCAATCATACAATCAACATACAATCAACATACAATCAACATACAATCAACACAATCATTCCTAGAGCTATTCTCACTATAATACACATCCTACAAGTTATCAAAAATGTAATGGAGATTCCCTAACCTCAGGTGAGCTAAAGCTTCAATCAACCACCAAGAAAACAACCAAATGAGGCCTCCAAAATCGATTTCCACCCCAACGAAAATAACCTTGCTTGGTGACAAATGGAAATTCAAAATAATGAGAATGGGTCTATGGGACTCATGGAAATGGGACATGCAAAGGTAATGAGGGTGATTAGAACCAAGGTTTTCACTTACCAACACAAAACTTGAGAAAAGTTTCCTCCTTTCTCCTCCTCAATGTCAAAAACGTGAGCTTCTCCTTCTTGGGTAGCCATGGAAAATTTCAAAAGGAAGGAATAAGCTTAAGGAACTTAAAGGAATGGAACAAGGAAGAGAAATGGTGAAGATTGAGAACAAGAATGTGACTTACCACCAAGAATCAAAGCCAAGCTTCCACCTTCTCCTCCCACTCCTCTTGCGCTGACTCCTTTCTCTCCCTCTCTACTTCTAATTTTTCTTTCTTTCAAAATAAGGGTTTTGGTTACCCTCCCTTAGGACCCCTACCCTTTATGACTACTATTGGGCCTAAATAATGGCCCTTGGGCCTTATTCTCCACCCCCACTTATTAATTCCTCCCACCTCCTGCAAATAAAATAAATCCAACTTAGTACTTATTTAAAATAAATTAGACCCCTCTTAGTTAAAATAAACCCAACTTAATGAATTAATTTAATTAAGTGTTGCAAGCCTTAAATAACTTAATTAATTAAATAATTAAATTATTTTGGCGTTACTCTCTCCCCACTTAAAGAATTTCGTCCTCGAAATTACCCGAATCGAACAACTCGGATAAGCCTCCTTCATCTTGCTTTCCAACTCCCAAGTCGTGCTTTCCCCACACGCCTCCTAGCCAAACTACCTTCACCAAATTGATCTCTTTGCCTCTTAAGACCTTCACCTCACGATCCTCAATTCTAACCGGCATTGTCTCCACCGTAAGGTTCTCCTCACCTCTACATCATCCATCCGCACTACATGAGATGGGTCCGCACATACTTCCGCAAATCGAGACACGTGGAATACATCATGTAGATTAGCAAGGTTAGGTGGCAAGGCCACCCGATAAGCAACTTTCCCAACTCTCTCTCGAACTCGATATGGTCCAATAAAACGTGGGGTTAACTTCTTAGACTTCAACGCACGGCTACACACCGTCGTCGGAGTAACTCTTAGAAATACATGATCACCCGCTTTGAAATTCTAGATCCTTCCTTCTCTTATCATGGTAACTCTTCCGCCTACTCGTGAAGCCTTCATCTTCTCTCTAATCATCTTCACTTTCTCTCGTGGTCTCACGCACCAACTCGGGACCTAGCACCGCACTCTCTCCAGCCAGACCAACACAATGGAGTCCTACACCTCCTCCCGCATAATGCCTCGAAAGGCGCCATTCCGATACTCGAATGAAAACTGTTATTGTAAGTGAATTCAATCGCTGGCAAATGTGAATCCCATGAACCTCCCTCGCCTCCGAACACATGCCCTTAACAAATCCTCAAGTGATTGAATGGTCCTCTCTGTCGCGCCCATCCGTGCTCCGGGATGATATGTCTGAACTCAATCTCAATTTGGAACCCAAAGCCTCTTGCAAACTTCTCCAAAACTCTAAGTGAACCTAGGATCTCTATCGGACACAATACTCGGGGGCACACCATGCGACTTCACAATTGTCTTGACATAGATATCCGCTAACCTCTGAATCGGATAAGTAATATTAATTGGTAGAAAGTGCGCAGATTTAGTCAACCTATCAACAACCACCCATATGGTATCAAACCCCTCGTAGTCGGCAAACCAAATCCACAAAATCCATGGAGATACTATCCCACTTCCATTCAGAACATCCAAAGGTTGCATCAACCCACTGGCTTTTGATGCTCTACCTTAGATTTCGACATGTCATGCAAGCATACACAAACCGAGCCACATCACGCTTCATACTGTGCCACCAAAACAACTTCTTCAGATCTTGGTACATTTTCGTAGCTCCCGGTGAATACTCAACTTACTACGATGACCTCTTCTAGAATTGCCTTTTTAATTTCATCATCACTAGGAACACAAATCCTCCCACGGTACCTTAACACATCATGCTCATCTATCACATAATCTCCACTCACGAGTGGTCAATCCCAACCGCAATCTCAACCAGCTTTAATATCCTTCTTTTGAGCTTCCCGAATAACATTCAAGAAGTCATTGTGAATCCTCAACACACCCAAACTCACACTCTTAGGTGTCACCTCGCAGACTAGACTCAAATCTCGGAACTGTTCAATCAATTCAAGTTCTTTCACCATCATTGCGGATACATGCAAGGACTTTCTACTCAAAGCATCAGCCACCACATTAGCTTTCCCCGGATGATAGTTCAAACTAAAGTCGTAGTCTTTCAGCAATTCCAACCCTCTCCTTTGCCTCATATTTAATTCCTTCTGGTCAAACAGATACTGCAATCCCTTATGATCACTGAATACCTCAAACCTAGAACCATACAAATAATGTCTCCAAATCTTCAAGGCGAAAACAATTGCTGCAAGCTCTAGATCATGTGTAGGATAATTCTTCTCATGAATTCTCAACTGTCTTGAGGCATAGGCCACAACCTTACCATTCTGCATTAAAACACCTCCTAGCCCCATTTTAGATGCATCACAATACACTACAAAAGGCTCTCCGGACTTAGGTAATGTCAAAACAGGTGAAGTTGTCAATCTCCTCTTCAATTCTTGAAAGCTTTCCTCACATTTGGAATCCCACACAAAAGCCTTTCCTTTACAAGTTAGCTGAGTTAGCGGAAGTGCTAACTTAGAAAACCCCTCAATAAATCTTCTATAATAACCTGCTAGTCCAAGGAAACTTCTAATCTCGATGAATCGACTTAGGAGCCTCCCACTGCATCACTGCCTCAACCTTAGATGGGTCTACCGCAATCCCATCGCCAGAAATAATATGACCAAGGAAACTAACTTTCTTCAACCAAAAGTCACACTTTGACAGTTTAGCATACAACTTTTTCTCTTTCAACACTTCTAGCACTAACTTCGGATGCTCGCATGATCTTCTTCTGACTTGGAGTACACCGAATATCATCTATGAAAACCACCACAAATCGATCCAAGTAGTCATGGAAAATACGGCTTCATGTACTCCATAAATACCCCCGTGCATTAGTGACACCAAACGGCATTACGTAATATTCATAATGTCCATACCTCGTCCCGAATGTTTGTCTTTTGAATATCCTCATCTTTTACTTTAACTGATGATAGCCCGATCTCAAATCAATTTTGCTAAACACCTTAGCACCAACTAGCTAGTCCATCAAATCGTCAATTTCGGAAGTGGATACTTGTTCTTGATTGTTACTTTGTTCAAATTGCCTATAGTCAATGCAAAGTCGCATACTTCCATCTTTCTTCTTCACCAAAAGTAATCGGCGCTCCCGTGGTGACACACTAGGTCTTATGAATTTCTTCTCAAGCAAATCTTCTAGTTGACTCTTCAACTCGCATAATTCAGATCTGGACATTCTCAGATGGTGCCATAGACACTGTCCGGTACCCAGACTAGATCAATACTAAACTCAACTTCTCTTTCAGCGCACACTGGATTTCATCGGGAAATACTTCAAAGAAATTCACGAACTACGGCAGCTTCTTCAATCTTGGCTTGACCTCAATCGATAAAGACGCCGTCAAGGTAAACAACTTGGCTTCCCCTTCATGGCCTTATGCAACCGACTGAATGCAACATAATGCATTCTTCCTCCCGTGAATTAGGAAAACTCACGGATCTATTAGCACAATTGATATGCACATGGTTATCAACTAACCACCCATACCAAGGATGACGCCCAAACCTCCTAATGGCAAACAAATGAGATCAACAAGAAACTCTCTCTCCAAAGCCGACAGAGGACATCTAGCACACATCGTGAAGTAGTTATCGAACCTTTGGTCGTATCAATAACCATGTCCCTTCTCATAGTAGACATAATAAGACCCGCTTTTTCAAAGACATAAAGCAAAGAATGAATGAATGTGTTGCACCAAAGATCTACAATAGCTATTAAAGGAGTACCATTAATGAAACATGTACCTCTAATATCGTTGTCCCCTCGGATCCCGCTAAAGCAAACACTTTTCCTCTAGCCGCTTCCTTCTTGGGTTTGGGACATTTGTTGCTCATATGCCCCGCTTCACGACAATTGTAACAAATGCCTTCTTTCTCTTTACATTCATTAGACTTGTGGCCCTCCTCCCACACTTGAAACAACGCACCTCGGTGCATTCAAGACTCTTGTGGCCCTGGCTTCTTGCAAGTAAAACATACAATACCAACAAATCCCCCTCCCCCACTAGAACTCTTACCCTCACCAACCTTTCCATTTCCTTTGCCTCCACTCACATCATATGGTTTCCCTCGAATTGAGCATTCTTTTTCTCTCTTACCATCTTGTAGGTCATAAAGACTGTCTTCTTCATAAATTCTCGTGCACTTGTCCACTAGCTTGGCAAAGTCTCGAATCTCCCGGTATCCAATGGCCTTCTTAATGCCTGGATGCACCCCATTTTCAAACTTCACACACTTGAGAATTCAGACTGCAATCATTTTCATAATAGGGACAAAACTTGACTAGCTTTTTTCAAATTTGGTCGCATACTCACCACCGATTTGATGCCTTGCTTCAGCTTCAAGAAATTCCACCTCCTTTTTAGCCCTCACGCCCTCCGGATAATACTTTCTAGTGAACTCTTCCTTGAAAACTTCCCAAGTGATTTCCTCCTCCGCAGCCTTCTAGTCTTTGTTTCTTTCTCAACCACCAATCATCCGCTTCTTCCTTCAAAGATGTGGGTCCCAAACCTCACTTTCGTGTCGGAGTGCATGCCATCACACGGAAAATACGCTCAATCTCCCTTAGCCAAGTCGAGCTCCGTCCGGTCATACCTACCCTTGAAGGTAGGCGGGTTCTCTCACTGAAAAGTGGCTAGCTTACGGTCCTCCGCGTCTTTCTACCGCCTCCTCGCTTCCCCATAGTCCAGGTGCTATGGCTTGCAGAGCCTCTCTCGCTAGAGCAAAGATCAATCCTTCCGGCCATTCTCAACCTAACACTGCAAAGATTAACATTCGTTAAGAAACAATTAACACTACCTAGTTGTCATAGATACTATGATGCACACACTTGGCTTCGACAGACCAATCGCTCGATACCACTAATGTAACACCCCTTATATCTAATGCTAATTCAATTAATTAAAAATCGAGTTTTTCAAAAACTTTCCACGCCTCAAGAGGGTGGTACTTTTCAAATAAAACATCATCATCACATAATTAAAATCCAAACGCATCAACGCTGTATCATGCATACATAGTCAAGTGGGTTACAATCCTCAAAATAACTCGCTTTAACGCTTACATTAGTCCATTAATAGTTTGCAAAGACAATGAAATAAAATTGAGTTCACATACTCAATACATAGGTTCAAAATAAGTTTAATACATAACCATAAATAATACTAAGACCCAACCCCTGTTACTATCGTGAGTCGACTCAATAAAACCCGGAGAGTACAAAGACCATCACTCTGAATCACCGCTTGTCGCCACGAGAGCAGCAACAAGAAATGCTAGGGTGAGTCTCTTTACATAAATAATAACAGTAAAATAGGCCATATAGTAAGAACTAGCTAACAACAGAGGTTCACAGAATCAAGGCATTTATCATTCACATGAGATATCACGCAAGCAACCATAACAGATTAATTGGACATTAACAAACAAATTAGGGAATGTATGATTATATGCATGTATGCAACATGCATGTGGATCCATATTCACCTCACCACCCCGTCGGGTATTTCATCACCACCCCGGGCGGTATTCCATCACCTCCCGGCGGTATTCCATCACCGTTGGTCGAAGCCATGCATATGATTCATGCGACTTTATGACAATGCATCACTCCACACCAAGCACACCACCTCAATTATTAATTAGCACATCATTAATTATCAATACCACCTCACCTAAGCAATTAGCATCACCTCACCAAATATTTATTAATCCTCACCTAAGAACCAACACCACCCCATGTGGGTTTTCTCCTCACTATAGGACCATTCGACACACCAATAATTAATTTAGGAACTTAGGAATTCAACAAAGACAAGGTTTTGGAAAAATCCCCACTGAGGCGCGCAGATCGGCGCGCAGAAGAGAGCGCGCAAGAAGGCGCGCGGGTAGGTCGCTCTAACTCTCAAAAGTTTCGTCCTTCGGTGAGAGGTGTGCGCGCGAGGTTACGCAGAGGACGCTACAAGGCAAGATGGCGCGCAAAGACACCATTTCGGACACAGCGCCAAGTTGCCCAAAGAATCGCGCCCGCACAACTCACACACACACACAAAGAACCAGCGCCAAAAATGCTAGGCATTTGCGCGCCTTTGCCAAACCCCAAATCAACACTACACTTAAAATAGACCACCGGCGCCTATTTGCCTAGCAAATGGCGCCTACCCAAAGACCACCTCACGCCACCCCTAAACACTCCACCAGCGCCAATTTCTCGGTGAAATGGCGCCTGCACTGCTCACCGAGACACGAGAACTCGGCGCCAGATTGCTAGCAATTGGCGCCCCCTCCCTTTCAACACAACACTCGCGCATAAAAGGAGAACAGCAGCACCCTGGCGCCAAGATGCCTAGCATTTGGCGCCCCCTCCTCCCAACCTACACCCAACACACTTCAAAAACCTAATTTCTTCCAAACAAATTAATTCTCACATAACCACACCAACATAGTCAAGGAATTATTAATGCTAATCATTATATTTACTTCTTCATGCTCATATGACCAAATCATCAAACATACATTATGCATATATCACAACTCATGCTTCCAAAACAACAATCAACATGCTATGACCAAATTCAAGCATTTAAACATCAATCATACAATCAACATACAATCAACATACAATCAACATACAATCAACACAATCATTCCTAGAGCTATTCTCACTATAATACACATCCTACAAGTTATCAAAAATGTAATGGAGATTCCCTAACTCGGGTGAGCTAAAGCTTCAATCAACCACCAAGAAAACAACCAAATGAGGCCTCCAAAATCGATTTCCAGCCCCAACGAAAATAACCTTGCTTGGTGACAAATGGAAATTCAAAATAATGAGAATGGGTCTATGGGACTCATGGAAATGGGACATGCAAAGGTAATGAGGGTGATTAGAACCAAGGTTTTCACTTACCAACACAAAACTTGAGAAAAGTTTCCTCCTTTCTCCTCCTCAATGCTTTGAAACGTGAGCTTCTCCTTCTTGGGTAGCCATGGAAAATTTCAAAAGGAAGGAATAAGCTTAAGGAACTTAAAGGAATGGAACAAGGAAGAGAAATGGTGAAGATTGAGAACAAGAATGTGACTTACCACCAAGAATCAAAGCCAAGCTTCCACCTTCTCCTCCCACTCCTCTTCGCCGTTGACTCCCTTTCTCTCCCTCTCTACTTCTAATTTTTCTTTCTTTCAAAATAAGGGTTTTGGTTACCTCCCTTAGGACCCCTACCCTTTATGACTACTATTGGGCCTAAATAATGGCCCTTGGGCCTTATTCTCCACCCCCACTTATTAATTCCTCCCACCTCCCGCAAATAAAATAAATCCAACTTAGTACTTATTTAAAATAAATTAGACCCTCTTAGTTAAAATAAACCCAACTTAATGAATTAATTTAATTAAGTGTTGCAAGCCTTAAATAACTTAATTAATTAAATAATTAAATTATTTTGGGCGTTACAACTCTCCCCACTTAAAGAATTTCGTCCTCGAAATTACCTCAATCGAACAACTCGGATAAGCCTCCTTCATCTTGCTTTCCAACTCCCAAGTCGTGCTTTCCCCACAAATCCTAGCCAAACTACCTTCACCAAATTGATCTCTTTGCCTCTTAAGACCTTCACCTCACGATCCTCAATTCTAACCGGCATTGTCTCCACCGTAAGGTTCTCCTCACCTCTACATCATCCATCCGCACTACATGAGATGGGTCCGCACATACTTCCGCAAATCGAGACACGTGGAATACATCATGTAGATTAGCAAGGTTAGGTGGCAAGGCCACCCGATAAGCAACTTTCCCAACTCTCTCAAACTGAGCGATATGGTCCAATAAAACGTGGGTTAACTTCTTAGACTTCAACGCACGCTACTACACTGCCGCGTTCTGAGTAACTCTTAGAAATACATGATCACCCGCCAAATTCTAGATCCTTCCTTCTCTTATCATGGTAACTCTTCCGCCTACTCTGTGAAGCCTTCATCTTCTCTCTAATCATCTTCACTTTCTCTCGTGGTCTCACGCACCAACTCGTGGACCTAGCACCGCACTCTCTCGATTTTCAGTACCAACACAATGGAGTCCTACACCTCCTCCCGCATAATGCCTCGAAGGCGCCATTCCGATACTCGAATGAAAACTGCATATTGTAAGTGAATTCAATCGCTGGCAAATGTGAATCCCATGAACCTCCCCGCTCCGCAACACATGCCCTTAACAAATCCTCAAGTGATTGAATGGTCCTCTCTGCTCCGCCCATCCGTCTCGGGATGATATGTCAACTCAATCTCAATTTGGAACCCAAAGCCTCTTGCAAACTTCTCCAAAACTCTGGAGTGAACCTGTGGATCTCTATCGGACACAATACTCGGGGGCACACCATGCAAACACAATTGTCTTGACATAGATATCCGCTAACCTCTGAATCGGATAAGTAATATTAATTGGTAGAAAGTGCGCAGATTTAGTCAACCTATCAACAACCACCCATATGGTATCAAACCCCTCGTTGTAGTCGGCAAACCACTCACAAAATCCATGGAGATACTATCCCACTTCCATTCAGGAACATCCAAAGGTTGCATCAACCCCGCTGGCTTTTGATGCTCTACCTTAGATTTCTGACATGTCATGCAAGCATACACAAACTGAGCCACATCACGCTTCATACCAGGCCACCAAAACAACTTCTTCGGATCTTGGTACATTTTCGTAGCTCCCGGTGAATACTCAACTTACTACGATGACCTCTTCTAGAATTGCCTTTTAATTTCATCATCACTAGGAACACAAATCCTCCCACTGCACCTTAACACATCATGCTCATCTATCACATAATCTCCACTCACGAGAGTGGTCAATCCCAACCGCAATCTCAACCGCTTTAATATCCTTCTTTTGAGCTTCCCGAATAACATTCAAGAAGTCATTGTGAATCCTCAACACACCCAAACTCACACTCTTAGGTGTCACCTCGCAGACTAGACTCAAATCTCGGAACTGTTCAATCAATTCAAGTTCTTTCACCATCATTGCGGATACATGCAAGGACTTTCTACTCAAAGCATCACCACCACATTAGCTTTCCCTGATGATAGTTCAAACTAAAGTCGTAGTCTTTCAAAGAATTCCAACCTCTCCTTTGCCTCATATTTAATTCCTTCTGGTCAAACAGATACTGCAATCCCTTATGATCACTGAATACCTCAAACCTAGAACCATACAAATAATGTCTCCAAATCTTCA
The DNA here is from genome assembly GCA_020916435.1 of Oxytropis ochrocephala. Taxonomy (NCBI): domain Eukaryota; kingdom Viridiplantae; phylum Streptophyta; class Magnoliopsida; order Fabales; family Fabaceae; genus Oxytropis; species Oxytropis ochrocephala. The sequence goes on from CM037090.1 coordinate 82,166,803, forward strand.
AGGCGAAAACAATTGCTGCAAGCTCTAGATCATGTGTAGGATAATTCTTCTCATGAATTCTCAACTGCCTTGAGGCATAGGCCACAACCTTACCATTCTCGCATTAAAACACCTCCTAGCCCCATTTTAGATGCATCACAATACACTACAAAAGGCTCTCCGGACTTAGGCAATGTCAAAACAGGTGAAGTTGTCAATCTCCTCTTCAATTCTTGAAAGCTTTCCTCACATTTGGAATCCCACACAAAAGCCTTTCCTTTACAAGTTAGCTGAGTTAGCGGAAGTGCTAACTTAGAAAACCCTCAATAAATCTTCTATAATAACTCGCTAGTCCAAGGAAACTTCTAATCTCAAGAATCGACTTAGAGCCTCCCATCGCATCACCGCTTCAACCTTAGATGGGTCTACCGCAATCCCATCGCTGTAAATAATATGACCAAGGAAACTAACTTTCTTCAACCAAAAGTCACACTTTGACGCTTTAGCATACAACTTTTTCTCTTTCAACACTTCTAGCACTAACTTCGGATGCTCGCATGATCTTCTTCTGACTTGAGTACACCGTAATATCATCTATGAAAACCACCACAAATCGATCCAAGTAGTCATGGAAAATACTGTTCATGTACTCCATAAATACCCCTCGTGCATTAGTGACACCAAACGGCATTACGTAATATTCATAATGTCCATACCTCGTCCCGAATCTTGTCTTTTGAATATCCTCATCTTTTACTTTAATCTGATGATAGCCCGATCTCAAATCAATTTTGCTAAACACCTTAGCACCAACTAGCCGGGTCCATCAAATCGTCAATTTCTAAGTGGATACTTGTTCTTGATTGTTACTTTGTTCAAATTGCCTATAGTCAATGCAAAGTCGCATACTTCCATCTTTCTTCTTCACCAAAAGTATCGGCGCTCCTGTGGTGACACACTAGGTCTTATGAATTTCTTCTCAAGCAAATCTTCTAGTTGACTCTTCAAACTCGCATAATTCAGATGCGGACATTCTCAGATGGTGCCATAGACACTGTCCGCACCCGTGACTAGATCAATACTAAACTCAACTTCTCTTTCAGCGGCACACACCGGGATTTCATCGGGAAATACTTCAAAGAAATTCACGAACTACGGGCGACTCTTCAATCTTGGCTTGACCTCAATCGATAAAGACGCCGTCAAGGTAAACAACTTGGCTTCCCCTTCATGGCCTTATGCAATCGACTGTAATGCAACATAACGATTCTTCCTCCCGTGAATTAGGAAAACTCACTGATCTACTAGCACAATTGATATGCACATGGTTATCAACTAACCACCCCATACCAAGGATGACGCCCAAACCTCCTAATGGCAAACAAATGAGATCAACAAGAAACTCTCTCGCCGAAGCCGACAGAGGACATCTAGCACACATCGTGAAAGTAGTTATCGAACCTTTGGTCAGTATCAATAACCATGTCCCTTCTCATAGTAGACATAACAAGACCCGCCAAAGACATAAAGCAAAGAATGAATGAATGTGTTGCACCAAAGATCTACAATAGCTATTAAAGGAGTACCATTAATGAAACATGTACCTCTAATATCGTTGTCCCCTGGATCCCGCTAAAGCAAACACTTTTCCTCTAGCCGCTTCCTTCTTGGGTTTGGGACATTTGTTGCTCATATGCCCCGCTTCACGACAATTGTAACAAATGACTTCTTTCTCTTTACATTCATTAGACTTGTGGCCCCTCCTCCCACACTTGAAACAACAGCGACCTCGCAGCATTCAAGACTTCAGTGGCCCGGCTTCTTGCAAGTAAAACATACAATACCAACAACTCCCCCCCCCACTAGAACTCTTACCCTCACCACCTTCCATTTCCTTTGCCTCCACTCACATCATATGGTTTCTCGAATTGAGCATTCTTTTTCTCTCTTACCATCTTGTAGGTCAGCAAAGATCGCTTTCTTCATAAATTCTCGCACTTGTCCACTAGCTTGGCAAAGTCTCGAATCTCCCGGTATCCAATGGCCTTCTTAATGCCTGGATGCAGCCCATTTTCAAACTTCACACACTTGAGAATTCTGACTGCAATCATTTTCATAATAGGACAAAACTTGACTAGCTTTTCAAATTTGGTCGCATACTCACCACCGATTTGATGCCTTGCTTCGACTTCAAGAAATTCCACCTCCTTTTTAGCCCTCACGCCCTCCTGATAATACTTTCTAGTGAACTCTTCCTTGAAAACTTCCCAAGTGATTTCCTCCTCCGCAGCCTTCTAGTCTTTGTTTCTTTCTCAACCACCAATCATCCGCTTCTTCCTTCAAAGATGTGGGTCCCAAACCTCACTTTCTGTGTCGGAGTGCATGCCATCACACTAAAATACGCTCAATCTCCCTTAGCCAAGTCGAGCTCTGTCCCGGTCATACCTACCCTTGAAGGTAGGCGGGTTCTCTCACTGAAAAGTGGCTAGCTTACGGTCCTCCGCGCCTTCTCTCGCCCTCCGCTCCCCATAGTCTCAGTGCATGGCTTGCGCAGCCTCTCTCTAGAGCAAAGATCAATCCTTCCGCCATTCTCAACCTAACATCTGCAAAGATTAACATTCGTTAAGAAACAATTAACACTACCTAGTTGTCATAGATACTATGACAGACACACTTGGCCGACAGCACCGAATCGCTCTGATACCACTAATGTAACACCCCTTATATCTAATGCTAATTCAATTAATTAAAAATCGAGTTTTTCAAAAACTTTCCACGCCCCTCAAGAGGGTGGTACTTTTCAAATAAAACATCATCAAAACATAATTAAAATCCAAACGCATCAACGCGTATCATGCATACATAGTCAAGTGGGTTACAATCCTCAAAATAACCTCGCTTAACGCTTACATTAGTCCATTAATAGTTTGCAAAGACAATGAAATAAAATTGAGTTCACATACTCAATACATAGGTTCAAAATAAGTTTAATACATAACCATAAATAATACTAAGACCCAACCCCTGTTACTATCAGAGTCGACTCAATAAAACCCCGGAGGCACAAAGACCATCACTCGGAATCACCTGCTTGTCGCCACGAGAGCAGCAACAAGAAATGCTAGGGTGAGTCTCTTTACATAAATAATAACAGTAAAATAGGCCATATAGTAAGAACTAGCTAACAACAGAGGTTCACGTAACAAGGCATTTATCATTCACATGAGATATCACGCAAGCAACCATAACAGACAATTGACATTAACAAACAAATAGGGAATGTATGATTATATGCATGTATGCAACATGCATGTGGATCCATATTCACCTCACCACCCCGTCGGGTATTTCATCACCACCCCGGCGGTATTCCATCACCTCCCGGCGGTATTCCATCACCGTTGGCCGGGCCCATGCATATGATTCATGCGACTTTATGACAATGCATCACTCCACACCAAGCACACCACCTCAATTATTAATTAGCACATCATTAATTATCAATACCACCTCACCTTAATTAGCATCACCTCACCAAATATTTATTAATCCTCACCTAAGAACTAACACCACCCCATGTGGGTTTTCTCCTCACTATAGGACCATTCGACACACCAATAATTAATTTAGGAACTTAGGAATTCAACAAAGACAAGGTTTTGGAAAATCCCCATCTGAGGCGCCGCAGATCGGGCGCGCAGAAGAGAGAGCAAGAAGGCGCGCGGGTAGGTCGCTCTAACTCTCAAAAGTTTCGCCTTCGGTGAGAGGTGTGCGCGCGAGGTTACGCGCAGGACGCTTGCAAGGCAAGATGGCGCGCAAAGACACCATTTCGCACACAGCGCCAAGTTGCCCAAAGAATCGCGCCCGCACACAACTCACACACACACGCCAAAGAACCAGCGCTAAAATGCTAGGCATTCGCGCCCCTTGCCAAACCCCAAAATCGAACACCATGACCTTAAAACAACTGGCGCTTATTTGCCTAGCAAATGGCGCCTACCCAAAGACTACCTCACGCCACTTTCTAAACACTCCACCAGCGCCAATTTCTCGTTGAAATGGCGCCTGCACTGCTCACTTCGAGACACAGAACTCGGCGCCAGATTGCTTAGCAATTGGCGCCCCCTCCCTTTTCAACACAACACTCACAAGCATAAAAGGAGAACAAGAAGACTCGGCGCCAAGATGCCTAGCATTTGGCGCCCTCCTCCCAACCTACACCCAACACACTTCAAAACCTAATTTCTTCCAAACAAATTAATTCTCACATAACCACACCAACATAGTCAAGGAATTATTAATGCTAATCATTATATTTACTTCTTCATGCTCATATGACCAAATCATCAAACATACATTATGCATATATCACAACTCATGCTTCCAAAACAACAATCAACATGCTATGACCAAATTCAAGCATTTAAACATCAATCATACAATCAACATACAATCAACATACAATCAACATACAATCAACACAATCATTCCTAGAGCTATTCTCACTATAATACACATCCTACAAGTTATCAAAAATGTAATGGAGATTCCCCTAACCTTGGGTGAGCTAAAGCTTCAATCAACCACCAAGAAAACAACCAAATGAGGCCTCCAAAATCGATTTCCAAATTTCCCAACGAAAATAACCTTGCTTGGTGACAAATGGAAATTCAAAATAATGAGAATGGGTCTATGGGACTCATGGAAATGGGACATGCAAAGGTAATGAGGGTGATTAGAACCAAGGTTTTCACTTACCAACACAAAACTTGAGAAAAGTTTCCTCCTTTCTCCTCCTCAATGTCAAAACGTGAGCTTCTCCTTCGTGGGTAGCCATGGAAAATTTCAAAAGGAAGGAATAAGCTTAAGGAACTTAAAGGAATGGAACAAGGAAGAGAAATGGTGAAGATTGAGAACAAGAATGTGACTTACCACCAAGAATCAAAGCCAAGCTTCCACCTTCTCCTCCCACTCCTCTTCGCCGTTGACTCCCTTTCTCTCCCTCTCTACTTCTAATTTTTCTTTCTTTCAAAATAAGGGTTTTGGTTACCCTCCCTTAGGACCCCTACCCTTTATGACTACTATTGGGCCTAAATAATGGCCCTTGGGCCTTATTCTCCACCCCCACTTATTAATTCCTCCCACCTCCTGCAAATAAAATAAATCCAACTTAGTACTTATTTAAAATAAATTAGACCCCTCTTAGTTAAAATAAACCCAACTTAATGAATTAATTTAATTAAGTGTTGCAAGCCTTAAATAACTTAATTAATTAAATAATTAAATTATTTTGGGCGTTACACATATTTTCTTTTTTTTATGTTGTCAATGATGTTTAATATGTTTAGATTATAGGTTTGCATCAAAGTTAGTATTCTGCATTTGTTGAATATTAACTTAATTTGTTGAATGATATTGAGTGATATATATTTATGCTTTCTTTCATTTTATGCATAAGCTCCGAGATACAGGGTCCATTGGCATAAGCCTCCCTGAGACATGGGGTCAACTCAGTACTCTTGAGTTCAATTCTCGCAGTGGACAAATTATATACACTTAAAAAAAAGAAACTGATCATGAGTGTTTATAAAGAGGTTTCCTAATAAATGCGTAAAAAGTTATTAGTCATTTACACAAAGAAATTTAGCAAAACTCGTGCTATAATGTGTAGATACTTGGGTATCTTTGTGATTACTTTTCAACTCATTATGTTATATTCCTATAATGACGATCATTACATAATTCAAAGTCCTCAATTTGATTAGACAATGGCTTTTGTTTTTTTACTCATATGTACAAATTATATTTTAGTCCTCAATTACCAGTTTGGTGAAAAATATAGTAATTTAGTCACAGAATGCGTAAAATGAGATGTCAAAAGTATGTTTTGATGTACTTTAGAGTTCACAAGAAATTTAACTGCATAAATACCCAAACTTTGTTCATCGATGACCAATTTGGTGGAAAAAATAAATTTGTGAAAAATTACGTAAAATGCAATACTATGAATACGTCGTGCACACATGCTATGAAATACAATGTTTTATCCATAAATTACCAATCATCTAAGAATACTATAAATTACCAATCATATTAAATGTTTATTTGTAAAACTTAAATTCCATATTTTGCAAATATACCTCTCTCTAAGCATATAACTAAACCGGTCATAATAATTAATAAGTCGTAAATTTTAGATGCAAAGAATAAAACCAATTACAAAGGCATAGAGGACAATCAACATGACTAACATTATTTTATAAACAAAAAAATGCATTCACTAACTAAATAATCCCGTGCATAGCACGGGTAGTTCCTTTATAGATTTTAATCTATTGGCATTGAAATTTATAAATCTAATAGTTAATGTGATTTTACAATGGTTATCCTGTTGCTATCAAAAAGCAAGACAAAAGTAGTAACAAAAAATTAATTCTCCAATAACCAACTCAATTTTACAACAATTATAGTAAGTCAACGGTTGAAAGCACTGTTATGCTGTCAGATCAGCCACTAACAATAATTATAGGTGTCAGAAGTATTTTATTTCATTTATTAACTTATATCCACCATTGTTTCGATATAAAAGGGTTGGACATGTCTGAACGCTCTGGTGCAAGTTTATGTATATATATATATAGACATACCTATATGTTATAATTTATAATACATAACAGAGTTCTAATGGGAAATGTACGAGAGTCACACTTTTTTAATCATATAAACGACAAAAACCTAAAACTGACTATTTTTCCTAAATGACTAAATGGGAAACTAACTTACGATGACATGTATACCCGTGCAGCGCACGGGTAATGCATACTAGTATATATATATTTAAAAGAATAAGTAAATGTACAATTTTAGTTATTATAAAATAGGCTTAATTACGCTTTGATCCCCATATATTCACCAACTCACTAGTTTTAATCCTCAAGAATGTTTTGAACGAATTTAGTCCCCTATTTTTCCCAATTTGTAAAATCAATGTCCCCCTCTAATTTGGTCAGAATTGGTGCTGAGTTGTCAGTCGCTTATCCTACGTGACTGACACGCTAGCTCGCCTTGTTGAATTTAAACGTAGAAATTATTATTATTATTATTATTATTAATATTACAAATATTTCTTTTTAATAATGATATTTAATAAATAAAATTCCTTCTTTCTCTCCCTTCGCAAACCGTAATCCCAACATCGCTCCTTCAAAAGCAAACCAATTGGAATTTGTGAATAGTAGTCAGAGCGACCGAAAAATCCGGAAAGGATTCTTCGGTTCGAAGGAAGCCGCCACCAAATTTTAGTTTAAGGGCAAATTCGAAAATCCTTTAGTTTTAAGATAAGGCTTAGTTTAGGTTCGAGAGTCATTATGGGGGGAAGGTATTAGCACCCCACGACATCCTTTGTCTAATTATTTATGCTTTATTAATATTTACCCTTATTATTTATAATGAAAAAGACTTAATTAAATTTTTAGTTTTTAGTGCTTGACAAGAGTGGACTCTTGCTCCTACGTACCTCCGGATGCAATGGAGGAATCAAAGCTACGTAGTTCTTCCTGAAAAAGGTTTGTTGGTTGGTGTTTTTTAGCGTAGGGGTCTTAGGACTCCTTGAACTGTACAGCTCACTGATTCCTAGTACGCTGACTAACCCGATTGTACAACCGACTTAGTCCCCTACTTTTTGAAAGTATTTTTTTGAGGTTTTTTTTGAAAGAAGTTTGTTTGATGTGAGGTGAGTTGGTTTTAGAATAGGTACTCTAGAACTCCTGAACTGCATATACTCATTAGTTCTAGAACGCTGACTAACCCTGCTGTACAACCGACTTATCCCCTAATTTTTAGGAAAAATAATTTATTTATATTTTTATAAGTTTTTAGGATTATTGAACTGCATGCCTTATTTGTCTTAAGATGATGACTAACCTGGGCTTGTACAACCGACTTAGTCTTTTGTTTTAGAAAAAATTATTTATTTGTGTTTTTATAAGTTTTTAGGATTACTGAACTGTACAGCTCATTGGTCCTAGGATGATGACTAACTCGGTTGTACAACCGACTTAGTCTTTTATTGTTGGGAGAAATGATTTATTTATATTTTTATAAATTTTTAGGATTACCGAATCTGCATGTACTCATTGGTCCTAGGATGATGACTAACCTTGCCAGTACAACCGACTTAGTCTTTTATTTGATTTTTGAAGAAATAATAATTTGTGCATAAAAAAAAAGACAAAACTGATAATTAATAAAGACTAGGCTAAAAAAAATGAATAAATAAATAACTATATAAATAAATATGAATAGATATATACATAAACAATAAATAAATAAATTACATTACAAATAAATGATAAATAAATATGTACATAAAAATAAACAAAACAAATACAAAACTAACTCGGTCTCGACGAGTGCCGAACCGGATCGAAAGCAAAGAAACTGCACTCTACCTAGTCCATTTTGACCCCAAGATCGCAAGAACCGCTTTGAGAATCTGAAAGCCGACTCAAAACGCCCAAATGATCAAATACGTGTTTTTAGTGAAATGGGCCGCTATCGCTTGACCCAAAAGATCACTTAACCCGCCAATGATCTCTCCCCCTAATCTTCACCTCTCAACCCCTTTTATATCCAATTGCTAGGGAGCTCTTGTTTCTTGTGAGCAATGTGGGACTAAAACAAGGTAGAGAAAACAATTCTCTTTAAAACACAATTCCCGTTTCTCTCAAACCTGTCACCGTAAAATTGCGATTCCGGATTCGTTAACCGTCGGATCGTCCTCATTTTTTAACAGCAGGTTCGTGGGAAATATGTCTTCACTTTCCCCATTCAGATCGTAAAAACGAGGTCCAAGGAGAGAGAAATTTCCTTCGAATAGTAGCTAAAAACTAACACCCGAAAATACGCAAAAAAACTACTATTTTTTGTAATTTTCAGAAAAAGTCCAAATTAAAAACTATTAAAAAGAACTCAGACAAAATTGGGGTATAACAGTAGGTATAGTCACGAGTAGATAGCTTAGTTTCTTAAACATGTTCTCGTTGATTTGGTTCTGCCATGTGTATGAAAATGTCTTTTTGAGAGATTCAAAACTCACCTCGATAATAAATTAAATTTAATGAAGCAAATTTGAACTCCAAATTCGCAAAATATTGATCCTTATTAACTTTTTTGTTGATAGAACTTTATCGACTTTTATAAGCACAAAACTATTCTTGTTTTTGTTGGACAAAAATGCCACCATTCTTAAAAGCTATTGTCAAACATTCTTAGAGGCAATACTGATGTTTATATGATTTGCTTTTGAAGGAACGATGTTGGATTTAGGTTCGCGATGGGAGAGGAAGTATCAAATGAAGAAGATGGATTTTTATTTATTAAATATAATAATTAAAAAACAATTTTTGTAATAATAATGATTTTTATGTTTAAATTCTAACAAGGCAAGTCAGTGTGTCAGCTATATAGGATAAGTGACTGACAATTCGGCGCCAATTTTGACCAAATTAGAGGGGGACTTTGATTTTATAAATTGGAAAAATAGGGGGAGTAAATTCAGGAAAAAAGTTCTTGAAGGACTAAAATCGTGAGTTGGTGAAAATAGGTGGACTAAATTCATAAAAAAATCTTGAAAGACTAAAATCGTGAGTTCGTAAAAATAGAGGGACCAAAAATGTAGTTAAGCCTATAAAATACATTATAGTTATGAATGCAACTCAAATACGTTATTCTTTTAGAAAACGTTCTAGCCGCTTCTCTTACTTTTTTCTCCACTTTTCTCTTTTTTCTTGTTCATATTCAAGAGAGGTTGGTTTTTAGTCATATTTTTTTGCATGGAATCATCCCTATCCATTAGTTTTTCCTCTTTTTATCCAAATAGGTGGTTTCTGTAACACCCCTCCTATCTCTATTAATTAACTAATTGAAAATCGAGTTTAATAAAATTCTCATGGGAAGGATGCTACATTGTCACTCAAACACCTTAGCATATATCTATGAATTAAAACAACAAAGATACATGCATACATAGTAACTCTACCAAAGGGACTACGCCCATCAAAACATGTTTTCAATTGTTTACATCACAATGACACTCATATATATTAGTCGAACATATACATTACAACTTAATAGTCCCAAAACAATCACTACTCTACCCTACTCGACTCGCCCCTGTTACAACTACCAGAGCGCACTCCACTCCAACAACCAAAAGCAAAGTCGACTCTCTACTGTGGGTACCTGCAAGTTGCCACAAAGAGCAACATGAAAAGTCAGAGGGTGAGTCTCTAAACATTTGTAATAAAGGTTCATGACTAATGTAAATACATAGAATGCATTAAGCACCTCGGTTCACATATCGCATAACAACTCAAGTATAAACCAAAGACATATAGCTAACTCGACCGATAAACAAAGATTTCAACATAATTCACATGAGTTATGCATGCAATGCAATGCAACCCAAACTCCAGGTATAATGCATGAGGATCCATCTCTTTAAGCCACTCGTGCATATCCGTCGCTAGTGACACTCGCATCAAGTCTTTCGTGACGAGACCAAAGTCTATAACCGCGCCGATGCATATGAATTCATGAGACCGAATGAACAAATGCATTCACTCGTAACAAACAACTCTTTTGTGCAAACCGCATACGCTTTACGCTGTTGCCTAGTCCTCTTAGACAACCACCATAGCACAAAGGTTATTCGCCCACTCACGTGCACTCAGCCTCCTCAGCAAAGGAGCCACTCCATCACTACGAAGGCCTCACAACGCCTAGGATCGAACCATCACATAGGGACTAAATTGACTACGCCAATTGCCCCTTAAACGACTCGTGACGCAAAACGCCACCACGGTGGTGCCTAATGTTACTTCTACGTTGTTATGCGCCAAAAATAGGTCACCTCTCGCACTCTTAGTCACCTCGGCACCTTCACTCTTCTCTGCATGCTCACTCGTCACCTCGCACGCTAAGTCGATGTAGTATCGCTACCCATTACGTCACCAATACTCAACCTGGGGCACCTCACTTGGCATTCCACTCGTAAAGTTCTCCACCTCGCCCCGGAACCTCACGCCTAGGATCTTGTCTAGTCCCACTACTTCTCTCGCCTCGCCTTATGCCTAAGGTTCTCGACTACACCTTCACCTCATCTCGCCTTACCTTACGCCACCGCCCTCGACTAGACACCACGCGTCCACTTCGCCCCACCACGCCTAGACTTAACGTATCATTGCGTAACTCCCACGCCGCCTCCCGCCTCATCCGAGCTCACACCATTTCGCCACTATACCCGCTACGCCTCTCGCCTAAGTCCACGCCTCTATCTCAAGACTCTCGCACTCCTGTATAACATGTTACAAGTCGACTCCTTCACCTCTGGCTATCATACGCAGACTTGCTGCTCACGCCCCACGCCTTGACCCAAACACCTCGGCATAACCATGTTATACCCTCGGCAACTACTTGACGACACTCGCGACCGGGTTCTAATTACACCTACGCACCTTCGTCCATCAAGTACACCAACTCGCCCTCTTCAAGTCTAGGAACTACGCTTTAACACTTACGCCGTGGCGTTAACCTTCATGCACTTCACCTTTCTCTACGATCACGCGCGCCTAACTTCTCCTTCCTCTCTTTAGGTGCTCCCGACTAGGATTAAGCTCAAGAACACACTCTTAAACTCTCACGCCACCGAGACCGAGAGTTCTCACTCATTTCTTCTCCATGGTCACTTACGTGACCAAATTTCTAAAATCAACCATTACAATCTTCACCAAGGTGAAGTAACACAACCGTAATACTTAAAGAACACATAAGCACACATTCGTAACTCAATCAGAAATCATTCATGCAAAAACGCTCAACATAAACACTAAATTACGCATGGAAGAGAGCCCCCTTACCTTAAGCAACTTCAGATGATCACTCCCTTCACTACAGCTCTACAATCCACGTTGAATCCACACTTCTTTCAAATCCCAGTTCTTCTTTCACGCAATTGCTTCGCTTTCTCTCTAAAGAGTACTATTCTACCTAATGTGCTTCTCTCTCTTTACTTCTCTCTATGACTTTTCTTCACTTTGATGGAATGAGCTGATCCTACGGCTATTTCCTCTTATGGAAAGGGACTTGGGCCTTCCCATCACTCATGGACTTCTATTCATACCTCTTCCCATTACTCAAACCTCTCCTAACACATAAACACTACACGTTTGCCTTAAGCTTAATTTAATTAAAAATGTTGAAAAACCCTAAATAACTCAATTTAATAATTAATCAACTATTTTGGGGTGTTACAACTCTCCTACTTAGAACATTTCGTCCTCGAAATTTTACTCAAACAAATAACTCTAGGTAAGCATCTCGCATCTTACTTTCCAACTCCCAAGTTGCATTCTCACTAGTCGCTCCTACCCAAATCACTTTCACCAACTGATCTCCTTTCCCTTAGAGTCTTCACCTCTCGCCATCAATTCGACTGGCCTTGTTTCCACAAAGGAGGTTGTCTCTCACTTGCACATCATCTACTTGAATTACATGAGACCGGTCCGCACATACTTCCTCACCGAGATACGTGGAACACGTCGTGCAAATTAGACAAATTGGGTGGCAAAGCAACCTCTGCAGCCACCCCCAACTCTCTCCAAAATTTGATATGGTCCAATGAAACGAAGACAACTTCTTCGACTTCAATGCTCGCCAACACCTGCACTAGATTGACCCTTAGAAACACATGATCCCCTACCAAATTCTAAGTCCTTCCTTCTCTTGTCATGGTAGCTCTTCCGCCTACTCGCTAAGCCTTCATTTTCTCTTGAATTTGCTTTACCTTCCTGGTCTCTCGCACGCACTCCTGGTCCGAGTACCACACCTTCTCCGACTCACTCCAACACAATGGAGTCCTCGCACCTCCTCCCATACAATGCCTCAAAGGGTGCCATCCCTATGCTAGAATGAAAACTTGTTGTACGTGAACTCAATCGGGTAGATACGAATCCCACGCTTTTCCTTGCTCAAGAACACACGATCTCAAAGAGTCCTCCAACGACCGGATGGTCCTCTCTGACCGACCATCACCCGTGGGTGATATGCCGAGCTCAGCGCACTTTCGCACTCCAACGCGCCTTGCAAACTTTCCTGCACTCAAGTAAACCTCGGGTCTCGTCAAATAATAGTTCGAGGAACCCCGTAGCTTTACGATCACTGATGTATATCTCTCGCCAACCTTGACATCGGATAGTGAGGTTGATGGGAATGAAATGAGCAGACTTTCGCCAATCTATCCACCACTACCCAAATGGTATCAAACCTCCTTATCAGACTTCTGCAAAACCAGCTTACAAAATCCATCGCACATCGGCCCCACTTCCACTGAATCTTCAATGGTTGCAACAACCCCGCCGCTTCGATGTTCTACCTTGACTTCGACAAACCGCATAAAGGTACACAAACCGGCTACATCAATCTTCATACCTTGCCACCAAAACAACCCTTCCAGCCTTGATACATCTTGGTCGCGCTGGGTGAATACTCAACTTACTCCTATGACACTCTTCCAAGATTGCTCTCTTGATCTTCTCGCCATCGTGACACAAACTGAAGTTCTATACCTTAGCAATCCTTGCGCATCCAACTCAAAATATTCGCTCTCGCCGCCAATACCGCCGCCACGCCTACAAGCTTGACGCCCACCTTCACGCCTTTTTGATGTCACTCGTAAATTCATTTTTGATTTTCAAAGATTCCCAACTTAATGCTTTGAGGAGTTAGCTCACACACTAAACTTAGGTCTCTCGAATTGCTCAATTAGCTCTAGCTCTTTACCATCATTGCCGATGCATGCAACGATTTCCTACTTAGCGCATCGCCCACCATATTTGCTTTCCCCCGGGTGATAGTTCAACCCAAAATCATATTCCTTCAAAGAGTCTCCAACCATCTCCTCTCGCCTCATGTTCACTCTCCTTCTCGATCAAACAGATACTGCAAACTCTTATGGTCACTAAACACTTCAAACCTTGAGCCATATAGATAATGCCTCCATATCTTCAATGCAAACACCATGGCAGCAAGCTCCAAATCATGCGTAGGGTAGTTCTTCTCATGAATTTTCAATTGTCTTGAACCGTAAGCAACTACCTTACCTTCTTGCATCAGTACGCAGCCCAAACCCAACTTAGACGCATCACAATACACCACAAAAGGCTCATTTGGATTAGGCAACCTCAGGACAGGAGACGTTGTCAATCTCTTCTTCAATTCTTGGAAACTCTCTTCACACTGTAAGGCCCCACACAAATGCCTTCCTTTACAGTCAATCGAGTTAAGGGCAACGCCAACTTGAAAACCCTCAATGAACCTTCTCGTAATACCCACCAAACCTGTAAAACTTCTCACCTCGCTGGCCGACTTGGGTGCTTCCCATTGCAACACGCCTTCCGACTTTGGAAGGATCAATCGCTATACCTTCACCGGAGATCACATGACCTAGGAAATTCACCGCCTCAACCGTAATTCACACTTAGACAACTTGGCGTACATCTTCTTATCCTTCAATACCTCTACCACCAATCTCGGATGCTCGGCGTGCTCCTCCTCCGATTTGGAGTAGACTAAAATGTCATCAATGAATACAACAACAAAACGGTCTAGGTACTCATGAAATATACTGGTTCATATACTCCATGAACACTCCAGAGCATTCGTCACACCAAATGGCATTACGTAATACTCATAGTGCCCATACCGAGTTCTAAATGTTGTCTTAGGAATGTCCTCGCCCTTCACATTGATCCGATGGTACCCGACTCGTGTCAATCTTCGAAATACTTGCGCACCCACCAATTGGTCCATCAAATCATCAATTCTTGGGAGTGGGTACTTGTTCTTAATTGTTACCTTGTTCAACCGCTCAGTAATCCACGCATAATCTCATACCTCCATCCTTCTTTTTCACCAATAACACAGTGCGCTTCCCAAGGCGCACACGCTTGGCCTTATGAACCTCTTCTCCAAAGAACTCTTCCAATCGCTTTAACTCTGGCTAGCTCACCGCAGACATCCTATAAGGTGCCATAGACACCGCCTAGTTCCCCGTACTAACTCAATATCGAACTCGACTTCTCTTTTCTCGTGTGGAACCTCGTGAATCTCGCCTGGGAACACTTCGCGAACTCTCGCACCACCGCACTTCACCAATCCTCGGCTTGACTTCCACCGACAAATGACGCCACAACGCGAACATAGTAGCCCCTCCTTCACTTCCTTGCGCAAATCGCCAAACAGTATCATGACCGATTCTTCCACCTCTAAGTAAGGAAACTTAACGACCTACTAGCGCAATTGATATGAACTCTGTTAGCCACTAACTACCCATACCTGTGATGACGCCCATCCCTAGGTAGACAAATCAAATTAACTACGGTCTCTCGCCAAAGGCTAACAGAGGACACTTCAACAAACGAGAGAGGTAGTCATCGACTTTTGGCCGGAGTGTCAATAACCATCTCCTCACCATAGTAGACAAAACTAAATCCAATCTTTTAGCACACAATGTAGAAATGAAAGAGTGCGTGGCACCGTGATTCACGATTGTAATCAAAGAAATTCCATTAATGAAGCACGCACTTTTATCTCGCTCACCACTTCGCACTCCAGCCTAGCGCGCGAACACCTTCCCACCGCTCTCTCCTTCTTGGGCTCGGGGACACTTAGGACCGATGTTCCCATTTCTCCACAATTAAAGCAGACGACATCCTTTCGCCTACAATCACAGCCTCTAAGTGGCCCTCTTCGCCACATTGATAGCACCTCTTATCTCCACTCTTGCACTCGTTCTTCTTATGTCCAAAGCTTCCCACACCGAAACACACCACATTTGCAGGGGCGCCTCCCACTTGGCCTCTTGCCATACCCAAATTTCCACTTGCCTTTCTTTGCCGAAACCTCATGTGGTTTTCCCTCAAACTAAGAGTTCTTCTTCTCTTTACCAACCCCTGCACTTGCAGCAGTTGTCTTCCTCATATATCCCGCAACTATCCACCAAGTCAAGAAATACCTCGATCTTCTCGATACCCAATTGCCCGCTTAACCTCGTGCCTCAAACCGTTTCTCGAATTTCACGCACTTGAGAACTCGGATGTAGCTCCCCATAGTAGTAGGGGTAGAATTTCACCACTTTTTCAAACTTTGCAACAGATCACATCGACTTACTCCCTTGCTTTCATTCTAGGAACTCCATCTCCTTCTTTCCTCTCACATCTTCAGTGGAAGTATTTCTCGTAAATTCCTCTTGAATACCTCCCACGTAATCACCTCTCCAAAGAATTTTCTAACCTTGGCATGACTCCCACCACCAATCATCCGCCTCCTCGGCCAAAGATATGTGTTCCATACCTTACTTTCTCGAGCCATTGTACACCCATCACCCTAAAAATCCTCTCTATGTCCTTCAACCACGCCAACGCCCCATCCGGATTGTACTTCCTCGAACGCTGAGGGTTCTCCTCCGAATGTAGCTAGGCTACGAGCCCAAATGGCCCTCTGCAACTTGATGAGGCCGATTCCCATAGCAAGAGCAGCCCATCGCTCTGTGGCAAAGAAAGAATCGCAGCTGGCTGCTTTCTTCCAAAGACGCCCACCATTTTGACTTACTCTCTAAGACAAGACAATTAAAACGAGCATTAATACTCGGGACTGGAACTCAAGACTCAATACTTGGTCTGACAGACCAACTTTTGCTCGATACCACTTAATGTAACACCCTCCTATCTCTATTAATTAACTAATTGAAAATCGTAGTTTAATAAAATTCTCATGGGAAGGATGCTACATTGTCACTCAAACACCTTAGCATATATCTATGAATTAAAACAACAAAGATACATGCATACATAGTAACTCGGCCAAAGGGACTACGCCCATCAAAACATGTTTTCAATTGTTTACATCACAATGACACTCATATATATTAGTCGAACATATACATTACAACCGAATAGTCCCAAAACAATCACTACTCTACCCTACTCGGCTCGCCCCAGTTACAACAACTACCAGAGCAGATCGACTCCAACAACCAAAAGCAAAGTCGACTTCACTGGGGTACTGCAAGTTGCCACAAAGAGCAACATGGAAAGCAAGAGGGTGAGTCTCTAAACATTTGTAATAAAGGTTCATGACTAATGTAAATACATAGAATGCATTAAGCACCTCGGCTCACATATCGCATAAAGAACTCAAGTATAAACCAAAGACATATAGCTAACTCGACTAATAAACAAAGATTTCAACATAATTCACATGAGTTATGCATGCAATGCAACCCAAACTCCGTGGTATAATGCATGAGGATCCATCTCTTTTAAGCCACTCGTGCATATCCGTCGCTAGTGACACTCGCATCAAGTCTTTCGTGACGAGACCGGTCTATAACCGTCGATGCATATGAATTCATGAGACTCAATGAACAAATGCATTCACTCGTAACAAACAACTCTTTTTGTGCAAACCGCATCGCCGCCTTACGCTGCCTAGTCCTCTTAGACAACCACCATAGCACAAAGGCTATTCGCCCACTCACAGTGCACTCACCTCCTCGTGCAAAGAGCCACCCATCACTACGAAGGCCTCACAACGCCTAGATCGAACCATCACATAGGGACTAAACCGACTATGCCAATTGGCCCCTTAAACGACTTCTTGACGCAAACGCCACTCACGGGGCGCCAACAAATTTCTACGTTGTTATGCGTCAAAAATAGGTCACCTCGCACTCTTAGTCACCTCAAGCACCTTCACTCTTCCTGCATGCTCACTCGTCACCTCTAAGACGCTAAGTCGATGTAGTATCGCTACCCATTACGTCACCAATACTCAACTCTGCGTGGCACCTCACTTGGCATTCCACTCGTAGTTCTCCACCTCGCCCCGAACCTCACGCCTAGGATCTTGTCTAGTCCCACTACTTCTCTCGCCTCGCCTTATGCCTAAGGTTCTCGACTACACCTTCACCTCATCTCGCCTTACCTTACGCCATCGCCCTCGACTAGACACCACGCGCCACTTCGCCCCACCACGCCTAGACTTAACGTGATCATTGCGTAATCTCCACGCCGCCTCCCGCCTCATCCGAGCTCACACCATTTCGCCACTATACCCGCTTACGCCTCGCCTAAGTCCACGCCCCTATCTCAAAGACTCGCACTCCTGTATAACATGTTACAAGTCGACTCCTTCACCTCGGCTATCATACGCATACTTGCCTACGCCCTACGCCTCTTGATTTCCAAACACCCTCGGCATAAACCATGTTATACCTCTAAGAACTACTTGACGACACTCGCACCGGGTTCTAATTACACCTACGCACCTTCGTCCCATCAAGTACAAATTTCAACTCGCCCTCTTCAAGTCTAGAACTACGCTTTAACACTTACGCCGTGCGTTAACCTTCATGCACTTCACCTTTCTCTACGATCACGCGCGCCTAACTTCTCCTTCCTCTCTTTAGGTGCTCCCGACTAGGATTAAGCTCAAGAACACACTCTTAAACTCTCACGCCACCGAGACCGAGTTCTCACTCATTTCTTCCATGGTCACTTACGTGACCACTTTCTGTAAATCAACCATTACAATCTTCACCAAGGTGAAGTAACACAACCGTAATACTTAAAGAACACATAAGCACACATTCGTAACTCAATCGTAAATCATTCATGCAAAAACGCTCAACATAAACACTAAATTACGCATGGAAGAGAGCCCCCTTACCTTAAGCAACTTCGATGATCACTCCTTCACTACAAATTCTACAATCCACGTTGAATCCACACTTCTTTCAAATCCCACTCTTCTTTCACGCAATTGCTCGCTTTCTCTCTAAAGAGTACTATTCTACCTAATGCCTCTCTCTCTCTTACTTCTCTCTATGACTTTTCTTCACTTTGATGGAATGAAATGATCCTACTGGCTTATTTCCTCTTATGGAAAGTGGACTCGGGCCTTCCCATCACTCATGGACTTCTATTCATACCTCTTCCCACTACTCAAACCTCTCCTAACACATAAACACTACACGTTAGCCTTAAGCTTAATTTAATTAAAAATGTTGAAAACCCTAAATAACTCAATTTAATAATTAATCAACTATTTTGGGGTGTTACAACTCTCCCTACTTAGAACATTTCGCCTCGAAATTTTACTTGAAACAAATAACTCGGGTAAGCATCTCGCATCTTACTTTCCAACTCCCAAGTTGCATTCTCACCACCGCTCCTACCCAAATCACTTTCACCAACTGATCTCCTTTCCCTTAGAGTCTTCACCTCTCATCAATTCGAATTGGCCTTGTTTCCACAAAGGAGGTTGTCTCTCACTTGCACATCATCTACTTGAATTACATGAGACTGTCCGCACATACTTCTCACCGAGATACGTGGAACACGTCGCAAATTAGACAAATCGGGTGGCAAAGCAACTCTGTAAGCCATCCCCAACTCTCCAAAATTTGATATGGTCCAATGAAACGAAGACAACTTCTTCGACTTCAATGCTCGCCAACACCGTTACTGGATTGACCCTTAGAAACACATGATCCCCGGCCAAATTCTAAGTCCTTCCTTCTCTTGTCATGGTAGCTCTTTCCGCTTACTCTCGCGAAGCCTTCATTTTCTCTTGAATTTGCTTTACCTTCTGGTGGTCTCTCGCACGACTCCTGGTCCGAGTACCACACCTTCTCCCGACTCACCCAACACAATGGAGTCCTCGCACCTCCTCCCATACAATGCCTCAAAGGGTGCCATCCCTATGCTAGAATGAAAACCGTTGTTGTACGTGAACTCAATCGCTGGTAGATACGAATCCCACGCCCCTCCTTGCTCAAGAACACACGCTCAAAGAAGTCCAACAACGATCGGATGGTCCTCTCTGACCGACCATCGGGCCTGCGGGTGATATGCCGAGCTCAGCGCACTTTCGCACTCCAACGCTGCCTTGCAAACTTTCCTGCACTCAAGTAAACCTTGGGTCTCTGTCAAATAATAGTTCGAGGAACCCCGTAGCTTTACGATCACTTGATGTATATCTCGCCAACCTTGACATCGGATAGTGAGGTTGATGGGAATGAAATGAGCAGACTTCGTCAATCTATCCACCACTACCCAAATGGTATCAAACCTCCCATCAGCATTTCTAAGAAACCGCTTACAAAATCCATCGCACATCGTCCCACTTCCACTGAATCTTCAATGGTTGCAACAACCCCGCCGGCTTCGATGTTCTACCTTGACTTCCGACAAACCGCATAAGCGCATACAAACCGAGCTACATCAATCTTCATACCTTGCCACCAAAACAACCCCTTCAAGTCTTGATACATCTTGGTCGCTACCGGTGAATACTCAACTTACTCCTATGACACTCTTCCAAGATTGCTCTCTTGATCTTCTCGCCATCGTGACACAACCGAAGTTCTATACCTTAGCAATCCTTGCGCATCCAACTCAAAATCTTCGCTCACCGCCTAATACCGCCGCCACGCCTACAAGCTTGACGCCCAAATTTCCGCGCCTCTTTGATGTCACTCGTAAATTCATTTGTGATTTTCAAAGATTCCCAACTTAATGCTTTGAGGAGTTAGCTCACACACTAAACTTAGGTCTCTGAATTGCTCAATTAGCTCTAGCTCTTTTACCATCATTGCTGATGCATGCAACGATTTCCTACTTAGCGCATCAGCCACCATATTTGCCTTCCCGGGGTGATAGTTCAACCCAAAATCATAGTCCTTCAGTAGCTCCAACCATCTCCTCTGCCTCATGTTCAGCTCCTTCTGATCAAACAGATACTGCAAACTCTTATGGTCACTAAACACTTCAAACCTTGAGCCATATAGATAATGCCTCCATATCTTCAATGCAAACACCACGGCAGCAAGCTCCAAATCATGCGTAGGTAGTTCTTCTCATGAATTTTCAATTGCCTTGAAGCGTAAGCAACTACCTTACCTTCTTGCATCAGTACGCAGCCCAAACCCAACTTAGACGCATCACAGTACACCACAAAAGGCTCATTTGGATTAGGCAACGCCAGGACAGGAGACGTTGTCAATCTCTTCTTCAATTCTTGAAACTTTCTTCACACCGCAAGGCCCCACACAAATGCCTTCCCTTTACAGTCAATCGAGTTAAGTGGCAACGCCAACTTGAAAACCCCTCAATGAACCTTCTCGTAATACCCACCAAACCCGTAAAACTTCCCACCTCGCTGGCCGACTGGGTGCTTCCCATTGCAACACGCCTTCGACTTTGGAAGGATCAACCGCTATACCTTCACCGAGATCACATGACCTAGGAAATTCACCGCTCTCAACCGTAATTCACACTTGGACAACTTGGCGACATCTTCTTATCCTTCAATACCTCTAACACCAATCTCAAATGCTTGGCGTGCTCCTCCTCCGATTTGGAGTAGACTAAAATGTCATCAATGAATACAACAACAAAACGGTCTAGGTACTTATGAAATATACTTGGTCATATACTCCATGAACACTCCAGAGCATTCGTCACACCAAATGGCATTACGTAATACTCATAAAGTGCCCATACCGAAGTTCTAAATGTCGCCTTAGGAATGTCCTCGCCCTTCACCTTGATCTCGATGGTACCGACCTCGTGTCAATCTTCGAAATACTTGCGCACTCCACCAATTGGTCCATCAAATCATCAATTCTTGGGAGTGGGTACTTGTTCTTAATTGTTACCTTGTTCAACCGTCAGTAATCCACGATAATCGCATACCTCCATCCTTCTTTTTCACCAATAACACAGTGCGCTTCTGCGCGGCGACACGCTTGGCCTTATGAACCTCTTTCTCCAAAGAACTCTTCCAATCGCTTCTTCAACTCCTGGCTAGCTCACCGCAGACATCCTATAAGGTGCCATAGACACCGCCTAGTTCCCGGTACTAACTCAATACCGAATTCGACCTCTCTTTCTAGTGGAACCTCGTGAATCTCATCCGGGAACACTTCACAACTCTCTCGCACCACCGCACTTCACCAATCCTCGCTTGACTCTCCACCGACAAATGACGCCACAACGCGAACATAGTAGCCCCCTCTTCACTTCCTTGCGCAATCGCCAAAGAGTATCATGACCGATTCTTCCACCTCTAAGTAAGGAAACTTAACGACCTACTAGCGCAATTGATATGAACTCTGCTAGCCACTAACCACCCATACCTGTGATGACGCCCATCCCTTCCAAAGGTAGACAAATCAAATTAACTACGGTCTCTCGCCAAAGGCTAACAGAGGACACTTCAACAAACGAGAGGTAGTCATCGACTTTCACTTTGCCGAGTGTCAATAACCATCTCCTCACCATAGTAGACAAAACTAAATCCAATCTTTTAGCACACAATGTAGAAATGAAAGAGTGCGTGGCACCAAAGATTCACGATTGTAATCAAAGAAATTCCATTAATGAAGCACGACCTTTATCTCGCTCACCACTTCGACTCAAATTAGCGCGAACACCTTCCCACCGCTCTCTCTTCTTGGGCTCGGGGACACTTAGGACCGATGTTCCCATTTTCTCCACAATTAAAGCAGATTTACATCCTTTCGCCTACAATCAGCAGCCTCTGGTGGCCTCTTCGCCACATCGATAGCACCTCTTATCTCCACTCTTGCACTCGCTCTTCTTATGTCCAAAGCTTCCCACACCGAAACACACCACATTTGCAGGGCGCCTCCCCCACTTGGCCTCTTGCCATACCCAAATTTCCCACTTGCCTTTGCCGCGTAAACCTCATAGGGTTTTCCCTAAAACTAAGAGTTCTTCTTCTCTTTACCAACCCTGCACTCAGCAGCAGTTGTCTTCCTCATATCCCGCGCAACTATCCACCAAGTCAAGAAATACCCCGATCTTCTCGATACCCAATTGCCTCGCTTAACCTCGTGCCTCAAACCGCTCTCGAATTTCACGCACTGAGAACTCGGATGTAGCTCCCCATAGTAGGGGTAGAATTTCACCACTTTCTTCAAACTTTGCAACAGATCCGCATCGACTTACTCCCTTGCTTCAGCTTCTAGGAACTCCATCTCCTTCTTTCCTCTCACATCTTCAGGAAGTATTTCCTCGTAAATTCCTCTGAATACCTCCCACGTAATCACCTCTCCAAAGAAATTTTCTAACCTTGGCATGACTCCCACCACCAATCATCCGCCTCCTCGGCCAAAGATATGTGTTCCATACCTTACTTTCTCGAGCCATTGTACACCCATCACCCTAAAAATCCTCTCTATGTCCTTCAACCACGCCAACGCCCCATCCGGATTGTACTTCCTTGAACGCTGGAGGTTCTCCTCCCGAAATGTAGCTAGGCTACGAGCTCCAAATGGCCCCTGCAACTTGATGAGGCCGATTCCCATAGCAGCAGCCTATCGCTTGTGTATGCAAGAAAGAATCGCAGCTGTCTGCTTTCTTCCAAAGACGCCCACCCATTTTGACTTACTCTCTAAGACAAGATAATTAAAACGAGCATTAATACTCTGGGATCTGGGAACTCAAGACTCAATACTTGGCCTGACAGCATCGAACTTTTGCTCGATACCACTTAATGTAACACCCTCCTATCTCTATTAATTAACTAATTGAAAATCGAGTTTAATAAAATTCTCATGGGAAGGATGCTACATTGTCACTCAAACACCTTAGCATATATCTATGAATTAAAACAACAAAGATACATGCATACATAGTAACTTCTACCAAAGGGACTACGCCCATCAAAACATGTTTTCAATTGTTTACATCACAATGACACTCATATATATTAGTCGAACATATACATTACAACCGAATAGTCCCAAAACAATCACTACTCTACCCTACTCGACTCGCCCCAGTTGTTACAACTACCAGAGCAGCACTCGACTCCAACAACCAAAAGCAAAGTCGACTTCACTGTGGTACTGCAAGTTGCCACAAAGAGCAACATGGAAAGCAAAGAGGGTGAGTCTCTAAACATTTGTAATAAAGGTTCATGACTAATGTAAATACATAGAATGCATTAAGCACCTCGGTTCACATATCGCATAAAGAACTCAAGTATAAACCAAAGACATATAGCTAACTCGACCGATAAACAACATTTCAACATAATTCACATGAGTTATGCATGCAATGCAATGCAACCCAAACCTGTGGTATAATGCATGAGGATCCATCTCTTTAAGCCACTCGTGCATATCCGTCGCTAGTGACACTCGCATCAAGTCTTTCGTGACGAGACCAAAGTCTATAACCGCCGCCGATGCATATGAATTCATGAGACTCAATAAACAAATGCATTCACTCGTAACAAACAACTCTTTTGTGCAAACCGCATCGCCGCCTTACGCTGCCTAGTCCTCTTAGACAACCACCATAGCACAAAGGCTATTCGTCCCACTCACAGCACCTCACCTCCTCGTGCGCAAAGAGCCACCCATCACTACGAAGGCCTCACAACGCCTAGATCGAACCATCACATAGGGACTAAATCGACTATGCCAATTGGCCCCTTAAACGACTTCTGACGCAAACGCCACTCACGGTGGCGCCAACAAACTTTACGTTGTTATGCGTCAAAAATAGGTCACCTCGCACTCTTAGTCACCTCGGCACCTTCACTCTTCTGCATGCTCACTCGTCACCTCGACACGCTAAGTTGATGTAGTATCGCTACCCATTACGTCACCAATACTCAACTCTGGCACCTCACTTGGCATTCCACTCGTAAAGTTCTCCACCTCGCCCCGGAACCTCACGCCTAGGATCTTGTCTAGTCCCACTACTTCTCTTGTCTCGCCTTATGCCTAAGGTTCTCGACTACACCTTCACCTCATCCCTTTAACTCTACGCCGCCTCCCGCCTCATCCGAGCTCACACCATTTCGCCACTATACCCGCTACGCCTCTCGCCTAAGTCCACGCCTCTATCTCAAAGACTCTCGCACCTCGGTATAACATGTTACAAGTCGACTCCTTCACCTCTGGCTATCATACGCAGACTTGCCTACGCCCTACGCCTTGACCCCAAACACCTCTGCATAACCATGTTATACCTCTGCAACTACTTGACGACACTCGTGACCGGGTTCTAATTACACCTACGCACCTTCGCCCATCAAGTACACTCAACTCGCCCTCTTCAAGTCTAGAACTACGCTTTAACACTTACGCCGTATGTTAACCTTCATGCACTTCACCTTTCTACGATCACGCGCGCCTAACTTTAGGTGCTCCCGACTAGGATTAAGCTCAAGAACACACTCTTAAACTCTCACGCCACCGAGACCGAGAGTTCTCACTCATTTCTTCCATGGTCACTTACGTGACCAAATTTCGTAAATCAACCATTACAATCTTCACCAAGGTGAAGTAACACAACCGTAATACTTAAAGAACACATAAGCACACATTCGTAACTCAATCGTAAATCATTCATGCAAAAACACTCAACATAAACACTAAATTACGCATGGAAGAGAGCCCTTTACCTTAAGCAACTTCGCATGATCACTCCTTCACTACAAATCTACAATCCACGTTGAATCCACACTTCTTTCAAATCCCAAATTTTTCTTTCACGCAATTGCTTTGCCTTCTCTCTAAAGAGTACTATTCCACCTAATGCCTCTCTCTCTCTTACTTCTCTCTATGACTTTTCTTCACTTTGATGGAATGAAATGATCCTACTGGCTATGGAAAGGGACTCGGGCTTCTAATTGACTCTGGCCTTTCCCATCACTCATGGACTTCTATTCATACCTCTTCCCATTACTCAAACCTCTCTAACACATAAACACTACACGTTAGCCTTAAGCTTAATTTAATTAAAAATGTTGAAAACCCTAAATAACTCAATTTAATAATTAATTGAACTATTTTGGGGTGTTACGCTTTCCATATTGATCTAACTATTTTTTTGGGTTTTCTTGATTTCGTCCTCAGTGCATTGTTGTTTTGTTTCTCGTTATTGTGCAATCTCGCTTGGTTTCTTTTCTTGTTGCGGTTTTCGCTTGATTCTTATTGATGTAAGGCCAAGAGTATAGATGTGTAGATCTATAGAGGATGAGTATTCTAGTGACTTTGATTTTGTCACATTTTTGGCGCTTTGCCATTTTATGTTGTTGACCTTGGTGTTGTGAGTTTGCTCACAAATTTATCCTTTACCGCTTTAGCAATTTTGAAGTTATGTTGCTACCTATGTATTCTATTAACTAGTTTGCAAACACCCAAGCAAAGACGGTAAACATTTTGTCATGACAAAAATATTATGATGTTGTCGTAATAGTTTTGAAAACATTATGAGATTTAGTATCAGCAGTCGTGCTTTACCGATCGGGTCTTTCAGTTTTATATAAATAGTAGTATACGATAATACTAATTATGCATCCATGAGAATAAAATTAATATTAGGTAATAAGTTGAGAAAAAATTAGTTCCATTGAAAGTTTGGTATTGTACAAATGTAATTTCACCGAAAGAAGAACCCGTATTTATATAGAGATGTGTAGACATTTTTAAAAATAAGATTTAATGATCGACCTTTTTATTTATTTTTAAAACGACGCTCAATAGTCAAGCCTAAAGTCAATATTCAAATTGATTTTTATAATTAAGTATGTGATCTATCTAATACCTAGTTTACCCACCAAATTAACATTCTTTTATGTTTAATGTTATTGACAAATGTTTTGCTCTTAGTTTTTAGTTACCTGATGGTTGCTCCGTTTCTCCGAATCATGGCGCAGGTGACGCTCCATTAGCGATAGCAATTTCAAGTATCTCCTTTCAGGTACGTACCTTGTTTACCCACCAAATTAACATTCTTTTATGTTTAATGTTATTGACAAATGTTTTGCTCTTAGTTTTTAGTTACCTGATGGTTGCTCCGTTTCTCCGGATCGTGGCGCAGGGACGCTCCATTAGCGATAACAATTTCATGTATATAATTATTTTAGTCAATTATATACATTGATTTTTGATTAAAATATGTATATTCCATAATCTCAAAATACCCTTGTGGGTATTTAGTATGTTCCGATAAATTCTATAAACGGGAGAAATTCAAGTAACGATTTAGGAGAAACAACTATTAAAAATGAGGACATTGGGTTATTATCTAAAAGCATAAAATAGTCGTTGACTATCCAATGGGAGGGGTGTCTCTTGACTATCTAAAAGCCTAAAATGGTTTCCTACCACGACTTGAGTTTCATGGGGAAAACTCGTATTGGCCTCGGGGAGAATTTGGGGATGTCGATGCCCTCCCTGCCTCCGCCACCCATTCAACCAAACATTGATTATTAGTTTTTATTTATTTTATGCATATTTAATATTTCATTTTGATACATATTTTTTAATTTTTATTGATCTCTTTTCAATTTTAAAATCTATTTAAATGCTTTTAATTTTATTTTACTATTATATAATAATTTTTAGTCATTCATTTGAACACATCTCCAAAATTCTACACATAGAATTGCAAATATTTGTTCTATGCATTTGGTAGTCATATAACCCATCTTGAACACTATAGCCACTACACGTGACAAACAAAATTTTGAGAAACAACTCATGTCTTTCATAATTAAATATTGTTTGATAAGGAATTACATAGGCACCTTAGTTTTAAGTATTGTTGTGATCTACAAGAAGAAGAGCCAATCAGATTTATGAATTGTTAATGAAATATTACTTGCATCCTATCATTATTATACATATTAAGTATCGTTGTTCTCATCTATAATCTATAGTATCTTTTTTTATAGTGTCCTTTTTTTATCCCCTATTGCATATAAATTTAAGAAGCACATTATTGAATATCATTAACTTAATCCAAATTAAAATAATATGTAATTGTTCCATCAAGAAGTACATTATTTTTAAAGGCTTTGAGAGCTCAGAACATGCGATTGTTCATTCAATTACAATTATTCTTCTCATGTCAGAAACATGTACTTGGCTTTCTTCTACATCTTTGTCTACATGTTTCCTACAATGTATTTTTGGGTCAAATCTTGATTATGTATAATATGTCTGACAAATTGTGTTTTATAAATGGTACAATTAGATTGTCCTCAGGCTATGTGGTAGTATCTCATTATCTGTGGCAAACTAAAAGGGTTGACAAATTAAATTGTACAATTAGATTGTCCTCATTCTCTTAAAACAGGTCAATAGAAATATACAATTTTCACTCCTATACCCATATGTGACTGCTCATTAGTGTCACAAATAGTTTCTATGTAAGGGCTCATTTGTTACAGATTAAAAAATAAGTGATTTTGTTGTTACATAAAGATATTAGTTTTTAGAGATTTTTGAGAAAAGGAGAAGTTGTTTTCTGTTTGAGTAACATACTGAAAATCACTTATTTTAAAAAAATCATTCTTAAAAATCTGATTTTCTTGACAAGCTACTCAAAACAACTTCTCATATGAAACAGTTTTTAGATTATTTTCAGCTTTTCATTTTTTAAGAATTTGTAACAAACAGACAACATGTCGTCATAAGTGATTATTTTTAAAAAAAACTGATTTTTTTTTAAAAAATAAGTCATAACAAACGGGCTCTAATATTATTGTTTTTAGACTTAGGCATTTTAAAAACAAATTCAAATATTTAAACTCAGCAGAGCTACAATTTATTTATTTTTGGTAATTTGAGATCAAAATACTTCTTTTGAAACTAACACAACATCAATGACTGGTCTAAAAATTGTAGTTGCTATTTCTGCCCATTTAGTATATGTTGATAGAAAATTCTATTGGTACTAATAGTTTATAAAAATTTACATTGCTAAAATATACCTTTGTATAAATTAAAAGCTACTCATGTCTATCATAACCAGTGCTTAACCATGCATGTAGGAAAATTCAATGAAAATTAGTTTAAGACTGAAAAGTGAAACAATAAATTAACAATAAACTTGATCACACTTTGACAATGTGTACTTGCAAAAGCAAAGTCAGTTTAAAGATATGACAAAAGCTTTGAACATCTAATAATAGGCTAAATTACTGTTTTGGTCCTTTATCTTTGGCCTTAATTTCGTTTTGGTCCTTTATCTTTTTATTTTCTTGTTTTTTGGCCCCTCATCTTTCATTTTTGTGTCAATTTGGTCCTTTTTTGTAATTTTCCATCCATGACTTTAACGGACGCCACGCTGGCAGTTAACTGCTGATGTGGCATCCCAAATGTCCAATCTGACGTGTCATCATTAAATGACATTGCCAATGGGGGACCAATTTGAAACTAATAAAAAACATAAGAGACCAAATTGAACAACACACAAAACATAATCAATCACTCTCCATCTTCTTCCTCCATCTTCATCTTCTTCTTCTTCTCCGGCAAGCCACCACCACCTCCGGCGAGCCACCACCACCTCCGGCGAGCCACCACCACCACCACAAATCAATCATTCTTTAACTCTTATTTCATGAGACAAATTCATCTCTTCAAAACCCAAAATCCCCAATTTCTCAAATCCCTAAATTATGTTTCAAATCCCCAATTAAATTTGGTTTTAAACCCAAAAACTAAAGACCATGGGTCTCAGAATACGTAAAACCCATTTCCTTTTCTTTATTATTCTCACTCCCTTATAATGTATCTAATTAAACACAAAGAGCAATAATTATTGTTGCCTTGTAACACGCTTATGTTTGGTTTGTGTTCAGTGGAGCATGTGGGTATGGAAATTTGTACAGTCCAAGGATATGGTGTGAACACAACAACATTGATTTGGGGATTTGAAACCAAATTTAGGATTTGACAAATTGGGGATTTTGGGTTTTGAAGAGATGACTGTCTCATGAAATAAGAGTTAAAAATGGTTGATTTGTGGTGGTAGTGGTGGTGGCTCGCTTGAGATAGTGGTGGGCTTGCCTTGAGAAGAAGAAGATGGAGATGGAGGAAGAAGATGGAGAGTGATTTATTATGTTTTGTGTTTTGTTCAATTTGGTCCCTTATGTTTTTATTAGTTTCAAATTGGTCCCCATTGGCCATATCATTTAATGATGACACGTCGATTGACATTTGGGACGCCACGCCGCCAGCTAATCGCAAATAGTATGGCGTCCGTTAAAGTCATGGATGGAAAATTACAAAAAGGACCAAATTGACACAAAAATGAAAGATGAGGGACCAAAACGAAAAATAAAAAGATAAAGGACCAAAACGAAATTAAGGCCAAAGATAAAGGACCAAAACAGTAATTAAGCCTCTAATAATATAAAAACTAAGCCCGCCCCTATAACTTGAGTCATCATCACATTGTGGTTACCTAACTATGAATTAAAGGTTTACTGGCCAAGACTTCAATCTTCAAATTTACATCTTCCTCTAACTTACCCTAAGTTCCAATTCCACCTCTAATTTAAGCATGCAAAACTTCTAAAATGGTAAAACCCTTCTTTATTTTTCTGCAGCAATCTCCAGCAACTTATTCTTCTACAATGCTTGGTGCTCCACGAATTTAAACTCCCAAAACGGAACCTAGCTTGAATCTTTCATGTGAAAACTCCCTGTTACCATCAACAACCTATCTTAGCTTCAATTTTAGTAGAAACAAAATATGCAAGGCTATATAGAGAAGAGGGATGGTTTTCTTCAAAATCTGAGTTTGGGTTTAAGCTCAACAAGTTTCTGATTTTTTTGTTGTGATAAGGTGAAATGTGAGTGGAAAGATGAGAATTGGTTAGTGTGAGTGAGCTCTACGATAAGAGAACTTCTTCTTCCAGCCCTCTCTTCTTCCTCTTTTTGAAGCTCTCTCTCCCTTTCTTTCTTTGTTTGAAAACTAAAAGAATGAGAAATGAGTTTTTTTGTTTAGCTGAAACTAGCCACAAGGCCCGTGCGATGCACAGGGTGTGCTAGTATATACGCAAGTAAAATTTTAAACCGAAAATCTCAAAACACTTCATTTCAACTAATTATTATTAACATATTTGAAAATAATTATTTTGGTTCTCATTCTCAATCTCCTACACTTGATTCAAACTAACAACATGTCAAGCATATGAGTAAACCTCCTCTTCCTATTAAATTCAGCAAACAACAAACCAAAAAGGTACTTATTGGGCAATGTATTTTAAAAACACATGGTGAAGTGAGAACACAAACATATGATAATAACAATGCATTACCTAGTTCAAATTCTAAAACACTTCTTTGTACACAACATTAGAAGTAAAATATGTAACCTTCTTATCATCATCTGTGATAAGCAACTTCAAACTGTGTCTAGATGTGACTCGCGAAACACCAACATACAATTGACCATGTGAAAGACATGTTTTGGAAGATAAATTTCCTTTACAATTACTTTCTCTATTTTGTTTCTGCTCCCTTCACCTTGTTCAGTAAAAAAATCTACACCCCTAAATGTTGCATAAACGTAACAAACAGAATAAATGAAGCTATTTAACAAAGATACTAACCAAACCAAAAGCCACAGATATGGCTACAAATATCTCCAAGTGAAGTGCAAGATTAGTGTTCATTATTTGCATCCAAACATGAACAAAAGAGGATAGAAGTAACTCTAATTTAAAACAAAACATAACACAGAGTGCATTGGATTTAATCCCCCCTCTAACACCAAATCAAGATTAAGCCAAACACCAAATCAAGAAAGTTATTATATTATAATAACTAATATGTGACAAAACATGAGAGTAAGACTTCTATATGCAACTTGGTTAGAAAACAAAACAAATGAAGACCATATCAAACTCAACCCATTCCACCAACAATGGCACAAACTGATAGATACTTACACAACCCCAATGCCAAAATTGGCGAATTCTAATGAGTGCCATACTCCCAGAACAATCTGATGCATGAGTATGAAGCCCCCTCTCACTTTTGTCTTTCATGATAATTGATAAGTATTAGGAAGTATACATGTAAGATCACCAAATGATATAATCCAGTTTTGCTTAATGTTGACTGTCCACAACTGCATGACCATTTAAATTAGGCACTTCTTTTGTCATCAGTTGCATCAAATGGATCATGAATAACAACCCAATACTCCGGTAGTTGTATAAGGTGTATACACAATTGATCATTCTCATCTTTTAACAATTGATCCAATACATCACATCAAAACCATAATTATAATTATAATCATATACAGTTGCCCAAAACAGATCAGAATAAGACAAAATTATTCACAACTGCAACTGCATGACATTGGTTCACTGCAATACCAATTATACGAATCATCACATTGTATTACATGGGAAAATTTTAGAACAGATTATGAACACTTACCTGAGTCCCAGATGAATTATTAATATATAAATAAATAGGTTTGACAGGCATCCAACCACATAAGTTGAGAAAGAATAAGTTCTGTCACAGTTGGTACAATCTGTATAAATCATGAAAAGGAATATCAGGTTGGCTGGTATGAAAAGATAAGATCGCATATATCTATATATGTCACAAGAAATAAATATTAGTATTTACTCTTTTACTTAGTAGGTTTATTTCTAGCACTTTTATGCTTTTGTCTTGTTGTGTGACTCACCATGTTCTAGGATATTCCTAGGAATGACTCACCTAGTTTCTAGAAGTTTAGGTTAGAATATTCCTAAGATCTAGTATTGAGTGGCTAATCCTTTGTAGCCTCATTTGCCTATATATATTAGGGCAATCATGGAATGAGAGAATCAACCAATCATTATCAATTAATACAAACTTCTCTCTATGAATTTCTCTTTATTCCTCTCTTAGCTCATCTCCTTCAAGGGTATTCAATACTTACCTTTCCTAGCTTGAGTTAGGGTATTACCGAGATCATTCTCCCTAGTATCCATTTATCCCAGAACAATATATCCAAAAGCGGTCAAAAAATGTAATAATCATCAGACCAGGATTGAGATCAAAAGTAAACCATGCATCACCTGTCCTCAAGAAATTGCGCCCAAAAGCCACAACACCAGTTGGCCAATGCAATGGCTTTTAAATAGTACTATTAAATACTTTACACTTCAATACCTATCAATTAGTGTAAAACAAATCACAACAATTTCAATCTAAGCATTTAATCATAGTATCACACAATCAATGGCTTTGCATGCATGAGTCTTCCAATTTTCCAGATATCAGTAATGCAAATAATTCAAGAATAAGGTACTAAAAGTCTAGTGTAAGTTGTTAACCATGGTTGGTCCAAATTAGCTATTTTATATTCTTTCTTACTATAAAATTAGCTTTGACATTAATATTTCCCCTTTCAAATCTCTTCAAACATGTAGTGCCATGAAAATTGCTCTGCATTGAGAGCAACATACAATTTAGCATGCTTCCTTTAATCGCTTTAACTACTCTAAGAAGCACCCTTGTTGCAATGTCACATGGCAATTCTAGCAAAAGTCAATGAACTAAGCAAAACTACAAAACTAAATAGAATGAAAAGGTTATTATCCTTACCTAAAGTTATGCAAACCTGGAGTAGCATAACAGCATAGTGCCACATATGCTTGAGCAAATGCTACACTTAGCATTCTCTGCATCTACACATACCTGAAAAAGAAACACTCTGATACATCTAAAAATAGTGTGGAAGAAAACAATAAGAAAGCAAACAAACTATTAGCTACCTCTAGCATGTTTCTGGGCTAGACATGATATAAAATTTGAATCTGACAGAAGATATTAATACAATAAAGATATATCAGTTGTTGAGTTGTAGTAATTTACAATCAGCTGAAAATTTTCAAACAATGGTATTAAAAACAAAATTCGCATAACAATTAGCTAATTGGAAATATTTAGTAATTTATTATTCAATGAAAAAATCATACCCTTTCGCCTTGGCCGTGGATAGGTGGTTCCGTGAGCTCGCAGCAACCTGGAGAGAAACGCAATGGAAAAAAAAAAGTACAAAATAGAGTGGAGAACGGTATGAAAATATTCAAAGAGAAAATGGGGTCACTAAATGAAATTGGTTTGAACCATTCTTGTAGGAATAAGAATCAATGGAATAAGAATCAATTAAGAGAAAAACAGAAATTTAAGTAATCTTCAAAATGAGCTTCATACATAAATGCTGAAAGGGATTAAAAGAAAACGCAAAAATAAGATAATGGAGCAGAGAATGTCTTTCCCAAGAAATTTACGCACTTTGTTGTTTCGTTGTTCTGACTTTTCTTTCGATCGCATGTTGCACGGAGGTCGGTGACGGCATGAGAGACAGAACTGAGGGAGGGAGGGAGGGAGGCTTTGTTATCTTCTTTTTCTTCTTCCCTTCCTCGCCCCTAAAAATCTCCCATCGCCCCACAATTTTACTACCCCAAATTCAATCCCTCCCACCCTCATCTTTCCCTAATAGCTCCGCAGCACCGCAAGTGTCGCCGAATCCCTCTCCGGGCACCAACGTATCGCCGACCACCTTCTCCAAATCAGTAGCCTCTCCTATCCCTTTCTCCTGTTCGCCCACCTTTCCCTAGTCCCAACCCACCCATGCATTTTGATTTTTTTGTATTGTATTTTTCTTCCTCTCATAGCTTTCCCTCTCGCCTCTCTTTCTCCTTCTCCACTGATCTCATTCCTTCTCTCTCTTTCCACGTATCTATCATGCAGAATTTTTTTAGAAGCAAGACATGCAATGGAACATGTGCCACCTCTAGACTCAAGGTGGGAGGTGAAATGTGTCTTACATGCAGTCTGGTAGACACTGTTAGAGACAGAAGTAACACATGAGTTAATTTTTGCGCCATTTGGCTCCAAATTGGATTACAAGACTATTATTTCCCTTCCAATATTGATGTTTCCCACCAAAAGAAAGCTGGGAACTCAAGGTAAAGTAACGTACCTGAAACCACAAGCGAGTGTGGTATTTATACTGTTGGAGTGGAGCGCCCTGGCCGAGATGCGCAACGGCCAGGAGCGAGACTTGCGCTGCAAGGCTGAGCGCTTGGGCCTTATTTAGCCTATCTGCGCGTGTTGGGCCGCTGGTCCACCAATTGCTGAGTAATTCTATTGGGCTTACTAGCCCAGTCCGAAACAGTTGCCCCCCAAGCCTAGGTCGCTTAAGGGCGGGCTGAGGCTTGAATCGTTGCCCCCCAGTGGACTTGTGCCATTTTTGAATTTCTAATTCGTGATGGGACGGTCGCTGCCGCCTGCGGTCGACCAATCTAACACGACAGCCATCATTAATGACATGACGTTTACGCATCTCGAGGCTATTCAATGGTTGATTTAATGCGAAGGGGAAATGTCGCGACGTTTTGTCTCCCGGCCCATCAAGCGTTTTGGGCTGCCCTATATATCCCTTCAACAAATCTTCGCTCACCTCACTCTAAAGAACTCTCCCAGCGACCGATCTATCTACACTCGGCCTTCTTTCGAAGCAGTTTCCTTTGCTCGCGCGACTCAACTTTATCGTTCGGCACTTCGTATTCTCCAGGTATGGGTCAATCTTTCTCTCTCTAATTTTCTTTGTAGCTTTAATAGTAGAATTTCACGCCAGGATAGGGGTGTCGTCCGGACGGCCAGTCGCGCTTCTTCACACGAGCGTATACTCGATCGACTGACATGTATCTCCTTCACAGTGACTCGCGCGACGAAACAAACTGTGCGCATCTCTGGGGGTCCTTCACAATCTTTAGCTCTGAACATGACGCGGCCGACCCAAATCGCCGCAAGGGACGAGCCTCCTAAGTCATCTTCGAGCGACTCCAGTTCCAGCAGTTCGGGGTCGATTAGCTTGAGCACCTCTGATTTTGGCTCGAGCAGGACCAAAAGAAAATCTTGGTCCCCTCCTCCGCCGTTCTCGCCGGCCTGCGGCACTAAGAACGAAGGGGAGGAAGAGGAAGTAGATATTGAAGGCGATGAGGTACTGAATGATGTCGCCCAACGTGGAAGAAAACCAGGCTGAAGTGGTGGACGAGGAGATGACCGATCATCACGAAGTCGGTACCTCCAACCGGGAATTACACGACGATGGTGAGCCGGCCGTGGAAGTCGGTGAAGCCGTTGCACCTGATCTAGCTCGGGAGCCGTCCAACATGTCCTGGGTGTCCGAAACCCTCCGATCGAAGAGGAGTGTGATCACGATCGATCACTGGTCGCTGCCGGAGCTACAATGCCACTTCAGAAACTTACCGGGATGGCGAGTTAGAGGCATGAAAGACGGCGAAGACATAGCGACCTACTCACCCAATCTCAAGTTCACAATGCATCAGGTCGTCTTCGAGAAGATGGGGATCGTTCCTCCTTTTACTGAATTCTAGCGTGATGTCCTGCGTTACATCGGGGTCGCCCCATCACAGCTGCACCCAAATGCATGGGCATTTCTCAAAACCTACAAGGTGTTGATGGGGCGACTAAACAGGCCGGTGTCGATCCAACTCTTTTTCACGATCTTCGAGATGAGCTGGCTTGGAGAGAAATCCAATAAAGACAGGAAGGAGCAAGTGTCCTTCAAAACTCAGAAGACTCAACATAGGTACTTTAAGGCATATTCTGACTCGTTGGGAGGAGGATGGAAACATCACTACTTCTGGATCGTTCCCACAAAAAAGGCTGGCAAAGCGATCGCGGAGGTCTTGCCTGATGGATCGATCGGTGATCCTTACTTCCCAATCATGTGGAACGAGGCCCACTTCTTCAGGCGGGCGGGCGACTATGCCTACGACGCCAAGGATTTAGGCGCAATCGACCTGGAATCCCTGCAAATGATCAAGACGCTGTCGAGCCTCATGCCCCCCGACCCAAAAGGCAATATACCCTGTCGTCTGTTCACACTCTTCGTCGGTCGTGCTCTGGAAGCGGATGCTCCAGAATCGTCTTCTAAGGTGCCCCAAACTCCCAAGAGCTGCGGAAGAGACCGGTCCAACGTGCCCTTGCCGCCTCCTCGCACCGCCGATCGCTTCCCAAACGGGCTAGCATGATGGTCGGGGCTCGACCGCGACGAGGAGGTTCCTATCATCTCGCTTGAAAGTTTGGGACCGCCGATCTCGGAATGATCGGCGAAAAA
Source organism: Oxytropis ochrocephala (assembly GCA_020916435.1). Lineage (NCBI taxonomy): Eukaryota > Viridiplantae > Streptophyta > Magnoliopsida > Fabales > Fabaceae > Oxytropis > Oxytropis ochrocephala. Next base: position 82,203,846 of record CM037090.1, read on the forward strand.
CCCATGGCGCTCTGCGCTTCTCTCTCGCATGGGGTCGAGAAAATGATGGCGAGCCGGGCGCCGGCCGATGGTAATTCTATTTTCTTAGCCTGTTCTTTCGCTTTTGTCTTTGTGCGACCGATCGACAACCCGTCGACCTACATTGTGCAGAAAAGGATAAGGCGTTGGCGAGGCACAACAAAGGTATGACAAGCTCGCCAATAAAGAAGGAAGCTCTCAGCCGGAGAGAGGATGATCGGCCAAGCTTGCCAAGAGGAACAAGGAGCTTGCGGCGTGTCACAACTCAAAACCGATCTCGAGGCCATGGGGAAGCGAGAGGCCAATTGGGTGGCGTAGAGAAGGCCGAGCCGGAGGAAAAGATCCGAATGGTGGCCCGTGCCGGCCGAGAGGCGCAATTGAGCAATTTTACAATGCTTCTTGCCAGCGCGGGCATTGAACCCGCACTTGAAGATCAATTTTGATGACAACATGATAAAGCCTACGCGACTATGTTGAAAACAACAAGATCATGTTGCTCGCAGTGGTTGACGAGCAAGGCAATGTCGCTCGCCTTACCACCATTCTCTTCTAAAGCCCGCCATGCGAGCGGTGTAATTTTTGTAACCGCTTTAACTTGCCTTCGCACAACAATTCAAATGTCGCCTTCGAGCAATCAAGTATTTAGGCGCCGGCCGACCGCCGTCTAATTTGTGATGACAATTTACTTTGGCTTAATTTATTTGTTTGCTTGAATCTGATTGCTTCGCATTTATTTTTCTAAGTTCGCGAACTTTAAATCAAGGTCGCTCGGCATTTCTTACCGCTAAACGATGCCCACTCTGTGACACTTGATCGGGCCATTCCGATGGCACTTGAGGTAGGTCGCTTCGACGGCTACCGCGATGGGTTATCACTTAACCCTCGGGCCATTTTCGATGGCACTCGATGTAGATCGATTCGTCGACCTAGAGTTTGTGGGTTATTACTCAACCCTTGGGCCACTTCGATGGCGCTCGATGCAGATCGTTTCGACGACCTAGCGTTTGTGGGTTATTACTCAACCCTTGGGCCACTTCGATGGCGCCGATGCGCATCGCTTCGACGACCTAGCGTTGTTGGGCCATTTTCGATGGCGCTGTTTGAGTCAACTCGGTGACCGCTGTTTGTGCCGCTCGGCAGCACGTGTCACGCATCGCCTCGACGACCGAAGTTTGCGGGTAATCTAACCTCGGGCCATTTCGATGGCTCTCGAGGTAAGTCGCTTCGATCGCTTCCTTTGCCACGCAATCTTGAGCGACGGCCATACATTCTTGCGAGAAAATAAAGAACACATCATATTTCTAAAGGTCGCCTCGTAAAAACCCGGTGGGAAAAAGAGCGCTGCCGCTTTCATTAATAGGTCGGTCATTTATTACATTCAAGTCGTTCGCTACATTCAAACGTAATATCTTCTAAGTTTCTTCCGCATTCCATGTTCGGGGGATAGTCGCCCCATCCATGGTTTCTAGCTCGTAAGCCCCTTTCCGGCCTTGTTGATGACCCCGTATGGACCTTCCCAATTTGGCGCAAGCTTCCTTGGCGTGCATTCTTGTTTCCTACGTCGGCCCGCCTTAGAACGAGCCGGCCGACCGTGAAGTCTCTCTTTTGCACGCGAGTGTTGTACCGGCCGCGACCTTCGCTTGATCAATTGCTCTCTTAGTGACGCTTGGCGCAGCTTCTTCAATTAGGTCCAATTCTTCTCGAATAGCTCGGCCGTTGTCCACCACCGTAGGGGATTCGCTCTCCAATTCACTCGCCATCTCTACGGGTATCACAAAGATCACCCCATATACTAGTCCGAATGGGGACTCCCTGGCCGTTGAGTGAGGGGTCGCTCAGAAGCCCATAGAACGGATCGCAGCCTCTTCGACCAGCCTCCTTTCGCTTCCTCGAGTCTTCGCCTCACCCACCACGCAGACTTACTCATTGGCCGCCTACCGGCGTTAGTCGAGGGTGCTCGACCGAGGTGAAACGCTGCTTTACCCCTAAGTCGCCAACATTTCTCTCGAATCTCTTGTCCGTGGAACTGGTGCCGTTGTTCATTATCGCTTCTTTGAGGATCCCAAAACGGGCCAACACACACCGCCAAGAATTTGCTTACTTTCGCCGAGGTGATGGTTGCAAGAGGCTCGGCCTCGACCCACTTAGTAAAATAATCTACCGCCACGATCAAGAACTTGAACCGCTCGGAGCAGTGGAAACGGGCCTAGCGCATCCATGCCCCACCAAGCGAAACGCCAAGGTGAGACGAGACTTTGTAGCTCGTGGAAGGTGCAATGTGGACATCGCATGTATTTGGCATTTCTTGCACTTCAACGAGCTTCTTGGCATCCTCGCCCATGGTCGGCCAATAATAGCCGCCTCGAGCCTTCTTAGCTATGGAGCGAGCGCCCGGTGACTCCCACAAACACCTTCATGAATGTCCTTTAGCACATGGCTCGGCCCGACCGACGTGAAGACACCTTAACAATGGAGAGGAGAATCCTCTTCTCGCATAAACTTTCCTTCTATTACCGAATACTTGGTCGCTCCGAGTCTTACCAACTTAGCTTGCTTTGGATCACTCGGCCATCCCCTTCAACAATGTACCTTAGGATAGGGGCGATCCAATCAACTGGCTTGACACACGTAACGCCAACGATCGACTTGTCTTGGTTGAAACGCTCGGCCGATTTAGAGTCTCTTGAATCACACTTCGTGATTCCCTGAGTTTTGGTACTTGCCGGCTTTGACAGAATATCCGCTCGAACATTTTCGGTCCGAGGCACATGGGTCACTTCGCCTTGGCCGAATCGCTGAGAAGCTCTCTTACCCTCGCTAGGTAATTCTTCAAAGACGCCGCCCTTAGCATCATATAATTCTTTGATCTGCGAGACGACCAGCCAAGAGTCCGATCGGGTTCAACTCTGGCCAACATTGAAGTCTCTCGCGAGCCGCAGTCGGCTATACACGCCTCATATTCGGCCGATTGTTCAAGTGTGGAATGCAAAGGATAAAGAGACCTCCACCACGCCGCCTTTCGTAATTTTTGAGTATTAGGCCGGCCCGCTTCTTTGCTATTGGACGACCCATCTACATGCAAGATCCGTGTCGCTCGGCGCTTCTTCTCGAGATAGGAGTCATTTCGGCTATGAAGTCGGCCAACACTGCGCTTTTGGCGGATCCGATTCAAATTTGATCCCAAACTCACCGAGCTCCACAAACCCACTTTATCATCCGTCCCGCCAGTCCGGCCGATGTAGGACTTGCTCGATAGGTCGGTCGGTCCTTACCACGACCGATGGGCCACAAAGTAGGGTCTCAATCTTCTAGCAATTATTAGGAGTGCAAGGGCAAACTTCTCTATCTTCTCGGTATCTCACCGGGCCGAGTAGTACTTTACTTATGAAATAGACCGGATTCTGCTTTCGATCGCTTTCTCGACTAATACCGCACTTAGCACCTCTTCTCGTTATGGCCAAGTATAAATACAAGGTCTCGCTTTGGCAATGGCTTAGTCATAATCGGCGGGTTGATCAATGCTTGCTTTAACTCATCCAACGCTTCGGGCATTGGTCCGTCCCACTCAAAATCCACCTCTTTCTTCAACAATCTAAAGAGTGGAAGCGACTTGCAGTGCCGCTTTGGGAATGAACTCGACAGGCGGCTACCATGCCGCTCACCGTTGTATCTCTTTTTTTAGTCGTATGGCCTCATATCGGCGGCCATCGCCGCACTTTTCGTGGTTTGCTTCTATCCTCTTTCGGTCGGTGGAAGCCCAAAATCTGCTACCACCCCAAAGGTACACTTCTCGTGATTCACCGAGTGAGTTCTTCCCGGCTTCTTCAAATATTTCCCCGAGGTCGCCACATGATCCGGGTCGGTCACGCTTTTAATGATCATGTCGCCCAAGTACACCTCCGAGATTCGACCGATCCGCCTCTTGAAAATTTTGTTCATCATTCGCCGGGTAGGTCGCTCCAAATGTTTCTTGAGGCCGAAAAGGCATCACCTTGTACCAAAATTTCCCGATCGGTCATGAAGGCTGTCTTGTGCCGATCGGGCGGATACATCGTGATCTGATTGTATCCAGAGTAAGCGTCCAGAAAAGACAGTAGTTTGTAGCCCGAGGCCCCATCGACCAGCTTGTCGATGTTGGGTACGGGGAAGGCATCCTTCGGGCATGCCTTATTTAGATCGGTGTAGTCTACACACATCCTCCACTTTCCATTCTTCTTTTTGACCAACACGACGTTGGATAGCCAGGTCGTGTATTTGATCTCTTCTATAAAATTGGCCTTTATGAGGTCCTCAACGGCTACTTTGCAATGGCTTGAGATTTTTCCTCGCTCGAGTCGCGCCTCTTTGAGCGACCGGCTTGACCCCTTCATCGACTGAAAGTTGATGGCAGGCTACTTCGATAGGGATGCCGGGCATGTCTGATGCCTGCCATGCGAACAGGTCAGCATAGTCTCTCAAGCACTGCACAAGATCTTGCTTCACTTGCTCTGGTAGGTCGCTACCGAAGCTTTACCGCTTTGGATGGGTCGTCACCCAATTGAACATCTACCAACTCTCCATGAGGCTCGGTCTTTTCACTGCTTTTTCACTCTCGAGCCAAATCATCATCATTGTCCTCCGGGTCATTGCCGATCATACCGAGCGTCCCAAATCGGCGACATTGACTTGATGGCCTTCACTAGTGCTCGAACGTTCGCCACGATCTACCTCATCACATATTTCTTGGTATAGAGCGCTTCTTCTTCTGGCGATTCGAGGTCGGCCGCCGTGGTAACCACTTGGTCGTCTTTCTTTGTAGAATTTCATTTTCGGATGCACCGCCGATGTAACGACCTCTAGCTTACCCAAAGTCGGCCTACCAATAATACATTGATAGCGTGGATTTGAGGGGGAGTACGAGGAACGCCGTCCCGACCGGCCCCGCATGCAGTACTATCCCCGTGTCGCCACCAAACGTGACTAGCAACTCGATCGCTCCCAACGGGTAGGTGGTCGCCCCATTGAAACTCGTTAGAGGGGTAGGCTCGGCTGGGAATTATCTCGCCCGATCAACCTTTATTTTGTCGATCAAGTCTTCAAACATGATATCGGCCGAGCTACCTTGATCGACCAAGATTCTCTCGCACCTCTGTGTTTGCCATTACACTCGATTACCAATGGAACATAACTATTAGGCTTGCTGTCAGATATGTCGCCACACCGAACGAGATGGGGTCCGCGCTGAGACCGGTGGTGGTCTTTGAAAGTGGATGCGACCATTAACAACTCGTCCCCACTTTCTCTTGGTGGCTTTGTTAGATTCCCGCGATCCGGGGGTTTCCACCATGAATAACCATCGCAACATTACGGCCTTTGGATCGCCGAGTGTCACGATCTTCGACGATCCTTGTTTTGGGTGCTCTCTATGGCGAGAGGCCCTTTCTCCGTCTCGATCGACTTCTTTCGCTTTCTTTGAGGTCGGTCGCCTTCCTCCGACCTCACATACTTTCCCAACTTGCCTTTCTCGAATAAGCTCTTCAATATCATCTTTGAGGGCCATACAATCGTTAGTATCGTGCCCCTTACTCTTGTGGTAGCGGCAAGATCTTTTAGTCGGCCGTGCCCCTTCTTGAGCACGCAGTGGTTCAGCCGCTTAACTCCCACAAACTCATTATTCGACACTCGTAGATCTGCGCAATAGAGGTGTTCACCGAGAGCGATGATCGAACTTCTTATCTCGAAAGTCGACCGATTGTCGCGGCGACCTTCATGCCCTTTGGCCGCTTCTACTATTTTCTTCTTTAGGTCGTGCGCGCGCGGCGGCCTTCCTTGCCGCCAAGGTTTCTTCATACGCCATGTGGACGTTAGCCTCGCGTTAAGTAGTAGCCGAGATCTTGGTAATGGTTAAGAGTGAATTCTTCTACGAACCGGTGGTCCTGGCCGAATACCACGCTCGTGATATTTTAGCTTGTCCTTGTCCGACAAGTCACGCAATGTATTCGGCCTCGCAGTTAAACCGGTCGATATATCGCCTCGGCGTCTCATTATCTCCTTGAACAACCGAGTCCAAGTATTCTTCATACCCCAGATTGGCGCGGTTTGCGGTGTAGTGAGACAAGAATATTCTCGATCAGTCGTCCCCCACGAGGAGATGGAATTGGGTCGCAGAGACTCCCACCATTCCAATGCTCGGCCCGCCCAAAGGATCGGGGAAAAAGCTCGCATTTCATGGTCGGTCCCAATTCCCTATAGCAGCAGTAATTATTGAAGTAGCGGAGATGTTTGTCGGATCTCCTCGCCACAAACTTGTTGAGATTGGGCGGCTTCGCGAGATCTCTCAAATTTTGTAACGCTGATCCCCGGAGAACGGGCGTGTTCATTCGAATGCCGCTCGACCCAAAGGGTTGCATTGCGGCATGCCTCGCTGCTCGCATTCCATAGAATCCTCCGGATGGGCCACGGTGGAAGCCGAGGAGGCCTTCGGTCGCCGCTTTGGCCTCTCCTCGGCCGATGCGAAACGCCCCCGATTCTTCCATCTCTGTAATCTTCCACTCTTCTCGAGAATCCTAAGATCTCGCTTCGACCGACGTGACCCTGACGACTCGCTGGAGGAGTATTCGTGGGTGAGCGACCGTGACGATCGGTAGCTAGAATCTTCATAGTCATTGGACATCGAACGGCGCTTCACGCTGCGTTCTCGCCGGGGCGACTTTATGCGCTCGCCGTCGCCTTGCCGAGAGCGATGGGTGGTGCTCTCCCGCGAGAGATGCTCCTTCGTGGGGAGCGGTGCCTTCGCGCCGGCGGCGAGCGAGGGGTTCTCCGCCTTCGCACGCGGCGCCCGAATCGACCTTTTCGTCTCGAGAGATGAGCGCGTCTCGGTCGCGATCACACGATTTCTTGTTTTGCGTGATTTGCAAAACGGCTGAGTGACATGGTCCTACAGAGGTTCTCAATGCCCGCTTCAATCGGCTCGGGCGGCAAGTCGCCAGAACGGACGGTTGAATCTGGCTGAGGATGTGTCCGCGACCGCTGTGCACCGGGCGTTCTTGTCGCGAAGTCCCCGAGACTCGTGGATGGTGACGCCACGCACGCCCGGGGTCTGCTGCTGATTCTCGCCGGAGGATTGAGTCGAGAAGTGGCCCGCGCCCGGGGCCTGGCCGCGTGGAGCCATGAAGGAGGTAGGATAGCGCACGGGCCTCCCATCGTGGTCGCCAATTGATCGTACCTTGACCAATGAAGAGTTGAAGTGTTGATTGATTCGCCAAATGGGCCGGCCGTTGAATGGGTGAAAGGACCGGTCCCCGCTTCACGCTTGAGCACCTCGGGTGGTACCTACAAAGACACTCGACGATCTAGTGAGAGGTCGCCGGCAGATAGCACAAGGTTAGAGAACGCACTGATGCCATGTGTGAATGGCGATATATACCGCGAGATCCGACTGCTTTGCGAAGATTTCGCCGGCGAGAATTGCGCTCCAAGCGGCGTGTTTGGGCCGACGAGATGGGTCGGGCCGCAGTCCAATTGTCGCTGGCGATCCTCGTATTTGCTAATACACCCGTGAACAAGTATAATCGTAATTTGAATGAATCTTGTGGTGCAAGCCTTTTGATTTTTTTTTTTTTTTTTTGAGATATATTTTTTTGAGCAAACATATTGTAAATAAATAAACTTATTTGTCCTAAGATTAAAACTTTGAGAAAACAAAAGCAATCGGTCATTGATCGGAATGTGGCCGATGGTTTAGTGATTTATGAGGAAATGATAATTGGGCTCAAGGTAGTGTTTGGGATCACGGGGACGAATGATTTTTTTGAGCGGTATGATTTGGCTAATGGTTAATGGTTTGTGAAATAAGGTGTTATTAGGCTCAATGAAGTGTTTGATGATTGAAGGGACAAATGATTTGGTGAAGTAACTTGGCTAATGGGTGATGATTTATGAAGGAAATGGTTGTCAGGCTCAAAGGAGTGTTTGAGGGCCTATTGAGACAGTAATTGATGTGTCTCATGGTAGGATGGACTTGTTTAGGGATGTGACTTGGCCAAGGGTTTATGAAGGATAGGATATTGAGGACAAGGGAAGTGTTTGGGGGTTTATTTCAGACAAGGATCTCTTATGCATTTAATGGTAAGAAGTATTAGCTCATAATTGTGCCACTTTTGCTTTTTCGTGGTTTTTCGAACCTTTTTTTTTATTTCACTTTTTTTTTATTTTGATTTTTTTCTTTTTCTTTCTTTCGAGCTGAGTGACTTGATAAAAATGATACACCATTTTTGATGTGGAATTGATCCTTGTCTAGGGTGATTGAAAGTTTCTTTGGATTTTGGCTTAAGGTGGGTGGCAAAGGATTTTTTGAGGATAGGGGAAGATGGTCAAACTTCATTTTAAAACATGATTGCTAGTTTTCTCAAAAATTAACTTAAGGACAATAATTCATTTACTTTTATATATTTGCTCTTTTTTCTTTATTTCTCTTTTTTTTATGCCCTAATTTTTGCTTAGGCCGCTCTTACGAGTTTTCAACCTAACTGGGCATTTTTATATTTTTTGGTAAAGGACTTGCACCAAGGGAATACAACATTGACAAGGTATTTTAGAGATCACACATTTGCCCCAAAGATGGAGGGCCTAAAGTGTTATTTCACTTAGGGAACCAACCTGAAACGCCAACTATGTACGGATGTGGGGAGTATGTACTTTATGGGTGGTCGGGGTGGGATTAGACTTTGACAAGGGATGATGGCAAGGTAGGGACGCTAATCGACTCAAACAAAAAAACAAACACACATGTTACCCAAGTCTCTACACAAATGCTTCATTAGTTAAAACATAATAGAAATTTTTATGGACATTTCTGGCGCTCGGTTAAAAATGTGAGCAAGCTAAAAATTTGAAAAACTAAGTGACTTGAAACAACTTGAGCTTGCAACGAAGTATGACTAAACTCTTTCCAAAAAGAATGATTTATTTCACAAGAATGCCTCACCTCTCATCACATTTTTCCTAATATTATGCTGATTTTTTATTTATAATGCACGATGTAAGTATGCAAATGAATGTGCATGAAATATGAATGAAATGATAATGCATGCATGAAGTGTGAATGAAATGATAATGTATGTGCATGAAATGTGAATGAAATGAAAATGTATGTGCATGAAATGATAACATATGATTTTATTTATCATGTCGGGGAATTATAAACTTTTCATTGGAGAGTAAAGTACAAAATTTAATTTCGACTTCAATGCACTATTTCTCTCCAAGGTAAAGATTTTAATTCCACGACGGTCATAAAAGTGCATGCAACAAAGAGATGTTTATTTGTTGTATGCATGTGGTATATTTTCTAAAAGGTAGTAAAAAATGATTTTTGTTTTTTTGATGATTTTTTTTTGGATAGAATACGGTATGCATAAATATTTGTTTGAATGCGAGGGTATAAAGCTCCTTTGTGACCCTAGAAATGTATCTTACAGTGGGTCTAAGGTTTCTTTTATAGTGAACCTCACAGGGATAGTTCTAAAGAATCCTACACATGGTCCCTAGAGCCAAGGACTCAAATCAAGAACATCGACCCAAAGAATAGGCAAGCTATTAGAAGGGATAGCATCCTCAAAAGGAATCAAACTCTAGGTGAGATTTTTGTGACCACCCAACGAGACGTGACGTCCCGCAGCCATCACTACGCAATCTCGTTCTAACTTAGGTTTATGCTCGAGTCCGGGTAGAGGACCTTTCTCACATGTGTGTGCAGAAGTGTAATTGTGAAGTGTGTGTAGGAGCAATTTAAAAACAACCCAAAAGCTGCAAACAAACACATATACAAATATCGTCTTCTATCCTAGGGTTCATAAATCACATAAAAGTATAAGATGCGAAAAATAAAATAAATAAATAAAGGAAGGGTAAAAATTAAATTAATCCTAAATAATTAGACTAGGTTTTGACTCTCTAAAAAGATAAGTCCCCAGTGAAGTCGCCAGCTGTAGCGACCGAAAAATCCGGGAAAGGGATTCTTCGAAAGGTTCTTTAGGAAGCCGCCACCAAATTTTAGTTTAAGGGCAAATTCGGAAAATCCCTTTAGGTTTTAGGACGAGGCGATGTTAGGGTTCGGGAGTCGTTATGTGTGGGGAAGGTATTAGCACCCCACGACATCCATTGTCTAATTAATTTAGATTTATTTAATTATTACCCTTTTATTTGTAGAGAAAATGACTTACTTAGATTTTTGTTTTTTAGTGCTTGACAAGAGTTGAGTCTTGCTCCTACGCACTCTCCGCATGCAATGGAGGAATCAAAGCTACGTAGTTCTTCCCGAAAAAGGTTTGTTGGTTGGTGTTTTTAGTGTAGGGTCCTAGGACTCCTTGAACTCAGATGTGACCATCGATTCCTAGGACGCTGACTAACCCGATTGTACAACCGACTTAGTCCCCTACTTTATGAAAGTATATTTTTTGAGGTTTTTTTGAAAGAAGTTTGTTTGGTGTGAGGTGAGTTGGTTTTAGAATAGTATTCTAGAACTCCCGAACTGCATGTTATTAGTTCTAGAACGCTGACTAACTCGGTTGTACAACCGACTTAGTCCCCTATTTTTGGGAAAATGATTTATTCATATTTTTATGAGTTTTTAGGATTACTGAACTGTACAACTCATTGGTCCTAGGATGACGACTAACCCGGTTGTACAACCGACTTAGTCTTTTATTTGATTTTGGATAGGAAAAATATTTAATTATTTTCGGTTATTATTTTTTAGAAGAGTAGGAAAGATAAATAATTAGAGGAACTAGAAAAAATGGTTTTTATTAATGCGATTGACAGAGGTGAGCTCTCCCCTCTGCTCCTACATACCCTTTGGTAGGGGATCAAATCACATGTAGTTCTTAATATAAATATTTGTATGTTTGGTATTTTTTAATTTAACATTTTTGGTAAAAAGTGATTTTGGTGAGTAATAAAATGAATGAAAAGGAAATAGTTAAAAAAGAAACGAGTAAGTGGGAAAAAGTAATCAAGGATATGCATTAGTAATAGGGTGTTGTATTATTAAAATGGGAGGTGTGAATAGTAAGCAGAAGAACCCACATTTGGGTCATGGACTGATGGTCTAAGAGATGGGTTTATGGACATGGAGGATGTATAATGAAAACTATGGGGTTTAAATGACAATCTGATTAATTGTTAAAAATTAAAATTACAATGAATTAATAAAAGAAGAGAAATATATATAAAAAAACTCATCACCTAAACCCCAAGTTTTCCCCTCCAAATCTAAGTTCTCTCTAATCAAATTAATATGGATAGCCTCTGGTTCAAAAAAACATTTGATTCAATCCTATTCCATTTGTTTTGATTTGTTTGTTTTGCTCTGTGATCTATTTTTGAGTTTGGTTTGGTTAGAGAATCACCGATTTCAAGTTAAATCATTGGAAGACTACTTCTCATGTTACTAGCATATTTACAAATAATGATATTTCTAAGAAAGACAGATGTAAACTGAAAGTTAGGTTATTTTTCGCTTAATATACATACGCTTTTATCACTCTTTTCGCATTTATAATACACACTGTTCTTTGTAAATTAGTCTAATGTATACTAAAATTAGATAACACGAAAACACTATTGCTAACCTCCTTTCCAGCTTCTGATCTTCTTTTGTTATTGTTGTTTACTGGTTCTCTCCTTGCTGTCACGATCCTTGCTGCTACCGCCGTCTTTGATCTGCTGCTTTTGTTACCGCTATTGTTGATAACTGCTAATCCTTGTATTTCAGTGGATTAGGATTCTGACTGTGAACCCTAATCCTTTTGAGGTGGTTTTTTGCAGTGTTCTTGTGTCTCCTTTTGACTGAGGGTAGATCACATATTTATACTAGAAAATTAGGTCTTGACCATTAATGGATTGATTTACCCTGATTTGATTTGTTTTCAGATACTTGGAGAGGAAGATTAGGGTTTTAAGAGAGCTTGAAGATCCAAGCCCACCATTACTTGGGCTAAAAGTGTTTTATTTTGTATTTTATTTATTTATTTTCGGATTTGGCTTTTTGTGTATTTTTAGCATCACTTTTTTGCATTTTGGACCCTTTTTGGACTTTTAGACACCTATACATTGTAATAAAACTAAATTACATTTTTTTCACATTTTTGGACTAAATATTGTCTAAATAAATTAAATAAACAAATTAATTAAAAAGATGTCGAGCCAAATACAAAAGCGAGAACGGGCCGGACTAGACAAATACGCTAAAACGAGACCCAAATAGAAGAAATGGGCTTGTTAACTAACAACACTAAAATTAACTTGGAGTCGCATTCTTAGGCTCGACTTGAAGAGATAAGTCAAATTTTGAGAAAATGACTTTGGTAGACCTATTTATGTACGACCAAACCCAAATACGAGATTAAATTGAAGAACGCATTTAAAAGATCGATCATTCGTGCATGCTTAATTTAAACAACGGTATTTCGATTTAGTTGAACGGGGTGATTGAAATTGGTTCGGGTTAGTAACCGAGATGCTATACTAATAATTCTCGTAATCATGCGACTCCAAAACACGACTATAATAAAAATAAACGACTAAAACAAGAAAAAGAAGACGGAAAAAATTGGGGTATAACAAGAAGTCCCTTTTCTGAACTCTGTTTTATCAATTGTTCTCTAAGTGATGCTTGGGTATGCAGCTCGTTCTCCAACTCTTCTCGTATAGCCCGTTCGTTGTCACCCTTTGTTGGAGGATTGGTCGTTCTCCAACTCAGCTCGCCCATTTCTATGGGTATCACGGCATCAGTCCCATAGACCAGTCTAAAGGGTGACTCCCCGGTCGACGAATGGGGGGTCGTCCTATATGCCCAAAGGACAGATTGCAGCTCTTCGTCCCAGTTTCCTTTTGCCTCGTCCAGCCTTCTTTTCAAACCGCGCACGACTCGCTTGGGCGCTTACCGGCCGTTAGTCTGTGGATGTTCGACCGAAGTGAAACGTTGTTTCACCCCTAAGCCGGCCAACAATTCTCTGAATCTCTTATCCACAAACTGAGTACCATTGTCTATTATCAGCTGCTGCGAACTCCAAATCGGGCTAGCACATTCCGGCTGAAGAATTTGCTTACCTTTGTTGCAGTTATGGTCGCTAACGGCTCAGCCTCAATCCACTTTGTGAAGTAATCGACCGCCACGATCAAAAACTTGAACTGGCCTAGAGCAGGTGGAAATGGCCCTAGCAGATCCATCCCCCACCAGGCGAACGGCCAAGGTGAGGTGAGACTTTGTAGTTCCGAAGAAGGTGCGACGTGAACATCCGCATTTACCTGACATTTCCTACATTTCTGGACCAATTTTTTGGCGTCTTCATCCATGGTCGGCCAGTAATAGTCGGCTCTAAGAGCTTTCTTTGCTATGGATCACACACCTTGATGTCTGCCACAGACACCCTCATGGATGTCTCTCAACACATGATCGGCTTCGACCGACGACAGGCACCTTAGCAGTGGGGAGGAGAATCCTCTGCGATACAACTTTCCTTCAATTACAGAATACTTGGTCGCCCTTAATCTAATCAGCTTCACCTACTTTGGGTCGTCCGACTCTTCTCCAGCTACAATGTAGTGCAGAACGGGGGCGATCCAATCCTCTTCATGGTCGACGGAGAATACGACCAGCGATTGACTTGGTTTGGTCGAGACACTCGGGCCACACAGAGTTTCCTGGATCAAACTTCTGTGATTTCCAGGGGCTTTGCTGCTTGCCAATTTCGACAGGATGTCAACCCGGTATTCTCGCCTCTCGCACGTGCTTCACTCGCCCCGCCGAATTGCTTGAGGAGCTCTCTCACTCGCCAAGTAACTCTTTAGAACGCCGCCCTTAGCATCATACGCTTCTCAAATCGCGAGACGACCAACAAGGAATCTCAACGCAATTCAACGCGATCGACGTTGAATTTTTAGCGAGTCAGAGTCTCGCTATGCATGCCTCGTGACTCGCTTTGGTTGTTAGAAGTGTGGAAGGCAAATGTTAAAGATACTTCTACCGCAAGGCCTTCAATTTTCTAGGATCGTGCCCGCCTCCCATCGCTTTCTTTGCTATTGGAAGAGCCGCCCACGCAAAGTTCGTGTCGCTGTTTGGCCGATCGTCCCGAGTCAGGGTCATTTCAAATGATGAAATCGCCAACACTTGAGCTTTAGCGGCGACTGATTCAAATTTAATTCCAAACTCGCCGAGTTCAACTGCCCATTTAATCATACGCCCTGCCAGGTCTGGTCGATGAAGGACTTGCTTGATTGGTTGGTCGGTCCTTACTACGACCTGGTGGGCCACAAAATAAGGCCTCAACCTCCGAGCGCCACCAGTAGCACAAGGGCTAGCTTCTCGATCTTTTGATACCTTAGTCCTGGCCTCTTTGCGATTACTTTACGATGAAATAAACCGGATTCTGCTTTTAAATTGTTTTCCCGACCAAGACAAATACCAAGACCTCTTTCTCGTTATTGCCAAGTACAAATACAGGGTTTCCCCCGGCAGCAGCTTGGTCATGATTGGCGGGTTGGTCAGAGCTTCTTTCAGGTCGTCCAATGCTCGCTGACATTGGTCGGTCCATTCGAATTCCACTTCCTTCTTCAACAGCTTGAACAAGGGGAGTGACTTGCAGTCCGACTTGGGTATGAATCTCGACAGGGCAGCGACCATGTCGTTCAGCCGTTGGATCTCTTTCTTGGTGGTGGGCGGCCTCATATCGGCGACCGCCCTGCACTTATCAGGATTGGCCTCAATCCCCCGTTCTGTCAGATGGAAACCCAAAAATTTGTCGTTACTTACTCCAAAGGTGCATTTCTCTGGGTTTAGCCTCAATGAATTTCTCCTAGCCTCCTCAAAGACTTCTCTCAGATCGTCCACGTGATCTAGGTCGGTTTTGCTCTTGATGATCATGTCATCTAGATACACTTCAGCTATCCGACCGATCTGCTTCCTGAAGATCTTGTTCATCATTCGCTGGTATGTCACCCCTGCGTTCTTCAATCCGAAGGGCATTACCTTGTATTGAAAGTTCCCGCGATCGGTCATAAAAGCGGTCTTGTGGCGATCTGGAGGATACATGGTAATCTGATTGTAGCCAGAATAAGCATCCAGGAAAGATAAGAGTTTATAGCCCGAGGCACCATCAACCGACTTGTCAAGTCGGTATAATCGACGCACATGCGCCACTTACCATTCTTTTTCTTCACCAAAACTACATTGGATAGCCAGGTTGTATACTTGATCTCTTCTATAAAGTTGGCCTTGATTAGGTCATCCACGGCCTGTGCTGCCGCTTGGGACTTCTCTTCATTCTGAGACCGTCTTCTCTGAGCAACCGGCCTGGCTTTCTCATCGACCGAGAGTTGGTGGCACGCGATCTCGATGGGAATTCCAGGCATGTCTGATGCCTGCCATGCAAACAAGTCTGCATAGTCCCTAAGACAGGTCGTGACGTCTTGTATGACCTGCTCAGGTAGGTCACTTCCTAGCTTGACCGTTTTTTCTGGGTCGTCCCCTAGCTGAATGTCAATCAATTCCCCATGAGGCTCTTTTTAACCTATTCTTTAGCTCACGGGCTAAGTCGTCATCACCGTCGTCAGGGTCGCTGTCAGGGTCATATCGGGCATCCAGGTCGGCCATATTGACTTGGTGCCCTTCTCCCAGGCTTCGGGGGTTGGAGCATGTTGCTTGCTCGTCACAGATGTATTGGTACAAATAGTGACTTCTCTCGGCCGCCTCCATGTCGGCCATTAAGGTGACGACCTGATCATCCTTGTCATAGAACTTCATTTTCAAGTGTACCATTGAGGCAACCACTACAAGAAAAATGCAGAGTGTGCATTGTGCAGAGTGCTGCATCGTGAAGAGTGATGCATTGTGCATAGTGTGCATAGTGCTGACGTGTTATTTTATTTAATGGTCTAGATCTTGCCGACACTATTTAACGACCTAGATTTTGCCGACACTAAAGCCTCAAATCAACGGTTACGATCATCCTTAATCAACGGCTCACACACAATCACCTCTGTTATTTTATTTAATGGTCTAGATCTTGCCGACACTATTTAACGACCTAGATTTTGCTGACACTAAACCCTTAAATCAATGGTTATGATCATCCTAAATCAACGGCTCACACACGATCACCTCTATTATAAATACATTCTCAACACAACACTAACATTCACACCAAGAGTTTACCCTCAACCTACCCTTGCCTTCTGAGTCATCATCTTCTTCTTCTCTCTTCTTTCTTCATAAAACCATCACCCCACCCGCCAAATGGAATGGCAACAGTGCAAACCCAAGACTAAATGACAAATTCCTAACCGCCTTCATCATAGTGGCACTATCACCACCGACGAACATGGTGTCAGGTTTCGTTGTCCTAACCATGTCTTCTCGCAGGACGAGTAAGGACATCACATTCGCCCCAACTTAAGGAGAAGGTCGAGAGGAAGATTCGCCCGCAGGAGCGTGGCGTAAAGACGTGGAGCGATACGCACCGAAAGTACCAACGTGGAGAAGACGGATCGCTATTTTTCGCTTATGAATATCCGCAGCGGATTTGCACGACGCCCGCACAATGATGGAATATCATGCTACACTTCCCATGGGGCGACAAGTCTTAGAGTTGTGCGTCGACACAATGCGCACTCCGTAAGAAGTCATTCATCTTCTCGCAACAAAGACCACCAAAGACCACAACAACCCATACCGAAAAGAGTCATTACGCACACCTGTAGAATTCACTATCGTGGCGTTGTCATGGACATCAAAATATGGTGTGTATTTTGAGGTCCCAACACACAACATTCCACGCTTAATAACAACATCACCTTCACTAAAATGAAAGAAAAACTAACTAAAACACGCACGCAGGGGTGTGGAGCAAGAAATCACTAGTATCGCTTATCGCCGCCTCTACATCTACGCCGACGTAATCGTATTCAGTGGTACCCTCGTTCAAGAAATGTTTCAGGAACATGAGAGGTTCCAACGTTGGATTGAAACTTACCTCGAATTGTGTGTCGAAACCACAGAGTCTAGCGCATCCGTCGTCTGTAGGATTATCCCTCCAGTCATCCGATGGCCACTACCTAAGAATCCATGGTGGAAGTCGAAGTAGTTTACATCATGTTTGCCTCTTCTTCTCAGATTATGTTTTCCGCGCTTCGCTTGAAATTTTCTATCATTGTATTTCAGAATCAGTTTTTCATTTCAGTTCTTATCTTATATTAAATTCTGTTACAATTTTTAATATCTTCATTTTTTACCGCAATTACTTTATAAATAAGTTTACTAATTATTCTAATTATTTAAATTAATTATTGTAATTAAATTAATTTACATTTTAATAAAATTAAATATAAGAAAATAAAAAAATCAAAAACACAAGCACGAGGACTCACCCTACCCAAAGGCGAGTTCTCGCACTACAAAAAAAAAAAAATAAATTTTGCGCAGTAGAACTCAATAGCAGAAGGGGCGAGTTCACCACATTAAAAAAATCTCAGATATAGTTTGGTATATAATGTAAAAAGTGGGTTATTTGAGTAATTTTTTTTTTAGCACCATATCGTTTTTTTGCCCACTTTCGAGAACTTAAGTGACTTTTTAAAATTATAATAAATAAAAATAATAAAAAAACTATACAAATTTTGGTTGTGTAGGCTCTAGATGAATTGACTGTACGGTCAGTAAGTTGGCATTAAAAGATGCTGGTATCTGCCAACTGCCCCCCCCGGAGGCAGAAAACAGACGGCCGAGAGTTTTCACTCAAAATTCTTTGCTCCTTTACTTCACCCATCCATCCACTCACAACTTTTCCTTCTTCTGAAAATGGATTTTAAAAGTAAAGCAATATCATTTCTCACAGTTTTCCTCTTTTCTTCCAATTCTCCTCTCTCATTTTCAGCTTCCAATCAACCCCTTAACTCTAATAAAAAGCCCCATCCCTTAGCTTCTGCTTCTTCAGCGGTTTTCCTAGTTCAAGGCAATGTTTACCCTCTTGGGTATGTTATCTATCTCGCCATTTCTTTCTTCCTTCCTTCATATTTATATGAATTTGTTTTTTTTAATTCTTCTGTCAGTTCCTTCTTCTTGCAATTAATTATTAGTATTTAAATTTTTTTAGATCTGATTTATTTATTTGTTGTTAATTTTATATACCATTCGATTTGGGCTGTTTCTTTATGCAGACACACTTTTTTGTTTATACAAAAAGCTTTGAAAGAAAAGGAATTGTAAAGTGAATTACTTACTTTTTACTCTTTGTGATATGTAATGTAATGTAATGTAATACAGGTATTATACGGTGTCTCTCAATATTGGGTATCCCCCGAAGGTATATGACCTTGACATTGACTCAGGTAGTGATCTCACTTGGGTTCAATGCGATGCACCATGTAAAGGATGCACCAAGGTATATTTTCAAACTTCTATTCTATGGCGTTAAATTTAAGCAGCAACAAATAAATATCTCATCTATTTCTTGATGTAGAAACTAATTTCACCTCATTTAATGACATTAATCCTTAAATACCCTTACTGAATGTATATGTGAGATGCTGTTATTATAGTCTATGAATGTATCAAATTGTAAACATATCGAAATTGAGGACCAAAGTGATTTACTAAAGAGACACTTGGAGATGTGTTTGAAATTTTTGTATATTCAAGGGCTATAATAATAGCGTCTTACACATTCAATAACTAGTGTTTACCCTATTTTTTATTATATAAAGAAAATTAAATGAAATTAACTACTTTTCTTAGGTGTGTGAGGTAGTTTTTTCCTTCTTAGATTGGAGACCGAAGAGAGTACCATTAGTGTACGAGTTAAATGGCTATATCTTTAATTAAGTAACAAGAGGAATTCTAAATTGACATGGCAGCCTCGGGATGCACTTTATAAACCAGAGAACAACATTGTCCAATGTGGGGACCAGTTGTGTGCTGGAGTGCATTTATCAACAGACTATCAATGTGCTAGCCCAGACGAGCAGTGCGACTACGAGGTTGAGTATGCCGATAATGGATCGTCTTTGGGTGTCCTAGTCCAAGACCAAATTCACCTTCAATTCACTAATGGCTCTGTGCTACGCCCTAAAATAGCCTTTGGGTGAGTTTAGTGTATCGTATCGTATCATGTTTAGTTGCATTACTACTTACATACATACATACATGTCATGATGATGAATAGATATGAAGAAATGATATAGTTAGAATAAACTCTCAGTTTAGTCCGTAAGCTTAAAAACTATCTAGATACATGTGTGTATTCTCAAGAAAAATGTTACCATATTTGCATGGATTCAACTGAAATTGAAATCTGTGTTATGCACGGCTCGCTGGGTGGCTAGATGTGGATATGATCAAAAGTATTCTAGTCCTACCTCCTTACCTTCTACAGCAGGAGTCCTTGGCCTTGGGAATGGCAGAGCAAGCATTTTGTCCCAGCTTCATTCCCTCGGTCTTATTCGCAATGTGGTTGGCCATTGCTTAAGTGGTCGAGGAGGAGGGTTTTTATTCTTTGGAGATGACCTCATTCCCTCATCAGGAATTGTTTGGACTCCCATGCTACCTTCATCTTCCGAGTAAGTTTTGAAGAAATAAATGTTATGTTTCCTTTTATTGTTATGTTAGCTGCTACTCATGAGAATTTCCACTTCCACACCATCCAATATTATTGCTGCAGAAAACACTACAGTTTAGGACCAGCAGAGCTGCTTTTCAATGGAAAGCCTACTTCTGTTAAGAATCTCGAACTTATTTTTGATAGCGGTAGCTCTTACACATACTTCAATTCTCAAGCTTATCAAGCTATTGTTGATCTGGTAAGATGTATGGTTCCATAATAAAAATATTCATCAATTCTTCTATTTTGCTTTATGTGGCCTAATCATCAATTTCGTCATAATTCAGGTCATTAATGATTTAAAGGAAAAACAGTTGAAAAGAGCAACTGAGGATTCATCACTTCCAATTTGTTGGAAGGGTGCAAATTCTTTCAAATCTGTAAGTGATGTCAAAAATTATTTCAAACCTCTAGCATTGAGATTCAAAAGAGAAAGGAAATTGCAGATGCTGATACCACCTGAAGCTTATCTCATTGTCACAGTGAGTACCTATTGAGCAACTTTCCTACCTCTTTAACAAAGGGTAGAAATGTAATTGTGTCTTACAATATTACTTTTCCAGAAACTGGGCAATGTTTGCTTGGGAATTCTGGATGGCACTGAGGTAGGACTAGGAAATCTTAACATAATAGGAGGTATGTTATGTATGCCAATGAAATGGATTAGTTATCTTATTTTTTCATTCCTTTTGATAATTATTTGATGTTAATACACTTCATTTTACTCTAAACAGATATCTCTTTCCAAGATAAAATGGTAATTTACGACAACGAGAGACAACAGATTGGATGGGCTTCTTCCGATTGTGATAGGATTCCCAAGTCGTAAACCGTCTATATCTTTTGATTTCTTCATTACTAGTTTTAATTTAATTTCCAGTAAGTCTTACAATGATTTATTTTGATTAACAGTATGGTTCATGATTTTGAAGGTGGTTTTCCACACCCATATGCAGCAAATTTGGGTATCTTTGACAACCAGTGCCCTGCTCGTTAGTTAAATTGGTTGGCAGAGGATGTTCAGATACATTATTGGATGGCATGTATCCTCTATATGGTATACATAACATAGTTTTTTTTGTCACACCTCATTACAACGTTATACTCTTGATATAAGCTACAATTAATGAATTTGTAAATGATAGCTTCGGACCCATACAAGCCACAAGAATAATCTGAAGTTGGCTGTCAATATTTTGTCAGTTTATAAAAGTATATTGTATCTTTAATAAAAGTGCAACATAGTTAGTGAGAGCATCACAAATTAGGAACACAATACCTGTTCTACCGTATTTCTATGGATCGATACCAACTTCAAATGTCATCTGAGGATGTATACTGTTCAAAATTATTCTATTCTTTCTCTTGTTGTGGATAAACGAATGAGACAAATGAATGAATGAATGAATGCCTAAGGAATTACCCTTCCGTCATTTAGAATTGATATTGTTCCAAATGTATCTCTATTATTGTTCCAAGGCATAACCTTATTTTGAGGTCCAAAAAACAAAGGAGATAACCTTAAGCATTTATCAAATGTCCATGACTTATGAAAGTTTTAAGACTTTATTTGGTAAAAAAGTAGCGGATAATGGATAAAGCTAATGGATAGCAGATAAAATGAAATGGATGAGCGGATAGCGGATGTTTGGCGTGTCTCATCCGCTAGTGGATAGCGGATGAAAGTAGCATATGGAACTAGCGGATGAATAGTACACGTGTTTGGTAAACACTAGTGTTTAGCGTTTTTCGGTTAGCGTTCAGCGTTTTTTCAAACACTACTTCAAGTAAACGCTTCAAAAACGCTAATGGATAATGATAACGTCTCACTTTTTTTTGGCAATTTTGCCTTTGTTATTTTTCTTAAATTTATTCTCTATCATTATTAAATAAATGTAATCATCAATTAAATCAGTATATCTTTTTACATTTATCAGCTAGTTCAACCGCTAGTTTTACTAAACACATCAATTGTTATCAACTAGTTCATCCGCTATCCGTTATCCGCTAACTCATCCGCTAGCTCATCCACTAACCGCTATCCGTTAAGTGCATTATGGAAATCTTGAGTACTTTAAGGAATAGCTCTTATTAAAGTCAAGGCACCGGATATTTTAAGATATGTGATTGGTACTTGGTCGACCTAAAAGTCAACTGCCACAACTTCTCAACAACTGCAATGACTTTATGCAACTTGAAGTCAACAATTGACTTAGGGTTTTTGTCTTTTTAATTAAAAAGTAAATGTAACAGATAATAATAGATGAACAATAATCATATGAGATTATGAAAATAAATGTTTACTTTTTTTGTTACAAAAAGAAAAACATGTAACACGATCACAATATATACAAAAGTAGCCCAGTTTGCTATTGCCATAATTAATTGTATGAATAATTCACTTTTAAACTTAATTAGGGTCTGTTGGATCTTTACTTTTCACATTACAAATGTAGATATAGTTTTCAATATACGAATAAATTTTATGTATTTACAAACTTTATTTAATTTAATAGATAATGAGTTTATTATAAGAGAGTTTTTCAAAATGTAACAAATTGTTGACGAGCAATCGTGTTGAAGGGCTAAGTTCATTTGTTAATATATATTTGAATTTTTTTATTAAAAAAAAGCAGCATAATTGGTTAAGAAACACATTAACAAAAGATGACAAAATACATTAAGATCAAATGGATCATACACTTTTTTTTTAAAGCAAATGGATCATAAACTTAGAAACTGAAGAACACTTGAAGATGTTTGGGTCTAACACTTTGGATTAAAATTGTGAATTATAATGGTAAAATAGTGGAATAGTGGATTGGGTTAGTGGATTAAGGCTAGGGTTGGGATTTTGGTTAGTGATTAGGATTAGTGGATTAGTGTTAGGGTTAGGGTTAGTGGATTAGAGATTAGGTTGGTGGATAGGGTTAGTGGGTTAGTGATATGATCCACAAGAATCACAAGAAAAATAGGATCTAGAATTTTCCAAATTTTCATTGAATTCAACAAGAATTAGATGTGCATATGACCTAAAATTCAAGAAGGTGATGATGATACCTTCAAGCATTTAAGAAAAAGGAAGAAAATGCAAAAGATTGAAAGACATGAAATGATGGTAGAAGCTAGGTGAGCTGCCACTTCTTTTGGAAGGTGATAAGGCCAATACACCAAGGGTGCTCCTAGACCCAAAGATTAGTTCTCTGAATTCTATTACTAAAAATTTAGGAGACAATATGAACTCTCTTCTCACCAAGTGCCTCTCACCTCTCTTTGTCCACTCTAGGACTTAGGTATTGCTCAATTGAGAAAATGAAAGTGTTTGTTCATCAAAGTCAAATAATTACACATGACACAAGTCTATTTATAGGTTGGGCTACTTAAGTTCCTAAGCCCAACTCGTTAAACACAACTAGGCCCAATTCAATGGCTTACCCTCCTCTTGAAATCTGACTTGTCCTTAAGGGATACCCCCCTCTTGTATGCCTACATCAAAGATGGACAAAAATCATTTATTTGTGCAATGAAGTACTTTGAGATCAAAAAGAAATTTGTGATACATCATACATTAATGTCCAAAACCCCCTAAACTTCCATTTAAGACAACTAATCTTAGGATAAGGAATGGAGAGTATAGGGATAATATATATTGTACCTTTCCAATTTTGCAACATTAACAAACATTTCCATTACCTTTTCCTTGCCACTTGGTGGGTCACCTTTGGAAGATCCTTCTAATGCTTTTCCTTGTCCACAAGAGAGTCGTATAGGCAACACCTTCATATATACATGCCCTTAACATTCGATGATATGACAAATGCAAAGGTTTCCCATGCCACATAACTCTTTCACGTCCTTTTCTTGTCTTATCTTTGTGATGGTGATGATTAATGTTAGAGTTAATTACCACAACTATTCTCTTAAGACTCTTTTCTTCACAATGTTCTTTATTTTTCTCCTTTACGTGCTCTCGGCCACCTCCAATATTTTGACCTTCCAATTCACTTTTTCATTTCTAAAACATTTGTCTATTTTCTTTTTCAACGCAATGCGGCCTCGGAGAACCACTTGAGGACTTAGAGGCGAAAGATATGAAGTTTCAAATAAATACTTGTCTGTGAACTCGTTTATGGGCAGCGTTTTTTAAATCTATGGCGTGCGCTTGAGTCTTCTTTAACGCGTACGCTGACAGATTGCAGACTCCAACAATGGGCAACGCCTCTAAAAAGCGCTACCATTGCCAAACGCTGTTCTCGATAGACAAAGACTTCTAAAAAGTGCTACCCATTGCCAAACGCGTCATCAGATGAGCAACGCTTCCTAAAAAGCGCTGCCCATTGACCCAATGCATGCCAAACTGTATCTATTCTGTCAAATAAGAAAATTAACATGCTTAAGAAAACAATATAGGAGGTGGTGGAACTAGACCAAGTTTAGTGGGCTAAAGTGTGTGCATGCAGTGCACACTAATGAAAGAACTAAACTAGACTATATATTTTGAATAAAATTCTTAATTATTGAAAAAATAAACAATAGGAAATTCAATTAGGTCTGCAATTCATCAAATGAATTGTAAACATGGATCTTTGAAGATATATATGCCGAAGAACTTTCGCTAATAACCTTTCTTTAATTTCCTGAGTTATTGGGAATAGAAGATATATAAGAATTAGATGCCTTTTGTCCATCATCAATTATACGAGTGTTTCAGTATGCCTATTAATTTTAGTATTACTTTAATATTATCACAATCACAGAAAGGGAATGATTTTTGGAAAAATAATTGACATATATGCTTGCAGTGTAGCACTTTATTAGGGATTATTATTTCAATGCATGTATTGAATAATAAAGGAACCTTATTCTCATTCAGCATGATAACTCTGACCAAGGGAATTTTATTTATTTATTTATTTATTTTTCTAGGGTGGTCATTTAAAGATATAGACAATTACATGTTGTAGGTTGTATAACACATTGTGTTCCTTCCACTATATAAGGGAGACAGATTAGTCCCAGAAAAATGCACAATGCTACAAAGTAATATTGTAGCTTTAATCCTATTCTACTACCCTCCTTCCTCCTTTCTATTATTGATTATTATTATTATTATTATTATAGCTGCTATTTGCTGCAACTATTGAGTACTTGAAATTCCTTCTTATAAACTCAAGTTTTTACTTGAAAGAACCAAGCACGGGAAAATCAAATAGCCAGGACCTGAAGGTAAAACAGCTCTGACACAATATTATTTTAATTATATCAAAATTTTACTGTTTTTTTTACTATAGTTTATATTTTTACTGAAATTTACTTTCTAATATAAGTATAGATTAATTTTTCATTGAAAATGTTGAAACACTCTGTAATTTGCTAGCAATGGTTGAACAAAAAAAAAGAATGCCACATTTCTCAGTTACAGCACAAAGTAGCTAGCCTACTTAATCAGTAGGGCATTTAGAGATGAGTAATATTATTTAATCAAAAATCTTTAGTGAAAGAAGCTTAGTTAATCAAGAGACTATTAACCAATATGTCTTTTTTAGCTTTTTGCCCATTAACTAAAAATCCTAAGCTAATGGTTAATTGGTTAATAACCTAAAAACTTAATTAATAGATATTGTGAAATGATTTTTAACTATATTTGTGTGAAATTTTGTGTACAACCCTTTAAATAGTATGTAGAAAGGTGAAGGGAAGCAACCAAGTTGGTAATAAAGTGGGTAGCGACTATAGACTATAGTGGAGGTGTGGTGGGGGGAAATTAAATTTTGCTATACAAATCAAAGTTTAGCTGAGTGGCAGGAAAAGGAACTAAACATCATTACGCGGTGGTATCATCTCCTCACATTCAAATATCCTTTTCCACTCATGTCGGAATTTTTATTCGTAAAGCAGAATGCTGTTTTGCAAGAAAAGTATTTTCTGTTTTTGTTTTGCAATAATAAAAATTGTTGAAAATGGTCGTCACGTTTGACTCAACATGTTCATGTCACGTACGTGGCTTGTGGGTCTACACTCTCTGCACTTAATCAACACCATTTTCTTCCTCTCTCTGCTTATAAATACCACTTCTTTTCACACACAACACAACCCCAAACTATACTATTAATTTCATCTTTGACTTGATCAGTGTTAAAATTCCCTGAAGCCTCCTAGCTAATTAATTTGTACGTGTGTGTGTGTGTGTGATATAAACATAATAATTAAGATGAATATTGAGAACGGCATGATGATGCATCAAGAGGCGTCTGAACAAGGAGGAGGAGGAGGTTCCAAGTGCTTCGACGATGATGGTCGTCTAAAACGAACAGGTAATTCATTCATTAATCCGATCTGTGTGGACAGCTAGTATAACTAACTCTCACTTATATCTACTTACAGGGACTGTGTGGACAGCTAGTTCCCACATAATAACAGCAGTTATAGGTTCAGGGGTACTTTCATTGGCTTGGGCTATAGCTCAGCTTGGTTGGGTAGCTGGTCCTTCTATGATGTTTCTCTTCTCTTTTGTTACTTACTATACCTCCACTCTTCTCTGTGTTTGTTACCGTTCTGGTGATCAACTCAATGGCAAGAGAAATTATACTTACATGGATGCTGTTAGATCATACCTCGGTCCGTACCTACCTACCTACGTAACTTTTTTCATTTTTCTTTCTATTTCTATTGCTAGCTAGCTAGCTAGCTACCACGTTGACCTCTCAAAATACTGGGCAGCAAGACTATCTTTCATATATTGATTATGTATGTATGTATGTATATTTGCAGGTGGTGCTAAGGTCAAGATTTGTGGGTTGGTTCAGTATGCTAACCTATTTGGAGTTGCCATTGGCTACACTATAGCAGCTTCCATAAGCATGATGTGAGCTAATAATGAATATTGATATATGTTCAAATAAATAAAACGTGGCTGCGCTGCCAATTTAATTATATATATATAAAATTTGTTTGTTGATGAAATTATATTAAACAACAGGGCAGTGAAAAGGTCAAATTGTTTCCACAGCAGTGGAGGAAAAAATGCATGCCATATGAATAGCAATATTTACATGATTTCATTTGGTATTACGGAAATCATATTCTCCCAAATTCCAGACTTCGATCAATTGTGGTGGCTCTCTGCTGTTGCTGCTGTCATGTCCTTCACATACTCTACAATTGGACTTGGCCTTGGTATTGGTAAAGTTATAGGTAAGAATAATTATTTTTTATGTATCTATCTTATATCTATATATGTATGTAAAATTCATAACATCATCATCATTAACAAACAGAAAACAAAGGATTTCGAGGAAGCATGACCGGTATAAGTGTTGGTGGTACCGTGACACAAACCAAAAAGGTTTGGAGAAGCTTTCAAGCTCTTGGTAGCATAGCCTTTGCCTACTCCTACTCAATGATCCTCGTTGAAATTCAGGACACAATCAAAGCCCCTCCAACAGAGTCTAAAACAATGAAGAAGGCATCATTAATAAGTGTTATAGTCACAACTATTTTCTACATGTTATGTGGTTGCTTCGGTTATGCTGCTTTTGGAGACTCGAGCCCTGGAAACCTTCTCACTGGTTTTGGTTTCTATAATCCATATTGGCTTCTTGATATTGCCAATGCTGCCATTGTCATTCACCTTGTTGGTGCTTATCAAGTTTACGTCCAACCCATTTTCTCATTCGTTGAGAAAACAGCAGCAATTAAATTCCCACATAGTCATTTCGTCAACAAAAACATTCAACTTTCATTCATTCCCTTCAAAATCAATTTTTTCAGATTGCTTTGGAGGACTTTTTTTGTTGTCTTAACAACTATAATATCCATGCTCCTCCCATTCTTCAATGACATTGTCGGACTAATAGGAGCTATTGGATTTTGGCCTCTTACTGTTTATTTCCCAGTGGAAATGTATATAGTTCAAATGAGAATACCAAAGTGGAGCACAAAGTGGATATCTTTACACATCCTTAGTCTTGCTTGCCTTGTTATTTCTTTAGCTGCTGCTGCTGGTTCTGTTGCTGGGATTATTGTCGATCTTCAAACTTACAAGCCATTCAGTACCAGCTACTAATTCATCAATAGGATCTCTGCTCCACTTTATTACTTACTAGAAACTGTATTTTCTATTTTGCTTTTTTTTTTCTTTCTGTTCTCTCTGATTGTAACTTTCTCAACATTCTAAATTTTCATTGAAAAACAATGAAAATGAAGCAAAAGCTCTTGATTTATAAGCCTATAGGGTTGATGTTTTTAAGTAAATTTCATTAGGGTTTACTGTCAAACAAATGAATTCAAAAGAGATAAGATAAGACGACTCAAATTAGATCTTGGGTTCACCAGTTAACAGGTTTACAATACCGGCCATAATTTGTGTGCGTTTGAATAGAAATATGGCTTAAAACTGAGGTCAATTATGCAATCAACTGAATCATAGATTCCAGATCAATTACGTAATTGAATTGGAAAGTCGCGAGTGAATCCCTCAAGTACTTCAAACCAATGGTTTCAAAAGTATTAATATATAACAACAAAGATTACTTCAGCAATATGCAGAAATCATTCCTGAGGAGGAAAGAGCATCACAAATCTCTTAAGCATGGAAATTAATGAAGTAAAAACAAAGTATAAAACGAAAGCAAAAAGACAAGAGTGAAACACTCAATTGTCAAAAGTAAAAGTACATTGAATTGAAAATAGTTTCGAAATACAAAATATTGGCTCAAACATACATTGTTAACAATAATTGACAGAGATCATGTGTAATCGGATGTGTTAGATGTGATGGATTACTGAATGTTATGAAATCTCCGCTCGTACTATGTACAAACTGCTATTTATAAAAGTTACAAGTAGTAACTTCCTAGTTGCATGGTGGACACATGTCCACTTCGAAAATAAACTGCGCTAAACACTATCAGATGATTAGTGATGCCTGATGCCATGACCAACAAGTAAGCATGTTTAAATTTTCCTTTGAATATCTGTTTGCTGGTGTTTTTAGCAAACAATCACTAGTTTTAAATATTGAGTTTGTGAGATCAAACTAGAAGATCTCTTGACAATTGCTCTTGTGTTTTTGTGTTTTTGACAGTTTTAAAAGAAGTAACTTGTGCGAAGAACAAGATTGTAAATGAAACTGTTCCAAGGTGTATCAGCAAAACCGAGAGGTCCAAACAGCATTTGGGCCGTCGGCCCATATCAGCACAACCGGCCCAGGCTCGTTGCTTGGAGCGCACTTTGCGCAGCCGGCCGAAATTTTCGCAAAACGGTCAGGACTCTACAGTATATATACGCCATTCGCATATGGCCTCAGGTACGTTCTCTTTACCTTGTGTTACCTGCCTGAGCGACCACTCACTTGAGCGTCAGAGTGTCTTTGCATGTACCACCCGAGGTGCTCAGCGTGAAGCCAAGACCGGTCCTTTCCATACTCAACGACCGGCCTAGCAAACAGACAACAACTTCACTTCACTAACGCTTCTTTTGCCCATGACTATGACTTCAACTTCACTAACGCTTCTTTTGCCCCTTACATTAGTGATCATCATAGTATTGACACTGAGGATGTATCTGATTTAGAACATATAGCTTTTCTAACCCTTTGGCTATCCCTTTTTGTTTTTTGCACACGTTCTCTTCAAGTTTCCAAATCTTTCATCCCATTAGCTACTCAACTTCATGCAAAGCAAAACATCAACCTTGCCAAATTGATTTTAGGATCCCTGCATCAACAACTTGACAATGTTGTCCTAGAATTGAGGGAAGATGAACCAACGACCAAATTTCTATGTGGCTATTACAATTGTGGCTTTTAGCTACCTTTGAATCTAGACTTGGCCTATTTATTCCTAAGACAGTTCAACCATCTCTAGAAACAAGAAGGACTGAAGGAATTCGATTAACACAGTTAAAGTCTAAACAAACGAACCTTTCTGCAGAAGAATCTTTCTCCATTTATTTCGAAATCTTCCTGAACTGTACCAATTTCAAAGACTCTATGGCCCCTTTTGTACAAAGACCTCATGGACCAGCTTGGTTTAGAAAACCATTTCCCCTTCCTCTGTTGAACACGCTGAAGAGACCAACCAAATTTGGCAAGCTTATCTTTCCCCGACACTTCTTTCCACAAGACTCACACTTAGCAAAAATAAGAATAATCTTGGAATCACCAGATACTTCCCAAGTTACTTTTCAAGGCAATTTGGGCTCTGCCAAATTCGACCTGCGCCTGTGTATTTTCATAGGCGAGAATTTACCAGTCCAGAAACAGAGAAAGCTTATGAACAAGTTTTCAAGAAATTCCATTACAGAGCTCTAAACTTCGAACCTATCACTTACAATCCAAGATTCTCATGCACTGCAAAGTTTCATGACTGGTGGTCCAAGTATTACACTACTGCTGCTGGAGAAGCCAATGATACTTTTGTCAAAAGTCTCCTGAAGAAATTGATGGTTGCCTTTCCTTCGCGAAACACAGGTATATACCTCTTCGACGTTTAAGACTTTCTAAGATTTAGATACTTGTAATTGAATCTTATTGCCACTTGCTTATCACTATTTTCGACATTAGAAAAAACTGTAGTGAAGTTGAAGAGCAAAGGAAGCAAGACAACCACAAAGAAATCTTCCCCAAAAGCCAAGAAGACAATTGAAACAAGTCCTACTCCAAAACTCACCCCCAAAAAGGTATGTTGCTATCCACTTATTTCACGTTTTTTCTGAGTATGACCTCTAGATCACGTCGAAAATTTCCTTCTCCCAGAAAATAACCAAAGTGCCAAGCTCTCTTCAGAAGACCAAAGCTAAAGGGAAACTACTCATCTCTTCTAGTTCTGAGGTAGTACATATAAACCTCAACAGTCCGTCGAATTTTTTTTCGAACTTATCACTTATTTTGTGATATCAATTGCATTATAAAATGAACTCTTTTTTTCAGGATACTGAAAGTGATGAAGACCCTGTTCCTCTTATACCAAGATCAAGAAAAAGAACTCTACTTGATCCTCAAAGGGTGACAAAAGGCATTATTATTAACGAGCCTTCTGAATTCCAGCTTTCTCCTCCAACCAAAAAGCTTAAGGTAAACATTCTTTCGAATTTATCTTGAACCTCTTTTGTTTTACAACTTTCCAATTTCAACGTTACTAATATAATTTAATGTACACAGGTAGACAAACAACCTGTTGTCACTCCTGCCGTCGAAACTTTGACTGAAGTTGCAACACGAGAATTTTCTTCTGTAAGACCCTCTTTGCCTTCATCACCATCTGGTGTAGCTGCTGAGGGAATTCCCCAAGAAATTGTCGAACCTGAGCTTCCAATTGTTGATGCAACCATCTCAAATGCTGACGGCGTCGAACAAGAGGCTCTTGTTGAAGAAAATACCAAAGCTTTGGGACCCAAAGATCCAGAAAAGAAAAAACAAGAAGTAAAAGCAATTCCTGAGGAGAAGCTTGACGAAGCCATGACTGACAAAGGAAAAGGAGAACTTAGAAGGAATGAACCTGAAAACCAAGATACTTCTGCTAAAGAATCAACCAATAGTGCTGTTAGTGACAAAGAGTTGTCTGAACTGAAAAAGAAAGATCCTTTGGCAGCTTTGAAGATTATGTTGAGTCTCCAAAGTTCGTCAACACATTTGGCTAACAGCTCTTCAAACACTTCTCTCAGCTCTATCAACCAGGAGTCGACAGAAAGCCTAATTCGTCAATTGAAGGCTAAAATATTAGAGGGGGATCTCGTGGCGAAAATTGAACAAGACCCTTCTGAGTATTTCGAAATCAAATCACTCATTCAGAAAATGACCAAGTCAGATCCTCCTCAAGATCTTTCTCACCTTCTTTATTGAGTTCGGTCCTCTCTTCGAGCAACTCTCCCTTCTAATCAAACAACGATCCAACATTCTCAAGCACAAAGATCAGGAAAATCAACTTCGTGAAAAAGAACTTGTCTCTCTTAAGGCTGCTCAAGATGATATCGAAGCTCTTGAAGCACAAGCAGAAAAGGACGAGAAAGAGATTGCTGAGTGGGATGTGAAAATCACACGCTATATCGAAGAGATAAAAATTATTCAAGCCAAATTGTCAAATGCTGAGTACCAGAAAGGTTTGAACAAAGCAACTAAAGCGTTGACAACCATAGAACATTTGGAAAAAGCCAATCAACATCAAGTTACCCTTGCTCAGCTCGACATAGACCTAAAACTTGTTGAGACTTCCATTTCTTTAAGTGCTAATGTTCTTGAGAGGCTTAAAACCTCTTTGAAGAACCTTTAAGAATCTGTAATAGCTTTAGAAATCTTACAATGGTTATGTAACTTTGATTTTGCACCACACATTACCATTTGTGAACAATTTTCATTTATCTATGTTTGTTCGATTCTTATCTCGCTTAATGTTGGCTTATCTTTGTTTTAAAGTATTTGCCATTTATTCTAATATCCTGTTTTCGTCACCTAACTCTTCGATTTCATAAGCACCATTCGAAAAGCATCGCAATACGCGAAATGGGCCTTCCCACCCTGGTGACCACTTGCCTAAGACTCTATCTTTTTTGTCCATAGACAGCAGGACTTTCCACACTAACTCTCCTTCCTCAAAGGTTTTTGTTCCGGGGTGTATCAGCAAAACCAGCAGGTTCCAATAGCATTTGGGCCGTCGGCCCATAACAGCACAACCGGCCCAAGCTCGTTGCTTGGAGCGCACTTTGCGCAACCGGCCGAAATTTTCGCACAACGGTCGGGACTCTACAGTATATATATGCCATTCGCACATGGCTTCAGGTACATAATCTATACCTAGTGTTACCCTGCCCGAGCGACCTACACTAACTTGAGCGTCGGAGTGTCATTGCAGGTACCACCCGAGGTGCTCAGCGTGAAGCCAAGACCGGTCCTTTCCCTTACTCAAGGACCGGCCAATACAACGAACAACTACAACACTTCATTGGTCTAAGGCACGATCAATTGGCGACCACAGTGGGAGGCCCGAGCGCTATCCTACTTCATTCATGGCTCCACGCGACCGGCCCCAGACGCGGGCCTCTTCTCGACTCAACCCCTCCGGCAAAGATCATCCTCGGCCAATGGACCGGAGGGTGAGCGGCCACCGTTCACGAATCACAAGGAAATCCGCGCCAAGAGCCTTCAAGACACGGCGGTCGCGGACCGATCCTAGAGCAGGTGCAACCGCCCGCTCCTCACCAACTCCCGGCCGAGCTGATCGAGGCAGGGATTGAAGAACCATTGCCCGAGCACATCACTCAGGCCGTTCTACAGGTTCTGCAGAACAAGAACCAGCTCATCGCGGATAGAGACGAGCTGATCTCCCGTTATGAAAGAGGGTCAATTCCGGACCGCCAGCGTGCGGAAGACGGAGAACCTTCTGCTCTACGCCATCCAGCACATAGACACCGATCGCCTCCTCGAAGGAGCATTACTCGCCGAGGAAGTACTACCCACCGATCCCCAAGACGCACGGCAATCGGGGCACACAGTCGCCCCGGCGAGAACGCGTCGCGCAGACGCCGTTCCCTCTCTTATGATGGATACGAGGATTCCAGCTACCGTCCTGAACTTGGTCGCTCGCCCACCAGATATTCCTCCTATGAGTCGTCCGGTTCACGTCGGTCGAGAAGTAGATCCTGGGATTCTCGTGAAGAGTTTGAAGACTATCGGAATGGAGAAATTAGGGACGTCTCGCAGCGACCAAGAAGGGGTCACAGCGAACGACCCAGAAGGCACCCCCCTCAGCTTCCACCTCTTGGCCAACCTGGAGGTTTCTATGGAATGACCGGCAACGAGGCGTGCCTCACTATGCAGCCCTTTGGGTCGAGCGACATATAAAACGGCCAATCTAAACAAGTTTGATGGCCGTGGCGACCCGGATAAGCATATCCGATATTTCAACAACTACTGCAGCTATAGAGAGCTGGGGTCGACGATGAAATGCAGACTTTTCCCTCAGTCGTTGGACGACCGAGCATTAGAGTGGTGGGAATCACTTCGTCCCAACACCATCTCCTCATGGGAGGGCCTAATCAGAATCTTCTTAGCCCATTACACAGCCAACCGTTGCCAGTATCGGTATGAGGAGCACTTGGACACGGTCGTTCAAGGAGACAATGAGACACTAAGCGCAAAGATGTCGACCGATTCAACACTGAGGCCGAGACTATTCGTGACTTATCTGATAAGGATAAGCTAAAGTACCTCAAGCGTGGTATTCGATCGGACCATAGGTTCGTAGAAGAATTCACACTGAATCACTATCAGGACCTCAGCTTCTTCCTAAGAAGGGCCAATGATCACATGGCATATGAAGAATCCCTGGCTGCAAGGAAGGGCGCCCGGGCGCGAACTAAATAAGAGCAGAATAAACCGGCCAAAGGGCATGAAGGTCGCCGAGATAACCGGCCGGACTTTAGAGACAAGAAATACGAGCAGCGTACTCGTCTAAATACTTCTATTGCACAAATCTACAGTGAATGTCAAAACAATGAGTTCGTGGGTGTGAAGCGGCCTGAGCCTCTCGTACTCAAAAAGGGGGCCCGGCCGACCAAAAGATACTGCCGCTATCAAAAGAGCAAAGGGCATGACACCAACGATTGCATGGCCCTGAAAGACGACATTGAAGACCTTATCAAGAAGGGTAAATTGAGTAAGTATGTGAGGTCCGAAGAAAGCGAGCGACCTCGAAAAGCGGCGGAGAACTCCTCCAAGACACGTGAGTGGCGTCGTCGGCCAGAATCGTGAACATCCTGCATCGCTTAGAGAATCGTTGATCGCCTCACGAACCAACACGAGTCTTTTCAGCATGTTTGGTCCTCACTTGCATGCTTTCCGGAAAACTTCCCAGAAGGTCACCCATCCCACTACTACTCCAAGCCAAGCACGCTTAACTATGGAGTTCTTATGGGATGGGCTCCCGAAAAGAAGATGCATCTTGTTGGTATAGGTAGTTCAAATCAATTCTTTTAAGCCTTCCTTCAACGATGCAGTCCACCCCATACCGCACGGCCGGGATCCTCTCATTACAGTGCGTGTTCGGTTCATTCATGCGCCTTCGCTTTGAAGCCGCCAGAGCCGCTCTTTGCCATGCCACCTTTTTGGGCACCGACGATCACTCCCGCCTCCTCGGCCGGATGTCACATGCCCACCGGCTTCCCGCTTGGTTCGATCCTCGAACCACACCGTCTTCGGGAGAGGTCTGCACGCTCGATACCATTTGTAACATCCTGCATCGCTTCTAGAACTGCTGATCGCCCCACGAACCAACACGAGTCTTTTCAAAGATGTTTTGTCCTCACTTGCATGCTTTCCTGAAACTTCTTCAGAAGGTCACCCATCCCACTACTACTCCAAGCCAAGCACGCTTAACTATGGAGTTCTTATGGGATGGGCTCCCGAAAAGAAGATGCATCTTGTTGGTATAGGTAGTTCAAATCAATTCTTTTAAGCCTTCCTTCAACGATGATAGTCCCCATACCGCACGCCTCGGGATCCCTCTCATTCTCGTGCGTATTCGGTTCATTCATGCGCCCGCCGCTTTGAAGTCGCCAGAGCCGCTCTTTGCCATGCCACCTTTTTGGGCACCGACGATCACTCCCGCCTCCTCACCCGGATGTCACAATGAATGATGCGTCCAAGATAAAGACCGATCTAAGATCGAGACACTCGGCAATCAAGAGGCCGCAATGTTGCTATGGTAATTCATGGTGGAAATCCGTTGGACCGCCAGAGACTCCAACAAAGCCACCAAAAGAAAGTGGGATGAAATCTTAATGGTTGGAGCGACTTGTGAGAGAGCGACGGTCTCGAATAGACCGCCCATTTCTTTGGGGATGAAGATCTGCTCGATGGCGTGCCAAACGATTCACGTTCCATTGGTGGTCGAGCGATTATGGCCAACACGAGAGGTTCGAAGAATCGCAGTGCGACCAAGGAAGCTCGGCCGATATTATGTTTGAGGAGTTGATTGACAAGCTGAAGGTGGATCGAAGTGAAATAATCACACAGGCCGATCCTACTCCGCTAACGGGCTTCAACGGGGCGACCACCTATCCCCTGGAAACGATTGAACTCTTAGTCACCTTCGGTGACGACCATGCAGAAAGCACCTTGTACAGGACGGTCCGGATGACGTTCCTTGTACTTCCTATAAAATCTTGCTACCAGTGTATTATTGGTAGGCCGACCTTGGGTAAACTGGAGGCCGTTGCTTCCACTGTGCACTTAAAGATGAAGTTCTATAGCAAAGACGACCAGATAGTTACCCTGGCGGCCGACCTAGAGGCAGCTAAACGAAGCCACTACCTATATCAAGAAATTTGTGATGAGGTGGACCGTGGCCCAAATATTCAAAGCACCGTTGAAGGCCACCAAGTTAATATCGCTGATCTGGATGCTCGGTATTATCCAGATAGCGACCCAGAGGACAATGATGACGACTTAGCCCGAGAGCTAAAGAACAGGTTAAAAAGACCAGAGCCTCATGGGGAACTGACCGATGTACAGTTGGGTGAAGACCCAGCGAAGACAGTGAAGCTAGCGACCTACCTGAGCAAGTTAAAGAAGACCTTATGGAATGCCTAAGGGACTACGCTGACCTATTTGCATGGCAGGCCTCAGACATGCCAGGCATTCCTATAGAGATTGCTTGCCATCAACTTTCAGTCGATGAAGGGGTTAAGCCGGTCGCCCAGAGAAGGCGAACACAAAGTGAAGAAAAGTCTCAAGCTGCAAAGGCCGTTGAGGACCTAGTAAAGGCAAACTTCATCGAAGAGATTAAGTACACGACCTGGCTATCCAATGTCGTGCTGGTGAAGAAAAAGAATGGCAAGTGGCGTATGTGTGTAGATTATACCGACCTAAACAAGGCATGCCCGGCGATGCCTTCCCCGTGCCCAACATTGACAAGTTGGTCGATGGAGCCTCGGACTACAAACCGCTATCTTTTACGGATGCTTACTCGGCTACAATCGATTACAATGTATCCCCGATCGACACAAGATCGCTTTTATGATGACATGATCGTGGCAACTTTCGATATAAAGTAATGCCTTTCGCTCGAGAACGCTTTGGGGGCGACCTACCAACGAATGATGAGTAAGGTATTCAAGAAGCGGATCGGTAGAGTAGCGAAGTGTATTTAGATGATATGATCGATGAAATCACGACCGATCAAGACCACTTCAGCGAGTTAAGGGAGGTGTTTGATGAAGCCAGAAGGAATTCACTGAGGTTGAATCCAGAAAAGTGCACATTTGGTGTGAGGGCCGGGAAGTTCTTGGGCTTTCACCTGACAGAAAGAGGCATAGAAGCCAATCCTGATAAGTGTAGGGCGGTCGCCGACATGAGGCCTCCCACCACTAAAAAAGAGATTCAACAGCTGAATGGCATGGTCGCTGCCTTGTCAAGATTCATACCTAAAGCGGCCTGCAAGTCGCTTCCCTTGTTCAGACTCTTGAAGAAGGATGCATAATTTGAGTGGACCGACCAATGCCAGCGAGCGTTGGATGAACTGAAAGAAGCCCTGACCAACCTACCGATCATGACTAAGCCGTTGCCGGGGGAGATTCTGTACCTATACTTAGCAATAACGGAAGAAGTTTTGAGTGCTGTGTTAGTCAGGGAGAACGACCTGAAACAGAGACCGGTCTACTTCATCGCCAGAAGATGCTGCGCAGGCCCGAGCAAAGATGTCAGAAGATAGAAAAGTTTGCTCTTGCACTTCTGGTGGCCGCCCGAAGATTGAGGCCCTATTTCGTAGCCCGCCAGGTCGTGGTGAGGACCGACCAACCAATAAGGCAAGTCCTTCATCGGCCAGACCTGGCGGGAAGAATGATAAAATGGGCAGTAGAACTCAGTGAGTTTGGTATTAAGTTTGAATCCAGATCGGCCGCCAAAGCACAAGTATTGGCCGACTTTATAGCTGAAATGACCCAAGTTCCAGACGATCGACCAGCAACGACCTGGACCTTGCATGTGGATGGGTCGTCCAATAGCAAAGGTAGTGGAGCAGGCCTGATATTAGAAAATTCAGAAGGCCTTGCTGTGGAAGTATCCTTGACTTTTGCCTTCCACACGTCGAACAACCAAGCCGAGTATGAGGCGTGCATAGCCGGGCTTCAGCTCGCTAGAGATTTCAACGTCGATCGTGTGGAACTACATTCAGATTCCTTGTTGGTCGATTCACAGATCAAAGAGTTATATGATGCTAAGGACGACGTGCTCAAAAGTTATTTGGCCAGGGTAAGGGAGCTTCTCAAGCAGTTCGACCGAGCAGAAGTAAAGCATATGCCCAGAACTGAGAATGTTCGAGCAGACATCCTCTCGAAATTAGCAAGTACCAAAAGCCCTGGAAACCATAGAAGCTTGATCCAGGAGACTCTAAATCGACCGAGTGTATCGACCAAACCAAGCCAATCTTCGGGCGTTCTTTGTGTTGACCAAGATAATGATTGGATCACCCCCATTCTAAGATACATTGTTGAAGGAGAAGAGCCAAGCGACCAAAAGGTGCTTAAATTGGTCGTTTAGGCGACCAAATATTCAGTGATAGAAGGAAAGTTGTATCGAAGAGGATTCTCATCTCCACTTCTGAGATGCCTATCGTCGGTCGAAGCCGACCATGTGTTAAGAGATATCCACGAAGGTGCTTGTGGGAGCCATCAAGGTGCCTGATCTATAGCCAAGAAAGCTCTCAGGGACGGTTATTACTGGCCGACCATGGACGAAGATGCTAAGAAGTTAGTTCAGAAATGCAAGAAATGTCAAGTGCATGCCGACGTCCATATTGCACCATCTTCAGAATTGCAAAGTCTCGTCTCACCTTGGCCGTTTGCCTGGTGGGGCATGGATCTGCTAGGCGTTTTCCACCGCTCGAGGCGGTTCAAATTCTTGATCGTGGCAGTCGATTATTTCACAAAGTGGATCGAGGCCGAGCCTCTTGCAACCATCACATCAGCGAAGGTGAGCAAGTTCTTCGGCCGGTGTGTATTAGCCCGGTTCGGGATTCCCCAGCAGTTGATAACAGACAACGGTACCCAGTTCACAGATAAAAGGTTCAGAGAAATGTTGGCCGACTTAGGGGTGAAACAGCGTTTCACCTCGGTCGACCATCCACGAACAAACGACCCAAGTGGCGGCCAATGAGTCATCCAAATGTGGTTTAAAAAGAAGACTTGACGAAGCAAAGGGGAATTGGGTCGAAGAGCGCAATCCGTTCTGCAGGCGTGCAGACAGGCGACCCCACACTCATCGGCCGGGAATCACCTTTCGGTGGTGTATGGAATCGATCTTTGTCATACCCATAGAAATGGCGAGTGAATCGAGAACTTCAAATCCACCCATAATGGTCGACAACGACCGAGCCATTCGAGAAGAGCTAGATCTGATTGAAGAGCAGCGCACTCAGGCATAACTTAGAGAGCAGTTGATCAAGCAGAAGGTCGCAGCTAGATACAACGCCCGTGTTCAAAAGAGAGATTTCACGATCGGCCAGCTCGTTCTAAGACGTGCAGATGTCGGTAACAAGAACGCCCGTCAAGGAAAGCTAGCACCTAACTGGGAAGGTCCATACCGGGTCGTCAAGAAGACCGGCAAGGGGGCATACGAGCTGGAGACCATGGAAGGGGCGACTATCCCCAGAACGTGGAATGCTGAGAAACTTAGAAAATATTATGTGTAAATGTAACGAACGACTTACCAATGAATGAAAGACAGGCAGGCGCTCTTTTTCCCACTGGGTTTTTTACTGAGGCCTGACCTTTGAAATCTGCTTTGTACTTTATTTTCTCACAAAGAATGTATGACCGATCGCTCAACATGCTCGAGGCAGAGGAGCGAC
The DNA here is from genome assembly GCA_020916435.1 of Oxytropis ochrocephala. Classification (NCBI taxonomy): domain Eukaryota; kingdom Viridiplantae; phylum Streptophyta; class Magnoliopsida; order Fabales; family Fabaceae; genus Oxytropis; species Oxytropis ochrocephala. The sequence goes on from CM037090.1 coordinate 82,243,339, forward strand.
CGAAGAATTGTCTAACGAATGCAAAGCGTCACTAAAATGGCCCAAGGGTTAAGTATTAACCCACAAACAATAGTAGGCCGTCGAAACGATCTACGTCGAGTGCCATCGAAATGGCCCAATCAATCGAGTGCCATCGAAATGGCCCAATCAATCGAGTGCCATCGAAATGGCCCAATCAATCGAGTGCCATCGAAATGGCCCAATCGATCGAGTGCCATCGAAATGGCTCGATCAATCGAGTGCCATCAAAATGGCCTGATAAGTCGAGCGCCACCGAGTTGGCCCGAACGAAGGTCGCCAAGCCGACCAGGTGCCACCGAGTGGGCACCATCGTTATTGGGCAAGCGATGCCCCATTGAGAATTACCGCCGAGCAGTCTGAAACGAGAGCCTTCGTAAGGCCCCAAGCAGCGGCCCATGGTTGGCCTTAAATTCGTAAGTTGGTAGAAATACGAACGAATAAGTAAATTAACCCAAACAAAATAAACGAAGGGAAAAAATGTCATTACAAACCAAGGACGCCCGGACGAGGCCGAGCGCCCAAATATTAAAACTGCTCGAAGGCAGGAAAATTGTTATGCCCAAGGCTAGTCAAAATGTTACAAGAATTACACCGCTCGCAGGCGGGCTTCAAAATACGACCGAGCGAGGACGAACAGTGTTGCCATGCTCATCAAACTCCTCAGGCAGCACGATCTGGTTATCCTCGACGCAGTGCTCAGGCTTTATCATGCTTTCATCAAAATTGACGCTCAGGTCTGAGTTCAGCACTCGCACCTGGTCGAGGGCGTTCTGAAATTGGTAGACCGCTGCTTCCTTACCAAGTCTGGCCACCTTTTGCACTTGAGCCTCCAGCTCGGCCCTCTTGGCTTCCAGATCGGCCTTTTCCTTCTCAAGAGCATCAACATCATTCTTCAGGCTCTTTACTTGAGCAACAAGCTCTTTGTTCTTCTTGACTAACTTGGCCCGGTCATCCTCGGCCTGCTGCAACGCTTCCTTCTTGGACTTGACCGCCTTCTCCAACTTCTTATTCACATCATCAAGACTGGCCAGGGCAGTGTCCTTTTCAGCCCGAGCATCTGCAAGAAGAGGCAGTAAAGGTTAGTCGATCGACCAATTGTAAGCAAAAGTAAGACGGGCCAGAAATATAAAATACCTTGAAGTTCGTTCGACATCTCCTGCATGGCTTTACCAACGCCCATGCACAGAGAAGCGCAAACTACCATTGGCTCCTTCTTGAACTGCTCAAAGTCGGCCAACCCCAAGCCCTCGGTCGAGAAACCTAATATCCCCACCAGAATTTCGCGGACCGCTCGAGAATCTGTTCGCTTGGGGAACGAGTGTTCTGACGTGGAGGCGACTGAACTTTGGAAGCCGATTTCTTCCCTTGGCTCCTAGGGGTTTGTGGCACTTTGGAGGTCCCTTCCAAGTCGACCACTTGTGGAGGCGGCCGAGAAGCACCAGGAATCGAAGAAGGGTTCAGAACTTTTTCTAACTCGGCCCAAGATTTTCCTGCCATTCTTCCTGCAAAATAGAGCGAGTTAAATGTTAGAAGAAACGATCAACAACCAAAATAAAAAGATAAGTTTGAAAGCGAACCAATCTCGGCTTTGAGAGCACGGCCCACCAGCAGAGTGAAAGGACGGCAAGGTATGTCGCCTTTAGAATCTGGGGGCATAAGGCTCGCTAACGTCTTAATCATTTGCAGGGATTCCAGGTCGGTTGCACCCAAGTCCTTGGTGGTATAGATGTAATCACCGGGTCGCCTGAAGAAGTGGGCCTCGTTCCACATGATTGGAAAGAAAGGCTCACCCACCGTCCCATCAGGGTTGGTCTCCGCTATAGCTTTGCCGGCCTCCTTGGTCGGGACGACCCAAAAATATTGGCTCTTCCATGCAGCGCCCAATGACTCCTGAAACGCCTTGAAATACCGATGCTGAGTCTTCTGAGTTTTGAAGGAGACCTGCTCCATCTTCTCCTTATTGGCCTTATCTCTTAGCCAGCTCAGCTCGAAAATGGTAAAAAAAAATTGCATCAAAACCGGCCTACCAAGCCGGCTTAAAAGCACCTCAAAGGTCTTCAGAAACGCCCATGCGTTCGGGTGCAGTTGAGAAGGGGCAACCCCAATATAGCGCAGGACATCGCGCTGGAACTCTGTAAAGGGTGGAACGATGTTCATCCTCTCGAACACGATCCGATGCATCGTGAACTTCAGATTTTCAGAGTAAGTCGCGATGTCTTCTCCATCCTTCATGCCTCTCACCCTCCAGCCCGGTAGATGGCGGAAGGAGAGTTGTAGATCGGGCAGCGCCCAGTGACCGAATGTGATTATACTCCTGTTGGAGCGAAGGGTTTCAGACACCCAAGACATGTCAGACCGGTCCCGAGCTAGATCCGGTAAGATGTCTTCTCCTTCCAAAGGCTCTCCCTCAGCGTTTACCCCCCGATTGGAGGAGCTTTCGGCAGGACGATCAACGTTCCGATCGACCGCAGCTTGATCTCGGCCGGCCTCCTCATTGGCCGGCACCTCTTCAGCGGCCGGAGCAACTTCCTGTACTTCGTCAATATCCACACCCCCTCCTGAGTCGCAGGCGGGTGAAGAGGGTGGGGGTGACAGAGAACCCGATCAGGCGCTGGAACTGGCAGAGCTCACGTCGGAGCTGCTTGAGGAGCTGGAACTTGAGCTTGTACCACTCGAAGACGACCTGAGGTCTTCTTCGTGAGAAGCGACCTCAGATGGCCTCGTCATATGTTCAGCAAAAGAATGTGAAGGGCCCCGGGATACGAGCGCTGTCTGTTTCAACCGTGGCATATCTCGGTACTGTGAAAAGGGGATCGAGTCGTCGGTCGAAAGAAGCACTCATGAGAGGGGCGACTTGGTCGCCCCCGGACTGACACCCCCTATCACAAGGCGTGGAAGTTTGCAATCAAGAAAACTACGTAAATTAAGACCAAGAGAAAGATCGACTCATACCTTAATAGTGCTTGAGATCGGTCGAGAGAAACTAGAATGTTCGGGCGAAAGGAGTTGTTTCAAAGGTGAGTCGGCGCGAGCATGTGTCGGTCGTGCAGAGCAATCGAGTAACGTGGGAATAGTTCCCATTGAAGGAGTATTTATAAGCGCAGCCCAAGGTGCGGAAGGGCCGGGAGGCGAAACGTCGCAACGTTTCACCTTCACATTGAAAGTTTGTCATTGAATGACCTCGGGATCACCAAACGCGTCGTCATAAATGTCGCCAAAAGCCAACCGTCGTGCCAAGCCGCGGCCGATGGTCGGCAGCGCCAAGACCGAGTCCCATCAAGAAGCGGCGGCGCGGCCGCCTCACTATCTGAAGGTCTGTCAAAACGAGCTTAACCCACAGGCGAGCAATTCAAGCCTCACCGCTCTTGCCGTCCCAGGCTTGGGGGCAAGCTGCTCCGGGTGTATCAAAGAAACCAGCAGGTTCCAATAGCATTTGGGTCGTCAGCCCATACCAGCACAACCGGCCCAAGCTCGTTGCTTGGAGCGCACTTTGCGCAACCGGCCGAAATTTTCGCACAACGGTCGGGACTCTACAGTATATATATGCCATTCGCACATGGCTTCAGGTACGGAATCTATACCTAGTGTTACCCTGCCCGAGCGACCTACACTGACTTGAGCGTCGGAGTGTCATTGCAGTCTTCGTAACATCCCGCATCGCTTCTAGAAGCGCTGATCGCCCCCCACGAACCAACACGAGTCTTTTCAGCATGCTTTGTCCTCACTTAGATGCTTTTCGGAAAACTTCCCAGAAGGTCACCCATCCCACTACTACTCCAAGCCAAGCACGCTTAACTATGGAGTTCTTATGGGATGGGCTCCCGAAAAGAAGATGCATCTTGTTGGTATAGGTAGTCCAAATAAATTCTTTTAAGCCTTCCTTCAACTGTACAGTCCCATACCTGCACAACCTCAGGATCCCTCTCATTCCGGTGCGTATTCGGTTTATTCACGTGCCCGCCGCTTTGAAGCCGCCAGAGTCGCTCTTTGCCATGCCACCTTTTTGGGCACCGGCGATCACTCCCCGCCCTCGTCAGCCCCGGATGTCACATGCCCACCAGCTTCCGCTTGGTTCGTCCTCGAACCACACCGTACTGAGAGAGGTCTGCTGCTCTGATACCATTTGTAACATCCTGCATCGCTTCTAGAATCGTTGATGCGCCCCACGAACCAACACGAGTCTTTTCGGCATGCTTTGTCCTCACTTAGATGCTTTCGGAAAACTTCCGGAAGGTCACCCATCCACTACTACTCTCGAGCCAAGCACGCTTAACTATGGAGTTCTTATGGGATGGGCTCCCGAAAGAAGATGCATCTTGTTGGTATAGGTAGTCCAAATAAATTCTTTTAAGCCTTCCTTCAATCATGCAGTCCCAGTACACCATGACCTCGGGATCCTCTCATTCAGGTGCGTATTCGGTTTATTCACGTGCCCGCTTCCTTTGAAGTTTGCCAGAGTCGCTCTTTGCCATGCCACCTTTTTGGCACACGGCGATCACTCCCGCCCTCGTCATCATGTGACATCCGGGGCGACGAGGGCGGGAGTGATCGCCGGTGCCCAAAAAGGTGGCATGGCAAAGAGCGACTCTGCGCACTTTCAAAGCGGGCGGGCACGTGAATAAACCGAATACGCACCTGAATGAGATGGATCTGAGGCCATGCGGTGTATGGGACTGCATGCGATTGAAGGAAGGCTTAAAAGAATTTATTTGGACTACCTATACCAACAAGATGCATCTTCTTTTTTCGAGCCCATCCCATAAGAACTCCATAGTTAAGCGTGCTTGGCTTGGAGTAGTAGTGGGATGGGTGACCTTCTGGGAAGTTTTCCGGAAAGCATCTAAGTGAGGACAAAGCATGCTGAAAAGTAATTGAAGCTTCACACCCAAATAATTTAATTAAGTAATTGATTAAATTATTTAAAGTGTTGCACTAATTTTAATTATATTGAGTTATAATGTGGTAACTATTTTGTTGTGTTAGGGAGTGGTGGAAGCGATGGAAGGAGGGTGTAAAAAGGGCCCAAACCTTTTGAGCCCAAAATATAAATAGACTAGGTTTAGTTGCATAGGAAGGAAAAGAAAAGAAAAACAACATAAGAAGAAAAGGAAGAGGTGGTGCGCCGTGGGGAGGAGAAAGAAAGGAGAAGGGAGAAACTTCTCAAGTTGCTCAAGGTAAGGGTTTTGGTCCTTTCTTTCTCAAAATTTTTCCTTTTCCTATTGTGGTGATTTTCAATCCCTCATTGCTTGTTGTTGTTGGTTCGCAAGTTGCTCAAGGAGGGACAGCCATCGTATTTGCGAAGGAGACGAAGGGAAAGCTTGCTATTTTGGGTGATTTTGGTGTTATTGGAGTCCTACGGTTTAAATTAAGGTAAGGGTGAGCGTTTCGTTTAACATAATTGGGTATAGATAGGGTTTTGTGGGGTTTTGATGCTAAAGTGATGTGATTTTGTAGATGATTGATATTGTTGTTTGATAATTGATGAATTTGATGTGTTTGATGGTGTTCAATAATTTGAAATTGTTGAAGAGCGATTGATGTTATTTTGGAAATTATTTGGTGATGTCATTCGCATAAAACTTAATGGATTTGGAGTTGTTGATGATTTATTTTGATGAGATGAGTTGCTGTTTTTTTTGATTAAAAATGTGATTGTTTTGTCAAAAAAATGAGCTGCTGTTTGCTGGGGAATTTTATGAATGAGTTGCTGTTTTTTTTGATTAAAAAGGTTGTTGTTTTGTTAAAGAAAAGAGTTGCTGTTTGCTGAGGAATTTTATAATGGGCTGCTGTTTTTTTTAATTAATATGTTGCTGTTTTACAAAATAATGAGGTGCAGTTTTTGTATTAAAATCTTGCTGTTTTACTGCTGTTATGCGCTAAAAAGTCACTGTTTTACTGCTGAATTTGGCTCGAAAAATTCTGCCGTTTTGGTTACCGTTACGCGCCTAAAAAGTCACTGTTTTCTCTAGTTGTTGCTGGTCAAGAATCGAATTTTCTGAATTTATTTTGTTAACGAAAGGGCGTGTTAAAGTGGCTGATATTTTATTTTATTCGTTGCAAATTAAATGGAAAGTTCTCCAATTTAAAATTATGATGTTTTTCTCAAATGTAAGTACAATGTTTTCCAAACCAAATGGGTTGTTTCCACTACTAAAAATGGGATTGTTATGTTTATATAATTGAATTGCTGTAAGAGATTATACTACTAGTGTACTCCTTGACTATGGCTAGACTGTGGTTTACCACTAAGGCCAGAATTTCTTTCACTGGTGTATTTACAAGGGCATCACTGAGAACCTTGCAAATGTGGCCAATGCCTTTTGCAAGTGGTACCAGTTACCTGAGTAATCCCATAGTCAATCAGTTTACTATTTTATAATCCACAAAGTTAAAAGATAACCGTAATGTATATATATGCCTATGATGACGTGACTATATGATGTTGATGAATGTGTCGGTTCATGCTATGGGTGATTTTGATGATGTGTTGTTTAAGATTGTGATGTGAATGATTTAATACACTCTCTACGAGTGTTTTATGATGACATGCCTTGAGTGGTTATTTCTTTTATGATGATGATGATGAGTACTCCGAGTGAGTGTTGGTTGAATTGCACATGTGTTATAGAATCTCATGGCATGTGCATACTATGACTAATATTGATGATGTTATGCCTTGAGTGGTTTCTCTTCTATAATGAAGATATGCCTTGAGTGGTTTTTAAAGATGATATGGTACCATCATGCATATGCCCGCGTGTGGGTTGCATTTTCATACATAATCATAACTGTGAGTTGTTGCTGTTGTGATTGTAGCTGGTGTTGTGTAATTATGATGTGGTGTTGACGATGATGCCTTGTGATTGTCTGTTCTCATCCCTCTATTATGTATCTGATTATGTTCCATTGAAATTCTCACCCCTTCTGCTTGGAATGTTGCTCTATCGTGGCAACGCTGCAGGTACCCGCGAGTGAAGGACTTGCTGCCTTATTCTTTTAGTTTTTGGGATGTATTCTTTGTGTCGCTCTCTCGATCTCAGTAACACCTAGGGGCGTGAGTGGAGTTGGATAATTTGTTTAATAGTTGTATACTGATTTTTATTGTTACATTGAGACGTGTTTGAGAGTATTTGGTGAGTTGGTGTTTATGCCGCTGCGATTGTGTTTTATGAGGATGGGATTTTCCATAACTGATGTTTGATTGCACAAATTTGAAGAGTGCATATTTGATGAGTTTTTAAGGAAGCTGTAGCATTTCTTTTCTGCCAATTAAAAACAATTTTTATTTTTGAGAAAGAATTACTCTGATAAACGACACGTAATATAAGGGTAGAAAAGGGGTGTTACAGGTACCACCCGAGGTGCTCAGCGTGAAGCCAAGACCGGTCCTTTCCCTTACTCAACGACCGGCCAATACAGCGAACAACTACAACACTTCATTGGTCTAAGGCACGATCAGTTTTTAACTTAACCTTTTTGTTATAAGCTTTAGCTACTCTCTCTTTCTGTCGAATAAGCATTTCTAAAGCCAACAACTTTTCTTCGTCTAAATCAACCAATTCATCAATCATCATATTCCAATAATGATCAGAAGGGATTTCCCACTGTCTCTGAATTCTTGTTGATTGTAAACAAATTTCAACAGGTAACACTGCATCATGCCCAAATGTTAGCCTGTAAGGAGTAGTGTTGATAGATTCTTTAGGTGAAGTTCGACAAGCCCACAATACTTGATCAAGAGTACTATGCCAATTTTTGGGTTTTCATCCAACATGCTTTTTAATCAAATTAATAATGATTTTATTGGCAGCTTCTACCTGACCATTGGCTTGTGCGTAGTATGGTGTTGAAGTTAATAACTTAAAACCAATTTCAGAAGCAAACTCTACCATTTTTCGACCAATAAAAACAGTACCTTGGTCTGTAGTAATAGTTTCTGGAATCCCATATCTATAAATGATATGATTTTGAATAAACTTTATTACTGCTTCTTAATCAACATTGGCCAAAGGTATTGCTTCTACCCATTTAGTAAAGTAATCAATTCCTACAAGGATGTATCTATGACCTTTTGATGAAGTTGGTTTTATTTCCCCAATCACATCTAAAGCCCATCCTCTAAATGGCCAAGGTTTAACTATAGAATGTAACTCATTTGCAGGCACATGTTGTATCCCAACATGCTTTTGGCATTCTTGATAACCTTTAGCAAACTCTATACAATCTTTCAACACAATTGGCCAATACATTCCTTGTCGAAACAATAACCATTTCATTTTGTGGCCTACTTGATGTGAACCACATGCTCCACTATGCGTGTTAGAAATTGCTAAATATGCCTCATTCTCACTAAGACATTTCAATAACACCCCTTCGGGAGTTTGCTTGAACAATTCATTCCCAATTATCACATAGCTTAGAGCTCTCTACTTCACTTTTCTATTGGTGTTTCCTGTGGGATTCTGCAGATATTCTACAATAGGTTTCCGCCAATCATTATCAATCATATTGTCAAGAGCAAAAATTTCTGCTAAGTAATGTTATCAACAATGTGACGTTTTTCGATAAACACTTCATCTTGATTTATTGCCCCCCTAGTTTTTGGTGTTGACAATAATGTTGAAGAAGTGTCGTTATAAAGAGAGTCATTTGAAATGAGTTTGTCTTTTATCTCAATTAACTCTTCTAGGCTTTGTTTCGAAACTTTGTAGCCTGAAGCAATTTGTGCCAACTCATTTGCCACTTGATTTTCAATTCGTGGTAAATGTTCTAGGTGCACAAATGTAAACCTTTTTAACAAAGTGTTGGCAACAATAAAATACTTAATAATGTGCTCATTAATGCATTTGTATTCTTTTGTCAATTGTCTGACAACTAATTGAGAATCACCTTTTATTTCTACATGACTTGCCCCCAACTCGAGTAAAATTTTAAGGCCTACTATCAAAGCCCAATACTCAGCTTCATTATTGGAGCAAAAGCCTCGAATTTTAAATCTATACTTCGTTGGAATATTCTCTGGGGAAATGATCAAGATTCCAATACCAACTCCATTTTTATGGCTGGAGTCGTCGAAGTATAATTTCCAAGGACGCGTGTCTAACAAATCCATCTCATGTTCGACAACAGAATGGTCTACTATAAAATCAGCAACCACTTGTCCTTTGATTGATTTAAGAGGTTGATAAGTTAAGTTATATTCTAACAAAGCTAAAGCCCATTTACCAATTCTACTATGCAACATTGGTTTTGATAACATATGCTTAATAACATCAAAATGCGAATAAACATAAACATCGGCTTGCTTTAAATATTGCTTTAACTTCGTACATGAGAAATATAAGCAAAGGCACAACTTTTCTATTGGGCTATACCTTGTTTCAGTATCAATTAAAACCCTACTAAGGTAATACATGGCTCTTTCGACACCACTATCATCCTCTTGTGCTAACATACTACCTATTGTGTTATCAGAAGCTGCTATATACAATTTCAGCACTTTGTTTCTAATAACAGGCAATAAAATTGGTGGTTTCATTAAATAAGACTTAATTTCATCAAAGACTGCTTGATGGACTTGTTCCCACTTGAACTCGTCTTCTTTCTTCAGTCTCAACAATGGCGAAAATGCTTGTGTTTTGCCACTTAGATTTGATATAAATCTTCGAAGAAAATTGATCTTTCCCAACAATGACTGAAGTTCTTTCTTGGTTGAAGGAGCTTTTGTTTCCATAATTGCCTTAGTCTTATTTTGATTGATTTCTATGCCTTTCTTGTGTACTACAAAACCCAAGAATTCACCTGCACGCATACGTAAAAAGCACATTTGGTTGGATTCATTTTTAATCCATATTTCCTCATTCTTTCAAAAGAACGTCGAAGATGGTCTAAATGACCAATTTCCGAGGAGGATTTAACCACCACATCATCTATGTACACTTGCATAAAATCATCAATAAAATCATGAAACATAGAATTCATTGCTCTTTGGTAAGTTGCACGAGCATTTTTAAACCAAAGGGCATTACCACCCATTCATAAACGCCTAATGCCCCTGGACATCGAAAAGTCGTTTTTGACATGTCCTCTTCAAAGAATAAAGATTTGATTATACCCCGAATAACCATCTAGCATATCGAGATAATCGAACCACTAACTCTTTGAATCTATTAGCATTTCAGCTATAGGCATAGCGTATTCATCTTTGGGTGTATTTAAATCTCTAAAGTCAACGCAAACTCTAAGTTTTCCATTTTTCTTCATTACTTGTACAATATTAGCTAACCAATCAACATACCCGCGAGTTCGATGAATTTGCTCTTGAACAACCTTTCAATCTCTTCTTTGATCTTAGCCAATATTTGAGAGGCGAATCTTCTTGGTGTTTGCTTTCTCGGTTTCCTTCCCGGTCGAATAGGTATTTGCAACTCCACTACTTCGACTCAAACCAGGCATTTCATTATACTCCCACGCAAAACAATCTTTGAACTCCTGCAGTAGTGAGATAACTTGGGTTTTGAAGGCAGCATCAAGGTTTGCACTAATGTACGTTGGCCTTTTAACTAAGCCATTTCCCAAATCCACTTCTTCCACTGGATCTTGAGCTAATTGCATACGTCTTGTCGAATCTCTAGGATCCTTTTCAAAACCTAATGGTTCATCATCATAAATGCAATCAAGTTTTTCATCTATGATTTCGCCATTTGCTTCAGACGAATCTATGGCTTCGACAACCATTGTTTGTTGAATTATTTCGGCTTCCAAAGCCGCTTTTACTTTATTTTCGGCCATGTAGGCCGTAATTTTATCCCATGCATTGGGTACTGACATCTAAATTCTTTTTAAGACTCAGTTTCCCATCCTGTTGGAGGCAGAACACCTTCAGGATAAACACCTATATCTCCCATTATCTCCCTCTCCCAAACAAAACCATGAGTTGGATAGAGGTGAACTGAAGCAAGCACATTGTCAGAAGAAATATATGCTTGGTTGGAAGCTGTACATGGCGCAATATTCGCCATTTGCTTTTCAAAATTTTCCTTTGTGACATGGTGAACATCAGTAAGAAAATAGCTTTGGTCAGCTTCGACATACTCCACTAGACCATCTTCTTTCCACAACACAAGTCGTTGATGCAGAGTTGAAGGCACATCACCCACTCCATGTATCCATTCTCTGCCAAGGAGTAAGTTGTAGCTTGCCTTAGAAGCTATAACAAAGAACATAGTAGTTATTTTTACAGTGCCTACCATTATATCAACCTCTATGGCCCCCAAAGATTGGCGATTTGCCTTCATAATTAGTCAAGACAATGTTGTGAGGTTTAAGATCTGTGGTCGAATTTTCCTATTGTCTTCAACAAGACTTGAGGCATTAAGTTCATCTGCAAAGACCTCCATCCACGAAGATTTTGTTAATGCCCACACCATTAACTTTGGCTTGCACATACAATGGCTTTAAATGGTGTTGCATGCCTTCATCTGGTTTCTAGAAAGTAGCCATTTGATCTTCGACACAACCATTATTCATAACATAATAGCAAACTGGCTTATGATTAGCCATGTCTTCAGTGAAATTCTCTTCAATATCATTAGGAACCGTAATGACATCGTATTCACTTGGCAGGATAGATACCACATTACATATGACATCAAAGTCACCTTGGAATCTTCAAAATCGATGTCACATCTTCGTCCATGTCGAACTCAAAGATCTTTCATTTTTAGAGAGCGATAATGGGGAAAGATTCTTTCGATTCACGAGCCTTCTTGGCTTTTCTATAACAATAGCTTTGCCTTTGGCCTTATTCCCAGTAATCACTTGATTTGCAGCATGTATGTTCACCTTCGCAGTTCCATCAACTTTTGTAGTCACATTCTTTGCTACCTTCGAACTTCCCGAGTTCGCTCATTGGCGTGAGTCTTTGCTTTCTTCTTTGATCGTTGGAATCGACGACATTGAGTCTTCGTCATTGGGTTCTTACCCTTATAATTGTTCTGTAGTTGTACTTTGCAAAGATCACTCATATATGGCTTAACAACTTCAACCCGTGGAGTAAGCGTTTTTGTAGTGCTTGCAACCAAAGATGAATCCACTTCTCATTTGGAAGGTTTGCCATTGAAACAAATGACTTAGCGACACGACTCTTTCTTCGTTGTATTCTTGTTAACAAACTAACTGCTTACTTGTCGAAGGCTTAGTTGAAACCTTAGCCTTGTAAGGAAGATCTCCTTTTTGAAATCAAATTTTGGCCTCTTATCTAGCCATTTTATTTTTAATGGTTGTCGAACCCCATAACCTTCGACACTCTTGGATCGCTTCTTTGTCGAAGACAAAGATCGCATCTAGGGCAAAGTGTAACACCCTTTATATTTAAAACTAATTCAATTAACTAAAATCGAGTCTTTCAAAAAAAACTTTCCACGCACCTCAAAGAGGGTGGTACATTTAATGAAAACAACGTCAAACATATTTCATATCATAGTCACGTGGGTTTAAACCCCAAAAAAACAACTTTGTTTAAGCGTTTACTGATGTCCAGTCAAATAGTTTGCGGCCACAATGAAAATGAAACCGAGTTCACGTACTCAATACATAGTTCAAAATCATTTCAATACATAACCATAATAAAATAATACTAAGATCCCATCCCCTGTTTACTATCGAGCGGACTCAATAGACCCAAGAGGCATGGCACTTCACTCGGAATCACCTGTTTGTCGCCACGAGCGGGCAACAAGAAATGCTAGGGTGAGTCTCTTTACATAAATCATAACAAGTAAGATAAGCATCATATTCGGAAAGTATCTAGTAACAACCATACATAACAATTTAACATTCACCATTCAATTAGAACATCAACAAGTTGCGACAAGGATTAATTAAGCATTAATGAGAATCCAAGGAATGTATGTTCGTATGCATGTATGTAATATGCATGTGGATCCATATTCACCTCACCACCCCGTCGGGTAACTCACCACCCCGTCGGGTAACTCATCACTGTTGGCGAAGCCCTCTCATCAACTGCTTGGCCGGCCATGCATATGATTCATGTGACAATATGACAATGCATCACACCACACTAAGCACACCGCATCAATTATTAACTACTACCTCATCAATTGTCAAACACCACCTCATCAATTGTTTATCATCACCTCATCATTTGTTTACCATCACCTCATCAATTGTTTACCATCACCTCATCAATTGTTGGTCACCAATTCACCAATTATTAATTAAATCTCACCTAAGGACCAACACCACCCCATAGGGACATTCTCCTCACTTGTGGACCATTTTGACACGCCAAGAATTAATTTAGGGACTTAGGAATTTATTTGACACGTTGGGACTAATTAGACGCTAAGGGATTATTTTATCACGCCAAGGATTAATTTAATTCTTAGGGACCAATTTGTCACACCAAGGATTAAATTAATTCTTAGGGACTAAACCATCACTTAGACATATTTTGGGTACCTAGACACTGAGGGCAGCCAAAATGGCGCCCATAACCAAACACCACAACCACACCGACACACTAGCACAGATTAACGACATGGGCGCCATTTGCCTAGGCATTTGGCGCCCCCCTAAGTGCTTCCTTCAAACCACATAAACCTAATTTCTAATTAAACAACTCAATTCTCACATAAACAACAAGCATATAGGTATCAATCAACTTCATCAATGTATTTATTTCACATACTTCACCTCATGAAAGCATATCTTCAAACACATAACATGCAAAATCCACAACACATAATTTTCCTACAACAAGTAGCATGGTAGCAACAATCCAAACACTCATACAACAACAAACATAGAATAAACACAAATTCACACAATTACTTCATACTAGGCTATTTTCCTACATAACACATATTCTACTTGTTATTATGAACATAGAGAGAATCCCCTAACCTTGTAAAATTGAAAAACCAAACAAGACTTCAAGCACTTCAACCAGAATCACCAACCAAGCGAGCCTCCTCTTCTTCACTTCTTTCCAATTTCACGATTTCTCTTCTTTCTCTCTCTAGGGTTCGATTTGGGGGTTTGAGAAAGGAGGAGTTTTTGCAGCTAAAATTGGTATGGTTTTGTTGAGAAACACACAAGGAATGAAATGGAACAAGAATGGAGAAGATTCATTGAAAGGGTCAAAAGTTATGCTCCCATCTCTCTCTCACGCCCTCACCCTCTATTCTTCCTTTCTTTCTTTCTAGCTCTCGGTTTCCAGCTTCCCCCCTCCCTCTCCGATGCTTTCTTTTCTTTCTTTTCATTCATTTAATCCAACATTCAATTGGGCCCAAGTGGATTTGGGCCTCTATTCGCACCACCCTCCATTAATTCAACTACTCCCTAACTTAATAACATCAACACTCTCTTATTTATTATCTCTCACCTCCATATTTAATTAAAACACCTAATTCATTTAATTAAATATGACTAACCACTTAACTCCTAAGTAATTAATTAAATAAATATTCAAATTATTTTCGGGCGTTACAACTCTCCCCCACTTAGAATATTTTCGTCCTCGAAAATACTCACGAAGCAATACTCAACTTCTTCTCACCTCTAACCGTACTCATCATACTCTATCGTACACTAAGGTAACGAACCACACACCTTCTCTACACTCTTACCATTAGCAGATTTCTAACCTGTAGGGTATCCAGATCCTACTCGACTACTCAAATACCATCTATTCCGATGCAGGGGCACCATACCCTCAACTACGATTTGCGATTAGCTTACCCTCTTTAAGTCTCCAATCTCCGGTGCTCACTTCCGAACTCAGCCTCCTAACCCAACCTATCTCATTCATCTAATTGACCTACTCGTCGTCATTACTAATAATTCCACCTCGAGTTCCATAACAACCGCACTCCCAGTGCTCCTAACCACAATCCTAAACCACGTTAACATCAAACGGCATCTCGGCACACTCACTCTGGATCTCGGCATCTGTACTTAGGTATATTTATACACTACCCTTTAGCGACTACACCTCGACTCCCATGGACTTACCCTCCGACTTACACAGCACAACACTTCGACCCGCTATGTTTCAACATTACTAGGCTCGACTCGTCTCTCATTCAACACGTCTTCTCTTTGGTAGCCTACAATTTGACTCACCTCTCATCCCACAGAAATACTTACATCTCAGCAATAGTAGTTTAGACTTCCATACGTTACACCCACTCCTTTACACTTAGTTTATATACATCACACTATACTTTGACAACTTCAATATTTCGACATACTTAATTGCACATACCTACTACTAGATTCGACGATATATATACTTCGACAAACATACTCTTCACTTAGATACTTACACCTATTTCAACAACTCTGCTCTTCGACCATGCTTACATTTCGACTCATCCATACTTAGTTAACTCCATACTTCGATACCTATACACTTCGACACTCACTCATCAACCACCTTTGTATTTATAAAGACAGCGACGAACCGCACCCTTTTATCTATAAAGACGGTCGAAGATTTTGTTCAAAAACAGCAACATTAAGTTGCTAACCAGCAGCTTCCTAAATAACAAAACAACATACAATTTAAGTCACCACACACAACATTTTTCTCAATTTCATTTACCATCTAACCACACAATGCAATTACTACTTTGAACATGTATCAAAATTCCTAACGAAAATTCGGCAGAGTTTCCTCTGAAATATGGACATCCCAAAAATACTTTTACCTGTATAACCAGTCCAGGCATCAATTTTGTTCAAAAATCATTAATTCTCGCACATATACAAAATTTACGGTTGTCCAAAAGATTTGTAAATTCAACTAACACAGTCCCGCAATCGAAAACCATATTCAAGCATAACAATTAAACAATCAAATCTTTATGGTTTCGTTCTAAAGTTTCAAACAAACATAATTTCTCAAAATGGCGTTTTTGACTCGAAAATTCACGAAACTCCAATTTTCGAAATCCGTTCAAACATAACATAAACAACATTTTAAAATTTCCCTAAACGTGAGTAAAACTCACCTTTTTGTTTCAAAAGATTTTACCTCGTCAAACCATGAAATTATTGTAAGACCTCGTCATTTTCAAACAACATCAATCCATGACCTAATCGGTCCTAAAGCTAAAATCACGTCACATCTCATAATAAAATTCTAAACAACTTGGAACAGAATTTAACACAATTCTTGACATTACGTTCATTCCCAAAACACGTAATTTCCAAGTCACCGTTTCTTTTCGAAAATTGTAGAATTCACAATTTTGTCCAAAAAGGAAAACTATACGCAACCTCAAATCTTATTATAACACGAACATGTTGCCACACCAAACAACCACTTATTATTTTCAAAATTTAGTTTTTCGACATAAACTCAGAAGTTAGAAAAGTCAATCATTTCATCTTTGCCAAAAAGGAGACTATACGCGAATCCTAACCTTAATTGTTATAACCGAGCACCGCATTTCATTTCAGTACATAACTTTAAAACAATCTAGCACAAATCAAAATTAAACTCATGTGCATCACAGAAACAATCAACCTATAGCCAAACGTCAATCAAAGGTAACAATATTCAACAAGCAAATCCTTCGATTATTGTCTATCCACTACACTTAGGCATATTCACAACCCACTTCATCATCTACACTTAGTCACTTCACCTTTGACTATTACACTTAGGCACACTACACCTAATCACTCCCTAACCTCGGCCATTACACTACCCACGCCGGTACATTCTTTTTGGCACCTCGGTTCTCTACACTACGTCACGCTAAGATTCACTACACTTACTATTCAACGTACCTAAACCTCGGTACTACATACCTTTACTCTCACATACTACGTCGCATGCATATTACACTTCAACACACTTATGGTTAAGCATCTACACCTCAGTTCATATGTAGTCCGATGTACCTAACATTCCTCTTCCTTCTTTCCTTTGATCTTCATATTATGGTCATACTTAAGCCAACCAAGCAAACACTTTCCCTTCACAACTAGTCCAACACTCATTAAGACTTTCACGAAGCTTACTACACCCGTAATACCTCTTCACCTCTACAAGACATACCTTGATCATAATACACCTAACTCAAATAGCTACCCTTAGGCATACTTAATCTACACCCTTTGCTTTGTACCAAAACTCTATTTTCGTGTCACCAAAGTCTCGCTCGATTATTCAAACACCATTAATTTATCGTTAGGGAACTATACCATAGCAATCATTTAAGTACTAATGCTCCTATCTTACGTCAACCCATGTCTAAATCACAAACAATGCCTTCCTCAGCTCGGCATTCCTACTCTTCGTACCTAATTGTAATCATTTAATCGTCAAGGTTACTCAATATCGTCTAGCTCCTATATAGGTACTCCCCAACTACCATACTTTTAAGAACAATTTTTTTCTACCTTAGGCTTTCCAGAACTGTTTTTCTAAACTTTTTCCAAAAAGGCATGCTCTAATTTCTTTGCATGAACTTCAAATCCAAAGTGTCAATCCCTATTTTGACATCTCCCTACTATCAAACCCCAAATCAAACTCAAACACCCATAAGGCACCTATTTAAATAAAAATTAATAGTCAACCGGACTTGCACACACCACTCAATCAATCAAGTTGTAATTAGTACATATTCGTAATTTATAGAAACCACGAGTTATTGTCGCCTCTTTCATTGGGAATGAGTTATCGGTGATCGGTCCCTCCTACTCATGCGACCAACTAATTAAGGTCACAAAAACTACTTCCCTTTCAATTTATAACTACCACATTAAAAGATTTTTAACGCACTGACCGAGTGCGAAAGGCGTCGTCACGACTTTCACTCCTTTGACGTCGTTAGAACTCTTTTAATCACACATACCTTAATGATACGAGACAACGATCCACGAGCAGACAAAATCAATGCTACAATCACCGATTCTGCAGTTCACCACATGTACCTCAATAATACTATATAACTTGCAATCGTAATCTAACAAATAAGTCGCAAGGCACGTCGATTTAGCAAACCAACAAAGTTAACAGTAATAAGCAGCAATATAATTATGATTTTAGAACGAGTACTAAGACTCGAGGGTTAACAGACTCGACAACTTGGCCGGACGGACCGAACTGCTCTGATACCACTAATGTAACACCCCCTTATATTTAAAACTAATTCAATTAACTAAAATCAGAGTCTTTCAAAAAAAAACTTCCACGCACCTCAAAGAGGGTGGTACATTTATCAAAAACAACGTCAAACATATTTCATATCATAGTCACGTGGGTTTAAACCCCAAAAACAACTTTGTTTAGCGTTTACGAATCACAAATAGTTTGCGGCACAAATGAAAAATGAAACCGAGTTCACGTACTCAATACATAGTTCAAAATCATTTCAATACATAACCATAATAAAATAATACTAAGATCCCATCCCCTGTTACTATCGAGCGGACTCAATAGACCCAAGAGGCATGGCACTTCACTCGGAATCACCTGCTTGTCGCCACGAGAGCGGCAACAAGAAATGCTAGGGTGAGTCTCTTTACATAAATCATAACAAGTAAGATAAGCATCATATTCGGAAAGTATCTAGTAACAACCATACATAACAATTTAACATTCACCATTCAATTAGAACATCAACAAGTTGCGACAAAGGATTAATTAAGCATTAATGAGAATCCAAGGAATGTATGTTCGTATGCATGTATGTAATATGCATGTGGATCCATATTCACCTCACCACCCCGTCGGGTAACTCACCACCCCGTCGGGTAACTCATCACTGTTGGCCAAGCCCTCATCAACTTGTTTGGCGAAGCCATGCATATGATTCATGTGACAATATGACAATGCATCACACCACACTAAGCACACCGCATCAATTATTAACTACTACCTCATCAATTGTCAAACACCACCTCATCAATTGTTTATCATCACCTCATCATTTGTTTACCATCACCTCATCAATTGTTTACCATCACCTCATCAATTGTTGGTCACCAATTCACCAATTATTAATTAAATCTCACCTAAGGACCAACACCACCCCATAGGGACATTCTCCTCACTTGTGGACCATTTTGACACGCCAAGAATTAATTTAGGGACTTAGGAATTTATTTGACACGTTGGGACTAATTAGACGCTAAGGGATTATTTTATCACGCCAAGGATTAATTTAATTCTTAGGGACCAATTTGTCACACCAAGGATTAAATTAATTCTTAGGGACTAAACCATCACTTAGACATATTTTGGGTACCTAGACACTAAGGGGCAGCCAAAATGGCGCCCCATAACCAAACACCACAACCACACCGACACACTAGCACGGATGACAACATGATGGGCGCCATTTGCCTAGGCATTTGGCGCCCCCTCTAAGTGCTTCCTTCAAACCACATAAACCTAATTTCTAATTAAACAACTCAATTCTCACATAAACAACAAGCATATAGGTATCAATCAACTTCATCAATGTATTTATTTCACATACTTCACCTCATGAAAGCATATCTTCAAACACATAACATGCAAAATCCACAACACATAATTTTCCTACAACAAGTAGCATGGTAGCAACAATCCAAACACTCATACAACAACAAACATAGAATAAACACAAATTCACACAATTACTTCATACTAGGCTATTTTCCTACATAACACATATTCTACTTGTTATTATGAACATAGAGAGAATCCCCTAACCTTGTAAAATTGAAAAACCAAACAAGACTTCAAGCACTTCAACCAGAATCACCAACCAAGCGAGCCTCCTCTTCTTCACTTCTTTCCAATTTCACGATTTCTCTTCTTTCTCTCTCTAGGGTTCGATTTGGGGGTTTGAGAAAGGAGGAGTTTTTGCAGCTAAAATTGGTATGGTTTTGTTGAGAAACACACAAGGAATGAAATGGAACAAGAATGGAGAAGATTCATTGAAAGGGTCAAAAGTTATGCTCCCATCTCTCTCTCGCCTCTCACCTCTATTCTTCCTTTCTTTCTTTCTAGCTCTCGGTTTCCAGCTTCCCCTCTCCCTCTCCGATGCTTTCTTTTCTTTCTTTTCATTCATTTAATCCAACATTCAATTGGGCCCAAGTGGATTTGGGCCTCTATTCGCACCACCCTCCATTAATTCAACTACTCCCTAACTTAATAACATCAACACTCTCTTATTTATTATCTCTCACCTCCATATTTAATTAAAACACCTAATTCATTTAATTAAATATGACTAACCACTTAACTCCTAAGTAATTAATTAAATAAATATTCAAATTATTTTCGGCCGTTACAACTCTCCCCCACTTAGAATATTTTCGTCCTCGAAAATACTCACGGCGCAATACTCAACTTCTTCTCACCTCTAACCGTACTCATCATACTCTATCGTACACTAAGGTAACGAACCACACACCTTCTCTACACTCTTACCATTAGCAGATTTCTAACCTGTAGGGTATCCAGATCCTACTCGACTACTCAAATACCATCTATTCCGATGCAGGGGCACCATACCCTCAACTACGATTTGCGATTAGCTTACCCTCTTTAAGTCTCCAATCTCCGGTGCTCACTTCCGAACTCAGCCTCCTAACCCAACCTATCTCATTCATCTAATTGACCTACTCGTCGTCATTACTAATAATTCCACCTCGAGTTCCATAACAACCGCACTCCCAGTGCTCCTAACCACAATCCTAAACCACGTTAACATCAAACGGCATCTCGGCACACTCACTCTGGATCTCGGCATCTGTACTTAGGTATATTTATACACTACCCTTTAGCGACTACACCTCGACTCCCATGGACTTACCCTCCGACTTACCTGTACAACACTTCGACCCCGCTATGTTTCAACATTACTAGGCTCGACTCGTCTCTCATTCAACACGTCTTCTCTTTGGTAGCCTACAATTTGACTCACCTCTCATCCCACAGAAATACTTACATCTCAGCAATAGTAGTTTAGACTTCCATACGCTACACCCACTCCTTTTACACTTAGTTTATATACATCACACTATACTTTGACAACTTCAATATTTCGACATACTTAATTGCACATACCTACTACTAGATTCGACGATATATATACTTCGGACAAACATACTCTTCACTTAGATACTTACACCTATTTCAACAACTCTGCTCTTCGACCATGCTTACATTTCGACTCATCCATACTTAGTTAACTCCATACTTCGATACCTATACACTTCGACACTCACTCATCAACCACCTTTGTATTTATAAAGACAAATGACGCAACCGCACTTTTTTTATCTATAAAGACGGTCAAGATTTTGTTCAAAAACAACAACATTAAGTTGCTAACCAAAGAGCTTCCTAAATAACAAAACAACATACAATTTAAGTCACCACACACAACATTTTTCTCAATTTCATTTACCATCTAACCACACAATGCAATTACTACTTTGAACATGTATCAAAATTCCTAACGAAAATTCGCAGAGTTTCCTCAAAATATGGACATCCCAAAAATACTTTTACCAGATAACCAGTCCGGGCATCAATTTTGTTCAAAAATCATTAATTCTCGCACATATACAAAATTTACTATTGTCCAAAAGATTTGTAAATTCAACTAACACAAATCCATTAATCGAAAACCATATTCAAGCATAACAATTAAACAATCAAATCTTTATGGTTTCGTTTCTAAGTTTCAAACAAACATAATTTCTCAAAATGGCGTTTTTGACTCGAAAATTCACGAAACTCCAATTTTCGAAATCCGTTCAAACATAACATAAACAACATTTTAAAATTTCCCTAAACGTGAGTAAAACTCACCTTTTTGTTTCAAAAGATTTTACCTCGTCAAACCATGAAATTATTGTAAGACCTCGTCATTTTCAAACATCATCAATCCATGACCTAATCGGTCCTAAAGCTAAAATCACGTCACATCTCATAATAAAATTCTAAACAACTTGGAACAGAATTTAACACAATTCTTGACATTACGTTCATTCCCAAAAACACAGAATTTCCAAGTACTGTTTCTTTTCGAAAATTGTAGAATTCACAATTTTGTCCAAAAAGGAAAACTATACGCAACCTCAAATCTTATTATAACACGAACATGTTGCCACACCAAACAACCACTTATTATTTTCAAAATTTAGTTTTTCGACATAAACTCAGAAGTTAGAAAAGTCAATCATTTCATCTTTGCCAAAAAGGAGACTATACGCGAATCCTAACCTTAATTGTTATAACCGAGCACCGCATTTCATTTCAGTACATAACTTTAAAACAATCTAGCACAAATCAAAATTAAACTCATGTGCATCACAGAAACAATCAACCTATAGCCAAACGTCAATCAAAGGTAACAATATTCAACAAGCAAATCCTTCGATTATTGTCTATCCACTACACTTAGGCATATTCACAACCCACTTCATCATCTACACTTAGTCACTTCACCTTTGACTATTACACTTAGGCACACTACACCTAATCACTCCCTAACCTCGGCCATTACACTACCCACGCTTCGGTACATTCTTTTTGGCACCTCGGTTCTCTACACTACGTCACGCTAAGATTCACTACACTTACTATTCAACGTACCTAAACCTCGGTACTACATACCTTTACTCTCACATACTACGTCGCATGCATATTACACTTCAACACACTTATGGTTAAGCATCTACACCTCAGTTCATATGTAGTCCGATGTACCTAACATTCCTCTTCCTTCTTTCCTTTGATCTTCATATTATGGTCATACTTAAGCCAACTGCTAAACACTTTCCCTTCACAACTAGTCCAACACTCATTAAGACTTTCACGAAGCTTACTACACCCGTAATACCTCTTCACCTCTACAGTACATACCTTGATCATAATACACCTAACTCAAATAGCTACCCTTAGGCATACTTAATCTACACCCTTTTGCTTTGTACCAAAACTCTATTTTCAGGTCACCAAAGTCTCGCTCGATTATTCAAACACCATTAATTTATCGTTAGGGAACTATACCATAGCAATCATTTAAGTACTAATGCTCCTATCTTACGTCAACCCATGTCTAAATCACAAACAATGCCTTCCTCAGCTCGGCATTCCTACTCTTCGTACCTAATTGTAATCATTTAATCGTCAAGGTTACTCAATATTGTAACGCCCAAAATAATTTAATTATTTAATTAATTAAGTTATTTAAGGCTTGCAACACTTAATTAAATTAATTCATTAAGTTGGGTTTATTTTAACTAAGAAGGGTCTAATTTATTTTAAATAAGTACTAAGTTGGATTTATTTTATTTGCAGGAGGTGGGAGAAATTAATAAGTGGGGGTGGAGAATAAGGCCCAAGGGCCATTATTTAGGCCCAATAGTAGTCATAAAGGGTAGGGGTCCTAAGGGAGGGTAACCAAAACCCTTATTTTGAAAGAAAGAAAAATTAGAAGTAGAGAGGGAGAGAAAGGGAGTCGACGGTGAAGAGGAGAGGAGAGAGAAGGTGGAAGCTTGGCTTTGATTCTTGGTGGTAAGTCACATTCTTGTTCTCAATCTTCACCATTTCTCTTCCTTGTTCCATTCCTTTAAGCCCCTTAAGCTTATTCCTTCCATTTTTGAATTTCCATGGCTACCCAAGAAGGAGAAGCTCACGTTTTCAAACATTGAGGAGGAGAAAGGAGGAAACTTTTCTCAAGTTTTGTGTTGGTAAGTGAAAACCTTGGTTCTAATCACCCTCATTACCTTTGCATGTTCCATTTCCATGAGTCCCATAGACCCATTCTCATTATTTTGAATTTCCATTTGTCACCAAGCAAGGTTATTTTCGTTGGGGCTGGAAATCGATTTTGAGGCCTCATTTGGTTGTTTTCTTGGTGGTTGATTGAAGCTTTAGCTCACCCAAGGTTAGGGGATTCTCCATGCATCTTCTATAGCTTGTAGGATGTGTGTTATAGTGAGAATAGCTCTAGGAATGATTGGGTTGATTGTATGTTGATTGCATGTTGATTGTATGTTGATTGTATGATTAATGTTTAAATGCTTGAATTTGGTCATAGCATGTTGATTGTTGTTTTGGAAGCATGAGTTGTGACATATGCATAGTGTATGTTTGATGATTTGGTCATATGAGCATGAAGAAGTAAATATGATGATTAGCATTAATAATTCATTGACTATGTTGGTGTGGTTATGTGAGAATTAATTTGTTTGGAAGAAATTAGGTTTTGAAGTGTGTTGGGTGTAGGTTGGGAGGAGGGGGCGCCAAATGCTAGGCATCTTGGCGCCAGGGGGCTGCTGTTCTCCTTTTATGCGTGCGTGTTGTGTTGAAAGGGAAGGGGGGCGCCAATTGTTAAGCAATCTGGCGCCAGGTTACTGTGTCTCAGGCTGAACAGGTACAGGGCGCCATTTCACTGAGAAATTGGCGCCTGGTGGAGTGTTTAGAAATTTGGCGTGAGGGTGAGGTAGTCTTGGGTAGGCGCCATTTGCTAGGCAAATAGCGCCCGTGGTTCTTTTGGGCCATGGTGTTCGGTTTGGGGGTTTGGCAAGGGGCGCCATTCCCTAGGAATCGCGCCTCGTGGCGTGTGAGTTGTGCAGGGCGCGCGATTCTTTGGGCAACTTGGCGCCTGTGTCTGGAAATGGTGTCTTTGCGCGCCATCTTGCGCGCGTCCTGCTGCGTAACCTCGCGCACACACCTCTCACCAAGGACGTAAACTTTTGAGAGTTAGAGCGACTACCCCGCGCGCGCTTCTTGCGCTGCCTCTCTCTTCGCGCGCCCGATGTGCGCGCCTCCAGTGGGGATTTTTCCAAAACCTTGTGCTGTTGAATTCCTAAGTTCTTAAATTTATTTTGGTGTGTCAAAATGGTCCCTAAGTGAAGAAAAGGTCCTTAGGTGTGATTTAAATTAATAAATGATGGAGGAGGATTAATAATTGAGGTGGTGATGATTAATAAATGAAGTGGTGGTGATTAATAATTGAGATGGTGATGGTCAAGGATTGACAATGGTGGTGAGTTAATAAATGACGTGGGCTTCGGTCCCAAAGGTAATTTAATAAATATTTTGATGGACTGTGATGATGCATTTGTCATAGTGTCACATAAATCATGTGCATTACGCGAAGGTGAGGATGGTGATGTGGCTTCGGCCAAAATGGTGGTGTGTTGCCCGACGGGGTTTGGTGGTGAGTATGGATCCACATGCATATTGCATACATGCTCACATTCATACATTCATAGAAATCTTGTTGATGCTTAAATGACTGAATCTTACTGTTGTGGATATTATAATTGAATGGCAATTAGCATGATTACTATGTACTGTTATTGCTAGATGCTTCCTAATTATAATGCTTATCTTATTTGTTATAAATTATGTAAAGAGACTCACCCTAGCATTTCTTGTTGCCTGCTCTCGTGGCGACAAACAGGTGATTCCGAGTGATGGTGCTGTGCCTCTGGGGTTTTATTGAGTCAGCTCTGATAGTAACACCGGGGTTGGGTCTTAGTATTATTTATGGTTATGTATTAAACTTATTTTGAACCTATGTATTGAGTATGTGAACTCAATTTTAATTCATTGTCTTTTGCAAACTATTGATGGATTAATGTAAACGCTAAACAGGTTATTTTGAGGATTGTAACCACTTGACTATGTTATGCATGATACGCGTTGATGCGTTTGGATTTTAATTATGTTTTGATGATGTTTTATTTGAAATGTACCACCCTCTTCGAGGTGCGTGGAAAGTTTTTGAAAAACTCTGATTTTAATTAATTGAATTAGCTTTAAATATAAGGGGGTGTTACATTAGTGGTATCGAGAGCGATTCGATCATCTCGCCAAGTAGTGTGCTGTCATAGTATCTGTGACAACTAGGTAGTGTTAATTGTTTCTTAACGAATGTTAATGCTGCAGTGTTAGGTTGAGAATGGCCAGAAGGATTGATGCTGCTCTAGCAGAGGCTCTGCAAGCCATAGCACAGGCTATGGGGGAGCAGAGGAGCGGTAGAAGACGCGAGGACCGTAAGCTAGCCACTTTTCAAATGAGAGAACCCGCCTACCTTCAAGGGTAGGTATGACCGGACGAGCTCGACTTGGCTAAGGGAGATTGAGCGTATTTTCCGTGTGATGGCATGCACTCCGGCCGCAAAGTGAGGTTTGGGACACACATGCCAAGGAAGAAGAGGCGGATGATTGGTGGTTGAGAAAGAAACAAAGACTAGAAGTCTGGCGAGGAAGAAATCACTTGGGAAGTTTTCAAGGAAGAGTTCACTAGAAAGTATTATCCGGAGGACGTGAGGGCTAAAAAGGAGGTGGAATTTCTTGAACTGAAGCAAGGCAACAAATCAGTGGCTGAGTATGCAGCCAAATTTGAAGAGCTAGTCAAGTTTTGTCCCTATTATGAAAATGATTGCAATTCTGAATTCTCCAAGTGTGTGAAGTTTGAAAATGGGCTGCATCCCGACATTAAGAAGGCCATTGGATACCAGGAGATTCGAGACTTTGCCAAGCTAGTGGACAAGTGCAGAATTTATGAAGAAGACAAAGGCTTTGCCTACTACAAGATGGTAAGAGAGAAAAAGAGTGCTCAATTCCGAGGGAAACCATATGATGTGAGTGGAGGCAAAGGGAAATGGAAGGCTGGTGAGGGTAAGAGTTCTAGTGGGGGAGGGGGAGCTGCTGGTATTGTATGTTTTACTTGCAAGAAACCTGGCCATAAGAGTAATGAGTGCACTGAGGCTCGTTGCTACAAGTGTGGTCAGAAAGGCCATAAGAGTAGTGAGTGCAATGAGGTCCGTTGCTACAAGTGTGGTCAGAGGGGCCACAAGTCTAATGAATGTAAAGAGAAAGATGTTGTCTGTTTCAACTGTCGTGAAGCGGGGCATATGAGCAACAAATGTCCTAAACCCAAGAAGGAAGCGGTTAAAGGAAAGGTATTTGCATTGGCGGGATCCGAGGGGGACAACGATATTAGAGGTACATGTTTCATTAATGGTACTCCTTTAATAGCTATTGTTGATACTGGTGCAACACATTCATTCATTGCTGCTTTATGTGCTGAAAAACTGGGTCTTGTTATGTCTACTATGAGAAGGGACATGGTTATTGATACCCCAGCCAAAGGTTCAGTAACTACTTCCCTGATGTGTGCTAGATGTCCTCTGTCGGCTTTCGGCAGAGAGTTTCTTGTTGATCTCATTTGTTTGCCATTAGGAGGTTTGGACGTCATCCTTGGTATGGACTGGTTAGTTGATAACCATGTGCATATCAATTGTGCTAGTAGATCCGTGAGTTTTCCTAATTCACAGGAGGAAGAATCTGTTATGTTGCATTCTGGTCAGTTGCATAAGGCCATGAAGGGGGAAGCCAAGTTGTTTACCTTGACGGCGTCTTTATCAGTTGAGGGTCAAACCAAGATTGAAGAGCTGCCCGTAGTTCGTGAATTTGCTGAAGTATTTCCCGATGAAATCCCAGGTGTGCCGCCTGAAAGAGAAGTTGAGTTTAGTATTGATCTAGTGCCTGGTACCAGACCCGTGTCTATGGCACCATACAGAATGTCCGCATCTGAATTGTCTGAGTTGAAGAGTCAACTAGAAGAGTTGCTTGAGAAGAAATTCATAAGACCTAGTGTGTCACCCTGGGGAGCGCCAGTACTTTTGGTGAAGAAGAAAGATGGAAGTATGCGACTTTGCATTGACTATAGACAGCTGAACAAAGTAACAATCAAGAACAAGTATCCACTTCCGAGAATTGACGATTTGATGGACCAACTAGTTGGTGCTAAGGTGTTTAGCAAAATTGATTTGAGATCGGGCTATCATCGATTAAAGTAAAAGATGAGGATATTCAAAAGACAAACGTTCGGGACGAGGTATGGACATTATGAGTATTCTCAGTAATGCCGCTTGGTGTCACTAATGCACCAGGGTATTTATGGAGTACATGAACCGTATTTTCCATGACTACTTGGATCGATTTGTGGTGGTTTTCATAGATGATATTTTGGTGTACTCCAAGTCCGAAGAAGATCATGCAGAGCATCCGGTTAGTGCTAGAAGTATTGAGAGAGAAAAAGTTGTATGCTAAAGCGTCAAAGTGTGACTTTTGGTTGAAGAAAGTTAGTTTCCTTGGTCATATTATTTTACGCGATGGGATTGCGGTAGACCCATCTAAGGTTGAGGCGGTGATGCGATGGGAGGCTCCTAAGTCGATTCTCGAGATTAGAAGTTTCCTTGGACTAGCGAGGATATTATAGAAGGTTTATTGAGGGTTTTCAAAGTTGGCACTTCCGCTAACTCAATTGACTTGCAAAGGAAGGGCGTTTGTGTGGGATTCCAAATGTGAAGAAAGTTTTCAAGAATTGAAGAGGAGATTGACAACTTCACCTGTTTTGACATTGCCTAAGTCCGGAGAGCCTTTTGTAGTATATTGTGATGCATCTAAAATGGGGCTAGGAGGTGTTTTAATGCGAGAATGGCAAGGTTGTGGCCTATGCCTCAAGACAGATTGAGAATTCATGAGAAGAATTATCCTACACATGATCTAGAGCTTGCGCAATCGTTTTATGAAGATTTGGAGACATTATTTGTATGGTTCTAGGTTTGAGGTATTCAGTGATCATAAGGGATTGCAGTATCTGTTTGACCAGAAGGAATTAAATATGAGACAAAGGAGATGGTTGGAATTGCTGAAAGACTACGACTTTAGTTTGAACTATCATCCGGGGAAAGCTAATGTGGTGGCTGATGCTTTGAGCAGAAAGTCCTTGCATGTATCCGCAATGATGGTGAAAGAACTTGAATTGATTGAACAGTTTCGAGATTTGAGTCTAGTCTGCGAGGTGACACCTAAGAGTGTGAGATTGGGTGTGTTGAAGATTCACAATGACTTTTTGAATGTTATTCGGGAAGCTCAAAAGAGGGACATTAAGCTAGTTGAGATCACAGTTGGGATTGACCACTCCCAGAGTGGAGATTATGTGGTAGATGCGCAAGATGTGCTAAGATACCGTGGAAGAATTTGTGTCCCCGATGATGAAGAAATTAGGAAGGCAATTCTTGAAGAGGGTCACCGGAGTAAGTTGAGTATTCACCCGGGAGCTACGAAAATGTATCAAGATTTGAAGAAGCTCTTTTGGTGGCCTGGTATGAAGCGTGATGTGGCTCAGTTTGTGTATGCCTGCCTGACATGTCAGAAATCTAAGGTAGAACATCAAAAGCGCGGGGTTGATGCAACCATTAGATATTCCTGAATGGAAGTGGGATAGTATCTCCATGGATTTTGTGGACTGGTTTGCTGACTACAAATGAGGGGTTTGATACCATATGGGTGGTTGTTGATAGGTTGACTAAATCTGCACACTTTCTACCAATTAATATTACTTATCCAGTTCCGAGGTTAGCGGATATCTATGTCAAGACAATTGTGAAGCTGCATGGTGTGCCCCTGAGTATTGTGTCTGATAGAGATCCTAGGTTCACTTCCGAGTTTTGGAGAAGTTTGCAAGAGGCTTTGGGTTCCAAATTGAGATTGAGTTCAGCATATCATCCCCAGACGGATGGCGCGGCAGAGAGGACAATTCAATCACTTGAGGATTTGTTAAGAGCATGCGTTCTTGGCGAGGGAGGTTCATGGGATTCTCATTTGCCGTTGATTGAATTTACTTACAATAACGATTTTCATTCAAGTATCGGAATGGCGCCTTTTGAGGCATTGTGCGGGAGGAGGTGTAGGACTCCATTGTGTTGGTGCGGCCCGAGAAAGTGTGGTGCTAGGTCCCGAGTTGGTGCGTGAGACCACGAGAGAAAGTGAAGATGATTAGAGAGAAGATGAAGGCTTCACGAGTAGGCGAGAAGAGTTACCATGATAAGAGAAGGAAGGATCTAGAATTTCAAAGTGTGATCATGTATTTCTAAGAGTTACTCCGACGGCAGTGTAGGCCGTGCGTTGAAGTCTAAGAAGTTAACCCCACGTTTTATTGGACCATAT
The DNA here is from genome assembly GCA_020916435.1 of Oxytropis ochrocephala. Lineage (NCBI taxonomy): Eukaryota > Viridiplantae > Streptophyta > Magnoliopsida > Fabales > Fabaceae > Oxytropis > Oxytropis ochrocephala. The sequence goes on from CM037090.1 coordinate 82,273,378, forward strand.
CGATTTCGAGAGAGTTTGGAAAGTTGCTTATCGGGTGGCCTTGCCACCTAACCTCGCTGCTAATCTACATGATGTATTCCACGTGTCTCGATTGCGGAAGTATGTGCCACCCATCTCATGTAGTGCAGATGGACGATGTGGAGGTGAGAGATAACCTTACGGTGGAGACAATGCCAGTTAGAATTGAGGATCGTGAGGTGAAGGTCTTAAGAGGCAAAGAGATCAATTTGGTGAAGGTAGTTTGGCTAGGAGCTGTGGGGGAAAGCACGACTTGGGAGTTGGAAAGCAAGATGAAGGAGGCTTATCCAGAGTTGTTCGATTCAGGTAATTTCGAGGACGAAATTCTTTAAGTGGGGGAGAGTTGTAACGCCCAAAATAATTTAATTATTTAATTAATTAAGTTATTTAAGGCTTGCAACACTTAATTAAATTAATTCATTAAGTTGGGTTTATTTTAACTAAGAAGGGTCTAATTTATTTTAAATAAGTACTAAGTTGGATTTATTTTATTTGCAGGAGGTGGGAGAAATTAATAAGTGGGGGTGGAGAATAAGGCCCAAGGGCCATTATTTAGGCCCAATAGTAGTCATAAAGGGTAGGGGTCCTAGGGAGGTAACCAAAACCCTTATTTTGAAAGAAAGAAAAATTAGAAGTAGAGAGGAGAGAAAAGGAGTCGACGGTGAAGAGGAGAGGGAGGAGAAGGTGGAAGCTTGGCTTTGATTCTTGGTGGTAAGTCACATTCTTGTTCTCAATCTTCACCATTTCTCTTCCTTGTTCCATTCCTTTAAGCCCCTTAAGCTTATTCCTTCCATTTTTGAATTTCCATGGCTACCCAAGAAGGAGAAGCTCACGTTTTCAGCATTGAGGAGGAGAAAGGAGGAAACTTTTCTCAAGTTTTGTGTTGGTAAGTGAAAACCTTGGTTCTAATCACCCTCATTACCTTTGCATGTTCCATTTCCATGAGTCCCATAGACCCATTCTCATTATTTTGAATTTCCATTTGTCACCAAGCAAGGTTATTTTCGTTGGGGCTGGAAATCGATTTTGGAGGCCTCATTTGGTTGTTTTCTTGGTGGTTGATTGAAGCTTTAGCTCACCCAAGGTTAGGGGATTCTCCATGCATCTTCTATAGCTTGTAGGATGTGTGTTATAGTGAGAATAGCTCTAGGAATGATTGGGTTGATTGTATGTTGATTGCATGTTGATTGTATGTTGATTGTATGATTAATGTTTAAATGCTTGAATTTGGTCATAGCATGTTGATTGTTGTTTTGGAAGCATGAGTTGTGACATATGCATAGTGTATGTTTGATGATTTGGTCATATGAGCATGAAGAAGTAAATATGATGATTAGCATTAATAATTCATTGACTATGTTGGTGTGGTTATGTGAGAATTAATTTGTTTGGAAGAAATTAGGTTTTGAAGTGTGTTGGGTGTAGGTTGGGAGGAGGGGGCGCCAAATGCTAGGCATCTTGGCGCCAGGGGGGCTGCTGTTCTCCTTTTATGCGTGCGTGTTGTGTTGAAAGGGAAGGGGCGCCCGATTGTTAAGCAATCGGCGCCAGTTACTGTGTCTCAGTCGAGCAGTGCAGGCGCCATTTCACCGAGAAATTGGCGCTGGTGGAGTGTTTAGGGCCGGGCGTGAGGTGGTGGTCTTTGGGTAGGCGCCATTTGCTAGGCAAATAGCGCCCGGGGTTCTTTTGGGCCGTGTGTTCGGTTTGGGGGTTTGCAGGGGGGCGCCATTCCCTAGAATCGCGCCCCAGTGCGCGTGTGAGTTGTGCAGAGCGCGATTCTTGCCGGGCAACTTGGCGCTGTGTCCGAAATGGTGTCTTTGCGCGCCATCTTGCGCTGCTGCGCCCCTCCTGCTACAGCGTAACCTCGCGCACACACCTCTCACCAAGGACGAAACTTTTGAGAGTTAGAGCGACCTACCCGCGCGCCTTCTTGCGCGCCTCTCTTCTGCGCGCCAGTGTGCGCGCCTCCAGTGGGGATTTTTCCAAAACCTTGTGCTGTTGAATTCCTAAGTTCTTAAATTTATTTTGGTGTGTCAAAATGGTCCCTAAGTGAAGAAAAGGTCCTTAGGTGTGATTTAAATTAATAAATGATGGAGGAGGATTAATAATTGAGGTGGTGATGATTAATAAATGAAGTGGTGGTGATTAATAATTGAGATGGTGATGGTCAAGGATTGACAATGGTGGTGAGTTAATAAATGACGTGGGCTTCGGTCCCAAAGGTAATTTAATAAATATTTTGATGGACTGTGATGATGCATTTGTCATAGTGTCACATAAATCATGTGCATTACGCGAAGGTGAGGATGGTGATGTGGCTTCGGCCAAAATGGTGGTGTGTTGCCCGACGGGGTTTGGTGGTGAGTATGGATCCACATGCATATTGCATACATGCTCACATTCATACATTCATAGAAATCTTGTTGATGCTTAAATGATCGAATCTTATCATTGTGGATATTATAATTGAATGGCAATTAGCATGATTACTATGTCTTCGTTATTGCTAGATGCTTCCTAATTATAATGCTTATCTTATTTGTTATAAATTATGTAAAGAGACTCACCCTAGCATTTCTTGTTGCTGCTCTCGTGGCGACAAACAGTGATTCCGAGTGATGGTCTTTGTGCCTCTGCAGGGTTTTATTGAGTCACTCGATAGTAACACCGGGGTTGGGTCTTAGTATTATTTATGGTTATGTATTAAACTTATTTTGAACCTATGTATTGAGTATGTGAACTCAATTTTAATTCACATTTGTCTTTGCAAACTATTGATGGATTAATGTAAACGCTAAACAAAGTTATTTTGAGGATTGTAACCACTTGACTATGTTATGCATGATACGCGTTGATGCGTTTGGATTTTAATTATGTTTTGATGATGTTTTATTTGAAATGTACCACCCTCTTCGAGGTGCGTGGAAAGTTTTTGAAAAACTCTGATTTTAATTAATTGAATTAGCTTTAAATATAAGGGGGTGTTACAAATATCGTCTAGCTCCTATATAGGTACTCCCCCAACTACCATACTTTTAAGAACAATTTTTTTTTCTACCTTAGGCTTTCCAGAACCAGATTTTCTAAACTTTTTCCAAAAAGGCATGCTCTAATTTCTTTGCATGAACTTCAAATCCAAAGTGTCAATCCCTATTTTGACATCTCCCTACTATCAAACCCCAAATCAAACTCAAACACCCATAAGGCACCTATTTAAATAAAAATTAATAGTCAACCAGACTTGCACACACCACTCAATCAATCAAGTTGTAATTAGTACATATTCAGAATTTATAGAAACCACGAGTTATTGTCGCCTCTTTCATTGGGAATGAGTTATCGGGGTGATCGGTCCCTCCTACTCATGCAGCCAACTAATTAAGGTCACAAAAACTACTTCCCTTTCAATTTATAACTACCACATTAAAAGATTTTTAACGCAGCCCGGTCGCGGCGTCGTCACGACTTTCACTCCTTTGACGTCGTTAGAACTCTTTTAATCACACATACCTTAATGATACAGACAACAGTCACGAACAGACAAAATCAATGCTACAATCACCAGTTACGCAGTTCAGTCACATGTACCTCAATAATACTATATAACTTGCAATCGTAATCTAACAAATAAGTCGCAAGGCACGTCAGCGATTTAGCAAACCAACAAAGTTAACAGTAATAAGCAGCAATATAATTATGATTTTAGAACGAGTACTAAGACTCGAGGGTTAACAGACTCGACAACTTGGCCGGACGGACCGAACTGCTCTGATACCACTAATGTAACACCCCCTTATATTTAAAACTAATTCAATTAACTAAAATCAGAGTCTTTCAAAAAAAAACTTTCCACGCACCTCAAAGAGGGTGGTACATTTAATGAAAACAACGTCAAACATATTTCATATCATAGTCACGTGGGTTTAAACCCCCAAAAACAACCTGTTTAGCGTTTACAGTAATCCGTCAAATAGTTTGCAGCACAGCGGAAAATGAAACTGAGTTCACGTACTCAATACATAGTTCAAAATCATTTCAATACATAACCATAATAAAATAATACTAAGATCCCATCCCGGTGTTACTATCGAGCGGACTCAATAGACCCCAAGAGGCATGGCACTTCACTCGGAATCACCTGTTTGTCGCCACGAGAGCAGGCAACAAGAAATGCTAGGGTGAGTCTCTTTACATAAATCATAACAAGTAAGATAAGCATCATATTCGGAAAGTATCTAGTAACAACCATACATAACAATTTAACATTTACCATTCAATTAGAACATCAACAAGTTGCGACAAGGATTAATTAAGCATTAATGAGAATCTAAGGAATGTATGTTCGTATGCATGTATGTAATATGCATGTGGATCCATATTCACCTCACCACCCCGTCTTCTGTAACTCACCACCCGTCGGGTAACTCATCACCATTGGGTAAAGCCCTCATCAACCTGTTTGGCGAAGCCATGCATATGATTCATGTGACAATATGACAATGCATCACACCACACTAAGCACACCGCATCAATTATTAACTACTACCTCATCAATTGTCAAACACCACCTCATCAATTGTTTATCATCACCTCATCATTTGTTTACCATCACCTCATCAATTGTTTACCATCACCTCATCAATTGTTTACCATCACCTCATCAATTGTTGGTCACCAATTCACCAATTATTAATTAAATCTCACCTAAGGACCAACACCACCCCATAGGGACATTCTCCTCACTTGTGGACCATTTTGACACGCCAAGAATTAATTTAGGGACTTAGGAATTTATTTGACACGTTGGGACTAATTAGACGCTAAGGGATTATTTTATCACGCCAAGGATTAATTTAATTCTTAGGGACCAATTTGTCACACCAAGGATTAAATTAATTCTTAGGGACTAAACCATCACTTAGACATATTTTGGGTACCTAGACACTAAGGGGCAGCCAAAATGGCGCCCCATAACCAAACACCACAACCACACTCACACACTAGCACAGATAAAGACATGGGCGCCATTTGCCTAGGCATTTGGCGCCCCCCCCCCCCCTCTAAGTGCTTCCTTCAAACCACATAAACCTAATTTCTAATTAAACAACTCAATTCTCACATAAACAACAAGCATATAGGTATCAATCAACTTCATCAATGTATTTATTTCACATACTTCACCTCATGAAAGCATATCTTCAAACACATAACATGCAAAATCCACAACACATAATTTTCCTACAACAAGTAGCATGGTAGCAACAATCCAAACACTCATACAACAACAAACATAGAATAAACACAAATTCACACAATTACTTCATACTAGGCTATTTTCCTACATAACACATATTCTACTTGTTATTATGAACATAGAGAGAATCCCCTAACCTTGTAAAATTGAAAAACCAAACAAGACTTCAAGCACTTCAACCAGAATCACCAACCAAGCGAGCCTCCTCTTCTTCACTTCTTTCCAATTTCACGATTTCTCTTCTTTCTCTCTCTAGGGTTCGATTTGGGGGTTTGAGAAAGGGGGAGTTTTTGCAGCTAAAATTGGTATGGTTTTGTTGAGAAACACACAAGGAATGAAATGGAACAAGAATGGAGAAGATTCATTGAAAGGGTCAAAAGTTATGCTCCCATCTCTCTCTCACGCCCTCACCCTCTATTCTTCCTTTCTTTCTTTCTAGCTCTCGGTTTCCAGCTTCCCCCCTCCCTCTCCGATGCTTTCTTTTCTTTCTTTTCATTCATTTAATCCAACATTCAATTGGGCCCAAGTGGATTTGGGCCTCTATTCGCACCACCCTCCATTAATTCAACTACTCCCTAACTTAATAACATCAACACTCTCTTATTTATTATCTCTCACCTCCATATTTAATTAAAACACCTAATTCATTTAATTAAATATGACTAACCACTTAACTCCTAAGTAATTAATTAAATAAATATTCAAATTATTTTCGGGCGTTACACAAAGTATCACTTCAGAGTTTTTCAACTTACATCTGTTAAGGAAATCTATCAATTCCTCTTCAGCTTTCGGGTAAACAAACTGCACCTTTTCATCATACTCTTCTTGAGTTATCTTTTGTGTAACATCATCTACACGTACGACACTCTTGAGTTTTTCTGTGGTAGACTTAACATTTTTAGGAGAGCCCACCATCTTAACGTCGACCATGCTTATATTCATTTCGACAGGTTCTGCATACATGGCTTCAGCTTGATGCAACGGGTCAGCATCAATTTGCATTGGAGCTTTGTTTTTCTTATCACCGAATTTAAGCCTTCCTTCTTCAATTGCTTTTTGTACTATGTCCCTGAAAAGTACGCAACGGTCAGTAGTATGTCCCAAAAAATTATGAAACTTACAATAACCCTTTTTCTTTCTCTGTTCGAGAGATGGTACTTTCAGGCCATTAGGCACTATTATTTGGCCATCAGTTACTAAAAGATCAAAAATTTCATCACATTTAGTAACATCAAAAGTATAAGTTTTTGGCACAAATCTATCATTTTTAGGCTCTACAGATTTATTCCCATTTACAGGCCTTAATAGTTTACAAGAATAAGGAGGACCAGGCTTAAGTTCAGCCACGTATATCTCTTCTGCATCGACATCGCTAAATGCAAAGTCAAATTCCTCATCAACATAGGCTATTTTTTCCTTTTTATGAAACCCAACTGAGTTTTCTTTTTTATGGAATTTGTTCGCCTTAGTTTTTTCTTCTTTGAGCCTTTCAACCTGTCAAACTCTATCGGCTAATTGGGCCATGTCTCTTAAATGAGACGTATCCAATTTCTTTCTAATTGAATAATCAAAGCCACCAGCAGCCATTTCAACAAGTTCATGCTCAGGCACCTGTGTGAAACACCTAGCCTTCAATAGCCTAAATCTATTTAAATAATCATCAATAGCCTCAGGTACTTTACGTCGAACACTGGCCAATTCTTTGAGACTAATCTTCGACTGGCCCATGTAAAACTGTTCGTGAAACGCTTTTTCTAGTTGCCCCCATGTGAACATAGAACCGGGAGGTAAGGTGGTAAACCAAGTAAAAGCATTCTTAGTCAGAGAATTTGGAAAATATTTCATTTTCAAGTTCTCATTTTGGGCTATATCTCCTACCTCGACCATGTAACTGCAATATATGTTCGATCAGATTCGTTTGTGTCACTCCCAAATTTAGTAAACTTGGGAATTTTCCAACCTCTTGGCAACTCTGTTTGTAATACATATTCACAGAATGACGATATGAAATTAGGCCTATGCAAACCTATGTTAAGACCATTTTGTGCCATTATAGTTTCTACCAAAGTGGCTATATTATCTTGAAGCGCCAACATTATTTCGTTGTACTTGTCGAACAACTTCATCAAGATTTTTTGGTTTCTGGTTTACCAAACTACTTCAGGATATGGTTCCCATCCCTTGTCGTTCGCTTACAACCGCTTGGGCTTCGATCAGAATCGATCCTCGTGGAGTACTGGCACATTATTCCCACAATTGGGTACTTGCCTATTTATTAACCGTCTCGAGTCCCAAAGAAATCGGCAATCCTACCCATTTGAGTTTCCAACATCCGATAACTTGTATTGGTATTTTGAATTAATGGATTGAAAACCGTACTAACTCTGTTGAGTCGAAGATATTAACCATATCATGGTTGCTTTCATCCACTTGTTGTCTTAATGCCAACAAAGATGCATTGGTTAATGCATTAGGATTTCGACCGTATGCTCTCGTAAGAAACATGTGAAGGAGAAAAGGTCGAAACATGTGGCATTCCAAAGAGGCATGCCATACATACCATATAAGGGCTAGGAGGAAGCCCTACATTTGGTGGCAAAGACATAGATTGCGTCGACCCAACATTGGTCATCGACATTGCAGGAACGGTTATTGATGTTATTGGGGCTATTGTCCCTGCAACATTTCCAGCGCTAACACTTACAGAGTCCATGGTTGTTCCTTGCCCTTGTGATACCACAGGGTTAGAACTGGATGCATTATTAGAATTAGTACGCACCATTCTACCACTCCTCAAGCGCATACAAATACATGCACTAACAGAAAAACACAAAATCAAAGGCAATGTCCCACCGGGCGTGCCAATTTGTTTGCTGGTGTTTTTAGCAAACAATCACTAGTTTTAAATATTGAGTTTGTGAGATCAAACTAGAAGATCTCTTGACAATTGCTCTTGTGTTTTTGTGTTTTTGTGTTTTTGACAGTTTTAAAAGAAGTAACTTGTGCGAAGAACAAGATTGTAAATGAAACGAAAAAGTAATTGCAAGAAATGTAAAAGAAACAATAAATGATTGCATTGAAAAGAAGAAATTGGTACACAAGCACATACAATGATTCTGTCCACTCGTTTTCGCTGTGACTTGGAAGTTGGAGTTTCATAATGTTGTGTTTATGTTGTGACCCCGAGTTTTCCTTACACAGTAGTATATATACTCTTAAAAACAAACGTAAGAAAAAGTAACTGCCTGCTAAACGTAAGAGAAAGTAACCGCCCACTAACTGCCCTTCTCCTTGAATTTCGACTAAACCGCTACCAACTGCTTGTCGAAACGTTGGACCTTGCTTTGACGAAACATTAAATCTTGCCTTGTCGAGACATTAAGTCTTGCCTTGTCGAAAGCTCCTTTGCTTTGCTTACTTCCAAGACTCTAAGTACCAGGCTTGTCGAAATTCATTTCTACTACCAACATTTAGAAATCTTTTCTGTCGAATTGATAATGAACTGACTTGACTTTGACTCGTAGTTTCCAAGGCACCATTCATAAAGAAACAAACCCATTTAATACTTCATTTAAAGTATTGTCGAAAATTTGGGATAACAATATCATATCCATATTAAACAAGTTAATAGCAAAACATGAAGAAGATAAAAGGGTCATGAGCTACTAGTTTGAGAAGCTATCATAAATCTACTTTACTCTCATTAGCAAAACATGAGCAGTAAAAAGATCCAAAAGTGTTGCTGGTAATGAATGTGGAAACCACTCATTGTGAATACGACTTTAAAAGCTTAATTGTATGCATCAGTATTTACTCTGAACTTAAATGTGCATGTGCCTAGTTCTACATAAAATATGTATGCACAATGTCTAGTTCTAAATACAATCATGCTAATATAGTGATCATAAACAAGTTTGTAAATGGGTTGATAATTGAAATTGTTACATGATGCTTTAAGCTTTATGAAAACATGTTACAAATTTGTTTAAAATGAAGTGTTCTTTAAAAGTGTTGGACAAGGTGTTGCATTGTCAAGTGTCATCCTTTGCAGAAATGTAGACTCACATACTATACAATATTCATTTCTATGATGTGGTGCTAAATGCTTAAGGAATAACATCTTGTAGTACAAGTTAATCTCCATCATGACTAAGCTAACAAGTATGCTAATGATTCTTATGCATAACTCAATGCTTAAAGAAACTTGTTGCACAACTTTTGATTCTTAACATTCCGATATTGTTTTAATATATATAAACATGTTTGGAAGTAGGATTTGTTGTTTTGAATGGTTTCATTAAGCTTTAGGCTTGGAGAACATGTGTCAATAGTCAATGTGAAATGTATTTTTCAAATAGTTGGACCATGTGATGCATTGTTGAGTATCATTCAACTTACGTCTTAATTACATGCTGAGCAAGATTCACTTCTTAGTTACGATGTGAAATTTTCAAGTATATAAAATGGGTGCAAAAGGCTTAGCATCATTTTAAGAAAATAAAAATCTTTTAAGGCAAGTTATCAAATATGTGTGCACTAATTGCATTATTGACAAATTCTGATATGTGTATACTAAAGAATATCTTCCTATGTAAGTCATTTAAAGTTAGGATTTATTCTCTCAAGTCTCGAATATGATAAGCTTAATACTTTGAGCAAGAAAAAAGACAAAATCTCATGTTTTGATCATTAAATATAACTCAAATTATGACCTTGATCAAATTTGACTTGTGGTGCATATTTAAATGTTATATCTCGTTTCCAAAATCCTTACGTGCACATATATAGATCTAAAGATAAAAGTATGGAAGAGTCAAACTTGGAAGAGTCAAACTTGATAAGCCTATATACTTTAATTGATGTCTAAATGTAGGAATATGAACATTGTTTTACAAAATTGGATATTCTGATATGACATTTCCAAAATATCCTTCTTCAACATCTTCTATATTGATGTTAAATATTGGATTTCAGTTTGGAAGGATTCTGGAAAGTGTTTCTCATCTTGGTTTTTCTTACTAAATTGATTGTCATCTTGAACATGTTTGAAATTAAATGAGCAATGGATTCTAAATCTGGGTTATCAGGAATGAAATATGCACACTTGTGTTCCTGAATATATATATTTGACGCATTTTAAAAAAGAAATATCTGATTTGAAATAAATATATGATTTCTTGTTTCACATAGTATATGAATGCATTTTTCTGCAAAATGAGTCTTACTTGCTACATAATCTTGTTGTCATAGTTGTTTTAATAGTGCTTAAACAATGAAACTAGTCATAGTAGCAACTATGATATCCCACACACATTTACTACCTTAAGGATAGGATTCCTCGTAGACTAGCCAATAAATACGCGCCTCATTCAATGCAACATGTACACGCTTATTAACTCAAAACACCGAATACATATGTTGACTTAGACATCGAGTGTGTGCAGTACCACCCCCTCGTCCGGACCAACGCTGGCTGGTGCCTCTCGGATCTCACTTCACTCTCATTCATCAACCATCTCGACATACTTGGAGCAAGCTAGCTTCTCGGCTTGGCGAGCATCTCGGTTATTCACTCAACCGAGACTGCGCACGATCTGATTCAATAGTCGATCGCGGTTGGCGAACAAATTTTGTTTCGTTCAACTAAGCAAAGAGGAGGTCGAACTCCTGAATGTACCGGCCGGTCCAGTTGGGAACAACTACTATGAGCATCAATCCAATGCATTATCATCTGCTTTGCATTTATGATGGTGGTAAATACGCTAATTACCAATAAGGTTAGTTATGATGGTCCAGTTGAGAACAAATACTATGAGCACCTGTCCAATGCATTATCATCTACTCACGATTTTAGTCCCCCTATTTTTCCAATTTTTAAAATCAAAGTCCCCCTTTAGGAAAAATAGTGGGACTAAAATCATGAGTTGGCAAAAATATGGGGACTGAAAACGTGAGATGGCAAAATAGAGGGACTAAATTCGTGAAAATAATTCTTGGGGGACTAAAATCGTAAGTTGGTGTAAACAGTGGGATTAAATTCGTGAAAAAAATTCTTGGGGGACTAAAATCGTGAGTTGGCAAAAATAGGGGGATCAAAACTGTAATTAAGCAATGTTACCAAGTGGCTTCAGTCTCAAGAGGGGGGTGAATTGAGACTTTAAATTTTTTTTCCCCTTTTTAACGACTTAGATTAATTTTCGTGCAAGTTCATGGAATGAATGAATTAGAAACAAAAACAGTATATAACACAGGAGATTTATACTGGTTCAGCCACCTCCTAGTGACCACTCCAGTCCTCACAAACCATTTGTGAGATTTTCACTATCAAAACAAAGCTTAATACAGGTGCTTTCAAACCTTTACAAAACTCAGGAACTCTTCACTTAGGATACCCCACCTTTGTGCAAGAGCCCTCAACAATTGACAAACATGAGATACCCCACCCTTGTTACAATCAAAACCCTAGAGAGATACCCCACTCTCTAGTACAACCAATTGACAAACAAGAGATACCCCACCCTTGTTGCAATCAAAACCCTAGAGATATTCCCCACTCTCTAGTATAACCAAATACAAAAATTGAACAAATTACAACAAATAGAAAAAACCTCTAAAGTAGGTGAATACAACAAATTGAAGCTTCCCAACCTAACCCTTGATAGAAATGCTTCTTGACATTTACTCCCATGACATTTGGAGCATTAGCGTCACCAACTGGCGCTTGTTCTTGTGAATTCTGTGCATTTGATGTCGAAGCGTTGTTCGAACTAGAACGTGCCATCTCTCACCATCTCTGAAAGATGTTTTCCACTTCTTAAATGCATACACTCACTAAATCACAAGCTTGTAATATAAGAACAAATTCATAAAGTATTCTGAAAATTAGCACAAATGGTCCCATTGGGCGTGCCAATTTACCGTGAATTTTGGTAAACAACCGCTGATTTAAATTATTGTTGCTGGCAAGATCAACCAGTAAATCTTAGGACATTTTGCGCTAAAGTTTTCTAGAAAATTATGAATGTTCTTGATGTTCTTAATAATAACTGACAATTTCAAAGATATTGAAACTGTCGAATTGCCTTGAATATCAAGGAATTTTGTAGAATTGTACAGAAAGCAAGTAAAATGCAGAAAAGTTTAATGAAACATAATCAAATTGCATTGAAATGAAAAGATTTGGTACACAAGATCATACATTTGGTTTCTGTAACTCATGTTTCTTTGTAACTTGGAATTCTGAGCGTGAGAAATATTTATGTCCGCTTTGTGACCCGTTTTTCCTATGAAAAACTACTATATATACTAGGAAGAAACTATAACTGCCTACAACGGCTAATACATAACTTTACAAAAGAATTTAAAAACAATAACTACTGTATCCTTCGACGGCGTGACTACTACATTCTTCAATAGCAGTACTGTTATATTCATCGACAGTGCTCCTTTGGCTTTGATCTGTCACTAATCCTTTGCTTCCCTTCCTGTCGAAATGTTGCCTTCAAGGCTTCAATTTCACTAAGTCCTTGCAGTAGTCGAAGATCACCTTTGAACTACCTCCCCAATGTCGAAGATCAACATTTCTACTTGTAAAATGACAAGTCAAACTTCGTTGACTACATTTAATTGAGCCTGTCGAAAATGCAAGCTAAAAGAAGGGTAATACCATCAATTTATAGCATCAATTTATTAATTATTAACAGTATCAATTTATAGTAGATTTAGATAATAAAATCTCCAATTAAAGGCTTGTATTTGTTTTCAGTCTGAGGACAAGATTGTAGAATATCAATCAGCTGGACCACAAAGTGATGACGTATTTTATTAAAAAGTGAGGTGTCATTTTGTGTGATTTACAGATGAACATTTTGTTTGAAAAATATATTCGTAATTCTATATAATCATAAGTAATGTAAATCAGAAATGCAGCCGCATAAGCAACCAATAAGATAATTACACGTAGATCTTCAAGAAATATGTGGCAGGCCACGTAACTACACGCAGATGTATTCCAAATAAGATCAGAAATTATTAACATGCCCAGATGCAATTAATATAGTTAGTTAGCCAAAGTTTGAATTATCTATCCCAAATTTTAAGGCACTAATCATGATACCAAAACAATTATGATAATAATAGGTGGTATTTCTCTCTCTCTCTGCGTGTCTCTCTCTCTACGTTCTCATCACTTCTTCTTTCTTCTGAAACTCCAATTTCTTCTCTCACTTCTCTCCCTCTTGCTACTTTATCTTCTTCTCACTCTCAAACCTCTCTTCTTCTTCTTCTACTCTTCTCTCACACAAACAAACCCTAAAACCCTCATCTTCTATTCACTTCCCCTGTTCTATTGCTTCATTATGGTATTTCGATTCCTCTGTTCATCCATAACTGATTTCATTTTGTTTATATTTTCATAGGTTTTGTGGTTTCCTCTCACTTCTCTCACTTACCTACAACTCTTTTCTTCTCTTAGTTCTAAAAATTTCTGATTGTAACTGTTCCTCTGATTTTTGGTTTTTTTTGCTTTTATTAGGATTGGTTTTTTTGAAAGACAAAACTTTGAGGAGAGATTCAACAAAACCCTAACATTACAGGTATGTTTCAATTAAGGTAAGACAAAACTTTGGTATCTTTCATGTTTGGTATTGTCTTTGAAGTTAGGATATATTTGGCACACGATTGATTGAAATTTTAGTTATTTTACTCAAATTTTGGGTTCCTAGATTATGATTTTAAACTTAAAAATGTACAAGATTAGGTTGTATGGAGATTCCTATTATCTTTCCTCTAGTAGTATAGTAAATCGTTTCTCTCTGAGATGTACATTTGTCCGTAAACTATTAGTTCATTGTAACAAACACTATCGAAAGTGTCTTTCTAACTATATCTTCTTCTGGTATGATTAAAATGGAAAATTGTGTCCTTTTTACTGTCAAAAACCATTTTATCACTTAATCTGTTCTGGGTGTATTAGCAAATACGAGGGATCGCCAATGCAGAATTGGACTGCGCCCGACCCATCACGAGCGCCCAACACGCCGCTTGGAGCGCAATTCGCCGGCCGAAATTCTCGTAATCGGTCGGACATCATCAGATATATACGCCATTCGCACATGGCATCAGGTACGTTTTCCTACCTTGTGAATCCTGCCCGAGCGACCTACACTGACTAGAGCGTCGGAGTGTCTTTGCAGTACCACCCGCGACGGCCAAGACCCGTGTTTCACCCAGTCCTCCACGACCGATTTAGGTCCTCAAATGACGTGCCAGTCCTTCCTCGGCGACCGAGGCCAGTCCTTCCTCACAGTCCTTCCTCGGCCGACTGGCCAGTCCTTCCTCACAGTCCTTCCATCAACGTCCACCCAGTCCTTCATCACAGTCCTTCCACCAAATGACGGGCAGTCCTTCCGTGCGCCAAGACTCCCGGTTCCAGTCAGGTCCTCTACGACCCAGGTCCTCAACGTCCCAGGTCCTTCTATTGGTCAAGGTACGATCAAATACTTATTGTCACATTTTTTAGGATTACATCGAAAGTGGCTTTCTAACTATATCTTGGGTTTTTTTTTCTCGCACCCCCCTCCTTCTCTCCTACACCCCCATAACCCAATAAAACCCTAAAATACCCTCTGCTTTTGGGCTTGATTGTTTTTACCTCTAAAAAGGTAATTAGGTTCAAAATAAATTATTTCGAATTACCTTGTAAATCTGAAATGGAATTTCAGGATTTACCTTGTAAATCCGAAATACCCTATTATTAGAACCGGAATTACCTTTTTTAGAGGTAATTCCGAAATTTTTAATTTTTAATTTTTTTTAAAAATTTGTGTAACACCCCAAAATTAATTTAGGTGAGTATTTAATTAATTTAATGAGGTGATTATTTAATTGATTTAATTAAGCGATTATTTAACTGAATTAATTAAGTGAGTATTTGATTAATTTAATTAAATAATATTTTAATTGGCTATATTAAAATAAATATAGAGTAAGTAATTAATTTAAGGAGAGGTGTAGTAAATAAATGGGGAGTATTTTATTTATTTTGGGAGGATGTGTGAAGTACTTAAGGGTGTAAATAAGGGGCCCAAGCCCACCTAATAGGCCCAAGTTCATGACTTAAGTTAGGGGTAGGGTTTTTAGCCTCATTTAGATCAAAGTGAAAGAAAAGAAAGGAAGGGAGCTGCAGGAAATGAGGCGTGGTACTGTTCATTAGGGGAGGAGGAGAAATTCTCCATCTTGCTTTGGGGTAAGTGAGTTGGGTACCAATCTTCCTCATTTTTCATGCTCTATCCCTTAGTATAAGTTTTAATCACTAATTCCCTCTCATTTCTACTTTGCCATGGGAGAGGATTTGAAGCTCAAAGTTTAGGAGAAGCTAGTTTAATGGTTCTAAATTCTTCAATTTTGAGGTTAGGGGATTCTCATTTACATCTATAATAAGTTGTAAGATATGTGTTATGTGTGGAATAGCTCTAGGTATAATTTGATTGGTTGAGTTTTGTGTTGATTCTATGTTTGTTATTGTATTGGTAATTAATTTGGTGATACCATGATGCTTGATGTTGGAATTATATGTGTTGTTAAATGTGCATGCTAAGTGTTTGATAAAATGCTTCAATATGAAGAAATATGATAATATGATGATTTAATGATGTGGATTAATTGCCTAAGTGAGTGTTGAATTGTTGAATAAAAGTGTTGTTGAAATGTTAGTGGTGGCTAGGTGTTCTACATGTGAATGTTGTTTTTAATTGGGTTTCACTTGGTTATGGCTTTTGTGTGTTTTTCTGAGTACTGTTTCGGTTTTCTCAAACTGGTACTGTTTGTTTGGTCCAAAAATTACGTGGCTAATTGTTTTTGAAAATAGACTTAAAGCCGGTCGTTTTGGCACTGGTTTCGTTAAATTCGAGTTGTGTAGCTCCGCTTATGAGTCTCCAAAGTCGGGTCAATTTTCTGGAGTCAAACTGGGAGTAGGTTCAGTTTTTGCAGGTTTTGTGTGCTCAATTGAACTCCGTTTTGAATGATTCTTATTTCATTGAAAAATAGACTTAATTCTCTACGAAATAGGCACTGATTTCACTGAATTTCATTAAGAAATGGGAAAGAAAATTTGGTTGCAAGTTGGGTAAAACGTTCTGTCCGAATTTGGTTGCAATCGGACACTTATTTTGAAAAACTAAAAACATAGATGGAAACTACACTCGAGAGGGCTTTCCAATGAGTGGTCTTTTGTAATTTTTCGATGTCGTTCGCTATTTCAAATAATTTGCGAAGTAGGAGTAATCTTTGTAGAAATCCAAAGACTTTGTCAGGCGGTGGTTGCCAACGTTGCCAAAATGTCAAAAATACTGCTTTGGTCCCTCTGAACTTTTTAGTCCCCAAAAATGTTATTTTGGCCCTTATGCACTATTGGTCCTTTTAATATGTTGTTTTGGTCCCTATGTGACTGTCTAGTCCCTAGGTGACCGTTTAGTCCTATTGGTGTCCAAAAAGTGTCTAAGTGCTATTTTAGTCCCTAAGTGCCAACTTAGCCTCTAAGTGATGTCTTAGCCCTTGATCTTCAAAATAGTCCATTGATTTCCAAAATAGTCCCTAAGTACTAAATTAATCTTTGGTGTGTCAAAATGGTCCTTAGGTGTGGAAAAGGTCCTAGGGGGTGATTTGGTCCTTAGGTGGGATTTAATTTAGTATATGAGGTGTGGTGGTGGGAAAAAGATAAAGAGGTGGTTAATAAATGATGTGGGCTTCGGCCAAAGTGGTGGGTTAATATTTGATGTGATAAATATGTGATGTTGTGATGCATTGTCATAGTGTCACATAAATCATATGCATTTCAAAAGTGGTGGTGTGGCTTCGGCCAAAACATGGTGGGTGGCTTCGGCCAAACGTGGTGGTGCCCGACGGGGTTATTGAGGTGGTTATGGATCCACATGCATATTGCACACATGCATATAACCATGTGATCGTTCCTGATCTATCAAGGTTGTGATGCTGATGTAGTCCTTTAGCTCGGTCGCTGATGGTGTTGATGTCCTTGAGTCTGGGTCGCCTCGGGTGGTACCTGCGAAAGCACTCCGACGCCCAAGTCAGCAGTGAAAAGTGAATAGGACCACAAGTAATAATGACGTACCTCATTCCTTGGGATTCGTGCCATATTTATATCTAAAGTATTGGGCCATATTGGGCCTATTGGATTGCATTGGGCCTTGAGTCCACTCCAAAACAGTTGCCCCCCAAGCCTGGGTCGCCAGTAGGCGGGCTAAGGCTTGATTCCCTGCCCCCCAGTGGTGCCGTGGAAGACCGAGTCATAAGGAGTGACTTAGCGCGGCCTATTCGAGGCTCAATTCGTTGCCCCCCTGTCTGGCTTCGCGCGGCCGACCAACAGGGAGTGGCTAGTCGTAAACGGACGCAGCCACTCGTGGGAATGTGATCCAATTGGTCGGGACTCGGCCGACCCCCTTAGCTTACGAAGGCTACTCGGATCTTGCTCGTCTTAGGATGTGCGATCATTTTCAGGTTGCTCAAATTCGTTCAAGTTTTGTCACGCATTGCCTATAGAATTGTTTCAGAAACATCTTGATCGTTACCTCGATGGACCGCTATCGTAGTGGACTTGTTCGACGCGTTGCGCGACTTTTGGCAACAGGTCTACTAGACTCGTTCTAGGCGGCCCTCGTTGCGATAGTTGTAGCCGGTCTCTTCTGGCCATGTTCGTTACAGACCATTCGTTGGTTGCCTTTGTGTAGGTCGTTCGACGTCCTACTCTCGTTGTAGACCGCTCGGGGTCCATGCTTGTTCGTGGGCCATTCTTTGACCCTCGGTCCACACGGTGGCACTCGGTTGTAGGCCGCTCGGGGCCTACGTTTTTTGTAGACCGCTCGGGGTCTACGCTTGTGCCGTTCGATGGCGTTTGATCGTGCCAACACGGTGGCATTCGGTTGTAGGCCGCTCGGGGCCTACGTTCTTTGTAGACCGCTCGGGGTCTACACTTGTGTCGTTCGATGACACTTGATCGTGCCAACACGGTGGCACTCGGTTGTAGGCCGCTCGGGGCCTACGTTCTTTGTAGACCGCTCGGGGTCTACGCTTGTGCCGTTCGACGACACTTGATCGTGCCAACACGGTGGCACTCGGTTGTAGGCCGCTCGGGGCCTACGTTCTTTGTAGACCGCTCGGGGTCTACGCTTGTGCCGTTCGACGACACTTGATCGTGCCAACACGGTGGCACTCGGTTGTAGGCCTATGGCCGCTCTGCTGCTGCTCGCATGGCGAGCGACCAATCATACATTACATGCGAAATAAATTACAAAGTACGACGTTTAAAGGTGGCTCGCCTCGATAAAAAACCCTGGTGGGAAAAAGAGCGCCCGCCTGACATTTATTCATAGATCGTTAGTCTGTGGTGTTATCACAAGGACTGTCTTGTTCTTCAAGCGACCTATCTCGCTTTCTTCTGCGGGCGCGCGCCGCGCGTCTTCTAGCAAGCGCAGTGTTTCTTCATAGGCCATATGATCGTTGGCCCTTCGTAGGAACATGGTCAGATCCATGTAATGATTTAGGCCGAATTCTTCTGCAAAGCTGTGGTCCGGTCTGATACCACGTTTGATATACTTTAGTTTATCTCCGTCCGTCGGTCGCGACTGATCGGCCTCGGCGTTGAATCGTTCTATGTCTTGTCTCAATGATTCATTGTCCCCTTGGATAATCGTATCCAAGTGCTCTTCATGCCGTTCTAGGCATCTGTTGGCCGTGTAGTTGGCGAAGAATGTTCTGACCAGGCCATCCCAAGAAGAGATGGTGTTGGGCGGCATGCTCTCCCACCACTCCAGCTTCTCGCTCCTCGAGCGATCAGGGAAAGAGTCTCGCACTTCATGGTCGCTCCTAGCTCCCTATAGCCGCAGTGGTTGTTGAAGTACCTTAAGTGTTTGTCTGGACCCCCACGGCCGTTGAATTTGTTCAAATTGGGGGGTTTCCTCAGGTCTCTGGGGATATGGTAACAACGAATCTCCCTCGAGAATGGCCCATGACCGGTTGCTAATTCTCTCGCCCCAAAAAGCTGCAAGGCATGGTGCGCTTCATTGGCCGGCACTCCGTATAGTCCTCCGCCAGCTATTTGACCATACAACAGAGGCGTATGGGACGACTGCCCTCTATGTCGCTCAGGCTCCTGCCTTCTCGACCGATGGGAGACGTCCCTGATCTCCCCTTTACGGTAGCTATCCAGCTCGTGATGAGAGTTCCACGACCGGCCTCTTGATCTGCGAGAACCGGAGGACTCGTACGAGGAATACCTTGTGGGCGAGCGGTCCGATTCCGGATTATAGCTAGAATCTGCGTAATCTTGGTCGTGAGAACAGCAACTACGCACGCCCCTTCGAGCGGGGGACCTTCGCGCCCGGACTCTTCGTGCCGAGGATCGGCGTGGCGTGCCTCCACGAGGGCCGGTCGCTTCTTCCGGATGGAGTTAGGTGCACGTGGGAAGGGCGCTTGACACAGGGGCCTTTCACCGCCCGCTTCGGGCGTCTTTGGAATGGATCCCCTTTCATAGTGGGAGAGAAGCGCATCTCGATCGGCAATGATCTGATTCTTGTTCTATAGAATCTGCAAGAAAGCTTGAGTCACATGCTCGGGCAAAGAAGCATCAATTCCTGCATTCACCAACTCGGGCGGTAGTTCTTTGTTGAGTCGGCCGCAGATGTCTGTTCCAAGACCGCCTCCTCGGCCTGCACATGCGGAAGGTTCTTGACGAGGGTTGTCCTGTGATTCATGGCTGGTTTGTGGGACGCCCTCTGGGGTTTGTTGAGGGAGTGCATTCCGCCCAGAGGGGTCGGCCCTTGACGAGGCTCGCGTGGCGTGCCTCCTTGGTTGCATGGTGGGAGTGTTCAATTCGCTCCCACTGTGGTCGCCAATTGATCGTTCCTGATCTATCGAGGTTGTGATGCTGATGTAGTCCTTTAGCTCGGTCGCTGATGGTGTTGTTGTCCTTGAGTCTGGGTCGCCTCGGGTGGTACCTGCGAAAGCACTCCGACGCCCAAGTCAGCAGTGAACAATGAATAGGACCACAAGTAATAATGACGTACCTCATTCCATGGGATTCGTGCCATATTTATAGCTAAAGTATTGGGCCATATTGGGCCTATTGGATTGCATTGGGCCTTGAGTCCACTCCAGAACACCATGCATTCTTAGAATTCTTGTTGATGATTAATTAATTCATTATTATTGATTATTGGTATTTTAATTGAATGGTAAATGCCTTGATCTCTGTGGATTGTTGTTGCTAGATGTTTTCCTAATATAATGCTTATCTTACTTGTTATTATTTACGTAAAGAGACTCACCCTAGCAATTTTTATGTTGCCTGCTCTCTTGGCGACATGCAGGTGATTCTGAGTGAAGGTGCCATGCCTTCTTGAGTCATCGAGTCAGCTCTGATTAGTGACACCCGGGGCGGGATCGTAGTGTAGTTATTTTATATTATGTATTTGAACTGATTTGGATTATGTACTGCGTATATTGAACTTGTTTTATTTCTGCTGTGCTGTGAAAACATTTCTGGATTATTGTAAACTCTAAACAGGTTTTGAGGGTTTGAACCCACGTGGCTATGGTATGTATTTCACGCACTAGATGCGTTTGAATTTTAAATGTGCCTTGATGATGTTTTTATAAAATGTAGCACTCTCTTTAAGATGCGTGGAAAAGTATTTTGAAAAACTCTTATTTTTATTAATTAAATTAGTATTTAGTAGAAGGGGGTGTTACATTAGTGGTATCAGAGCAGTTCGGTCCGTCCGGCCAAGTTGTCGAGTCTGTTAACCCTCGAGTCTTGGTACTCGTTCTGAATCATAATCATGTTGTTGTATATTACTGTTAACTTTGTCGGTTTGTTAATTCATTGACGTGCCTTGTGAATTACTTGTTGGATTACGATTGAAAGTTATATTGTATTATTGAGGTATAAGTGACTGAACTGTGTAACTGGTGGTTGTAGCATTGATTTTGTCTGTTCGTGACTGTTGCTTGTATCATTAAGATATGTGTGATTAAAAGAGTTCTAACGACGTCAAAGGAGTGAAAGTCGTGACGACGCCTTCGCACTTCGGACTGCGTTAAAAATCTTTTAATGTGGTAGTCATAAATTGAAAGAGAGTAGTTTTTGTGACCTTAATTAGTTGGTTGCATGAGTAGGAGGGACTGATCACCCCAATCACTCATCCCCAATGAAAGAGGCGACAATAACTCATGGTTACTATTAAAATTTGATGTGTGTACTAATTTTAAGTTGATTGATTGCTCGATTTGTTGTTAGGATATAGAAAGTAATTATATATGACCTAACTGTGGTAAGTATACATTGGACAATATTTTAAGATTGCTTGTTGAAAATTGTTGCACTTGATTGACGTCTCTGCGATAGAATGATTGTTACTGCGATGTATATGAGTTTAAGTTTGACTTGTGATTAATTGTTTCGAAGTTAGTGTGCTAAAATGAAATGCTGTGTAATGCTATATTTTCATTAACTCAATTAAGATTGCATAATTTGAACTTTCGACACTTTCAGTGTTTTAACTTGATGTTTTGACATTTTTAGTGTTTTAAATTGGCTTATTTCGTGAGCACGATTTGATGTGTCAAAATTAAATAATTAACCTTCCTTACGTTCTGAGTATATGTCGGAAATTAAATTTTTAACTAAGGAGTAGTTGTGACGTGGTTTCATACTCGAGTGATAGTAAGGTTTGGGTTTTGCATATGTTTTCGTTTTTGACAAAACTGAGTTCTATGTTTTCGAAAAATCGGTACTCGGAAAATTTTTGGTGCTATTAGGAATGAACGCAATGTAAAAGTTAAAGTTGAATTCTGTTTCCAAGTTGTTCTAAGATTTTATTTCAAAATGAGACATGATTTCGGCTTTTGCACCGATTAGGTTGTGGTTTAATGACATTTGAAATTATGAGATTTTACATAAAGTGCATGATTAGATGAGTTAGAGTCTTTATGTCATGTGAATGTGAGTCAAATTTCAATTGTCAAGTTTTAGAAACAAGTATATACAATTTTAAGTACCTTCTGGGTGTGAATTACAATTGTGAAAATTTGTTCGATTTATGATTTAACTGTGGCCTTTGTTGTTGATATTAGTATTGTTTGCCACTTCTTGGAAATTGTTTTACGAGGCTTATAAATCTAACGATGAGAACCGTGCAATGAGACTTTTGTGCACCCCCATTACTTGATTAGTTTTCCTTGCTAAGTGTTGACAAGGGTATTTAATTTCATTTGTTTAAACTAATATCAAGTCTTATATCAAAACAATTGTATTATAAAGCATGTGTTGGTTGTATTATTTGTGAGGTGAAGTCAATTCAATTTGGTAGAATTATTAGTAATGGTGGCTGAATTATGATGTTTGGTTGTGTTGTTGAATTCACTGTTTTGAGATGTTCTGACATGAGTCCAGTATTTCAGTGACTGAGAACGTTTTACTAATTGAGAAATTATGTGGTTTGTCTTTTCGAAAACTTGATTGAATGCTTGTTAATTTGCCACTGATTTGGTTGCAATTGGAGTTGTAGAAGTCGAGTTATAGGTGAAACAAGTTAGGTTAAAATTCTAGAAAACAATCTGGACATAGGGTTAGTGTTTTGGTTACTGCGTTTTCAAATGAACTCCGTTTCGAACGATTCTTTTTCCATTAGAAACCATACTCAAAATGCTTTTATTCGGGCTGCAGTTTTGGTCTCATTGGTCAAGTTTAAGTCAGTTTAGCGTGAAATGAAATAGGAGGACAGAATCTGTCGCGTCTGAAAACTGTTTTGGTTGTTTCTAAAAACTGTACCAATTGGCTCATTGTTTTGAAACTTTAATGATCTATTCAGACACTACACATCCGTGGCTTTCCAACAAGTATTTATTTGTCGAAATCCGAGGTCGTTTACTATTTTAATTAATTCGCCGAAGTAGGCGCAAAGTTGCAGAATTTTTCTGCACCTGAGTTTAGAAAGAATAATTTGAACGTTGAATAAAATGATTAATTGTGGAATAGGTTGAACTTGAATTTTGTTGTTATGATTGTGTTAATTGTTGATGTGAATAATATTGGATATATGATAATTGTTGAGACTGATATTGTTGTGTTAATTACGGTTGTTAGGTTGTTGGGCCTCTGGCCATAATTGTTGTTGTCTCTGGTGTTGGGTAGTCGGGTAGGATTTTGACAACCTACAGGTTAGAATACCTAATTGGGTAGTAAGAGTGTAGGGAAGAGTGTTTGATCTGTTGCGTGTACGATAGGACTTGAATGATAACGGTTAGCGGAGATAAGAAGAGTTGATGTGGATTTCATGAGTTTAGCGTAGATTTTCGAGGAGGATAACAACCGTTCATATAAGATAGTGAAGGGGAAGAGGAGTTCTCAGTTTCGTGGAAAGTCGTATGATGTTTCAGGTGGTAAGGGAGAGGAGAGTTCGGGCAAAAAGCCAGGTGGTAATGGAATTTCGGATTTACCTTGTAAATCCGAAATACTATTATTGTGATCCTAATTACCTTTTTAGAGGTAATTCCGAAATTTTTAATTTTTAATTTTTTTTAAAAAATTTGTGTAACACCCCAAAATTAATTTAGGTGAGTATTTAATTAATTTAATGAGGTGATAATTTAATTGATTTAATTAAGCGATTATTTAACTGAATTAATTAAGTGAGTATTTGATTAATTTAATTAAATAATATTTTAATTGGCTATATTAAAATAAATAGGCTAAATTACTGTTTTGGTCCTTTATCTTTGGCCTTGATTTCATTTTGGTCCTTTATCTTTTTTTTTCTCATTTTGGTCCTTTATGTTTCAGTTTTGTGTCAATTTGGTCCTTTTTTGTGTCAATTTGGTCCTTTTTTTGTCAATTTGGTCCTTTTTTTTTGTGTCATTTTGGACGGAAAAGTACAAAAATGACCAAATTGACACAAAACAAACACATAAAGGACCAAAACGAGAAAAAAAAAAGATAAAGGACCAAAATGAAATCAAGGCCAAAGATAAAGGACCAAAACAGTAATTTAGCCAAATAAATATAGAGTAAGTAATTAGTTTAAGGAGAGGTGTAGTAAATAAATGGGGAGTATTTTATTTATTTTGGGAGGATGTGTGAAGTACTTAAGGGGTGTAAATAAGGGGCCCAAGCCCACCTAATAGGCCCAAGTTCATGACTTAAGTTAGGGGTAGGGTTTTTAGCCTCATTTAGATCAAAGTGAAAGAAAAGAAAGGAAGGGAGCTGCTGGAAATGAGGCGTGGTACTGTTCATTAGGGGGAGGGGAGGAGAAATTCTCCATCTTGCTTTGGGGTAAGTGAGTTGGGTACCAATCCTGTAACACCCCCTTATATTTAAAGCTAATTCAATTAATTAAAATCAGAGTTTTTCAAAAACTTTCCACGCACCTCGAAGAGGGTGGTACATTTCAAATAAAACATCATCAAAACATAATTAAAATCCAAACGCATCAACGCTGTATCATGCATAACATAGTCAAGTGGTTACAATCCTCAAAATAACTTTGTTTAGCGTTTACATTAATCCATCAATAGTTTGCAAAGACAAATGAATTAAAATTGAGTTCACATACTCAATACATAGGTTCAAAATAAGTTTAATACATAACCATAAATAATACTAAGACCCAACCCCTGTTACTATCGAGTGACTCAATAAAACCCTGCAGGCACAAAGACCATCACTCTGGAATCACCTGTTTGTCGCCACGAGAGCAGCAACAAGAAATGCTAGGGTGAGTCTCTTTACATAATTTATAACAAATAAGATAAGCATTATAATTAGGAAGCATCTAGCAATAATAATGCATAGTAATCATGCTAATTGCCATTCAATTATAATATCCACAACAATAAGATTCACCATTTAAGCATCAACAAGATTTCTATGAATGTATGAATGTGAGCATGTATGCAATATGCATGTGGATCCATACTCACCACCAAACCCCGTCTGGCAACACACCACCATTTTGGCCGGCCACATCACCATCCTCACCTTCGCGTAATGCACATGATTTATGTGACACTATGACAAATGCATCATCACACCATCAAAATATTTATTAAATTACCTTTGGGACCAAGAAGCCCACGTCATTTATTAACTCACCACCATTGTCAATCCTTGACCATCACCATCTCAATTATTAATCACCACCACTTCATTTATTAATCATCACCACCTCAATTATTAATCCTCCTCCATCATTTATTAATTTAAATCACACCTAAGGACCTTTTCTTCACTTAGGGACCATTTTGACACACCAAAATAAATTTAAGAACTTAGGAATTCAACAGCACAAGGTTTTGGAAAAATCCCCACCGGAGGCGCGCGCACACCGGGCGCGCAGAAGAGAGGCGCAAGAAGGCGCGGGTAGTCGCTTCTAACTCTCAAAAGTTTCATGTCCTTCGGTGAGAGGTGTGCGCGCGAGGTTACGCTGGCAGGGACGCTGCAAGCAAGATGGCGCGCAAAGACACCATTTCGGACACAGCGCCAAGTTGCCCAAAGAATCGCGCTCTGTACAACTCACATCGCCACGGGCGCCAGATTCCTAGGGAATCGCGCCCCCCTGCCAAACCCCAAAACCGAACACCACACCCCAGCAGAACCCACAGCGCCTATTTGCCTAGCAAATGGCGCCTACCCAAAGACCACCTCACGCCACTTCTAAACACTCCACCAGCGCCAATTTCTCGGTGAAATGGCGCCTGCACTGCTCACCTGAGACAGAACTGGCGCCAGATTGCTTAACAATTGGCGCCCCCCCCCTTCCCTTTCAACACAACACGCACGCATAAAAGGAGAACAAGAAGCCCCACGGCGCCAAGATGCCTAGCATTTGGCGCCCCTCCTCCCAACCTACACCCAACACACTTCAAAACCTAATTTCTTCCAAACAAATTAATTCTCACATAACCACACCAACATAGTCAATGAATTATTAATGCTAATCATCATATTTACTTCTTCATGCTCATATGACCAAATCATCAAACATACACTATGCATATGTCACAACTCATGCTTCCAAAACAACAATCAACATGCTATGACCAAATTCAAGCATTTAAACATTAATCATACAATCAACATACAATCAACATGCAATCAACATACAATCAACCCAATCATTCCTAGAGCTATTCTCACTATAACACACATCCTACAAGCTATAGAAGATGCATGGAGAATCCCCTAACCTTGGGTGAGCTAAAGCTTCAATCAACCACCAAGAAAACAACCAAATGAGGCCTCCAAAATCGATTTCCAAATTTCAACGAAAATAACCTTGCTTGGTGACAAATGGAAATTCAAAATAATGAGAATGGGTCTATGGGACTCATGGAAATGGAACATGCAAAGGTAATGAGGGTGATTAGAACCAAGGTTTTCACTTACCAACACAAAACTTGAGAAAAGTTTCCTCCTTTCTCCTCCTCAATCTCAAAACGTGAGCTTCTCCTTCTTGGGTAGCCATGGAAATTCAAAATGGAAGGAATAAGCTTAAGGGGCTTAAAGGAATGGAACAAGGAAGAGAAATGGTGAAGATTGAGAACAAGAATGTGACTTACCACCAAGAATCAAAGCCAAGCTTCCACCTTCTCCTCCTCTCCTCTTCACCGTCGACTCCACTCTCTCCTCTCTACTTCTAATTTTTCTTTCTTTCAAAATAAGGGTTTTGGTTACCCTCCCTTAGGACCCCTACCCTTTATGACTACTATTGGGCCTAAATAATGGCCCTGGGCCTTATTCTCCACCCCCACTTATTAATTTCTCCCACCTCCTGCAAATAAAATAAATCCAACTTAGTACTTATTTAAAATAAATTAGACCCTTCTTAGTTAAAATAAACCCAACTTAATGAATTAATTTAATTAAGTGTTGCAAGCCTTAAATAACTTAATTAATTAAATAATTAAATTATTTTGGGCGTTACAACTCTCCCCACTTAAAGAATTTCGTCCTCGAAATTACCTTCGAATCGAACAACTCGGATAAGCCTCCTTCATCTTGCTTTCCAACTCCCAAGTCGTGCTTTCCCCACACGCCTCCTAGCCAAACTACCTTCACCAAATTGATCTCTTTGCCTCTTAAGACCTTCACCTCACGATCCTCAATTCTAACGGCATTGTCTCCACCGTAAGGTTATCTCTCACCTCCACATCGCCCATCCGCACTACATGAGATGGGTCCGCACATACTTCCGCAAATGAGACACGTGGAATACATCATGTAGATTAGCAAGGTTAGGTGGCAAGGCCACCCGATAAGCAACTTTCCCAACTCTCTCTGAAATCTGATATGGTCCAATAAAACGTGGGGTTAACTTCTTAGACTTCAACGCATCGGCTACACTGTCGCTCGGAGTAACTCTTAGAAATACATGATCACCCTTTGAAATTCTAGATCCTTCCTTCTCTTATCATGGTAACTCTTCTCGCCTACTCGTGAAGCCTTCATCTTCTCTCTAATCATCTTCACTTTCTCTGTGGTCTCACGCACCAACTCGGACCTAGCACCACACTTTCTCCGCCAGACCAACACAATGGAGTCCTACACCTCCTCCCGCACAATGCCTCAAAAGGCGCCATTCCGATACTTGAATGAAAACTGTTATTGTAAGTAAATTCAATCAACGGCAAATGAGAATCCCATGAACCTCCCTGCTCAAGAACGCATGCTCTTAACAAATCCTCAAGTGATTGAATTGTCCTCTCTGTCTGCCCATCTGTCTGGGGATGATATGCTGAACTCAATCTCAATTTGGAACCCAAAGCCTCTTGCAAACTTCTCCAAAACTCGGAAGTGAACCTAGGATCTCTATCGGACACAATACTGGGGGGCACACCATGCAGCTTCACAATTGTCTTGACATAGATATCCGCTAACCTCGGAACTGGATAAGTAATATTAATTGGTAGAAAGTGTGCAGATTTAGTCAACCTATCAACAACCACCCATATGGTATCAAACCCCCTCGCTGTAGTCGGCAAACCAGTCACAAAATCCATGGAGATACTATCCCACTTCCATTCAGGAATATCTAATGGTTGCATCAACCCCGCCGGCTTTTGATGTTCTACCTTAGATTTCTGACATGTCGCAGGCATACACAAACTGAGCCACATCACGCTTCATACCAGGCCACCAAAAGAGCTTCTTCAAATCTTGATACATTTTCGTAGCTCCCGGGTGAATACTCAACTTACTCCGGTGACCCTCTTCAAGAATTGCCTTCCTAATTTCTTCATCATCGGGAACACAAATTCTTCCACGGTATCTTAGCACATCTTGCGCATCTACCACATAATCTCCACTCTGGGAGTGGTCAATCCCAACTGTGATCTCTCAACTAGCTTAATGTCCTCTTTTGAGCTTCCCAATAACATTCAAAAAGTCATTGTGAATCTTCAACACACCCAATCTCACACTCTTAGGTGTCACCTCGCAGACTAGACTCAAATCTCAAACTGCTCAATCAATTCAAGTTCTTTCACCATCATTGCGGATACATGCAAGGACTTTCTCGCTCAAAGCATCGACCACCACATTAGCTTTCCCGATGATAGTTCAAACTAAAGTCGTAGTCTTTCAAAGAATTCCAACCATCTCCTTTGTCTCATATTTAATTCCTTCTGGTCAAACAGATACTGCAATCCCTTATGATCACTGAATACCTCAAACCTAGAACCATACAAATAATGTCTCCAAATCTTCAAGGCGAAAACGATTGCTGCAAGCTCTAGATCATGTGTAGGATAATTCTTCTCATGAATTCTCAACTGTCTTGAGGCATAGGCCACAACCTTGCCATTCTGCATTAAAACACCTCCTAGCCCCATTTTAGATGCATCACAATATACTACAAAAGGCTCTCCGGACTTAGGCAATGTCAAAACAGTGAAGTTGTCAATCTCCTCTTCAATTCTTGGAAACTTTCTTCACATTTGGGAATCCCACACAAACGCCCTTCCTTTGCAAGTCAATTGAGTTAGCGGAAGTGCCAACTTTGAAAACCCCTCAATAAACCTTCTATAATATCCTCGCTAGTCCAAGGAAACTTCTAATCTCGATGAATCGACTTAGGAGCCTCCCACCGCATCAACGCCTCAACCTTAGATGGGTCTACCGCAATCCCATCGCCAGAAATAATATGACCAAGGAAACTAACTTTCTTCAACCAAAAGTCACACTTTGACAGTTTAGCATACAACTTTTTCTCTCTCAATACTTCTAGCACTAACTTCAGATGCTCTGCATGATCTTCTTCGGACTTGGAGTACACCAAAATATCATCTATGAAAACCACCACAAATCGATCCAAGTAGTCATGGAAAATACGGTTCATGTACTCCATAAATACCCCGTGCATTAGTGACACCAAACGGCATTCTGAGAATACTCATAATGTCCATACCTCGTCCCGAATCTTCAGCTTTTGAATATCCTCATCTTTTACTTTAATCGATGATAGCCCGATCTCAAATCAATTTTGCTAAACACCTTAGCACCAACTAGCCGGTCCATCAAATCGTCAATTCTCTAAGTGGATACTTGTTCTTGATTGTTACTTTGTTCAAATTGTCTATAGTCAATGCAAAGTCGCATACTTCCATCTTTCTTCTTCACCAAAAATCTTGGCGCTCCCGTGGTGACACACTAGGTCTTATGAATTTCTTCTCAAGCAACTCTTCTAGTTGACTCTTCAACTCGCACAATTCGAGATCACGGACATTCGTATGGTGCCATAGACACTGTGCCGTACTGGGCACTAGATCAATACTAAACTCAACTTCTCTTTTCAGGTGGCACACCGGGATTTCATCGGAAATACTTCAAAAATTCACGAACTACGGCAAATTCTTCAATCTTGGTTTGACCTCAATCGATAAAGACGCCGTCAAGGTAAACAACTTGGCTTCCCCTTCATGGCCTTATGCAACCGACTGCAATGCAACATAACGCATTCTTCCTCCCGTGAATTAGGAAAACTCACGGATCTACTAGCACAATTGATATGCACATGGTTATCAACTAACCACCCATACCAAGGATGACGCCCAAACCTCCTAATGGCAAACAAATGAGATCAACAAGAAACTCTCTGCGCGAAAGCCGACAGAGGACATCTAGCACACATCGTGGAAGTAGTTCATCGAACCTTTGGTCAGTATCAATAACCATGTCCCTTCTCATAGTAGACATAACAAGACCCAGCTTTTCAAAGACATAAAGCAAAGAATGAATGAATGTGTTGCACCAAATCATCAACAATAGCTATTAAAGGAGTACCATTAATGAAACATGTACCTCTAATATCGTTGTCCCCTGATCCCGCCAATGCAAATACCTTTCCTTTAACCGCTTCCTTCTTGGGTTTAGGACATTTGTTGCTCATATGCCCGCTTCACGACGGTTGAAACAGATAACATCTTTCTCTTTACATTCATTAGACTTGTGGCCCCTCGACCACACTTGTAGCAACGGACCTCATTGCACTCACTACTCTTATGGCCTTTCGACCACACTTGTAGCAACGAGCCTCGGTGCACTCATTACTCTTATGGCGGTGTTTCTTGCAAGTAAAACATACAATACCAAAGAGCTCCCCCTCCCCCACTAGAACTCTTACCCTCACCAGCCTTCCATTTCCCTTTGCCTCCACTCACATCATATGGTTTCCCTCGGAATTGAGCACTCTTTTTCTCTCTTACCATCTTGTAGGTCAGCAAAGACTGCTTCTTCTTCATAAATTCTCGCACTTGTCCACTAGCTTGGCAAAGTCTCGAATCTCCTCGGTATCCAATGGCCTTCTTAATGTCGGGATGCACCCATTTTCAAACTTCACACACTTGGAGAATTCTGCACTGCAATCATTTTCATAATAGGGACAAAACTTGACTAGCTCTTCAAATTTGGCTGCATACTCAGCCACTGATTTGTTGCCTTGCTTCAGTTCAAGAAATTCCACCTCCTTTTTAGCCCTCACGTCCTCCGGATAATACTTTCTAGTGAACTCTTCCTTGAAAACTTCCCAAGTGATTTCTTCCTCAGCAGCTTCTAGTCTTTGTTTCTTTCTCAACCACCAATCATCTGCCTCTTCCTTCAGCATGTGTGTCCCAAACCTCACTTTCTGTGCCGGAGTGCATGCCATCACACTTTAAAATACGCTCAATCTCCCTTAGCCAAGTCGAGCTCGTCCGGGTCATACCTACCCTTGAAGGTAGGCGGGTTCTCTCACTGAAAAGTGGCTAGCTTACGGTCCTCCGCGTCTTCTACCGCTCTCTGCTCCCCATAGCTTTGTGCTATGGCTTGCAGAAACCTCTGCTAGAGCGAAGATCAATCCTTCTCGGCCATTCTCAACCTAACACTGCAGCATTAACATTCGTTAAGAAACAATTAACACTACCTAGTTGTCACGGATACTATAGACAGTAACACTTGGCCTGACGGACAGACCGAATCGCTCTGATACCACTAATGTAACACCCCTTATATTTAAAGCTAATTCAATTAATTAAAATCGAGTTTTTCAAAAACTTTCCACGCACCTCGAAGAGGTGGTACATTTCAAATAAAACATCATCAAAACATAATTAAAATCCAAACGCATCAACGTGTATCATGCATAACATAGTCAAGTGGTTACAATCCTCAAAATAACTTTGTTTAGCGTTTACATTAATCCATCAATAGTTTGCAAAGACAATGAATTAAAATTGAGTTCACATACTCAATACATAGGTTCAAAATAAGTTTAATACATAACCATAAATAATACTAAGACCCAACCCCTGTGTTACTATCGAGTGACTCAATAAAACCCGAGAGGCACAAACCATCACTCGGAATCACTGTTTGTCGCCACGAGAGCAGCAACAAGAAATGCTAGGGTGAGTCTCTTTACATAATTTATAACAAATAAGATAAGCATTATAATTAGGAAGCATCTAGCAATAACAAAGACATAGTAATCATGCTAATTGCCATTCAATTATAATATCCACAACAAGATAAGATTCACCATTTAAGCATCAACAAGATTTCTATGAATGTATGAATGTGAGCATGTATGCAATATGCATGTGGATCCATACTCACCACCAAACCCCCGTCGGGCAACACACCACCATTTTGGCCAAGCCACATCACCATCCTCACCTTCGCGTAATGCACATGATTTATGTGACACTATGACAAATGCATCATCACGATCCATCAAAATATTTATTAAATTACCTTTGGGACCGAAGCCCACGTCATTTATTAACTCACCACCATTGTCAATCCTTGACCATCACCATCTCAATTATTAATCACCACCACTTCATTTATTAATCATCACCACCTCAATTATTAATCCTCCTCCATCATTTATTAATTTAAATCACACCTAAGGACCTTTTCTTCACTTAGGGACCATTTTGACACACCAAAATAAATTTAAGAACTTAGGAATTCAACAAAGACAAGGTTTTGGAAAAATCCCCACTTTGGCGCGCGCACACCGCTTGCGCAGAGAGAGCGCAAAAGCGCGCGCGGGTAGTCGCTCTAACTCTCAAAAGTTTACGTCCTTCGATGAGAGGTGTGCGCTTGAGGTTACGCAGCAGAGGACCTTGCCACAGCAAAGATGGCGCGCAAAAGACACCATTTCGGACACAGCGCGCCAAGTTGCCCGAAGAATCGCGCCCCCTGCATAACACACGCGCCACGGGGCGCCAGATCCTAGGGAATCGCGCCCCTGCCAAACCCCAAACCGAACACCACACCCCAAAACAGAACCACTGGCGCGCTATTTGCCTAGCAAATGGCGCCTACCAAAGACCACCTCACGCCACCCCCTAAACACTCCACCAGCGCCAATTTCTCGGTGAAATGGCGCCTGCACTGCTTCGACTGAGACACGAGAACTGGGCGCCAGATTGCTTAACAATTGGCGCCCCTCCCCTTTCAACACAACACGCGCGCATAAAAGGAGAACAAAGAGCTTTCCGGCGCCAAGATGCCTAGCATTTGGCGCCCCCTCCTCCCAACCTACACCCAACACACTTCAAAACCTAATTTCTTCCAAACAAATTAATTCTCACATAACCACACCAACATAGTCAATGAATTATTAATGCTAATCATCATATTTACTTCTTCATGCTCATATGACCAAATCATCAAACATACACTATGCATATGTCACAACTCATGCTTCCAAAACAACAATCAACATGCTATGACCAAATTCAAGCATTTAAACATTAATCATACAATCAACATACAATCAACATGCAATCAACATACAATCAACCCAATCATTCCTAGAGCTATTCTCACTATAACACACATCCTACAAGCTATAGAAGATGCATGGAGAATCCCCTAACCTTGGGTGAGCTAAAGCTTCAATCAACCACCAAGAAAACAACCAAATGAGGCCTCCAAAACTGATTTCCAGCCCCCAACGAAAATAACCTTGCTTGGTGACAAATGGAAATTCAAAATAATGAGAATGGGTCTATGGGACTCATGGAAATGGAACATGCAAAGGTAATGAGGGTGATTAGAACCAAGGTTTTCACTTACCAACACAAAACTTGAGAAAAGTTTCCTCCTTTCTCCTCCTCAATGCTGAAAACGTGAGCTTCTCCTTCTTGGGTAGCCATGGAAATTCAAAAATGGAAGGAATAAGCTTAAGGGGCTTAAAGGAATGGAACAAGGAAGAGAAATGGTGAAGATTGAGAACAAGAATGTGACTTACCACCAAGAATCAAAGCCAAGCTTCCACCTTCTCCTCCCTCTCCTCTTCACCGTCGACTCCTTTCTCTCCTCTCTACTTCTAATTTTTCTTTCTTTCAAAATAAGGGTTTTGGTTACCTCTCCTTAGGACCCCTACCCTTTATGACTACTATTGGGCCTAAATAATGGCCCTTGGGCCTTATTCTCCACCCCCACTTATTAATTTCTCCCACCTCCTGCAAATAAAATAAATCCAACTTAGTACTTATTTAAAATAAATTAGACCCTTCTTAGTTAAAATAAACCCAACTTAATGAATTAATTTAATTAAGTGTTGCAAGCCTTAAATAACTTAATTAATTAAATAATTAAATTATTTTGGGCGTTACAAATCCTCCTCATTTTTCATGCTCTATCCCTTAGTATAAGTTTTAATCACTAATTCCCTCTCATTTCTACTTTGCCATGGGAGAGGATTTGAAGCTCAAAGTTTAGGAGAAGCTAGTTTAATGGTTCTTGAAGTTGTGAAGGAGGGAACACTAGAATTCTTCAATTTTGAGGTTAGGGGATTCTCATTTACATCTATAATAAGTTGTAGACATACTGTTTGGGGCTGGCAGGGTGCAGGGTGCAGGGGCACCAATTCACTAGGAATTTGGCACCTGTGTGCGTGACAGGGTGGCTGGTGCATGCACTTGTGCAGGGAAGGGCGCCAGTTCGCTGGGAACTTGGCGCCCAGTGGGTGTGTGCGTGTGTGGGGCTGTGCACATGGCGCCAGTTTGCTAGACGCTTGGCGCCTGTGAGTGTGTTGTTGGGCTGTGTGTTGTGTTGCGCTAGGTGGGGCGCCAAAATGGCTGCCCCTTTGCGCCTAGATGTACCTAATTGAGTCTAAGTGACATTTTTAGTCCCTAAGTATTAATTTAATCCTTGGTGTGACAAAATAGTCCCTAAGTATTAAATTAATCCTTGGTGTGACAAAATAGTCCCTTAGTGTCTAGTTAATCCTAATATGTCAACATAATTCCTTAAGTACCAAATTAATCATAATGGGTCAAATAATTCCTTCAGTACTAAACTAATATTGGTGTATTAAAATGGTCCTTAGGTGTTGAAAAGGTCCTTATGAGGTGTTTTGGTCCTTAGGTGGGATTTAATTCTTAGTGTGAGATTTAATTTAATAAATGAGGTGTGGTGGTGAGGTGATGATAAAGAGGTGATGTGGGCTTCGGCCAAAGAGGTGGGTTAATACTTGATGTGATAAATTTATGGGTGATGTGGGTTTCGGCCAAAGAGGTGGGTTAATACTTGATGTGATAAATTTATGGTGATTGTGATGCATTGTCATGGTGTCACATAAATCATATGCATATAAAAGAGGTGGTATGGCTTCGGCCAAAGAGGTGGTATGGCTTCGGCCAAAAGAGGTGGTATGGCTTCGGCCAAAAGAGGTGGTGTGGCTTCGGCCAAAAGAGGTGGGTGCCCGACGGGGTTATTGAGGTGGTTATGGATCCACATGCATATTGCATACATGCATTTACTCATATATCCTTAGAAATTCTTGGTGATGCTCAGTTAATCCATTATTGTTGCTTCTTGGTAATGTAAATGAACGATAAATGCCTTAATTGTTGTGGATTGATGTTGCTAGATGCTTTCCTAATATGATGCTTATCTTACTTGTTATTATTTATGTAAAGAGACTCACCCTAGCATTTTTATGTTGCTCGCTCTCGTGGCGACATGCGTGTGATTCTGAGTGAAGGTGCCCATGCCTTCCTCGGTCTGTTGTTGTGTCACTCGATTTAGTAACACCAGTGGGCTCGGGTCGTAGTATTTGTCATTTCTTTATGTATTAGATCGCTTTTTGGATCATGTATCAAATCATAAACTTGGTTTATTTCATTTGTCTTTGTGAAAACTATTTCTGAATTATTGTAAACTTATAAACAGGTTTTGAGGGTTTAACCCATTTGGATATGTTATATATATTCACGCACTAGATGCGTTTGAGTTTTAATTATTATTTTGTGATGTTTGATGAAATGTAGCACTCTCTTTGAGGTGCGTGGAAAGTTTTTGAAAACTCTGATTTTTATTTAAGTTAATTAGAAAATATAGAAGGGGGTGTTACAGCAAGTGGAGCAGCACGACCACATCGTCTGTGTGTGATCATCTCCCAAAGGGCATGTGGAATGAGCAGTCTCGTGGATGCCACCTCTCCACAAAGCGTATATCAACTCATGGTTGATCGCCCCTGCAGGTGTGATGTCCAGTTCAAAAAGCTTAGCCTGACGCAACCAGTGGGCTACCTGTGGGTGGTGGTCGGTAGGTCTAATTTTAGGAAACTTCTAGCCGTGAGATACAACCTTTAGTTTCCGAGGCTGAAAAAATTAAAATTAAACCATACGTTATTAAAAATAAGTAATTAATTGTTGTTAAGTAAAATTAAAATAAAAATTAAAATATTACCTCGCCTCTATCTATCCGTGGACGCCGCAGCGCGTATCCCGTGTAACAATAATGGTGGGTGATCCACACCGGGGCAGTGAACCTCCTCCTCCTCCCCGATGTCTTGACCTCATCCTCCTGCTCCTCCCAAGCCTCCCAACCGTGAGCAAGAATGTCATGATACTGACTCCGGGTGCTCTCATTGGTGCCGCATATGGTACTCATAACTGCAGGTGGTCACGGTAGAGGCCGCTTTCATACCGGGGCCGAGGTTGAGGCTCAAGCTCAACCATCTCTATAACTCGCGCGGGTTCTCTCGGCGCTCTCGACGCTTCGAAGCATGTCCAGCAGACTCTGAGCCTCAGTAGTGTCCGAGAACGAGTATCGCTCTTCGCCGGCCTCCCCAAAGATGCCGCGTCCGGCCGCGGTCTGCCGCCCCGAAGACTTCGCTCGCTTACACCGCAGTCGGTCGTCTACTCGCCACTATTAAAAAAAATAATGTAAATAAAAAATATTAATAATTGAAAAAAAAAATTGTAATTTTCGGAATTACAG
Organism: Oxytropis ochrocephala; assembly: GCA_020916435.1. Taxonomy (NCBI): domain Eukaryota; kingdom Viridiplantae; phylum Streptophyta; class Magnoliopsida; order Fabales; family Fabaceae; genus Oxytropis; species Oxytropis ochrocephala. Next base: position 82,310,439 of record CM037090.1, read on the forward strand.
GTAATTCCGAAAATCTCTCTCCGTATTTACTTACTTTTTTCGGAATTATGAAATCTAATTTGTGAAATCTGATTTTTGTAAGTTTTCAAGGGCATTTTCGTCCGTTTGGGTAATTATGGGGGTGGGATAGACAATGAGGGGGGTGCGAAAAAAAAGCCTATATCTTCTGCTGGTACGATTAAGAAAGTGACTTTCTAACTATATCTTCGGTTGGTATGATTAATCTGGGAATGAGAGAACTCTCCAAACTGATGGCAAAAGATATATTTTGCTTGCTCACTTCACAGTTTAATTTTCTTGCCAAACCTTTAAACTAATAAACTATTTCTGCATAAATGTTCATTTGGGGAAATAGTACTATTGAAGTAGTTGGGGAAACACTTCTTGGTCTATGTGTTTTTTAAATTTTGTGACACAATATTTGTTGCAAGTTGTCCCATTTATTCCCAAGGTGAATGCAACTCCACTCTCTGTGATTGAATTTCCATATTATTTTGTCAAACTTGCTCTATGTGACCACCTTAATAAGGCACTTTGAAACTTGCTTGCCGCATATGTTTTGCTTTCCTTATGTTTACATAGTAGTTGATATTTAATTTTATCTTATAGTTAGTACTGAAATATAGCCAAATCATAAGGTGGCTTTCAACCTAAAAGAGAACATATAAATGCATTCCCAAAAGTCAGTTTTTGAATATGTTCACAAATAAAGCAGACTTGATTAGTTTGCATTGCTATTTTTCCATTCAAAGGATGAAATGTTAGTAACTTTAAAAGTTAGCATTAATTTGAATGGTTCTTTCTTTCCACTGATGATCTCACTAGCTATTGTCTTTTTATTATATGGCTGAAAAGTTCAATTGATAGTTTTTTATTTATTAAAAGTTATGTCTGACCTTACAATGTGGAAAGATTGCTTTCTTTTGAGAATCAATTCATACAAGTTCCCCTATGCTTTTGCATTTACAATTAAGATATTTTCTTCAAATTGTACTTTAATATTTCAGCTAAATGCAACCACTGTTTACGAAATGTTGAATAATTATTTCATTCAAAAAGAATCTCCAGAGACTTACACCTATTAGCAAACTACTACTATGATTGCATTGTGAATACAAAAAGTTCTAACCTGCCTATCATCTCATACGTTGTTTTAGGTATCAATTAAGGTTAGGGTATGTTTCAACAAAACCCTAACATTACAGGTATACTAAAAACACGAAATCAATTAAGGTAAGTAATTTGGTGTACATCAATCAATTCTAATTCGTTTTTAATAGCAATTTTCTTTGTTTCAATTACATTTTGGACTCAAATAATAAATTACACCATAATGAGATTCATTTTAGGTTGATCTCAATGATATGATTCTGATCTCAATTTCAAATCATATTGGTTCTAATCTTGATGTTAATTCTTCAAATTGCAGATCTATTCACACCAAGAAGCAATAGATACAGTGTTTACATCTGGACCAAATATTATTGCTGATGGAGTAAACATAGGTTCAACACCGAAAAGTGAACATTTTTGGTTTGTTTCAGATGGTGATCTCCTTGAACTGAAGGAATCCGAAGTAAAATCTTCCTCCCTATGTTTTTTATAGTGGAAATTTCCCTCTTACTCTAAACACCATTATATTTATTTACTTATAGTTATAGTTATTTAAAATGAAACGCATATGGGTACTCATATGTTTAATGTGATTTAAAAGTGTGTTTCCAACTAATTTCTACTATGATTTTTACTGGTATACTTTTGCAAGTGGCAGTGGTGACGAGAAAGGGGTCAGCGGCGGCGATGGGGAGCGACGACGGGAAGTCAAAAAATAAGTATCTACTCACATTTGCTTGACACATCACTGTATCATATACATATGAAATAAGTATCAAGCTATGTCTTTTGCTTTGTCCCATCCTAAATTGAATTTCCTATCACACTATTTTTAGTTAATGTTTTATTCTTGCTCTTATAGTGCAAAACCATATGTATTCTTAGTACTCATTCATCACTAGAGACTGAATCATGTCTTATTTGTCGTTCTCCTTTCTTTCAATGTCATTTTTCCTATTATTGATCAAATATGGTTGATCAATAATAGGAAAAATAACATTGAAGGAATCCAAAATAAAATCTCCCTTCCCTATGTTTAATTTTTAGTGGAAATTTCCCTCTAACTCTAAACACCATTATATTTATTTATAGTTATTTAAGATGAAATGCATATGGGTACTCATATGTTTACTGTGTGATTTAAAAGTGTGTTTTCAACTAATTTCTACTATGATTTTTGCTGGTATACTTTTGCAAGGGGCAGTGGTGACGAGAAAAGGGCCTCAGCAAATGCATGGACACAGGACTCGGGACTAGGAGCGACGACTGCAAGTCAAAAAATCTACTCACATTTGCTTGACACATCATCAGATCATATACATATGAGATAAGTATCAAGCTATCTCTTTTGCTTTGTCCTATCTAAATTGAATTTCCTTTAGCACTATTTTTAGTTAATGTTTTATTCTTCCTCTTATAATGCAAAACCATATGCATTCCAAGTACTCATTCATCACTAGAGACTGAATCATGGCTTATTTGTTGTTCTCCTTTGTTTCAATGTTATTTTTCCTATTATTGATCAAATATGGTTGATGCTCTCTAGAAGCAAGAATATATTTCTGAGAAATGATTTTGGTTACTTGGCTCTCATCATCTTTCTAATAAAATGCTACTAGAAAGAAAGTCTATATCGTTTATTAGTTTTGAATTTGGTTTGCGCTCCTCAGTTACAGAAGCATCGAGCATATATGGATAAAATAACAAAATCAAATACTAAAACTATTAGTAATGTACGAGATTGACTAAGATTTCTGGATTCAAACTCTCAAGTTAGATATAAAACTATAACAACGCAATAAGTATCACCACTTTTTGACTCCTTCACCAACACCGGGAAATTTGCTTACACCTGGAAGTTGAATGTATAGATCTGACTTTCAGCTAAAAAATGTATAGATCTGATTGTTTGATTTTTTAATTTCTCAGTTTGTCCATACAACAATAAAACTATTACAATCTTTATATTGTATACCAGAAATCATAGAAATTTGGCACCATGCATAAAGTTTACCCTACTATGTTTATTTTTTAGTGGAAATTTGCTTACAATAATTTTTGCTCACAATTCCCAAACTGAATCATAAAATTGTCACAACTGAAACATACAATTCTAAAGAAGAGAACTACCCACGTCCTCTTGGATTTGGATTAAAACAACAACATTTGAACAATTTCTAATTCCCATACACTTTCCAGAATAGCTAAGGAAGGTAAATTGACTTTATTTTATCTTTAGCTATAAGAATAACTTGAACAAATTCTTATAATAAATTATGTTATAAACATGTAATTAAGGCAAACAGAGCTACATGGTGTCATACCCCAATTTTGTCCTACTTTAGGTCAAAACCCTAATTTTCCCAAAAAATAAATAAATAGAAGAGAAAAGAGCATCATGCATTGCATTTAGGGTTCTAAAAGTCATTTCAAAGCTTCTAAAATCATTTTTGGAGTTGGAATGCACTTTTTGGACAAACTAGGGTTTTTCAGTACAAAAGGGTATTTTAGTCATTTCGCAAATAAGGAACAATTTCTCAGAACGAGCCATTTAATATGCATTTCAAGGTATTAGAGGTCATTCCTAGGGTGAAAAGTCATTTTTGAAGTGAAAATGTGCTTTGGGCAAATAACTAGGGTTTTGTGGTGAAAGGGCATTTTGGTAATTTCACAATAAAACGGTTTTTTGTCCCAAATCACTGAGCAATCATCAATGAATTATTTGAGGAAGATTTGTGCTTAATTGTGATTTGAATAAAAGGGTAAAATGGTCATTTCCTTTGAGGTGGAGGTATCAAATCAATTTTGGGAATGGTGATATCATGGAATTTTAGGCCCAATGATTGATTCCTAGGATGAGGCCCAAAATGGTAAGATTTTCATGGGAATTATCTAGAAAAGAATAATCAAGAAAAGGAAAGGATAATTACAAAGGTAGTGGAGACAAATAGTACAATGACAACTTGCAAAATGCCAACCCACTCATGGTCGCGAATTTCACTTTATTTTTACCTCATTTTGTGCTTCTTCATGCCCTTGATCCATGAGAGTTGTATTCCTAGCCATTGATTAAAATTCTAGATCAAATCCTAGGCTACAACTTTGTGTACAAAGTCCTAATTGCCCTTAACAATTTTTGTGCAACAAAACTATTAATTTTGTGTATGACCAGCCATTCCCCTCACTTGTGTTTTTTCTCATTGCCCCTAATCCATGTGCATTGCAATCCTAGCCCTTGATTTAAATTTTATCTCAAATCTCAATGGTTTGCAAAAGCACAATGTCCTATATACCCTTAATTTTGCATCTCATATAAAACCCAAAATAAGAGACCATGGAGGGAGGACTCTCATTTTTTACCCTAGCACACAATACTCTCCTTTCCTCTCCCATGTTTATCCGTGGCTTCTCCTCCCTTTCTCCACACAAACTCTTCAAAATCAACCATCAAAACTTCAATATTCTTGATTCTTACACTAGGTCCACTTCTAATCTTGCATTATCATCAAACTTTCAATAATAATTCTTCAAGATCAAGAGATTTTCGTGGGATTCAAGAAGAGGTTCAAGTGTTCTTGGTTTTTATTTGATCTTCTTCTTCATTTCTTTTGAAAGTTCTTAAGGTAAGCCTTAGATCCTTGTTTTTTTTTCACTTTTACCATGTAAATTTCTCTTCTACTCCCAACTTTGTCTTGATTGCTTGTTGTTGTTTGCTTTGAGGATCCATTTCAAACATTATGACAAGGACATTGGGAGCCTCGGTGTTTGAGATGGGTCCTTGGCCTCAAGGAGTTTGTTTTTGTGCATGAATAATTTTCCTTTAATTTCCACACATTTTTCACTAAATTTCATGAAATAAAACCTCATTTTCCTTCAAAGATGTTTCGGCCATACAGTGTTTTTGGTTGTTCATGCATTTCTTTGACCATTTCTTGTGTTCAAGTTGAATAAAAAGGTGGACCTAGCCTCAGAACACCCCCTTCTAACATAAACTACTATTTATTTAATTTGAAATCGTAGTCTATAAAATTTCCAAAGTCACGACCACTCGAGGTGCCACATTTAAACACCATAATCAAAACTCCAAAGTAATAATCAAAATAAACTCCAATATAAGATACATAGCACCAATTAAATCCGAGGATAAGGTACTACAGCAGCGGAAAATAACAAACTTAACATAATAATTCGAAACATAAAGGAAAAGACAAATACTAAACATCCCCTGTGCTACGTGATCGTAGCTGACTCGACCACACTAGAAGAAGGTACTCTAGTCACCTTCATCATCACACACTGCAGCTGTTTTACATAAGAAGCAACATAAAGCAGTAGGGTGAGTCTCTTTACATAGGTAATAAATAAATAAAACAGGAAAACACAGTGGAACAGGCAAGCCAACACACCAGAAATACAGTCAAGTCAAGTACACCATTAGTTTATGAACACCCAAATCACTCAAGTCAAGTACACTGTTAGTTTATGAACACCCAAATCGGTCCAAGTCAAGTACACCGTTAGTTTATGAACACCCAAATCACCACTGAAAATGAATGTAATGCATGAGATGCAACCCAAAACTCCACTGCATATGCATGTGGATCCATCACCAAAATAGCCTTGAGGGCATTCACCAATAATTTATGAGGCCGAGGCCTATTCACCAAAATATGCATATGATTATGCGACACCATGACTATGCACCATAACGCCAAAACACCAAATAATTCATTAATATGCTCACCAACAGTTATATACTCACCAATCACCAAGGGAAGTCATAGACCTCCCAACACCACATATGTAATCACCATTAATATATATCACCGTAAATAATAACCCTACAGGGACTAAAACGACACCCTAAGGGACTACAAGAACACCAAGGACTATTTCCACACCAAAGGACTAAAGTCACTCCAAGGACTAAAGTCACTCCAAGGACTAAAGTCACTCCAAGGACTAAAGTCACTCCAAGGACTAAAGTCAACGCCAGGGACTAAACCAACACCTAGGGACCAAAACACCTCCTAGGGACTAATGTGACGCCTCAAGGGCCATAACTGCACTAGGGACTGAACCCACACCTAGACAAAGTACACCAGCGCCAAGTTGCGCTGGGCACAAAAGTTGGCGCCATCACCTGACACAGCACCAAGTCATTGGGCGCCAAAGTTGGCGTCCATCCATATATAGGAGCATCGGCTCGTCTAATAGGGGTACAAAACTCATCCATGTGGAGCACCAGCTCGTCTAATATGGGGTGCGAAACCCATCCATGTGGGACTCGAAGCCCATCTCAACCACACAAAATGAGCATTAGGAAATCTGTGTACTGCTATAATTTGGAATAAACAAAAGACATTATAATCTCGAGCGACAATCAATACCTCATTTAGACATTAAGGGATCCGTAACATGTCATATAAATAAGTAAAGGGTCACTAGTAGTTAATTATCAAACCAGTAAATTCACTAGTGTCACGTAAGTGCCATCTACACGCCTATTCAAGTACTGGCCCAAAGAACTATTACCAAAGAAGACTATTCATGCAAGAGCAATTACAATCCTTATTAGCATATCTTACTAACTACAGAGTGAGGGGTAATAACGTGAGGGAAATAGAATACTAGGGGAGACATGATAGTTAGACATAATGGTACCTTCAAGAAACATGTTGCCATATTAAGGGGATGAAGTCTCAAGCAATACAAGAACTCATAATATACTTATATGGTATTATAAGTCTCATTAACAATACAAAGACATGAACAATTCGCAAAGGAAAATAATAGGCATCGTAATTGTCAAGACAATTTCAACAAGTAAAATCCAACGATCACTTTAAGGATTTCAAATATGGAGACATGAATCAACATATTAACCGATAAAAGGATAAGGTTCCGTGACAGATTATCGACGTGTACAAGGGATGACTCCACATTGATAGTAATTTCATTGGGTTGTGGTTGTGCAAATATTGTCCATCATGAGATCGCTATTTTTAATAGAAACAAACTTCCATCACCATATGACGTAATTTATTCCCTAAACCATAACTCAAGCTTTTTTTCATCCAAAACTCTTAAACTTAAAGTGCCATGGAAGGTTTTAAAGAGTGTGATTACTCAACTCAATCATTCAAGCACATTATAAATCAACCAAATAATTACTCCTAACACCTAATCCCTATGGTTTCATGTTCTATAAATTATTAACTACGAAAGAGAGCCCCCTTTACCTTTGCCTTTAGAATTGTTTGGAGGTGAAACTCTTCTACAAAGACACCAAATTAGCGCAAAGAACTATGGCTTCTCTCCTCTCTCTCTCTTCCTTGCGCCTTCCTTTCCTTCTTCTTTCTCCCTAGCCCGCGCGTTCTCTCCTCTCCTCTTCTCACTTTCTAATTTCTCGATTTCTCTGCTCTAATGAGGGTTTCTCCTAAGACCCAAGGGTTTTACTAATTGGGTTTGAGCCACTTAACACTAATGGGCCCTATTTGCACACCCTTAATTACTTTCTCATATCCTCCTTATTTAACTAAAATACTCCCCATTTATTTTCTACACCCCACTCCTTATTTAAACTAAATACCCTATTTTTATTTTAATATGACCAACTAAAATACTACTTAATTAAATTAATTAAATAATTACTTGATCATTTTTGGGGCGTTAAAATTCTCCCCCACTTAGGACATTTTCGTCCTCGAAAATTTAACAATTATGGACAATGCACAACTTAAACACTCACCACAATGCATAATAGATACTAGCAGAGCACCCTTAATGAAACGTGTACCTCTATATGTGACCATCATTCTTCCGTAGGCTCCGTACCTGCCAGGACAAACACCCTCCCGCTAGACCTCTCCTTCTTCGGCTTTGGGCAATTGGTACTAATGTGACCCATTTCCCACACAGATTGTAGCGCACCACATCTTGCTTCTCACACTTAGCAAACTATATGACCTTCTTTACCACACTTGAAGCACTTGTTGACCATGCAACTGGACTCTTATGCCCCGGCTTACACACACTTGTGGCACACGATGTTCACAGGAACATCTCCCCCACTTGGCTTCTTGCCTGAACTCTCTTCTCCCTTGCCCTTACCACCCGAAACATCATAGGGCTTCCCACGAAACTGAGAACCTTTCTTCTCCTTCACTATCTTGTATGAAGCATTGCTATCTTCCTCGAAAATTCTGCAGCTATCAACCAGGTCATTAAACACCCTTATCTTCTGGTAACCAATCGCTTTCTTGATGTCATGCCTTAGCCTGCTTCTCAAACTTGATACACTTCAAAATTCGTGAGCTCGCATCATTAGTGTAATGAGGATAAAACTTAGACAGTTCCACAAACTTTGCCGCATACTCGGCCACAGACTTGTTCCCTTGTTTCAGCTCCAGAAACTCCAGCTCCTTCTTTCCTCTCACATCCTCTGGGTAGTACTTCCTCATGAACTCCCTCTTGAAAACATCCCACGAGATCTCTCCACCAGCCACCAATCATCGGCTTCTTCAGATAACATGTGAGTACCATACCTCACCTTCTCAAGCAGAGTGCAATCCATAACCCGAAAATCCTCTCGATCTCCTTCACCATGCGAGCTCCATCGGATCATACCGACCTTTGAAAGTGGGCGGATTCTCCTTTGGAACGTGGGCGGTTACATGCACCAAAGATCGGCGGCACCTGCCGATTACCCACACCGAGCCATTGCCTCCACAAAGCAGCAAAGAATTGCATCATTTCGTCCAGCCATCTTAGCTTATCAATGAAACAAAATTCCAGTCAGAACGAGTAACAAGACTCGAGAATTATAATATTAAAGACTCAACGACTTGGTCGGACAGACCGAACTGCTCTGATACCACTAATGTAACACCCCCTTCTAACATAAACTACTATTTATTTAATTTGAAATCAGAGTCTATAAAAATTTTCAAAGTCGACCACTCGAGGTGCCACATTTAAACACCATAATCAAAACTCCAAAGTAATAATCAAAATAAACTCCAATATAAGATACATAGCACCAATTAAATCCGAGGATAAGGTACTACAGCAGGGGAAAATAACAAACTTAACATAATAATTCGAAACATAAAGGAAAAGACAAATACTAAACATCCCCCCGGTGCTACGTATCAGAGCTGACTCGACCACACTAGAAGAAGGTACTCTAGTCACCTTCAACATCACACACTGCTGCTCTTGAGCATAAGAAGCAACATAAAGCAAGAGGTGAGTCTCTTTACATAGGTAATAATAAATAAAACAGGAAAACACAGTGGAATAGGCAAGCCAGCACACCAGAAATACAGTCAAGTCAAGTACACCATTAGTTTATGAACACCCAAATCAGTCAAGTCAAGTACACCGTTAGTTTATGAACACCCAAATCAGTCAAGTCAAGTACACCGTTAGTTTATGAACACCCAAATCAGTCACCAGAAAATGAATGTAATGCATGAGATGCAACCCAAAACTCCACGGGCATATGCATGTGGATCCATCACCAAAATAGCCTTGAGGGCATTCACCAATAATTTATGAGGCCGAGGCCTATTCACCAAAATATGCATATGATTATGCGACACCATGACTATGCACCATAACGCCAAAACACCAAATAATTCATTAATATGCTCACCAACAGTTATATACTCACCAATCACCAAGGGAAGTCATAGACCTCCCAACACCACATATGTAATCACCATTAATATATATCACCGTAAATAATAACCCTACAGGGACAAAAACGACACCCTAAGGGACTACAAGAACACCAAGGACTATTTCCACACCAAAGGACTAAAGTCACTCCAAGGACTAAAGTCACTCCAAGGACTAAAGTCACTCCAAGGACTAAAGTCAATGCCAGGGACTAAACCAACACCTAGGGACCAAAACACCTCCTAGGGACTAATGTGACGCCTCAAGGACCATAACTGCACTAGGGACTGAACCCACACCTAGACAAAGTACACCAGGCACCAAGTTGCGCCTTGGGCTGCCAAAGTTGGCGCCCATCACCTAGACACAGGCACCAAGTTGCGCCTTGGGCTGCCAAAGTTGGCGCCCATCCATATATAGGAGCATCGGCTCGTCTAATAGGGGTACAAAACTCATCCATGTGGAGCACCAGCTCGTCTAATGTGGGGTGCGAAACCCATTCATGTGGGACTCGAAGCCCATCTCAACCACACAAAATGAGCATTAGGAAATCTGTGTACTGCTATAATTTGGAATAAACAAAAGACATTATAATCTCGAGCGACAATCAATACCTCATGTAGACATTAAGGGATCCGTAACATGTCATATAAATAAGTAAAGGGTCACTAGTAGTTAATTATCAAACCAGTAAATTCACTAGTGTCACGTAAGTGCCATCTACACGCCTATTCAAGTACCTGTTCAGCAACTATTACCAGCAAGACTATTCATGCAAGAGCAATTACAATCCTTATTAGCATATCTTACTAACTACAGAGTGAGGGGTAATAACGTGAGGGAAATAGAATACTAGGGAGACATGATAGTTAGACATAATGGTACCTTCAAGAAACATGTTGCCATATTAAGGGGATGAAGTCTCAAGCAATACAGTAACTCATAATATACTTATATGGTATTATAAGTCTCATTAACAATACAAAGACATGAACAATTCGCAAAGGAAAATAATAGGCATCGTAATTGTCAGTACAATTTCAACAAGTAAAATCCAACGATCACTTTAAGGATTTCAAATATGGAGACATGAATCAACATATTAACTGATAAAAGGATAAGGTTCCGTGACAGATTATCGACGTGTACAAGGGATGACTCCACATTGGATAGTAATTTCATTGGGTTGTGGTTGTGCAAATATTGTCTGTCATGAGATCGCTATTTTTAATAGAAACAAACTTCCATCACCATATGACGTAATTTATTCCCGGAAACCATAACTGTTTCTTTCATCCAAAACTCTTAAACTTAAAGTGCCATGGAAGGTTTTAAAGAGTGTGATTACTCAACTCAATCATTCAAGCACATTATAAATCAACCAAATAATTACTCCTAACACCTAATCCCTATGGTTTCATGTTCTATAAATTATTAACTACGAAAGAGAGCCCCCTTACCTTTGCCTTTAGAATTGTTTGGAGGTGAAACTCTTCTACAAAGACACCAAATTAGCGCAGCAACTATGGCTTCTCTCCCTCTCCTCTTCCTTGCGTCTTCCTTTCCCTTCTTTTCTCCCTAGCCGTCGCGTTCTCTCCCTCTCCTCTTCTCACTTTCTAATTTCTGATTTCTCTGCTCTAATGAGGGTTTCTCCTAAGACCCAAGGGTTTTACTAATTGGGTTTGGCCACTTAACACTAATGGGCCCTATTTGCACACCCTTAATTACTTTCTCATATCCTCCTTATTTAACTAAAATACCCCCATTTATTTTCTACACCCCACTCCTTATTTAAATTAAATACCCTATTTTTATTTTAATATGGCCAACTAAAATACTACTTAATTAAATTAATTAAATAATTACTTGATCATTTTTGGGGCGTTACATAGCCAACTATGCTCTTGGGTTCATAAGTAGAAATTAGGGTTTCTATTGTTATTGCATTTCCTTTGATTTTGAGTTGAAATAAATGATGAAATGACAATTGTTTGAGCATCAAATGTATGAGTAGATCCTAGGTTTTATGTTCATATGCTCATTGATATGATTTGGTTGCAAGAACATGATGAAATTTGTGCTTGTTTTTGCCTTGTTATGCATTCGCCAAGGGCCTCAATTTTTACCATTTTGTTGCTCATAAATTGTTGATTTGATCTTGTGTTTGTAAATACAAGTTGTGTAATTGTGTTTTCACTTTTCACTTTTAACCACTCACTTACTTTTTACTTTACCATTCATTAATTATTTACCAAAAAAAAATAAAAACATTTTTGCTTTTTATTTACCTTTTACTCAAACATTTTACCTCATCTCATTAAACTTTTCACTCTTTGCATTTCATTTATTTGCATCACTTGTATGACACATTCTTATGTTTGCACATTAGTATTTGCATACTTTGATATGCTCACATGTTCATACATGCTTAGGCCTATTGCATTCTCTTACCCTCTCACATGCTCATGCATTCATTAATTCCATGTTTAGCATTCATTCACATGTTCATGCATACTCAAATGTTCATACCTTGCACAATAACTATGTTCATGCATAGTCTTGTATGCCTATTCATTCATGCATAGTCTTATATGATCATTCATTCATATCCTTGTATGCTCATGCATTTGCATATTTGCCTAATCATGCACATCATTGCTTGTATGTTCATTCATCTAACTAAGAATATTCTATGCCTATAATTAATTGTATCTCTCTTTTTCATGATGCCATTTAAATGTCTTAACTTAATTGTGTGCAATTCCTCCCCTATGCATGTACTCTTATATGAAGACGTAAGCCTACTACTTGTGTAGCATAGAGTCATTAAGATAAATGCACCTCTCTCACACACACACACACAATTATTTTGAGAACTTTGTCTTGTATCTTTGATGATTGAATCCTTTGATTATATTGGCATGCTTAATCTTAGTTGATGATTAATATGTTCATGATTGCTTGATTAGTGGAATATGTTTGAACTTCATTCATTCATTTTGCATTTGGTTATGGACTTGGAATTGATTGAAATGTCCTACTCTTTTCCCAAAAATCTCACCAAATTAACTTTTTTTCCTTGCATTTGGTTATGGACTTGGAATTGACCCGAGAACCCCTACAATAAAAAAACACCAACACACCAAAACTTCTCGACTCGGAGAACTACGTAAGCTTTGAATTCTCCATCGCACCGGAGATACGTAGGAGCGGGCTACGCCCCGCCAAGCGCTTTTCAAAAATTCTAAAAAGAATCTTTCTTTTCTCCGCTTACAAAACATTTTTCTCAAATAAAAGAATACGAAAAGAAAGTAGAACAATTGTTTCAAATCAAACCTTGTCAAAACCACACATCAAATTAATGGTTCCTTTCTAGTAGAAAGGAGGTGTGGTGCTAATACCTTCCCCATACCTAACCGAATTCCAAACCTACATCTCCTGCTTTGAAAAGACCACCCGCATTATATAAAAAGACGTTTTTTCAATGTTTTCGTCTTAAAATTAAAATATTGGTGGCGTCTTCAAAATTTTTCCACGTTGTACATTGAGAATCCCAAACCGGATTTTTCGGGGTGCAACACATGGTCTCCATTATAAGATTAACTGACTTTAAATGAAACAATACTATTTGAGTTCAATTAACAAGCAACATCATTGTATCTTATCCTATAAAACAAGTAGCAACATCAAATTAATCTTTGTATTCTATTTTAATGGCACAGATAAGCATCTTGAAGCAGCAGAAGCGGCTGAGTAACAAACACTTGCTGCCACATCCAAAGTTGCAACCAGAAAGGTTTCTAACAAGTAGAATTCGTTACATAACTACAAGGACGTATTACTTGAATCACACTACCAAATTATGTATAAAATTGAACTCTACCTAACACATATCACAGTGTTACTTTTCAGAGGGTGTAAAAACGAAAGAAAAAATCTCCGGAAAGATTACATATTGAAGTTAGTTTCCACAAGTAAAACACCCTAAACAAAATCAATAGATACTTAATCAAAGAATCGAACTAAGAACGCCGATTCAAAAAAATTGTGAAAATCGAATCATATTACAAGTGGTTACCAAACTGAATCATATAAGTGTCAAAACTCAAACGTAAAAGCCCTAACAATTGAAGTTATAGGTTCCTCTTGGTACTCAATCAAAACAGTAGCAATTGTATAATGTACCATAACACTCACAATTCACACACAACGTGCATTCAACGACGATCAAAGTGGATTTTAGTCAACGATGTGGGTTTTATTCACGTTCTCAATAGGCCTACATTGAGTATTATGTGGGTTCTATTCAACGAATCATTACTATTAAACAGTAGCAATTGGTACTAAATCAAAACAGTAGCAATTGTATAACGATATCACGCATACAGAAGATTTAGGATGATAGTCGTACCTCTTCGTTCGTGTCACTCGCTGGTGATTGACCAAGGAACCGGGTTGACCCGCGACGCCCAATTGTTGAGGAGGAAGGCCCGTAGAACTTTGCCATAGATGTGTCAACTAATTAAGCTTCTGTTATACCCCAATTTTGTCCGTATTCTTTTTCCGGTTTTTAGTCGTTTATTTTATTATTTGTTCTGAAGTCGTGCAATTGTGAGAAATCACTAAAAAGGTGTCTCATTTACCAACCTAAGCCAATCTCAACTAACCTCTTCAACTAAGTCGAAATGCCGTTGTTTAAATTAAGAATGCGCGCGAATGATCGATCTTTTCGCACATTCTTTAGTTAAATTTTCGTATTTGGGCCTAGTCGAACTCAATTGGTTTTATTCGAGCCGTTTCCTTGCAAATGGGTTTATTCGAGTTGTTTTCTCGCAATTTGGCTCATCATTCCGACTTCTTTTCTATTTTTATTTCGTCCTTATTTTGAGCATATACATATATAGTCCAAAAAAATATCAAAAAAATCTAGTTAATTTTATTTACATTTTAAAAAGTGTCTAATTGTCCAAAATGTTTAAAGATAGAAAAAATGATAATATTAAAAATACAAAGAAAATTAAATAAAGGAGCAAAGATCGCAATCTCTCTGCAAGTGCATTCTTCGCTTCTCCAAGATCGCTTCAAAGCAGTTCTACATTATCGATCTCGCAAAAGCCTCAAATAAAGAGCAATTAATGCTAAAACCTAATTTCTACCTATAAATAAACTAAGTTAACCTAGCGTCTAAAACACACACGAAACGGCGCATAACTACTGCTAAAATCACCCAAAAAAATAGGATTAGAGTTTCACATCGAAACCCTAATCCACTGCACGGTTTCAAATTTCTGGGCTGAGAGCAAGGACGTTGCAGTGACCGTGGAATCAACACTAGCAGACATAGTAGCTGTTGCAATTCAATCATAGGAGACCAATCAGAGGCTGGAAATTAGGTTGGTGTATTTGTATTATTAAATCTAAGAATTGTAAATATTAGTCTACGGTGTCTATCAATGGATATTTTGCTTTTATAATAGCTTGTTTTGTAGGCATCGCAATCACACTGTCTTTAGCCAAGTTTTTTTCTTTTTTATTCCTATCTCACATGGATGATTTAAGATCCTTATTGTCAAAATTGTTCACATGTAATTGGATTTTATGTAAATATTAGCTGCGTTAACCATCATCACCACTGAGTAAAGGAAGGGAAAGAAAAGTTCTTGCATCCCTGCTTCACTTGTAATAGGCCTTCTGAAAGCTGTTTGAATTTGCTTAATGTATACCATCCTTTTGGAGCTTTTGGTTTTTAAAAAAAAGAACGAAAACACAGACCCACCCAAACCGCCACCGACGCCTAACCCCATTCCACCTCCGATTCTCCCTCTCCCACCTTCGGATCCACCCAAAGAAGGGAAAACAGATCAGGAACTTGTCTTTTAATAACAAAAAAAACGAAGAAAAAACAAAAAAATAAAAAAAGGAGAAGAGAGGAGAACGGAGTTCACCACGCTCCTGCCGGCGGAGTTTCCGTCGCCGGCGCACCTCCATCACCACCCAACACCGAAACCGAAGCCGTCCTTTTCCTTCCCTCACCGTTTCGCTCTCTCACTCCCAGGAAACCAGCGATTTCCTCGCCTCCAATCTTTTCCTCACCGCGAAACAGGGCGGATTTTCCGCCGGATTCCTCTCTCTCTCTCTTGATGGCTGCGCCGCAGCTGGGAATGAAGAAGGAAGGGATCTATTTTTTTAGGTTTTCTAGTTTTGCGTTTAAGGTTATATATGGGCCCTATTGTTTTTCTGTTTTTTTAAAATATTCTGAATACTAATAACACCCCCTTCGTTCATACGGGCGCCCCTCCCCCACTTAAGCCCAGTTTCGCATATTGGGCCCTCCTATGCGAACTGGGCTTTCCTTTTTGCACCTCCAATTAATTATGCACCCCCCTGCGACTAATAAAACCCCAATTTACTATTTTCACCCCGTGATTTATTTTTTAATTCTTTTCCAACTCAAACATAAATAATTTTTCTCTCGAAATCAAATAAACGGCTAAGTCGGGTGTACAACCGGGTTAGTCATCATTTTAGGACCAATGAGTCAGATACCAAGAATCCTACAAAACCTAATAAATACGAATACACTATTTTTTTTTTTGAAATAGGGGACTAAGTTTTGGCCAGTACAACCTGGATTAGTCGCGTTCTAGAACTAATGAGTTGTGCAGTTCAGAGTTCTAGAATACCTATTCTAAAATCAACCCATCTCACAACTCCTTTCAAAAATTCAAAAATCATTTTCAAAAAGTAGGGGACTAAGTCGGTTGTACACCCAAGTTAGTCGTCTGTCTAGAGTCGATGAGTTGCATGCTAGTTCAAGGAATCCTAGGACCCCTACACTAAAAAACACCAACCCATAAACTTTTTTCAGGAAGAACTAATAGCTTTGATTCCTCCATTGCATCCGGAGGTACGTAGGAGCAAGAGTCCACTCTTGTCAAGCACTAAAAACTAAAAATTTAAATAAGTCTTTTCCTCTATAAATAAAAGGGTAATTATTAATAAATCCTAATTAATTAGACCAAGGATGTCGTGGGGTGCTAATACCTTCCCCACACATAACGACTCACGAACCCTAAACCTGCCTTGTCCTAAAACTTAAAGGGATTTCCCGAATTTGCCCTTAAACTAGAATTTCGGTGGCGGCTTCCTTTCGAACTTCGAAGAATCCTTTCCCGGATTTTTCGGTCGCTACAGCTTCGGACCAGGAAACGCGTGAGATCAGGCAAATTGTTGAAGATGGTATTCTGTGAAGTCGACTGCGATTTGAGGTGGAAAGGGGAAAGTGAGTATTGGGTTACTGTCCTGTAGGGTTTCGAGCAAGGTAACTGGTGTAAAAGTTACGATGCAAATTACCAAAATGACCCTACTATATATATATATACATACCCATAAATACCCCCTGAATAGCCAGTCAAAATTAGAGTACTTAGTATTTTAAATTCTAATCCTCCATTATTTTATATTTAGTAAACAACCAGGTAGGTTTTTTGAGATTGTGGAATATACTTATTTTAATCAAAAATCAATGTATATAATACTAAAAAATTACTGAATTTAAATATATCTAAAATGTACATAAAGTCATTTTATATAACATAATGATTTTAAAAACGTAGTTGTACGAAGAAACACATATGCATCACGCAAAACGAACTAAAGCGACAAATGAAAATTCTTAAATTCCCGATCAACAAATTAAAATGTTACGGTCAAAAGAAATGTATGCCCGTGCTGACATGGGTGATACATACTAGTATATAATATAATATAAATATATAAATAGATAGATGATGTGATAAAAATAATAAGAAAGTAACCGGAAGGGGAAAACCCAGGTGAACAGGAAATTAAAGATACCACCAATCCAAGTCAACGCGTAGAGTTGAGAAAGATGATAATTAGAAAAGAAGCCAACTCTCTTCCTAACCCCTTCCTTATTTATTATGGGTTAGAACAGCAATCAATCTGGTTTGTTGATTTCGATCGCACCTTGACCAATGAAGAGTTGAAGTGTTTGTTGCTTCGCCTAATGGGCCTGGCGTTGAGAGGTTGAAAGGACCGGTCCCCGGCTTCACGCGCGTTGAGCACCTCGGGTGGTACTCGCAAAGACACTCCGACGATCTAGTGAGAGAGGCTCGCCGCGATAGCACAAGGTTAGAGAACGTGCTGATGCCATGTGCGAATGGCGTATATATCTTCCGTGGAGGTCCGACCGTTATGCGAAGATTTCGCCGCCGAAATTGCGCTCCAAGCGGCGTGTATGGGCGATCGAGATGGGTCGGGCCGCAGTCCAATTGCTTGCTGGCGATCCTCGTGATTTGCTAATACACCCAGAACAGCTGCCCCCAAGCCTAGGTCGCTAAGAGCGGGCCGAGGCTTGAATCGATGCCCCGTGAGTGAAGTTCCCTTGATGAAACGGACGCGCCGCTTGCTTTTTCCACGGGCGGTGTCGACCGCCGTCAAACATCGCCCGGGCGCGCGACGGTTGATCTTTCCCGACATTTTAAGACGTGACGCTTGGTGTTTCCGAGGTTGTCCGAGACAACCATTGGTGAGAAGACGGCGTTGTGACTTCTTCGTATCCCGTCCCCTTCGCGCCAGAGATCCATGCTATAAATAGCTCTTCTACTGAGTTCATTTCTCACGCTTTCAAGATTTGTTCGCGCTAACGATCGACTCGTCTCGCGCCGACTTGCATTCAAGTCGTTTTTATCTATCGCGACCGATCTTCGACCTCTAAGTACGAACCGATCGCTTCCTCTCGCTTCTTTTTAAACTTGGGTTTTTATTTTTGAAAGTACATCGTGCTTTTCCACGCCTCGTGATAGGGGTGTCGTCGAGGATGGCCACCGCCTCTCATGAGTGCTTTGCTCGATCGACCGACTCGATCCCTTTATCACAGTGTGTTGTGTATGCCACGGACAAAGTTAACTGCCCGTATTCCCGGAAAACCACCGCAATCCTTTGCTACCTATATGTCGAGACCGGGCGAGCCCAATTCCCAAGAGGCGGAGTCTAAGTCGTCTTCGGGCGACAAAAGCTCTAACTCTTCAAGCAGTTCTTCGAGCAGCACGGGCTCGAGTTCTCATTCTTCCGGCCGGATCGGCCACCCCAAGAGCCCTGATTCCAGATCTGTCCATTCTGCCGAGCGGCCGAGCAACTCTCCACCGCCCGAGGATGTTGTATCCCGAGTGGAGGGAGAAGAGGAAGACGCCGACGTGATTATCATTGATGATGATGAGGCGCAGAGTGCCGTCCCGGTCGTGGACGAGGAGATGGTGGAGGCCGAAGGGCCAGCCAAGACGCCCCAGAGAAGAGGTGGCTCACCAAAGTCAATATTTCGCCTTTGAGGCCAACATCGGAGGTCGAACGGGGGTCGGCCGAGGTTCAAGCGAGGTCGAAGTCCAAGCCGACGTGCTTTCGGGAGGTGTCCGACATGTCTTGGGTGTCGGAGACTCTTCGCTCTAACAGAGCATTCTTACGGCCGGTCACGATGCCTTGCCCGATCTCCGAGTCGCTTGAAGACTCACCGGCCGGAGGATAAGAGGCATGAAGGAGGCGAAGATATTGCGACTTACTCTTCCAACTTCAAGTTCACGATGTATCGGCTCGTGTTCGAGAAGATGAAGATCACCCTCCTTTCACCGAATTCCGCCACGACGCTCTTGCGCCATATCGGGTCGCCCTTCACAGCTTCATCCAAACGCATGGGCGCGAAAGACCTTTGAGGTGTCACGACTGCCGGGTCGGCCGCAGATCGATGATGCTTTTCTTTGCTATCTTCGAGTGAAATGCTCGCAGAGAAGGCCCAACAAGGAGAAAAGGGAGCAAGTCTCCTTCAAGATGCGTAAGACCCATCACCGATTTTTCAAAGCGCCCAAGAGTCGTTAGGAGCGGCCCGAAAGCCGCATGCTTTGGATCGCTCCAATCAAGAGAGCCGGCAAGGCCGCTTTGCCAGGTTCACCGGACGGGATCTTTGGGTCCCCTTACTTCCCTATCATGTGGAATGAGGCTCACTTCTGCAG
This sequence comes from Oxytropis ochrocephala, assembly GCA_020916435.1. Lineage (NCBI taxonomy): Eukaryota > Viridiplantae > Streptophyta > Magnoliopsida > Fabales > Fabaceae > Oxytropis > Oxytropis ochrocephala. The sequence goes on from CM037090.1 coordinate 82,330,262, forward strand.
CGCCGAGATTACATCTATACAGATGAAAGATCTCGGAGAGGCCGACACGAGACTTTGGAGATGATAAAGTCGGGCGGGCGGGCATGATGCGTCCCAGATCCTAAGGGGCGACATACCTTGCTCGCCCCTTTGTCTTGTCTGAAGGCTATGAACTGGAGGCCGAGATTGGTTCGCTTTTGAACTTTTTCGCCCTTATATTCTCGTTGTTGACTTTCTTTTTCCTTCTAACTTATGACTCGTTATTTCGCAGAAAAGGATGGCCGCAAAAGTTGGGAATTGCTCGCTTCAAGCCCGAAGGAGGGGCTAAGGGACTCGGCGCTTCTCGGTGGGGGTAATCCCGAACCTTCCTCCAAAGTTCCTCATACCCCTAAGAGCCAAGTGAAGAAGTCGGTCGGCAGCCCTCGCCGCCTCCTCCCGATCTTGCCGATCGATCACCCAAGCGCCAAGCGTGATTGTCGGGTCTGCCCTACCAAACGGAGGAGATTCCCATCATTCACCTCGAAAGCTTGGGTGCGGCCGATCCGAGCAAGACCGGCGAAAACCCATGGCGCTCTCGCTTCTCTCTCTGTATGGGGTCGAGAAAGTCATGGCCGAGCCGGTGGCCGAATCTAATGGTAACTTTACTTTCTTAGTCTTGTCATCTTTGTCTTACCTTTGTTCGACCGACTAACCAATACTTCGACCTGAATTTCGCAGGGAAGGGCAAGGCTGACTGAGGCGCAGCAGAAATATGACAAGCTCCTCCATCGAAGAAGGAGGCCTCAAACGGGGAGGAAGACCGCCGATCACAAAGAGAACAAGGAGCTTGCCGCCGTGTGAATACCAAAACCGACCTTGAATCCGTCGAGAAAGAGAAGGCCAGATTGGAGGCCGTAAACGCCGAGCTGCAGTCGAAGATCCAAATGGTGGCTAAGGCCGGTCAGGAGGCTGCAATCGAGCAATTTTACAACGCTCTTGGCCAGCGCGGTGTTGAATACCGACCGCAGATCAATTTCGATGACAAGATGATCAAGCCCGCGCATTATGTCGAAAATAACAAGATCATGTTGCTGCGCAATATGACGAGCGGTGGCAACGCTATTCGCCCCCACCATTCTTCTTTGAAGCCCGCTGCGAGCGGTGTAATTTTGTAATTTTAACTTGCCTTCGCTCCGACGAAATTTTCCCCGCTTTGCGCAGCTTAATTCGTGGCGCTCGGCCGGCACAAGGCCCCATATTTGTAATGACAATCTTTATTTGCTTTCAATTACGCCATTTCAATTTATATTGCTATGTCTCACGTATTTCTTGCTTTTATTCGCCTTACTCGTTTTGAACTTGTGGGCGCTCGGCCGCTGCTTCGCGCTACTGATAGATAGCGTTCGCTTTTGGTCGCTTTTTCTTTGCGCGCCTTGTATGTTTATTTTTCTCTAAGTCTTTGAACTTTAAGGCCGCTTGGCCGTCATTCGCGCTTATTTCGGAAGCATCCATTCTTTGACGAGTTAGTATTCCAACGGCCTAGGTCGCTCGGCGACCTTCAATCGAGCCCTTTCGATGGTATTTAAGTAGATCGCTTTCGACGCCTACCGCGATGGTTATTACTTAACCTTTGGGCCATTTTCGATGGCACTCGATATAGATCGCTTCGACGACCTAGCGCGTTGTTGGGCCATTTTCGATGGCGCTTTTCGTTGGGACCGCTTTCGACGGCCGCTCGATTCGCATCGCTTCGACGATCAAAGGTTTGCGGGTTTTAACCTCGGGCCATTTCGACGCACTTTCGGTTGGGGACCGCTTTCGCGGTCGCTTCGATTTAGATCGTTTCGACGATCTCATCAATTTTGATAAGTCTTCGACGCTCCTTTGCCACGGGCAATCTTGAGCGACGGCCATACATTCTTGCGAAAAGTAAAGAACACATCATGTTTTTAAAGGTCGCCTCAGAAAAACCGATGGGAAAAAGAGCGCCGCTCGCTTTCATTAATAGATCGGCCGTTATTACATTCGGATCCTTGGTTACATTCAAACGTAATACTTCCTAAGTTTTTCGCATTCCATGTTCGGGATAGTCGCCCCATTCATGGTTTGCAGCTCGTATGCCCCCTTGCCGCTTCGTGATGACTCGATACGGACCTTCCCAATTTGGCGCCACTTTCCTCGCGTGCATTCTTGTTTCCCACGCCGGCCGTCTTAGACGAGTGGCCGCGACCGAGAATTCCCTCTTTTGAACTCGAGCGTTGTACCGGCCGCGACCTTCGCTTGATCAATTGCTTCTTAGCTTAGCGGCTTGGGTGCGCAGATTCTTCAACTAAGTCCACTCTTCTCTGATAGCCCTGGCCGTTGTCAACCACCGTAGGGGGTTTGAAGTCCTCCAATTCAACTCGCCCATTTCTATGGGTATCACAAAGATCGATTCCAGAGACCAATCGAAGGCGACTCCCGGGCCGATGAATGAGGGTCGCCCGTAGGCCCACGCAATCGGATCGCGACTCTTCGACCAGCTTCCTTTTCGCTTCATCCGGTCCGCTTTAAACCACGTAAGATAACTCGCTGCCGCCGCCTACTTGGCCGTTAGTCCGAGGTGCTCGACCGAGGTGAAACGCCTTGCTTGACCCTAAGCCGACCAACATTTCTCTGAATCTCTTGTCTGTGAACTGGGTGCCGTTGTCAGTTATCAATTGCTGGGGAATCCCAAAACGGGCTAGCACACACCGTCCGAAGAACTTGCTGACTTTGGCCGATGTGATTGTTGCAAGCGGCTCGGCCCGATCCACTTAGTAAAGTAATCCACCGCCACGATCAAGAATTTGAACTGGCCTGGAGCAGGTGGAAACGGGCCTAGAAGATCCATGCCCCACCAGGCGAACGGCCAAGGTGAGACAAGACTTTGTAATTCTGAGGAAGGTGCGATGTGGACATCAGCATGTACCTGGCATTTCTTGCACTTCAACGAGCTTCGGCATCCTCGCCCATGGTCGGCCAATAGTAGGCGCCCCGAGAGCCTTTTTAGCTATGGAGCGAGCGCCCGGTGACTCCCACAAACACCTTCATGAATGTCCCTCCAAACATGGTCGGCTTCGACCGACGTAAGACACCTTAACAATGGAGAGGAGAATCCTCTTCGTGCATAACTTTCCTTCAATAACCGAGTATTTGGTCGCTCTGAAGTCCGACCAACTTAGCTTGCTTTGGATCGTTCGCCTCTCTCTTCGACAATGTACCTTAGGATGGGGCGATCCATCAACTGCGTCGACGACACGTAACGGCCAACGATTGACTTGGCTTGGTCGAAACGCTCGCCCGATTTAATGTTTCTTGAATCACACTTCTATGATTGCACGAGTCTTGGTACTTGCCGGCTTTGATAGAATATCCGCTCGAACATTTTCGCTCGAGGCACATGCACCACTTCTCCTTGGCCGAATCGCTTTTGAGCGCTTCTCACTCTTGCTAGATAACTTTTCAAAGACGTCGTCTTTAGCATCATATAATTCTTTGATCTGCGAGACTACGAGTAGGGAATCGATCCGAGTTCAACTCGGGCCAACATTGAAGTCTCTCGCGAGCCGCAGTTCGCTATACACGCCTCATATTCGGCCCGGTTGTTTGAAGTGTGGAACGCAAAGGTTAAAGAGACTTCCACAAAGAATGCCTTCCGAATTCTCCAAGATTAGGCCGCCCCACTCCCTTGCTATTAGACGACCCATCTACGCAAGATCCGTGTCGCTCCACTTGATCTTCCGGAGTAGAGTCATTTCGCTATAAAGTCGGCCAACACCGCGCTTTTGCGGCCGATCTAGATTCGAATTTGATGCCAAACTCACCGAGTTCTACCGCCCACTTTATCATTCGTCCCGCCAGTGTCCGGCCGATGAAGGACTTGCTCGATAGGTCGGGCTCGGTCCTTACCACGACTGGTGGGCCACAAAGTAGGTCTCAACCTTCTAGCGGCTATTAGGAGTGCAAGGGCAAACTTCTCTATCTTCCGGTATCTCACTTCGGGCCTCGAGTACTTTGCTTATGAAATAGATCGGATTCTCGCTTTAGCTCGTTTCTCTCTAACTAGCACAAAGATCGAGAACTTCTTCGTGATGGCCAAGTATGATATAACGCCTCGCCTTGTGAACGGCTTGGTCATGATCGGCGGGCTAACCAAGGCTTGCTTTAATTCGCCTAATGCTCACCGGCATTGCTCGGTCCACTCAAAATCCACTTCTTTCTTCAAATGATCCTAAACATGGAAGCGACTTGCAGCCGCTTTGGGGATGAACTCGGATAGAGCGCCACCATACCATTGAGTCGTTGTATTTCTTTTTTTTCGATGTGGGCGGCCTCATATCGGCGATCGCCTCTACACTTTTCGTGGTTTGCTTCTATCCTCTTTCAATCGGTGAAAACCCAAGAATCACGCCCTCACCCCAAAGGTACACTTTTCAGATTAAGTCTAAGCGAGTTCCTCCTAGCTTCTTCAAATATTTCTCCGAGGTCGCTCACGTGATCCGGGTCGGTTACACTTTTAATGATCATGTCGCCCGTATACACCTCTCAAATGCGACCGATCCGTCTTTTAAAAATCTTGTTCATCATCCGCCGGTAGGTCGCTCCAGCGCTTTCGCATCCGGGCGGCATCACCTTGTCTTGAAAATTTCCCGATCGGTCATGAAGGTCGTCTTGTGCCGATCGGGCGGATACATCGTAATCGATTGTATCCGCAGTAAGCATCCGAAAAAGACAAGAGTTTGTAGCGAAGCCCCATCGACCACTTGTCAATGTTAGGCTGGGGAAGGCATCCTTCGGGCATGCCTTATTTAGATCGAGATAGTCCACACACATCCTCCACTTTCCATTCTTCTTCTTAACTAGCACGACATTGGATAGCCAGTGTCGTGTATTTGATCTCTTCTATAAAATTGGCCTTTATGAGGTCCTCAACGGCCTTTTGCAAATGGCTTGAGATTTTTCCTCGCTTACGAGTACGCCTTCTTTGAGCGACCATTGATCCCTTCATCGATCGAAAGTTGATGGCGTGCTACTTCGATAGGAATGTCGGGCATGTCCGATGCCCGCCATGCGAACAGTCGGCGTAGTCTCTCAAGCATTGCACAAGGTCTTGCTTCACTTGCTCTCGGTAGGTCGTTACCGAGCTTCACCGCTTTTGGATGGGTCGTCACCCAATTGGACATCTACTAACTCTCCATGGGGCTCGGGTCTTCTCACTGCTTTTTGGTTCTCGAGCCAAATCATCATCATTGTCTTACGGGTCATTGCCGATCATATCGAGCGCCCAAATCATCGACATTGACTTGATGGCCTTCACTAGTGCTCAAACGTTCGGGCCACGATCTACCTCGTCACATATTTCTTGAGTACAGAGCGTGGCTTCTTCTTCTTGCGATTCTAGGTCGGCCACCGTGGTAACTACTTGGTCGCCCTTGCTATAGAATTTCATTTTTAGATGCACCGTCGATGTAACGGCCTCTAGCTTACCCAAAGTCGGCCTACCAATAATACATTGATAGCGAGGATTTGAGGGGAGTACAAGGAACGCCGTCCCGACCGGCCCCGCATGCAGTACTATCCCGTTGTCGCCACCAAACGTGACCAAAGAACTCGATCGTTCCCAACGGATAGTCGTCACCCCATTGAAACTCGTTAGAGGAGTAGGCTCGGCTGGGGAATTATCTCGCCGATCAACCTTTATTTTGTCGATCAAGCCTTCAAACATGATATCGGCCGAGCTACCTTGATCGACCAGATTCTCTCTCAGCACTGTGTTTGCCATAATGACTCTGATTACTAATGGAACATAGCTATTAGGCTTGCCGTCGATAGTCGCTATCATCGAACGAGATGGGAGGTCCGCCGAGACCGGTGGTGGTGCCGAGGTGGATGCGACCATTAACAATTCGTCCCACTTTCTCTTAGTGGCTTTATTAGACTCCTGCGATCCGGGGTTTCCACCATGAATAACCATCGCAACATTACGGCCTGCGGATCGCCGAAAGTCACGATCTTCGATCGATCCTTGTTTTGGGTGCCTCTATGGCCGCAGGCCCTTTCCTCTCCTGGATCGGCTTCTTTCGGCTTCTCGAGAGGTCGGTCGCCTTCCTCCGACCTCACATACTTTCCCAACTTGCCTTTCTCGAATAAGCTCTTCAATATCATCCTCGAGGCCATGCGATCGTTAGTATCATGACCTCTTGCTCTTGTGGTAACGGCAATATCTTTTGGTCTGGTCGTGCCCCCTCTTCTTGAGCACGAGTGGTTCAGCCGCTTAACTCCCACAAACTCATTATTCGACACTCGTGAAATCGCGCAATGGAGGTGTTGAGTCGAGTGCGATGATCAAACTTTTTGTCTCGAAAGTCGGGCCGATTGTCGCGGCGACCTTCATGCCCTTTGCCGCTTTGTCGCTTTCTTCTTTAGGTCGTGCGCGGACGGCCTTTCTTCTTTACCGAGTTTCTTCATACCGCATGTGGGCGTTAGCCTCTCGTTAAGAAGTGACCGAGATCTTGGTAATGATTCAATGTAAACTCTTCAACGAACCTGGTCCTGGTCGGATACCACGCTCGAGATATTTCGACTTGTCCTTGTCCGACAAGTCACGAATGCAGACTCGGCCTCGCAGTTAAACCTGGCCGATGTAATCGCCTCAACGTCTCATTATCTCCTTGAACAACAGAGTCCAAGTATTCTTCATACCAGTATTGGCGGCGGTTTGCGGTGTAGTGAGACAAGAATATTCTAATCAGTGTCGTCCCACGAGAGATGGTATTGGGCATAAAGACTCCCACCATTCCAATGCTCGGCCGATCAACGACTCGGGGAAAAAGCTCGCATTTCATGGTCGGTCCCAATTCCACTGCGCAGCAGTAATTATTGAAGTAACGGAGATGCTTGTCCGGATCACCTCGTACCACAAACTTGTTGAGATCAGGCGGCTTGCGGAGATCTCTCGGAATCTTATAACGCCCGATCTCCCGGAGAACGGGCCATGTTCATTCTCGAATGCCGTTCGACCCAAAGGTTGCATTGCGAGGCATGCCTCGCTGTCCGGCATTCCATAGAATCCTCCGGATGGGCGGTTGGCGGAAGCCGAGGAGGCCTTCCGGTCGCTCGCTTTGGCCCTCCTGGCCGATGCGAAACGCCCCTAATTCTTCCATTTACGTACTCTTCCGGCTCTTCACGAGAATCCCAAGATCTGCTTCTCGACCGACGTGACCCGGATGACTCGTTAGATGAGTATCTGGTGGGCGAGCGACCGGTGTCAGGACGGTAGCTAGAATCTTCATAGTCATCGGACATCGAATCCGGCGTCTACGCGTTCTCTCGCCGGGGCGACCTATGCGCCCGCTTCTTCCGCCGGAGAACGATGAGTAGTGCTTTCTCGGCGTGAAATGCTCCTTCGAGGAGGGGCGGTGTCTTCGTGCTTGGCCGGCGACGAGGCCGGTTCTTCTCCGCCTTTCGCACGCGCGCGGCCCGAATCGAACCCCTTTCATACTGGGAGATGAGTGCATCTCGATGCATGATCACTGATTCTTGTTTTGCAAGATCTCGCAAAACGGCTTGAGTAACATGGTTCGCGCAGAGGTTCTGGATGCCCGCTTCAATCGGCCGGCGGCAAGTCTCGAGAACGGACGGATGGATCTCGCTGGATGACCGGTCCCACGGCCGTTGTGCATCAAGGCTCTTGTCGTGGAAGTCTCGAGATTCGTGGGATCAGACCCGCCACGCCCGGGTCTGCTGCTTCTTACTGCCGGAGGATTGAGTCGAGAGCGGCCAGCGTCTGGGGCGGCCGCGTGGAGCCATAAGAGAGTAGGATAGCGCACGGGCCTCCCGCCGTGGGTCGCCAATTGATCGTACCTTGACCAATGAAGAGTTGAAGTGTTTGTTGCTTCGCCTAATGGGCCGGCCGTTGAGAGGGTTGAAAGGACCGGCCCCGCTTCACGCGCGTTGAGCACCTCGGGTGGTACTGCAAAGACACTCGACGACGATCTAGTGAGAGGTCGCCGCGGATAAAGACAAGGTTAGAGAACGCGTGCGCGATGCCGTGTGCGAATGGCGTATATATACCTTTGTGGTCCGACCGTTATCACGAAGATTTCGCCGCGAGAATTGCGCTTTCAAGCGGCGTGTATGGGCCGACGAGATGGCTTTGCAGGCGCAGTCATTGCTTTGATAGCGATCAGATTATTCTTAATACACCTGAGAACAATTTCCTTTTCCAGATTGATTTCTATCTCTCTCCATTTTCTTTCTTTCTTTACGCAACATACTACTACTACTACTACTTGTCACTATCTCATGGACACAACACACCAGAACAATGACACAAGTACACACACAGACACATTCTTCTTCTACTCCTATTGACTTGCACGCACGCTGCTGGCTCAATCACTCTCTCTCTCTCTCTCTGACTCTTTGTGAACCAAGATGAAGTCCCTGTTTACACCATCTTCATCTTCATGTCCTGTGGATATTCTGAAAACCCCTTCTTCTTCTGTTAAAATCACAGCCCTCGCACTCTTCTCTCTTACTCTCCTCCTTTTCCTCTTCACCCGTTACAGTAACTCCCCCACAACAACCAACGTTACCTTCTTCTTACCACCTTCCTTCTCCCAATCTCCTCCTCCTCCTCCTCCTCCTCCTCCTCGTGAGGCAAAGGTTTTCCGTTTGCCTCCGTTACCGTCAGTGGAGCGAATGGGAGTAATAGACGAAAACGGCGTCATGACGGACAATTTCACGGTTGGGGATTTAGATCTCGGTGACGGTGATATGAAAAACCTTTTGCATCTACTAAATTTGAACAACACCAATAATGATTCGCGAGGGGAATTGCGGAAACCACCACCGGTGAAGAAGTTCAAGGTTTGCGATTCGGGAATATTGGTCGATTATATACCTTGTTTCGATAATGCGGAAGACAAGAAGAATTACGAACGCCATTGTCCTAGACAAGCAAACACTCTCAATTGCATTCTGCCTAAGCCACGAGGGTATCGGAGACCTATACTCTGGCCCCAAAGCAGAGACCAGGTACCTACACTACACTACACTAACTATCTCTTTCATCAACTTGCTGCTGCTGCTGCTTTTTTTATTCCCAATTATCATCATAACTTAAATAAATAAACAAATAAATAGTAGCAACTTAGTCTGACTATTCCAAAATATCATTGCAATTACAAAATGTTAATTAAATTTATTTGTCCTTCATTTTGAAATATTATTGATAATGTGAGAATCAAGGATTTACTCATCATCTCTTACATGATACATCATAAATGCTAATGTCACACTCTCTTTTCAATATACTCTCTTGTTCATGAGACTGCTTTAGGGAGATCCATTTCAATTTCCTACTCAAACTAAATGTTTGTTAAACTCATAAATGAGTCTTAGACACCTTGTTTTTAGTGCTCCTCTTTCACATTTAATTCAATTTCTTAATCTCACACTTCTCAATTGCTTTGCTAACTTATGTACAATCACAGATTTGGTTCAGTAATGTACCCCATACTCGTCTCGTTCAAGATAAAGGTGGCCAAAATTGGATATCAAGAAAGAAGGATAAATTTGTTTTTCCTGGAGGTGGAACACAGTTTATACACGGTGCAGATAAATACCTTGATCAAATTTCAGCGGTTAGTCTCGTATTTAAACTTTTTTACATGTCCAGTCCTCTGTGCGTGTACGAGGCAGTGTGTTAAAATCTAGCATCGAATAGAGATATGGAAAAAAGTAGTCTTTATAAGGGCTTGGACAACACACCCTTGAACCAGCTTTTAGGGTTGAGTTACAACTACCCAAATTTTAAATGGGCTTTAAGATGATATAAGAGTCTATCCTAATATGTTATTGTGCTACTCATATTTGTTCACTATCTAGATGTTTAATCTTAGGCGTAAGGAGGTGTGTTGGAAACCCTAGCCGCCTTCATCACGGTGTATACTTAGGCTGGACAATCCTTACTCATTGAGTTAAGTGTTGGACTTGGATGGGGTTGAGTTAGTCCAAATTTTACGAAATTTCATTTTTACATGTATGGCCATGACAGCGAAAGCTTTTCTGAAACTGAAATTGTAGATGGTTCCTGACATTGGATTTGGCTACAATACAAGAGTTGCTTTAGACATTGGCTGTGGAGTTGCAAGTTTTGGTGCGTTTTTGATGCAACGTAATGTGACGACTCTTTCAATAGCACCCAAAGACGTTCATGAAAACCAGATTCAGTTTGCTCTTGAGCGTGGTGTGCCAGCCCTTGTAGCAGCGTTGACTACACACCGTTTGTCCTTCCCAAGTCAGGCATTTGACCTCATCCATTGTTCAAGATGCAGAATTAATTGGACTCGTGATGGTACTTCATTTCTGTGTTTGAACTTTTTATCCCTTGTAGCAGCATTGGCTACTACCGTTTGTCGTTATGCTTAAAAACTAACGGATATCCTGTTTTCTTATGGATTTCATGGAGATGGAATTTTGCTTCTTGAGGCCAACAGGCTTCTGAGGGCAGGTCGCTACTTTGTGTGGGCAGCACAGCCTGTATACAAACATGAAGAGAGCCTTCAAGAACAATGGAAAGGTAGCTCATAATTTGAGTTTCCCATAACAGTTGTAATAGATGTAAATATTTGCTTGTTTTTTGAAAGCTTTTCCAGTTATCACCAATTTCCAGGAATCAGAAAAAGAAAAGAAAATTCTCCCAAATCCACCCTTTCTTAGATGATTCCAAATCACCATATTTTTTGGTATCAAATCACCTAGACAGCTAGATTTTGATATAATCAGATATTAGCTCTAAACAAAATGATATTTGGAATCAACAGAAATGGAGAACCTTACCGCTCGCATTTGTTGGGAACTTGTACGAAAAGAGGGCTATATTGCTATATGGCGGAAGCCTATGAACAATAGCTGCTACCTTAGTCGTGACATTGTTGTGCATCCTCCGTTATGTGAGTCCAATGATGATCCGGATGATGTTTGGTATGACCCCTTATAAATATGCAATTCACCTACATTACACATGTTTCTTTGTTGTATTCTTGATTGCTTGAATGAAGGAGTTAAAGATTTTAGAGATTAATTGTTGTCCGAATCCCAAAAAATTTCCTGAAACTGCTGGTTAAAAAATATTGAGGATTTGGCCTTCTATTTGGAATCAAAATATACAAATTATTCTGACAATATCTATTTGGAGCATGAACTTAACAAACTTTTTATGTCTAATATTATGTTAAGGAAACAAACATGAGAATGTCTGATAACAATGAAACATTTTGCAGGTATGTTGCTCTAAAGGCATGCATAACTCAATTACCTAGTAACTGGTATGGATCAAATGTTACTAAGTGGCCTTCACGACTTCATCAACCACCAGACAGGCTCCAAAGCATCAAAATGGATGCCACTATATCCAGAAAGGAGCTCTTTATGGCCGAATCAAAATATTGGAATGAAATAATAGATAGTTATGTGCGGCTTTCCGTTGGAAAGAGTACAACCTGAGAAATGTAATGGACATGAGAGCAGGATTTGGAGGGTATGGTAGTGCGCTTTTTTCTTGCTTTCTTCTCTGTTTGATTCCATTGATACCAGGTTTGTGTATTATCTAGTAACTTTCATTTTGATAATGGCAGGTTTGCTGCAGCACTTCATGATCTCCAGATTGACTGTTGGGTTATGAATGTTGTTCCTGTTAGTGGATTTAATACCTTACCTGTTATATATGATCGAGGGCTGATTGGACTTATGCATGATTGGTAATTGAAATTTTCTTATGTTTTAGTTGTGTTGCTTTTATTCTGATTTGATGTGATTAGTGATTATATACTTCAGTGAATTTGTCACCGTAGCAGCATAATTATCTAAGCTAACCATATTGGCATGTGAAATTTGAAGGTTTATATTGGTTTCTGATGTAAGAATAATGTGCAAGTTCTGCAATATAGACACACACGTTACGGTTCATTCATATCTTTTGAAGCTTTTGTAAAAAATGAACAGGTTCTGGGATCGATACCATAGTGCAACTGGCATTTGCAAAAATATATGCTGTATATGATGAATATAGATTTATATGATTGAAAGTCAGTAATATATGATTAAAATTTATTTTCAGTAATCTATGAATATATGATTGACTTTCAGTTTATCAAATTTATGTGATTAAAATTGATATATGATAATGGGAATATGCATTGTAGTTTTACCCAAGTAGGATTCACGAGAGCACACTGTAACAATTAAAAGTCAGTAATCAAAGAGTTTCACGTACCTTTCTGCTGCTACCATGCATGGAGGTATTTGTGCATATATTGGTAAAATAAGATTTGACTAGAAGATACGTGATAGGGAATTATCATCCCTAGAGCACTGCTAAAACACAGGTGTTGTGTGGACACCGGGTATGCCGGTTCGAACATGCATGTTAAGGAATTAAGCCTAACTCCTCCTCAAAACCATGGTTGTAAGCGAAGGTTTGCCCAACCTTTATAAACCCCTACACCGGGTTCATGACTCCCGTTGTGGGACTCCAAGTTAGGTTCATGAAGCCCACGTTGCACAGCAACTCTTCTCTTTCCTCTCCTTATCCTCTGTTCCTGGACTGTTTGTACTAAAGACTAAAAAGAAATATGTCAAATACTGTGCTTTGTTTGTTTCCACTATAATTGTTGAGTAGAAATAGTGTAATGATCCTGATGTTAAAAAAATTTCACCATGACAGGTGCGAGCCTTTTGATACATACCCAAGAACATATGATCTGCTAAACGCAGCAGGCCTCTTCTCTGTTGAAAAAAAGAGGTTAATCATAACTCTATACTTTATTTCTCTATTGGCACCTGTTATTTTGTAATAAATTATTATTATTAATATTATTATTTATACATGTTATTTCTCAGGAAAAAGTGTAATATCTCAACCATCATGCTCGAGATGGATCGAATACTAAGACCAGGCGGACGTGTATATATTCGTGACTCCATACATGTTATCAGTGAACTTGAAGAAATTGCGGTCGCAATGGGATGGATAGCTGTCCGAATGATGTAGGAGAGGGTCCCTATGCAAGCTGGAAGATATTAAGGTGTGAAAAGCGCTTCTGAATTAATCAGCATTTGCTAGTATTGTTTCATGGGTGGAGAGCCTATTGATGTGAAAGCTGCAACATGAAGCTTCAGCCTTGACGCACGCGTTGAGGACTCTAGTTACTAAGAGATCCAAATATTGGTTCATTCAACCACAACAGCTAACCCTTGCATTCTTATTCAAAAGGGGGTTCTGTACATCATACCAATGTTGAATCCCCACTAAGGGATTTTGTTATAAACAACATTTTTTTATGTGCCCTATAAATATATCTCAACTGTATATTACATGTGATTGATGTAAGCTTAGATGAGAAATTGTGAAGGATAACCAAATGGTTGAAAATCTGTTTATTATTGGGACTAGAAAGTTCGCCTATTGTAATTTGTAATATGTTCTTTTCTAAACTAAGTTATTTTGGTTACAAGATTGCTGAATGTTTGAAACAATATATGCAGATACTTACAAACAAAGGATTTTTTTTGACAAATTTCAAACAAAGGATGGGAAGTTGATTTTTTAGTTTGATGACGTGTCCCAGTGTCTTAAGTCAGAATGGCGTATATTGGATTCTAGTTATAACTGCAATATATTGTTAGATGTTTCTGTAAATGAGTTTAAAGTTTATATTGGCTTCTAGACAGAATTGCTATAGGTTTAGGAAACAACAGTGGCATCACATGTATTTTTATTTTTACAAATGGTGAGATATGGTTGGATGCTTGAGTAAATTGTATTTACAATGTTTCTAATCTTTAATTCATCTATATTAGAACCAATCCTATTGATTCAGTTGAAACTTAATAGTTAGTTTAGCATTAGACTTAGTTAGTTGAGTAGTCCCTTTACTTTTAGTTTTTCCTGTTGTGGCACAGTTACACTTGTTAGTAACAGATGGATAGTTATAACAGATTGGACTATATGTAAACCCTTTGTATAGTGATTGATGCAATCGAAGGAATTTCATTTTCATTCCTCTTCTCTGTGTCATGAATATTTTCTCTGCAACTTGAATTCATTGATATGGTATCATAAGTTTGCTATCTTTAATTATCTCTTCCTCCGTGTTTCCTCGTCTTCTACCTCTCGCTTGTCTCCCTTGAGAGGACTACCACAGAGAACACCTCCAATCCTTATTACATCCATCACACAGATAACCCTGGGTTGGTTCTCGTCTCGAAACCTCTCGACAGCACCAACTACCTCTCGTGGCATCGTTCCATGATCCTTGGCCTTGATGGCTGCAACAAATTAGGGCTTGTTGACGGCACCATCAAGAAACCCGATGATTCTGATGCAACCAAGCTCCGACAATGGAAACGCAATGAGAGCATCATCGCATCCTAGATCTTGAATTGTCTCACAAAAGAAATCAGCGCCAACGTCATCTACTCTACCTCGACGACCTTGATTTGGAATGATCTCGAAAAAAGGTTCAACATCAAGAATCTCCTCGATTTCATTCAAGGTAATGACCCTCTCAATGTCTATTTCACTCGATTCAAGGCCATTTTGGCTGAATTGGGTAAAATCAAAGCGATTCACAAATGCACCTGCAACGGCATTGAGTCGCTTCTTCAATCTATCAAAGAATAATATGTAATGGATTTTCTGATGGGGTTAAACGAATCCTTCAATCATGCTCGCGACCAAGTTCTTTTGATGAAACCTATTCAGATATCAATGAAGCTTTTTCCCTCCTCCTTCAAGATGAAACACATCGAGCCATTGGTATTCAATCTACTCCTATCTTTGGGTGGCTTGTGTTGTGGCCCAAATTACTTCGAGAACAAGAACCCTAGGAAAGATCACCCCTTGTGTTCCCACTCCAACATACACAGCCACACCAAAGACAAATGTTTCAAGCTCCATGGTTTTCCTCCTAGCTTCAAGAAAAACCACACTAACATTACCACTTTGCATCTCAGAATCAACATTCTTGTTTGGGTTCCTCTGATCAGAATCAATCCTGGTCGCAACAACAATTTCAACAAGTCTTGGCCATGCTTCAACCTCAAATGGACCAACTCCCAGTCGCTTCTTCACCTGATCAACCCGATGCTGCAGATATTGAATCCATTGGTATGTCTTTCTCTACTTGTACTCTACATTTCAATCCCTAAAATTCTGGATTATGGACTCTGGTGCTACGGTACATATCACTTATTTCATTGATTTCC
Source organism: Oxytropis ochrocephala (assembly GCA_020916435.1). Lineage (NCBI taxonomy): Eukaryota > Viridiplantae > Streptophyta > Magnoliopsida > Fabales > Fabaceae > Oxytropis > Oxytropis ochrocephala. The sequence continues at coordinate 82,345,514 of CM037090.1, forward strand.
TATACAAATACAAACCTTTAACTAACAAATTTGTTCTGTTACAAAACAACACTCGAGTCAAAGTCTTAGGCACTGACACAACTAGAATTCATTCTAATTTTGAACTGCATAGTGTTCTTTACATACCTTCATTCCATGTAAATATAATTTATGTGCCACAACTTACTCCTAGTTACCATATTAGTGTTCATCTAATATCTATTTATACAAATACACTACCTTTGAACTTCCAAATAAAGCCTCCAACTTTAATTGACGCCTATACTATCATTTACAAACAAAAGGGGTACACTATCATTTCTGCGGAAAAACAATCATTAACCGGGAAAACAATTTTGAATTAATGTTACCATTCACTCCCTTCATCTTTCTCTCCCCTCTCGAAAGTTTCTCTTTCTCTCTCACAATCAACTCCTTCATCTCTTTCTTCTCTATTCACCTCATCTTCCTTCTTTCTCCGTCTCCATTTCCTAATATTCATCCCTTCTTCCCTCCCTATGGTCTCACTTCCTCTCCCTCATTCCAAGCTTCCATGGGATCCCTCTTCTTCTTGGTTTTGTTTTCTGCTTTTGAAAAAGGAAAGAACTTCTCACGTTTTTTCTACCTTAGATAAATGAAGCACTCTTGCAGTAAGAATATGAACTGCGACTTCTCCTACGACAACAACAATGGTAAGCCAGGTCTCCATCACTTTTCATCTTCTTCTTTATACTTTGGTCACTATTTACTTGGATTTTGTTAGATTTTCATTTTGGGTTTCAATCTTTCATCTTCTTCTTTATACTTTGAGTCGTTTGGTACTATATTTTTTTAATCTTTCATTGTTGATTCTGATTTGTGTGTGTGAAACATGAAAATTAGGGTTTTTATACTATTAAGGTTCCAACTCCTAATCACTCTTTAGTTACCCAAGCATTGTCATTTGGTATATTACGGTTCTGATTGTTGTTTTTTGTATTTGGTATTGTATCTTTTATATTATTGTGTATGTTATTAGTTGAGTAGAATGTGTTTGATGAAATGTTTTTGTTCGTACCTGGATCGGGAAGAAGACTCGACCCAGGGTAATTTGGAGAAGTGTCTCGGATAGATGTAAAAGTGGCTCGGGCACATTTGTGGTAGATCGAGTCTGCCGAGGTAGCCGAAGTTGAGCTCGCCGAGTGGTGGTACCTGCAAGCACTCTGATGCCTAAGTCAGCAAGAGAAATGGAAAGGTATGCAAGAAATGTAAGTGTCCCTTATCTTGAAGGGGTGTCTAAACAACTTCACCCAAAGCATGCCAAAGTTATTGTGATTGTACCAAATACAAAATCTATATTCAAATATTTAACATTTACCAGTTCATACCATTAAGCTAAAGTCAAGGTTTCGTGAGTCTGCTAACATTTCTTCATAGTATCATATAAATCCGATGATGTTAGATGTGAGAGATGATTGGTATGAGTTCCCTGACTACTCCAAAGAGCATTAGGATTATATGTGAGAGATGATTTATCAAGTCTAAGATTAAACTAAGGCAATGCTTATTGTGTTTCTAAACAATTTGGAAAGAATGATTTGATTGAATATCGTGTGTCTAAATATTTACAAGTTGGGTATTTATATACATTGGTTTCTATTTAGAGACTGTGTATACTTGCACATGCTTTTCTCACACCAAGTTTTTGGCCCCGTTGCCGGGGATTGTAATTAATTTCTTTCAAAGTTTAAGTATATTGTAATTTAGTGTTTTATTATTCTGGTATTTTAGTTTCTGTTATGTAGGGGCACGTGGTGCTTTAGCATATGCACAGGACAGGAACACCAGAATACAACTTAGATCCAGAGATAGAAAGAAGATATAGGAGATTGCTAAGACTCCAGAAGCAAAGAAATCAAGACTGCGTCATGTCTCACAGTGAAGGACAAGGCTCAAGACCACACTCAATAAGAGGAGGTCCAGGCTCACATCAAGAATCTGAAGAAGATCACAGAGATCAATTCATCCACATGGATCCCATAGGTATGATTAATGATAGAGATAGACCAATGAGGGACTATGCTCAGTTTGATCATCAAAATATGCAAACTAGCACAGCAAGACCTCATATAGATGTTGTGAATTTTGAATTTAAACCTATGATGTTTCAAATGCTTCAAACTATTGGTCAATTTGGAGGACTTCCTCATGAAAATCCTCATTTGCATTTAAAACAGTTTCTAGAAGTATGTAGTAACTTTATCATTCCTGGTGTTAGTGAAGATGCATTTAGACTAAGGTTTTTTGCTTATTCTTTGAAAGATAGAGCTAAGGCTTGGCTCAATGCTTTAGAGCCTAACTCTATCCATTCATGGAATGAAATGGCTAAAAAGCTTTTAGGAAATATTTCCCACCTATCAAAAATGCCAGGATGAGAACTGATATTACATCTTTTGGACAAAAATTGTTTGAATCATTATTTGAAGCATGGGAAAGATGGAAGGAACTTTTGAGAAAATGTCCTATTCATGGTTTACCTGTTGTTATTCAAATGGAAACATTTTATAATGGTTTAGAACCTCAAACCAGAATAATGCTTGATTCTGGGGAGTGTTATTAAATCTGTCATATAATGAGGCATGTGAATTGATTGAAAGAATTGCATCTAATAACTCTAGTTGGCCTAATGAGAAGGTAAGTGCCCAAAAGAAATCATCAGGGGTACATGAAATTAGTGAAGTCTCATTCCTATCTGCTCAAGTAGCCTCTTTAGCTAATTTGATAAAAAAATTCACTTCACCTAGTGCAACTACATCTAATGTAGCTGCATCAATAGACAACATTGCAATAGTAGTAGAACAAGCACCTCAAGGTACCACTAGTTGTGTATATTGTGGAGGATATCACTTGTATGAGGAATGTCCCAACAACCCTATTTCTGCAAATTATGTAGGATATAATAGAAATAATAACCCTTATTCTAACACTTATAATCCCGGTTGGAAGAACCATCCCAATTTTAGATGGAGCAACAATAGTGCACTTGCACCTAATGCTGCTGCACCAACCACACCACCAGAATTCCCATCTCAGAATTACCAAAGGCCATCTCAACCTACCAATGAAAATTCCTTAAAAACATGCTTAAATCATTCATAGGAGAAGCAAGAACAGCTAGATAAGATCAAGATGCTTCAATTAAGAACTTAGAAAATCAGGTAGGTTAGTTAGCCACAACTCTGTATCAAAGACCTCAAGGTGCTTTGCCTTCAAATACAGAAGCTACTCCTTCCCAAAGGCAAGGAAAGGAACATGTTAAGGCTATATCTTTGAGAAATGGTAAGCATCTTTCAGAGTCATATGAGAAGGAAAGTGAAGAAAAGGGAGAAAAAGAAAAAAATGAAAAAAAAAATAGGAGAGAAAGGAATGCAGAAGCATCTAATGCTCCTGCATCAGAAGAAGTTCATGTTCCACTACCTAAGTTAGTACCCGAGTACCCTCCTCCTCTTTATCCACAAAGATTGAAAAAAGCTCACGAGGAGAAGCAATTCAGTAAATTCTTAGAGGTACTAAAACAATTACACATCAATGTTCCCTTAGTAGAAGCACTCCAACAAATGTCAAATTATGCCAAATTCATGAAAGATGTGCTTACCAAAAGAAAAAGATTAGGGGAATTTGAGACAGTTGCTATGACTAAAGAGTGTAGCTTGCTTATGAAAACTAAGATCCCTAGGAAATTGAAGGATCCAGGCAGTTTCACAATTCCATTTTCAATTGGAAAATCGTATACTGGTCGAGCTCTATGTGATTTAGGTGCAAGTATCAACTTGATGCCTAAATCCATTTTCAACCAACTTGGAATTGGAATTACTAGACCAACTACTGTGACACTTCAATTAGCAGATAGGTCAATAGCTTATCCAGAAGGAATCATAGAAGACATCTTAGTTAAGGTAGAAAATTTTGTATTCCTTGCAGATTTTGTCATTCTTGACTTTGATGCAGATAAAGAAGTGCCTATTATATCCTAGGTAGACCATTCTTAGCAACTGGCAAAACATTGATTGATGTGCAAAAAGGAGAACTAACTATGAGAGTAAATGATCAAGAGATGAAATTCAATGTAATGAATGCTCTCAAGTATCCTACTGAGGATATGGAAAAATGTTCATCAATAATTTCTCTAGATCAATTGGTAGAAAAACAATTTTATAAATAGTATGATCATTTGGTTAATGCAGATGCACATGATGCACCTGCATTACTAGATGAAGAATTAATAGAAAAAGAAGATATGCCAATAGAGAACTCATGTAAGGAAGTATGGGCTAGAACTTATGAACCTTTCAATCTTGAGGATCCAACCCTCAAGAAAAACTTATCATCAAAAGAACAACCTCCCAAGCTAGAATTGAAAGAGTTGCCTAAGCATCTTAAGTATGCCTTTTTAGGAGAAAATGAGACCCTTCCTGTAATCATTGCTTCTGACTTATCATCAGAACAAGAGCAGGATCTCATTGATACCTTAAAGAAGCACAGAAAGGAAATAGGATGACAAATGGAAGATATTAAGGGAATTAGTCCTTCAATATGCATGCGTAGGATCATTCTAGAGGAAAACTCTAAGAATAACATAGAAAGACAAAGGAGACTAAACCCTATCATGAAGGAGGTTTGTAAAGAAAGAAATCATTAAGTGGCTAGATCTTTGGCATCATATACCCATATCGCATACGATGCATGGGTAAGCCCTGTCCAATTTGTACCTAAGAAAGGGGGTGTGACAGTAATAGCCAATGATAAGAATGAATTAATACCAACAAGAACTGTTATAGGTTTGAGGATATGCATGGATTACAGAAAACTCAATAAGGCAACCAAAAAGGATCACTTTCATCTACCATTCATATACCAAATGTTAGATAGGTTAGGAGGAAAAGAGTTTTATTGTTTTTTAGATGGATACTCAGGATATAATCAAATAGCCATAGAGCCTAAGGACAACATAAAACCACCTTTACATGCCCTTATGAAACCTTTGCCTTTAGAAGGATGCCATTTTGATTATGTAATGCACCTGCAACATTCCAAAGATGCATGATGTCAATATTCTCAGAGTTCATTGAGCAATCAATGGAAGTTTTCATGGATGGTTTCTCTGTCTTTGAAGAAACATTTCAAATTTGTTTATCCAATTTGGAACAAATTATCAAAAGATGTGAAGAAACCAATTTGAATTGGGAAAAGTGCCATTTCATGGTACAAGAGGGCAATGTGTTAGGACATAGAATTTCAAAGAAAGGTCTAGAGGTAGACAAAGCCAAAATTGAGGTAATTGAGAAATTGCCACCACCAACAACAGTCAAAGGTATTAGGAGCTTCTTAGGCCATGCAGGTTTTTATAGAAGATTTATCAAGGACTTTTCAAAGATTTCAAAACCATTATGTATGCTTTTGCAACATGATGTGCCATTTAATTTTGATGAATCTTGTATGGAAGCTTTCCAAAAGCTTAAAAAGGCATTGGTGACAACACCAGTGATTGTAACACCGGATTGGAACAGACCATTCGAACTAATGTGTCATGCTAGTGACTTTTCAATAGGAGCAGTCCTAGGGCAAAGGTATGACAAAGTTTTTCATTTTATTTATTGTGCTAGCAAGACATTAATTGAAGCTCAAGTAAACTATGCAGTTACAGATAAGGAACTTTTAGCAGGGGTATTTGCATTTGAAAAATTTAGATCATACTTAGTTGTCACTAAGGTAATTGTTTACACTGATCATTCTGCCATTAAGTATTTAATTTCAAAGAAAGATGCAAAGCCAAGGTTGATAAGGTGGATTCTTCTCCTCCAAGAATTTGATCTTGAAATTAGAGACAAGAAAGGGGTGGAGAATCAAGTAGCTGACCATTTATCAAGACTTGAAGGTGAATCACTAGGTACAAAAAAAAAGAGATCAAGGAAAGCTTTCTAGATGAAAAGTTATTAGAAATCACAGTCAATGCACACAGTGCACCTGCATTAGCTATAAGCAGTGCAGAAACATCAAATGCAGCTGCACCATGGTATGTTGATATTGTGAATTTCCTTGCAAGTAGAGTTGTACCAGTAAATATGACATATCAACAAAGGAGAAGATTCTTCAATATAGTTAAGCAATACTATTTGGATGATCCATTCCTTTACAAGATGTGTCCTGATAAATTAATGAGGAAATGCATTCCTGAAGAAGAACAGCAAGCAGTGCTCCTGCACTGCCATGTTGCACCATATGGAGGACACTTTGGAAGCACAAGAACAACATCTAAGGTATTACTGTCTGGTTATTATTGGCCTACTTTATTTAAAGATGCATATTTTATGGTCAAGAACTGCGACAAATGTCAAAGAGCTGGAATATTTCTGAAAAACATGAAATGCCAAGAACCAATATTTTAGAAATTGAAGTTTTTGATGTATGGGGAATGGATTTCATGGGACCTTTTCCACCTTCTTTTGGCAATTTGTATATCTTAGTAGTTGTTGATTATGTGTCCAAATGGGTAGAAGCAGTAGCATTACCAAATAATGATGCTAAATGAGTAAGTAAGTTCCTTTATTGAAAACCTTCTAGCTAAATATGGGGTTAAACATAAAATTGCTACAACTTACCACCCTCAAACAAGTGGACAAGCAGAGCTATCAAATATGGAAATTAAGAGAATGCTAGAAAAATGGTAAGTCCAAATAGGACATATTGGTCTTTACATTTGGATGAAGCTTTATGGGCATATAGGACAGCATTCAAGACACCCTTAGGAATGTCTCCCTATAGAATAGTTTATGGCAAGGCATGTCATTTACACGTGGAGTTAGAAAACAAGTCATATTGGGTTATAAAGAAACTCAATTTTGATCTGAACAAAGCAGGTGCACAAAGGTTTTTAGAGCTTAATGAATCAGAAGAAATTAGGAAATTCTCTTATGAGAATGTTGAAATCTATAAGGCTAAAACCAAAGCATGGCATGATAAAAGAATCCAAAGGAGAGAGCTAAGAGAAGGAGGATTGGTCCTGCTATATAATTCCAGGTTGAAATTATTTCCTGGAAAGCTTAGATCAAGGTGGTCAGGACCATTCAAATTAGTTAAAATATATCCATATGGAGCAGTTGATTTGTTAGATGAACCCTCAAACACCATCTTCAAGGTGAATGGCCAGAGAGTTAAGATGTACTATGGTGAACATGTGGTGAGAGACAAAGTCACCATTCATTTGAAAAATCTCTAAGAAAAAGAGATAGTCAGGCTGATAAGACTCTTAAAACAAGCGCTCAATGGGAGGCAACCCATCATTTTTATATAATTTTGTTCAATTTTATGTTTTCAAGTGTTTTGTAGGAATGCAGGATACCCAGTGCAGCTGCACTGCAATGCATCTACACTGCAGCAAAATTGTGCCCTGCATCAAAGTTGCACACTTATGAAAAAATTTGTCTAAGTGTTGTTATGCCAACTCATCAGAAGAAGGATATGGAAGAAATTAAGGGTAGAATAGAAGAATTAGATGCCCCTTGGGAGAAATTTACACCTAATGAGATTAAATTAAGAAGCACTTATTTGATAGATGCATTAGGCAATTGGCATTTATTTATGCTCTCTGAGGGCAATGTTGATGTAGGAAGATTGATTGCTAGGGAAATTCTCTCATGCACAAAAAAATCAAAGGGATTTCTGTTTTTCCCTTGCCTCATTACTGAGTTGTGCATGAAAGAAGGAGTTCCAATAGCTGCAATTGAGCAAAGAAAATTTCCCTTGGGCCATTGAATGCTGAGATGAGAGAAAGACTGATAAAAGTTAGAGGAATAACTTCTGCAATGCAAAAGCACTTCATGCAGAAGCAAGTTGCAGTGTGGAAATTTCAAAATGAGAAACACAATTGGCTGCAACTTGTGTTTCACAAACTGTCTGATGCATTAGGGTATGTGGAAACCCCTGTATTTCCAAGCTGCGTGATTAGAACTGAAGGACAAGAAGAAGAAGAGAAGGAAGATGCTGATGAGAAAGAGGAAGAAGAAAAAGAAGAGGAGAAGGAATAGGAGCCAGTGAAAAAGAAAAGAGTGACTAGAAAACAAGTGAAAGGTAAGAAGAAGACAGTAATTGAGCCTGATGTGGAGGAATTATTTGACTCAGATACTGAAGAGGATGAAGAAGTTCAAAGAGCAGCAAAGGAAATGGAGAAAGATGAAGAAGAGGAATATAGTGGTAGTGAGGTTGAAAGTGAGAAAAATCATGCTGAAGAAGGTGTTGATATGGAAGAAATTGCAAGACAGAAGTATGCCAAGACACCACCACCAATTCACCAAGAAACCACTCACATATTACCTAAAACATCACCAATCTCATCACCCATTCATTCACCTCCTATAGAATCATCATCCCACCCAAATTCACCAATACCCTCCCTTAATGAACCACAAGTCCAGTCACCACCACCAACAACCCCTCCACCTCCCTCTCCACAAACTAAAGTTGAGAAATCAACACAAAATGAACAAACAAATGAAGAACCTAGCCAAACCATAACTGAGCCACAAACAGAACAACCAATCCCAACCAGCCCAAGTGATATTATTGCTAATGTTGTTTCTTCAATTGAGAAGGACTCTATGCAGGTTAATGAAGAAGAACCAATTGAAGAAGGTGATCCATCTGTCCAAAAGGAGCAACATTCTGTCAAAGAACCAGTAGAGATGTAGAGTGATGCACCTGCATTTGATGCTGGTCCATTACAAGAAGGAGAAACCCTCACCATCATTCCAAAGAACAAAGAGGCAACCATCCAACTAGTTCTACAACAATTGGCTGAGAAGAAGAGGGAAGAGCTAGGAAATACACAAGAAAAGAGTGATGCACCTGTATCAATGGTAGAAACTCCAACAACCGTTAAGCAACCAAATGAGAAGAAGATGAAGGTCAAACAGACACCTCCTTCGAGGCAAAGCACTAGGCTCAGGAGTAGAGCCAAGAAATGAGTATCTGTTTACATGCTTAAGTGTGCTTGTTTTCACTGTTTTGAACTTAAGTTTCTACAAACTCTTTTCCCGGGATGTTTTAATTCCCTTTCCCCTATTTTGAACAACAAGTTACATGTTTTGCTGACCTCCAACAAGCGGCGAGGACACTGCTACCCTTTAAGTGGGGGGGGGGCTTATATAACTAGTATGCATGTTTTATTAAGTATGTGTGTTTTGATTAAATGTTTTTAGTTTTAGCATTAGAAGTACATAACAAAGTAGTATTTAAGTACATAAAACTATTTTCTAAAAATAATTTCTCTTGTGGAAAATAGTGGAAGTATGAAAAATACTATCATTGAAAGCTTTCTAGAAAAAAAAAATGCAATCCTATGAATGGACTTTTAATGATGGAAAGAGAAAAAGAAGCCTTATTTCTTAAAGAAGTGATGCACCTGCATCAAAAGAAACACAAAAGTAGGAAATAGTTCATTGACTCAATAGCTTTGAAAAACTCATCTAAGCCCTTTGTTGTACTTAAAACTCCCCAACACTTGAGGATTTTGTTAGTCTAGTATTCCTTTTGAAAAAGATTTTTGTGTGACCAAAGGTAAACTAATTTTTTCAAAGGCTAGGAGGAAGTTTTCACTTAGTCTTCGAACCAATCTCAACTCAGTGGGACACACACTCACACAAAAGAGTTTTAATAACTTTGGTCGTTTTGAGGAAAAAGGCACAAGAAAGATTGCTGAAAAATGAAGTTCATAGAAAGCACCTCATGAAAATCAAAATACCAAGCTGATCTATCTTCTAAAGTAGGCAAAAAAAAATGTTTAGTTTGTCTTTGTCATTACTTGAAGACAAGCAATGGTTTAGGTTTGGGGGTGTGATAACTCTATTTTATATAAAGTTATTTATATGTCTAAACTTAGTAAATTTCTCTCTTTCAAGCAAAGATAAGGAATTAATATAGTATTTTATGTAATATGTGAATATTTTAGTGTTTGACATGGTTAAAGTTGTTAATAGGCAATTTTTGATATATTGTGGTATGTTTGATGAGTTTGTTCAGTGCAGCCTACGGATGCACCTGCACTACAATGCTCCTACACTGGTTTGACACAATGCACCTGCACTGCAGTGCATCTGCACTACACATAAATGCTTGAACCATCCACTTCCACATCCACTTGCCTTGATGACCTCATGCTTAGTCACTAAAGAAGTGCAACTTGCACATTTTGGCGCCCACAATAACAACATAGCCTTGAAGACTAACTCACATAGGGACACATGCTCCTCTCTCATTGGACCTTCCTCTACACTTGAGTGTATGCTTCAACTTGTGAGACAACTTCTGAAATTAACCATGGTTACACCTCTAGTTTACTTCATCTCCAAGGAAGGAATCACCTCTATGAAGACTATATAAAGACCTCACACCTTCTTCACTTGGAAATATATCACAATCCATAAGTTAGATTCAAATTTCAATAGATATTGTTAGTCTTTATTTTGTAAGAAGGAAAGGAAGGAATTGACAAATCCTCCTTTACCTCACTTCGTAGTATTTACTAAGTGCTGAGTAGCTGATGCAACTGCATTGCTAGGAGAATTAATGCAAAGAGCTTCAACTTTTGTTATCTCTATCTTGTTGTTTCTCTTTTGCGATTTCAATTATATAAACATGATCTATTCAGTCTATATATACCTTGCAATGTCTATCATGAGCCAAATCTCTCTTAGTTGGAATGTTCTAACCATTTAATGATCTTTTAAATAAGTTTGATGCATGTATATGATGTCTGCACTTTAGTTCTTGCTTGATAATTCTTTGAACACTTATTTTGAGATTGTTCACTTAGAATAAGTAGATTTGTAAAAGCAGACATGGTTTACAATTAAGAACTCAAGAAATAACATGGGTAAGTGTTTTACATAAAGGAAACTTTGTTAAAACCATGCTAAGTCCTAGACATAGGATAGCATAGTCCATAGGGTGACAATGTGGGCACTTTACAAAGACAAGAGTGAACTTATTTAGCATCTTAGAAATAAGAGCTTGTAATGAAACTCTGAAGACAGTGACTGAAAGGCACATTGCAAATGCAACAACATTCAGTGCATCTGCATCACATACTGCATTGAACACTTAAAAGTGAATTACTTGGGGAAGACATTCCAACTATCATCTCTCTATTGCAACACCACTACTTGTTTACTGCTTTAAATTACTTGATTGTGATATACATCACCTCCCAATATATTTGTTATTTGGTTACCTTACACTAATTACATTGTATTGAAACTTAAAAGAGTTAAAACAATCCCTAAGGGTTCGATCTTTTATACTACTTGTTAGAGACTGTGTATACTTGCACATACTTTTCTCACACCAGCTTCTCCATGAGGATTTTAGATAAATCAGCTCACCTAGACTCTGCTGAGTACTTACCTCGACTGAGGACTCCCTTGGCAAGCAACTTAGGAATTTTTAGGTGTTAACAAAATCAAAATTCCGTATTAGATAGTTACACAAGTAATAAAAAAAAGGGCATATATGCATATATATGTTCATACCTGGATCTGGAAGAAGACTTGACCCGGGGTAATTTGGAGAAGTTTCTCGGATAGATGTAGAAGTGGCTCGGGCACGTTTGTGGTAGATCGGGTTTGCCGGGGTAGCCGAAGTTGAGATCGCCGAGGGGTGGTACATGCAATCACTCTGATACCTAAGTCAGAAATAGAAGTGGAGAGGTATGCAAGAAATTAAAGTGTACCTTATTTTGAAGTGGTGTCCCTCTTTTTAAAGAGGCGGGTGCCGTATCCGAACTGTCGGATTTGACCGTTTCCATCTGGGCCGTCGAATGGCATTCCTTCTTGAGCGGAGCCAATTGGGTCGTAGCCAATGCTGTATTGGGCTGAGCCCAAGGTTAAATCAAGGTTCGGCCCTCTTCGGAACAGTGGTCCCTCAAGTCGAGGTCGGCCGCGGAGAGGAGGTCGGCCTCAGGTTAAGTTGCCAAGTGTTATGACATGGATGACTGGATCTGATGATATGACACGTATTATCTTGTCAGGAGTAGATTGGTTGACGTGACGTTTGAGGGAATTGATGTAGCGCTTACGAGACAGAGGTAGATTTGTCATTATTGCGGTGCAGTTTCCAATGCCTGCGCATTGAAGTGACACATTGATTGGACGTGCCGGTTTAGTTTCCGACCTCTGGGAGGCTATATAAGTCTTGCAAAGGGCTCAGTCTTCACTTTGCGAACTTTGAGTGAGCTAGCATACTTTCTGATTCCGGTGACCAGAAGCTCAAGTTTGTTTTCCGACGACTGCGCCGACATGTATCTTCTTTACGCACCGCCTCGTTATTCTGGGTTTCCCTCTAGTCAAAGTTTTGCGTTTGATCGTCTTGCCGAACCAACAACGTCTTTGAATCGAGGTTAGTTTCTTGACCCGTTTTAGTGTTTCAAACTTGTGATTTTGTATTTATGAACGCGACCGAGGTCACTATTTTCATCTTAGCGGTTGCCTGCGCCCTGCTTTCCCCGGGGGAGTGGATCGCCTCTGCCCGCACTGGGTCGGAGTCGGAGTTATCCTTATTTTTCGTACTGACGCAAGTGTCCTCTCCTTGCAGGTGTATATTGCAAGTTTGGAATGTCGAGTTGTAATAGAACGGGATCGGGCCCCGAGGGTAGCCAAGGTTTTCCCTCTTCCCCCAAGTCTCTGAACATGAGGCAAAGGCTTTAAACTCGGCGGAGAATACGATCACACAGGTTATCGAGACCGATGATGTTGGGGCCATATCGGCAATGACGGAGAAAGTCGGAGAACATGTCGAAGCCAAGGGATATGTTGATGATCCGGAGTCATACTATTGGGTCTCAACCGAAGTCCTTGACGCCAAGGAGAAATTCAAAAAGGATGCGCCTCTAGCCTCCTTCGAAAAGTATATTGTCGCCCCGAAGGGGCGGCGATGGAGGTTAGAGGAGGCCCGACAGCTTGCAGTCTGCAGCAAGCTTCCTGAGAGGGAGATGGGCTTCTTCTTCTATAGGAAGCTTATGGACACCATGGGGATTTGTATCCCACTCACAGAGTTCCCGTAGAGGGTCTTGGATTACCTAAGGTTGGCCCCCACACAGCTGGCCCCCAATGCATGGGCTTATGTTAAAACATTTGAGCTCGTAATGGAGTATATGGGCCGAATTCCTTCTATGCGCTCTCTTTGACATTTTCTGGAGACTAGAGAAAGATGATAATCTGCGACAAAACCACGTCTGTCTCCGCAGTGCCAGAGGTCAAGCTTATATCCTCCCTATTACTGATTCTGGCAAGGGGTTCAAATCTGTCTTCTTTTATGTGAAGCGTTGAATCAGGAAGCCAAAAGGACTATTGCTGCTGATTTTGAGGGTGGTCGTCTGATCAGGGCACATTTCCCTTTCTCGTGGTCAAAGGTCCACTTTTCTCGAGATGGCAATCTTTACTCTATGAAGCCGAAGTTTTTAACAGGGGAGAACGCTACCTCCTACAATCTACTTGTTAGGTGGGGTGAAGAGTTGGCCGATGTGAGCAAGAAAATCGGATGTGCCTTGATAATCTAGGCCGAGGCTAAATCTACCAAGGAATTGAAAACCACCCTTGGTAATGACCTTAGACTCGTTTTTAGATTTTCTTTGGTGTTAGCTTTTCTGACCTTTCTGTGTTTTGTGTAGATTCAATGGCAGAGCATTTTGATTTCGACCTTTACCTCTGTGAGTCCGGGGTTAATTTATCAATGGTCAAACCCCACTCTTCTACCTTGGCCCCCAGTACCCAGAGGAAGGCTCCAAAGGTGAAGAAAAGTGTTCCTGAGGTCCAGACTCCCGGAGTCGACAACGATACAGAGGGTGGACCTCCTCATGGTAAAAAGAGAACTATCTTGAGTTCGGACAGTCCTGCTCCCCCAAATAAAAAACAATCGAAGAGGAAGAAGCCCTCGTGGCCGACTTTGTGGCTTGCATGTGGGTGGGCAATCTCGAACTGGACTTGTTCAACAAACTCCAGCAACAACTGTGGCCCTTCGACTTCTCGCCTTGGAGGCAAACTCAATGAACTTAGGAGCTCAAAATCTTTGGCTTGATGGAGAATTATTAGACTAATCCGACAACTGAAATATTGTCGGGATGAAAAAATTCCAAAGCTCATTGAAGAAAACCCTGTGTTAAATTTGATTCCCTGGCCTCGGCGGACAACGATATGGCTGATCTGGAGGTTAAGTTGGCTTCTGCAAAAAGGGTTTCTGAGCAAGCCCAGATTTTTTGAAAATCGGGCAGAGATTGTGGCGAGCTGAAGAAGGAAAAAAGGGAGAAAGATGAGGTTTCAACACAAGTTGCTGAATCCGCCAAGTTTGGTTTCGACCGCTACAAAGAACTGATGGCTGTAGTCGATCCTGGTTTCCCTTTTGACCTGTTGGAACTCGAGCACGAGGTTTATGATGGCAAAATTGTCAAGCCAAAATCCGATGCTCCTTAGGAGGAAGCCGAGGTCGTCTTCGAGCACTTTGCCGATCCCGACAATACCGTGGATGCTGATTTTGCGAATCAGAGACCCATGAGGAGTCTGAGACCCTCTACGATCAGTAAGAAACTTGTGGTTTTGAACTTATGTAATTTATACTTTTGGTTGGGGACCTCCAAGACTGAGGTTTTAATATTCATGAACAACATAGAACACCGTTCTTGTTATTTATCAAGTATTTATGTTTTGTTATTTATCACGTTTACTTGTTAATATTAGTCCTTGGTTGTTGTTACACCGATTTTGTTGTGTAAATTATTATTTAAGCGGCGAGGTTACGTGATTGTCGGCTGAGGCTGATGTACGTTGTTTTTGTAAATAAAACTTAGCACACTTACCTAGGCACCATTGTGCTCGTCGAATTGGAGTGCCTTCGAAGCGAAGCCTCTGTGGGCTTTTTCCTCGGTCTCTGATGGAGCTTTAAGCTCAGGAATCGAAGAGGAGGCATGCTCGCGCGAAGCAAAAATTGGGGGTCGAAGCCGCTGTGGACTTCTTCCTCAGACTCTGATGGAGCTTTGAGCTTGGGGATCAGAGAGGAGGCATGCTAGCGTGAAGCGAAAAAGAGGGTCGAAACCATTGTGGACTTCTTCCTCGGTCTCTGTTGGAGCTTTGAGCTCGAGGATTAGAGAGGAGACATGCTCGCGCGAAGCGAAAAAAGGGGTCAAAGTCGTTGTGGAATTCTTCCTTGGTCTCTGATGGAGCTTTTTGAGTTGGGGGATCAGAGTGGAGGCATGCTCGCGCAAAGCGAAAAAAAGGGGCGAAGCCACTGTGGTCTTCTTCATTCGATGTCTGATGGAGATATGGCATTAGATCCTTGAACAAAATGTCTCCCGAGCTCCCTTGATACACCAATATCCTTTTAACATCCACCCTGACCAGCACGGTCGAGATGAGTAGGGGCACGTACTTGTTTGATTTCCCGTCTAAGAGATCAACATTGTTGAATGCCAGAGGTTGTCTTGCCGATATTGCTGTGGTCGGAATCAGGTTACCATTGAGGCTAAGGATTTCTTACGATCTTCGTTTCATTGAACACCATGTTTCTTCAGCATCCACAGAGAGGGCCCCCATGATAACTAAGGCAACCGGGCATGGTCGTTGCGACCATGGAGACTCTTCTGCTGAGTCGCTGCTATCCTCTGTCGGGTCTTAGCCACCTCATTCACCACAACTTTAGCCTTCCGTGGTGAGCGACGAGGGGAACAACACCTTTTCTTTTCCTCTGTTTTCAAGTACTGCATCAGTTTGCTCCGTTGTATCATGTCCTCTATGTAATCTTTCAAAACTCGCACGCCTCGGTGTCATGGCCATGGCTTCTATGGTACCTGCAATAGGAACGTCTGTTTGTGTTGTCACATTGGGGAATCAGAGCCGGCCATTTCACATCCCGAAATTTGGCGTTTGCGCATTCAGATAGAATTAAGTGTCGTAGAGCGTTCAGCTTAGATTACTCAGTAAACCTTCCCCAGAATTCTTTAGAGCTCGAATTGTGATCCTTGTGTTTTCCGTCTTTGGATTCTTTTCCTTTGTCTGAGGCTGAACCAGACCCCGGATCACCAGCGAAATTCGCTTCTTCTTAGTCGATGTACCATTGGGCCCTTCTCAGAAAGTCGTCGAGTGTGCAAGGTCGGCGGAGGCCAACGTTAACCTTGAATATGGATCCTTTTCGGAGGCCATGCCTCATGAACATCATCTTGACGTCGTCAGTCAGATGGTGGACTTCATCTGCTTCTTTGTTGTAGCACTCAATATAATCTCTCAATGACTCTTTCTTCCTTTGGCCCACTGCCCCTAGCACGTCTTCTGATTTGGTTTTCAGCCTGAATGCAGTGAAACGTGCCGAGAACAGTTTACTGAATTGTCCTCAAGAGGAGATCGAAGCCGGGGGAAGATCTCGATACCTGAAAATGATTTGGTTCTCGATGAACCTAATCACTGCGACCTGATCAATGTTTCCTAACGGGATAGCTTCCACCCACTTGGTGAATTAATCGGTGGCGATAACAATAAAGTTGTGACCTTTTGAACTCGGGGGGTATATCTTTCCAATTAAATCCATGGCCCTACCTCTAAACAGCCAAGGTTTGACAATCAGGTGCAGCTCATCCATCGGCACCCTTTGGATTGGTCCATGCAGCTGAGAAGCCTCACATCCCTTGGAAAACTGGAAGCAATCGGACGTGATCATCGGCCAATAGTATCCATGCCTGTAGATGAGCCATTTCAAGATGGGGCCAGACCTGTGGGCACCACAGACTTCTGCATTAATATGTGCCATTACCATACAAGTGTCCTTCATTTTGAGGCATTTCAACAACACCCCGTTGGCGCTTCTTTTGTATAGGTCGTCCCCTATCAAGATATACTTCAGCGCCCTTTGTTTGACTTTGAAGTTAGTATCAGCCATTGGGTTATGTAACACCCTAAATCTACCCGTTCGTTTTATTAAAATCAGAGTGCGAAAATTTAAAAACTAAGCATGCAATGGAGTGTCACATTCGACAGTTCAAATCCAAACAACGTGAAATCAGATAAAACGTGGAATCACTTCGATTGAGTCTACACCACCAAAAATTACAGACGTTTCAAAATCCACAACTTCAGGTTCAAATCAAACAATGCAATAAAACAACTAAATAAAATAGTGTTCATCCCCTCCCCGAGTGTTACGTGTCGTAGAGCGACAACGACTCGGTGGCGAAGGTAGACAAGCCTTCACTCACTATCACCTGCACGTTACCAACATAGGGGTAACATTCAAACAGAAGGGGTGAGTCTCTAACAGTATAATAACATGTATGATAAGCAGTATACTAGAGTTAAGGCAACTATAATTACCACATCATTACAACACAACATCATTACACCACAACATCATTACACAACAACATCATTAATATCAATCACCCAAGGAAAATCACCAATGTAATGAATGGAAGATGAAATGCAACCCACACCGAAGAGCATATGCATGTGGTACCATCACCGAAAAATAGCCATCTCGTGGCATCATCACCAATATTGAGCATAGCTCAAGGCCGAAAAAACAATCAAATGTCATAATCAACGCAGGATGCAACAACACCAACATTGTTAAGTGGTCACATTTGACCCAACAACACCATCATCAATAATTGGTCATAATTGACCCAACAACACCATCATCAAATAATTGGTCATTATTGACCCAACAACACCATCATCAAATAATTGGTCATAATTGACCCAACAACACCATCATCAAATAATTGGTCATATTTGACCCATCGCCTATCACCTTAGTTAATACAACACACCAAGTATAACATTTAAGGCTAACACCAATTTCCCCAACCACACCAACACCTAAGACATCAATTAGTTTACACACCAATGAAACGGCAGCACAGAATTGGCGCCAGGCAACAACATAGGCGCAACACAGCGCCAAACCGCACAACAAATGGCGCCTAGGGCAACACATCATGCCCGGGGCGCACACAGCACGTAAAATTGGCCCCTAGGGCAACACAGCATGCCCGGGGCGCGCACAGACACAAAACTGGCGCCTAGGGGCAACACAGCACCCCCTGGCGCCAGACAGCAACGTAAATTGGCGCCTGGTGGCAACACAGGGCGCTAAACAGCAAGGAAACTGGCGCCCAGTGGCAACACAGCCACACAGGGCGCCAAACAACACAACAACTGGCGCCTAGGCGCAATACGAGCAGCACACTGGCGCTCTGGCGCAAAACGGGCGCAACACTGGCGCCTTGGCACAACACAGACTAAGACACAGCGCCACAGGACGCAACATAGCCCACAGAATGGCGCCCTGCAGCAACCTTGGGCGCACAGGGGCGCCAACAAATTTCACACAAATGGCGCCTAATAGCGCAAATTGACTCAGCAAGCAACTTTATTGATTTTTCTCCCGGTACCCATCATCAAACACCAAATAAAATCAACAAGGCATTTCATCAAACACCTAACATGCACTCTAGACACCACCTACACATTTTATCAAACACCTAATGTGCATCTATCCACCATCAATTCATTCACAAGTCATTAACACCAAAACGACATCAAACACCACATATATACATTCACAAATCATTCAAACATATTATCAAACACATCACATGCATTATATGTCCTAATCTCCCATATACACCCCATCATACAACCCATTATAAGGTTAGAACCCACCCTGACCTTGGGATTATAGACGCAACTCTTTCTCCTAACGAAGCTCTTCGATTCTCCAACTACGGCAACTCTCCTTAGATTGTAGGTTGAGAAGGTTCACTTTAGTTCTCTCCTCTCTTGGTTTCTAACTCAGGAACTGCTCCCCTATCGAAGCCCTCTGTGATACGAAGAGAACGCAACAAACCGCGTCAAAAACGGAGCTCTAGAGACAAAGTTATGCTCAAATGAGTGAAAAAGGTTGAAAATGACCCAAATTTGCGCAGAACGCAGTTTATAATGCAGACTGGCGCGCGACACGCCACTTACGCGCGACATCCGCGCCACAAGATAGGGAATGGTGGGAACTGGCACGCGGCGCGCCACTCACACGCGACCTGTGCGCAAACAGGCAGGAAACACTTGGATCTGGCGTGCGACGCGCCACACACGCGCATGAAACGCCACACAAGCGCAGAACCGATTTCTAACTCGACAACCACCTATGAACATCAATTCTAATCATTTCTACCATGGTTACCAGGCCAATAAATCTCCAATTTCTTCAATCATTCTACCAAATCAACTCAAAATAAATTTTAATAAAATTGGGGCGTTACAACTCTCCCCCACTTAGAATATTTCGTCCTCGAAATTTAGGTCAAGTCCATGAAACAATATCAAATCTAGTTTTATTTCTAATAGTCATCAAGTTTCCCTTGTATACTAAGCAACAGACCACACACACTTCTCTACATTCTTACTCCTATATGAATATTCTAATATCTAGTTTATCAAAGTTTTACTTGACTACTCAAACACCATCACTCCAATATTAGGATACTATACTCTCAACGGTGATTATTATAGGTTTACTCATTTAGATCCCAACTTCTAGGCTTCACTTTCCAAGCTCGAAATTCAAATTCTACTTATCCCGTTTAGACAATTTAACTAACTATTACTAACTATCCTATTTCGTATCAGTCTCAACTTAAGGTATTGATTAAATCTCTTATGCTGCATAACTATCTACTTTCAATCTAAGCACAAAATAAAAGAAAACAAGTATTGCAAGTACATTTCAGCATAATAAAAGAGACAGTGAACAATTCATAGTTTTGTAAGACAAAATAGTGAACATAATCAAACAACTCAATCCTAATAATGTTGATAGTGCTACCATGGAATTTGAACATCCAGTATTAGAATTTTAATAGGAGTCAACTGATCTACAACAATCCTAGGTTCTCATCAGAATGAAATAAGAATCATACATATATTAATAAATCAATATAACTTTCAATCATTACCCATTAAATAAATTACAAGGCAAGGTAATAAAAAAAATAAAACCAACAAAGGTAATTGGTAATAAACAAAGAACATAACTATAACTTAGAACGAGTACCAAGACTCGAGGTTAATAGACTCGACGACTCGACAACTTGGCGGACGCATGAGAATTGCTCACGATACCACTAATGTAACACCCCAAATCTACCCGTTCGTTTTATTAAAATCAGTGCGAAAATTTAAAAACTAAGCATGCAATGGAGTGTCACATTCGACAGTTCAAATCCAAACAACGTGAAATCAAATAAAACGTGGAATCACTTTGATTGAGTCTACACCACCAAAAATTACAGACGTTTCAAAATCCACAACTTCAGGTTCAAATCAAACAATGCATAAAACAACTAAATAAAATAGTGTTCATCCCCTCCCCGAGTGTTACGTATCAGAGAGGACACTGACTCAGCTGACGAAGGTAGACAAGCCTTCACTCACTATCACCTGCACATTACCAACATAGGGATAACATTCAAACAGAATGGGTGAGTCTCTAACAGTATAATAGCATGTATGATAAGCAGTATACTAGAGTTAAGGCAACTATAATTACCACATCATTACACCACAACATCATTACACAACAACATCATTAATATCAATCAACCAAGGAAAATCACTAATGTAATGAATGGAAGATGAAATGCAACCCACACCGACGGGCATATGCATGTGGTACCATAACCGAAAATTAGCCATCTCGTGGCATCATCACCAATATTGAGCATAGCTCAAGGCGAAAACCCCTACATCACCTAATATGCATATGAATGCATGTGACACCATGAACAACACCAAAACAACAATCAAATGTCATAATCTACGCACGATGCAACAACACCAACATCGTTAAGTGGTCACATTTGACCCAACAACACCATCATCAATAATTGGTCATAATTGACCCAACAACTCCATCATCAAATAATTGGTCATAATTGACCCAACAACACCATCATCAAATAATTGGTCATAATTGACCCAACAACACCATCATCAAATAATTGGTCATATTTGACCCATCGCCTATCACCTTAGTTAATACAACACACCAAGTATAGCATTTAAGGCTAACACCAATTTCCCCAACCACACCAACACCTAAGACACCAATTAGTTTACACACCAATGACACGGCAGCACATAATTGGCGCCAGGCAACAACATAGGCGCAACACAGCGCCAAACCGCACACCAAATGGCGCCTAGGGCAACATAGCATGCCCGGACGCACACAACACGTAAAATTGGCGCCTAAGGCAACAGAGCATGCCCGGGGCGCGCACAGACACAAAACTGGCGCCTAGGGGCAACACAGCACCCCCTGGCGCCACACAACAACGTAAATTGGCGCCTGGTGGCAACACAGGCACACACAGGGCGCCAAACAGCAAGGAAACCGGCGCCCAGTGGCAACACAGCCACACAGGGCGCCAAACAACACAACAACTGGCGCCCAGGCGCAACACGGGCAGCACACTAGCGCCCTGGCGCAACACGGGCGCAACAGTGGCGCCCTGGCGCAACACAGACTAAGACACAGCGCCACAGGGCGCAGCATAGCCCACAGAATGGCGCCCTGCAGCAACCTTGGGCGCACAGTGGCGCCAACAGCCCACACAAATGGCGCCTAATAGCGCAAATTGACTCAGCAAGCAACTTTATTGATTTTTCTCCCGGTACCCATCATCAAACACCAAATAAAATCAACAAGGCATTTCATCAAACACCTAACATGCACTCTAGACACCACATACACATTTTATCAAACACCTAATGTGCATCTATCCACCATCAATTCATTCACAAGTCATTAACACCAAAACGACATCAAACACCACATATATACATTCACAAATCATTCAAACATATTATCAAACACATCACATGCATTATATGTCCTAATCTCCCATATACACCCCATCATACAACCCATTATAAGGTTAGAACCCACCCTGACCTTGGGATTATAGGCGCAACTCTTTCTCCTAACGAAGCTCTTCGATTCTCCAACTACTGCCAACTCTCCTTAGATTGTAGGTTGAGAAGGTTCACTTTAGTTCTCTCCTCTCTTGGTTTCTAACTCAGGAACTGCTCCCCTATCGAAGCCCTCTGTGATACGAAGAGAACGCAACAAACCGCGTCAAAAAACGAGCTCTAGAGACAAAGTTATGCTCAAATGAGTGAAAAAGGTTGAAAATGACCCAAATTTGCGCGAGTAACGCGATTTATAATCTGATGGCGCGCGACACGCCACTTACTTACGCGACATCCGCGCCACAAGATAGGGAATGGTGGGAAGCGCACGCGCGCGCCACTCACACGCGACTGCGTGCGCAAAGCAGCGGCGAAACACTTGGATCTGGCGTGCGACGCGCCACACACGCGCATGAAACGCCACACAAGCGCAGAACCGATTTCTAACTCGACAACCACCTATGAACATCAATTCTAATCATTTCTACCATGGTTCCCAGGCCAATAAATCTCCAATTTCTTCAATCATTCTACCAAATCAACTCAGAATAAATTTTTATAAAATTGGGGCGTTACAGGTTACGGAGGTACCTCGTCAATACCCCAATCCAAGCATCAGCGGGCTCCTCCCCGACGACGGTCACGGTACTCTGTTGTAGCACCTCGACCACCCGTTCCTTGTACCCCGAGGCTTGTTGGGCCAAGTCATTTGCTTCATGTTCTCACTTTTGGGGACATACAGAATGACGACATCGACAAACAACTTTAGCAAGTCGTGCATCGAGGCCCTTAACTCTTTGAGCTTAGCATTGTAACACTTGTACTCCCCGGTGATTTGCTTGATCATCGGTTGGGAATCAACCCTTATCTCCACGTAGCGAGCCTTCATGCCGGCCAAGATACCAAGTCCCATGATCAAGGCTTCGTACTCGGCCTGATTATTGGAGGCTTGATCTCCTATCCGGCACATGAACATCCACGTCTAGCCGCAGGGGCTGGTGATGACTATCCGCCCCTGCGCTCGTCTGGGTGCTAGACCCATCGAACATGAGAACCCAAGGCTTAAGACCCAATTAATTGGTAGCTTCTGCCGGAGCATCGTGAACTTTTACGCATGGATGCTGAGCCAAGAAGTCTGCCAAGGCTTGGCCTTTTACGGCTCTCAAAGGTACATAAGTTAAAGCAAACACGTTCAACTTAATGGCCCACTTAACGAGTCTTCCTTGTAAGACAAACCTATTAAGAAGGTATCAGATAATGTCAACCTTGTTACAACCAAAATTTCCTTAGGTAATAGATAGTATCCAAGTTTTGTACATGCATTAAACAAGGATAAACAAAGCTTTTCAATTTGAGAGTATCTAGTCTCGGCATCATTGAGAATCCTACTGAGGTAATATATAGCACGCTCGGCGCCATTATCATCATCCTGAGCCACCAAGCATTCGATTGCTTGGTCTTCGGGCCGCATTGTATAACTTCAGAGGTCTCCCAGGCTGCGGAGGCACCAGGACAGGGGGTTGGTCAAGGCAGCATTGACTTGGTCGAAGGCATCATGTTGCTCGGCTCTCCAAATCATTTCCTCATCATTCCTCATTCTCTGCAGTTTCTTCTTTGTTCTAGGAGGTCTCGCCTCTAGAATAGCCCGAGCTTTGTTTTTGTCCACTTCAATGCACTGGCTATGCACTAGAAAGCCTAGAAAGTTACATGAGATCTGCGGGAAGGCACATTTAGTAGGATTCATCTTGAGATTGTGGAGTCTTGTAACGCCCCAAAATAATTCAAGTATTTATTTAATTAATTTATTTAGGTGTTATATTGGTTGGTTATATTAAAATAATAATAGGGTATTTGATTTGAATGAGGAGTGGTGGTTAGTAAAAAGTGAGTGGTAATTTAATTAAAAGAGGGAGTAGTGCAAGTAATTGAAGGAGTGGCGAAAAGGGCCCAATGTCGCATGAGCCCAAGTACATAAGGTCTAGGTTTATTGTCTTAGACACTGAGGAGAAAGAAAAGAGAAACGAGAAGAGAAGAAAGAAAGGAGCTAGCTAGTAGGGAGAGGAGAGAAGAGAAGAGGGAATCGCAAGTTGAGGAAGAAAGAGAGCTTGTTGCTGCGTTTTCTTGGAGATTGAAGGGTTCTCATCTTCATCAATTCTTAAGGTAAAGGTGGGTCTTACCTTATAATAGGGCATATGATGGGTTTTATGTAACACCCTAAATGATTTTATTAAGCAATTGATTAAATTATTTAAACTGTTGCACTATTTTAATTATATTGAATATTAAAATATGGTGTTTTATAATATAGTATTTTATTTAATTGAAGGGAGTGGTATTGAAAATACCGGAACTGCTATTATTGGCCCGAGCCCCAAGCCCAATGACTTAGGCTCCTAGGGATTATGCAATTCGCACCATTCCCTCACAGAAAGAAAGAAACGAAAGGAGAGAAGAAAGAAAGAGAGGAAAATGGCGCTAGAGAGTGAGAAGAAGGAGAAGAGGGATCGCACCACTCAAGAAGAAAAAGAAAGGAGCTCTTGTTCTTTGTGGGTTTTGTGCGTGACTCGGAGAAAAGACTTTCTACGGTTTAATTTAAGGTAAGGGAGTCTCACTCTATAATAGAGAGTATAATAGGGTGTAGGTCGATTATAGAGTCTCTAGTTTTGTTAATTGAGATTGAATTTGATGATTGTATGTTTGATTTTGATGGATTGAATTGAATTGAGTAGGAAAATCGATTTAGGGCTTTAAATTGGGGTTTTATGTTCTTGATTTGGCTTTGATGCATGATTGAGTGCTATGATATGAAATTGAATGTGTTAGCATGATTATAAAATGTATTTGAGTAGTACATGATGATTTGAGTTGAAAGAATTTGAGAATTGGAGGTTTTTGGATGGGGCGCCAATGTGCTAGGGATTTGGCGCCACAGTATGCTGTTCACGTGCGAGAAAAAATGTGTGGTCTTTGGGTTGTCTCGCCATGGCGCCACATTCTTTGGGAAAATGGCGCCACAGGCCTTTGTTCGAGTCTTTGGAATGTGTTTTTGTGCGAGTGGGTTACGCCCAGGCGCCAAATTCTTTGGGAAAATGGTGCCACAATGCCTTTGTTTGCGTCTTTGGGTGTGTGTGTGCGATGTGAGCGCCAAATGCTGCCCAGGGTGCCCGAGAATGGCGCTGTGTCACTTTATGCTTGATGGCTGAGGTGGGCGTGTTCTTTGTCTGCAGGCGCCAAGTTCTTTGAGAATCGGCGCCTTGTACCTTTGTTCACGTGCACATATGGGGTGGTTTGAGGAAACTTGGTGTTACGAACATTTTTACCATGCCATTTTTGCGTGCTTTGCCCAAATTCAATTTTAAACATTTTGGCTCGAGTAGTTTTAGTTTTGCTTGTGTCATTAGAGAGATGTTCTAGTGGGCATTTCTTTGGGGCGCCATATGTGTGCGCTTTAGGGGTGGTTGAGTGAAACTTGGTGTTCGAACATTTTTTTGTAGTGCCATTTTTGCGTGCTTTGCCCAAATTCAATTTTAAACATTTTGGCTCGAGTGGTTTTCTTTTTGCATGTCTTTGTGTGTTTTGTGCCAAGTGCGGGCGCCCAGCAGATCTTGCCCAGAGCGCTAGGCAGTGCACATGTATGCAGGCGTGTCTCGGTTGTGTCTTAGTTTGTGTCTAGGATTGTCTTTGCCCGAGCGCCAGTTGCTAGAAAAGTGGCGCCCAGTGGCTGTGTTGCCACAGGGGGCGCCAAATTGCTGAGTTTCTGGCGCCTGGTGCTGTGTTGCACAGGGTGGCGCCAGATTGTGGGGAAATGGCGCCTAGGGCTCCCTTGTGCCCAAGTGTGTACTGTTTTGGTCCCTAGGTGACAGTTTGGTCCCTAAGTGATTGTTTTGGTCCCTAGGTGACAGTTTGGTCCCTAGGTGACTGTTTTGGTCCTAAAGGGTGTTTTAGGTCCCTGTGGGAGGTTTAGTCCTCCAGTTGTGATTAGTCCTTGGGACTTGAGTGTGTTGAGTTAGTGAATAATGGACTAATGATGATGCCATGGGGGCATGGGCCATGGGGGCCAAAGTGAAATTGACCATGAGATGAGAGTTGGTCGGATTGATGTATAAATTGATAAACGATATGAAAGGCTGCGGTCTGGTGTATAAATGAAACTGATGATGTGTGTGTTCATGAGTCACATGCATACATTCGGCTGCGGTCGCGACGATATATTGTAAAAGGCTGCGATGCAGTGTTTTATTTAATTTGCGATCGTGGTGTATAATGAATAATGATAAGGCTGCGGTCTGGTGATGATGGTACCACATGCATCTTTGCATTACATTGCATCCATCCTTATAAATGATAATGAACTGATTGTGATTGATTGGCTTCTATATATCTGATATACTGCTTATTATAGTTTTTATTATATAGTTCGAGACTCACCCTTTCTGTTGTTGTTTACCACAGGTAGCCATGAGTGAAGGCCTAGTTCCTTCACTTCCCCGAGTCGATGCGCTCACGATCACGTAGCACCTAGGGGATGGGTTTAGGATTCTAGTCATTTACTCTTTATTGACTATTGAACTATGTTATTGATATTACCACGTTGTATTTGAGATTGTTGTTGTTCATTTGAGACTATGATTTCTGTTGTTCCGCTGCGTAATGGTTATCAATTATGGTGCGTGGAAATATTTATTAAAGTGATGAGAAGTTCCATCCTTGAGCTGGTGTTGCGTATTAAAGTGTAGAAATAAAATGTTTATGCTTTAATTATTACTGTTGGTGCTGTATTGAGTGTAGCACTCTATTTTGGAATTAAATTTTTGTAACTCTGATTTTGTTATAAAATGCCGGGTAGAAAATGAGGTGTTACATTTTATGTGGGGTTAGGCTCTATGTCCGTGTTTTGATTGTTTTGAATGAAATTGTGATGTGTGTATTTGTTGTTGATGATTGATAATATGAAAGACCTAGAAAAGAAATTGGATTTAAGGAACCCTAGGCGCAAGGGCGCCATTTTTGGTGTTGTCACCTTCGTTTGTGACTTTGATGTGCGTTGGACAAATTTCGAATGAATATGCGATGTTATAATTGTGGTTTAAGTTTGATCATAGTATGAGAATAAAAGAAAAGAAGTAATATGAGTTTAGGCGCCTAGGGCGACATTCGAGGTGAAGTGTGCGCCTATGTGCAATGCCGAAGTGCAGGGTGCCTGGTGTGGCGCCAGTGTGTGTGTGCCGAAGTGCAGGGTGACTGGTGTGGCGCCAGTGTGTGTGTGCCGAAGTGCAGGGCGCCAGTGTGTGTGGCGCCAGCAGCTGATGGGTTAGGGAGGGAGAGAGATTTTCATTTCTTGCTTGGGGTAAGTGGTATTTGGTACCAATCTTCCTCATTTTTCTTTCTCTATCTTTTAGTGTAAATTTCATACACTAATTCCTTCTCATTTCCCACTTTGCCATGGATGGGGTTTTGAAGCTCAAAGTAGGAGAGCATCCATTTTTGGTGATTCTTGTGTTGTTGAAGGAGAGACTACTTGGGTTCTTCAATTTTGAGGTTAGGGGGCTCTCTTTCATATATAATAGGTTGTAAGATGAGTAATTATGTGTGGGTTAGGTGTTTAGGGTAATTAATTGTTGTTTGTGTGTTGTTTGAATTAATTGATTGTTATGTGTTGTTGAATTAATTGGTGTTATGTTTGAATTAAAATTGATGTACCCATGCTAATTGTTGTTAAGATGAACATGATATGAACAATGTATGCAAGGTGTTTGATGTATTGCCTCAATGAAAGTGAGTATGAAAATATGATGATTGCAAGGTGTTTGATAACTTGCCTAAATGAATTGATGTTGAAATTGGAGTGTGAGGCATTGTGCCGTGATTATAATTGGTTTGGGTGATTGATCATGATGAGTTTTACTTGCTTATGGATTTGTGCGTTTCAGGACACTGTTTCAGTCTTTTTAAAACTGGTACTGTTTGGTCGATTCAAAAATTATGTGGCTGAGTGTTTTCGAAAATAGACTTAAAGCCGGTCGTTTTGGCACTGGTTTCGTTAAATTCGGAGTTGTGTAGCTCCAGTTATGAGTCTCCAAAGTCGAGTCAATTTTCTAGAGTCAAACTGTGAGTAGGTTCGGTTTTTGCAAGTTTTATGTCTTCAAATGAACTCCGTTTTGAACGATTCTTTTTCCATTATAAACTATACTCAAATTGCTTTTGTTCGGGCTAAGGTTTTGTCCCATTTGGTCAAGTTTAAGTCATTTTAGAGTAAAATGAAGTGGGCGGACAGAATCTGTCCAGTCTGGGAGCTGTTCGGGTTGTTTATAAAAACTGTACTAATTGGCTCATTGTTTTGAAACTTTAAAGATATATCCAGAAACTACACATCCGTGGCTTTCCGAGGAGTGGTCTTTTGTAATTTTTCGATGTCTTTGCTATATTAAATAATCCGCCGAAGTAGGTGTACTGCTGTAGGAATCCAGCATTTTGTGCGGGTGTTGCCAATGTTGCCCAAAGTGTCAAAAATGCTATTTTGGTCCCTATGCACTATTGATCCTTCTAAGATGTTGTGTTGGTCCTTAGGTGACTGTTTAGTCCCTTAGGTGACCGTTTAGTCCTTGGGGTGTTGGTTTAGTCCTTAGAGGTGAGTTGGTCCTTGACTTTGGTGTTAGTCTTAGAGTTGGTGGTTGATGAGGTTTTAATAAATTTAAGGTGATTGATTAATATTTGATGCTGGTTGAGTAATATCTTATGGTGGTTGATTAATATTTGATGGTGATTGATTAATCCTTGATGGTGATTGTTTAATAATTTTAGGTGGTTGTTTAAGACAGTTGTTTAATACGGTTGTTTAAGACGGTTGTTAAAGATGGTTGCTTAAGACGGTTGTTTAAGATGGTTGCTTAAGATGGTTGTTTAGTAGTGGTGATGATTTGTATACAATGGGATGAGTATGTGATTGATGCATTGTCCATAGTGTCTCATGTTTCATATGCATCAAATGACGGTTGTAGGCTTGGCCTTGATATCTATTAAGGCGGTGGTTGATATCTATTAAGGCGGTGGTTGATATCTATTAAGGCGGTTGTTGATATCTATTAAGACGGTTGATGGTACCACATGCATACTTGCATTCATGCATACATTCATGTGCTTGGTGTTGCCTTAATGATGATTATGAGTTGATGTGCCAAACTTGATGTCATGTGCTATTTGTTGGATTGTGATTGCTGCTAGTTGCCTTCCCTAATATAATGCTTATCCTATTTGCTATTATTTATGTAAAGAGACTCACCCTCTTTGCTTTAGTGTTGCTTCTCATGTCGGCAACTGCGGGTGATAGCAAATGAAGTAGTCTAGTGATGGTCATGCTCTGATATGTAGCACCGGGGGCGGGAAGTCTTAGATACTTAGTATTTTGTTTTAATGATATTAGACTGATATTTGGAGCTGTATTAAATACTCCTAGGGTTGTTGATATTCCGCTGTGCTAAAGAATTATATTTTGATTGTTGTAAAACTAAACTGGTGTTTTGAGGGTTCGCCCCATTTTTATGTGCTATATATCGCACACTAGTTGTGTTGAGTTTTTAAATGCTATTTTATGTTGTATTGATGAAAATGTAGCACTCTCTTTGAGGTACGTGGAAAAGTTTTTGGAAACTCTGATTTTAATTTAACTAATTGATAGTAAATAGAAAGGGGGTGTTGCAGTACCAGAGTTGGAGCGTTTGTCCATGGCTTCCCAGGTACTACTTGGGCCTGGTTGACAAGGCCAGTTCCTAGTACAGATGCCTCCGCGCCTCGGAGAGATGGAATTTGATTCCATGGCTGCTCCACCGGGGTGACATTCATCTGCGTCTGTATATAGGAACCCGTCAGGTAGGTACCGAGTGCACCGGGGTACAGCTGACTAGGAGGTAGGTTTGTCGAGCCAGGTGGGTTCTAGACCTATGGTTGCTGACTCGAGCAATACCCACCGTTCCTGCCATTCCCTGATTCCGGGGAGAAGGCTTTCCCCACTGCGTAACCCGGGTAGTTATCCGCAATTAGCATTTTGAGAGCTTTATGCCTTTTGTATCTTCTTGTGGAAGATCACTTGTTTGAATCTTATCAAAGGCATCCATTCCTTTATGGTGGTTCTTCACTTGGCTTATCATTTCTCCTTTCTTCATAGAATTGAGAGTGTGGCGCCTTTCTTTTTTCCATCCTCTATCTTCTCCATCTTTTTAATTTGTGCTACTTTCAATTGTGTTTTATTCTTGTCTTTTAATTTTGTTATTCACTCAAGGATAGATCCTATTTTTTTTTATATGCTCCTTTCTCGGATCATATCAGAAGTTTTGGTTCTAACAAGATCATTAGTGCTACTAATGATTTGATCTTGAGGATGGTAAACTACCATTCTCCAGCTTCGTGGTAATTGAGATCCTTGATCATTGGCATTGTTTGAGTCTTGAGAAGGTTGGGAAGGAGTTCCTTGTTCAACCTTCTCAAGGTTGTTTTCTTTCATTTGACCATCTTCTTTGCTATTGTTGATTCCATCAACATCAATCACTTCATTTGAGTTGTTAGTTTCATTAAAAATAATATGCATGATTTCTTCTACATTTTGAGTCCTAAGGTTATATACTCTATAACCCTTAGATGTTATTGAATATCCAATAAAAATTTCTTGGCAAAATAGCATCGAGGTCCTTTAACTTATTTTACGTTTTTTAACTTAGGTCCACTTAACTTTAAAAGCTAACATTTAGGTCCCTTAACTTTTAAAAACGTGTCATCGTAGTCCCATTTAACGTTTTTAAACTAACAACAACTGGGACTTAAACGTTAGCTTTTAACGTTAAATGGGACTACGATGAAACGTTTTTAAAAGTTAAGGGACTTAAACATTAGCTTTTAACGTTAATGGGACTACGATGAAACGTTTTTAAAAGTTAAGGGACCTAAACGTTAGCTTTTAAAATGGAAAATAAGTTAAGGGACCCCGGATGCTATTTTGCCAAATTTCTTTGTTAGATTTTGAATCAAATTTACCCAAGTTGTCTTTGTTATTCAAAATGAAACAAGTGCAACCAAACACACGAAAGTATTCAATGGTTGGTTTTCTATTTTTCCAAATTTCATAGGGGGTTTTCTCAAAAAAAATTTAAATGGAAACTCTGTTTAAAATATAACATGTTGTATTTACAACTTCAGCCCAAAAATATTTATCAATTTTTGAATCTTCTAAAAGAGTCATTGCCATCACTTGCAAGGTTCTGTTTTTTGTTTCCACAACTCCATTTTGTTGTGGAGTTCTTGGGCATGAGAAATCATGAGAGATTCCTTTTTCATCAAAAAAGTTTTGGAAAGAAAAGATTTCAAATTCTCCCCTATGATCACTTCTTACATAAATGACATTTGTTCCTTTTTCATTTTGGACTTTCTTTTGAAAAACTTTGATGCTTCAAAAGCTTCATCCTTATTTTTCAAAAATAGAACCCAAGTAAATCTAGAGAAATCATCCACAATCACAAAACAATATCTCTTTCCACTAAGGCTAGCAGTTTTAGTGGGGCCAAATAGGTACATGTGTAATAGCTCAAGTGGTTTTTGAGATGTGATCATATTTTTGAGTTTAAAACTTGACTTGAAATGTTTTCCATCAACGCGGCTTCACACACTTTATCTTTTTCAAAATTTATTTTTGGTAGCCCTTTGATTAGTTAGTTCCTTTTTAGAAAGTTTTGAGATGGTTTGCATGCTTATATGGTAGAGCTCTTCTATGTCAAATGCATTAGTCATTTTCAGAAGATATACGACAAGTTTCTTGAGATAGTTCATCAAGACATAAGCTATATAGATTTTTATTCCTAGATGCAGTGAACAAAACCTTTCCAGAAGAGATTTCTTTAATAAGACATTTATCAGAGTTAAAAGATACTTATGACCACTGTCATATAATTGACTAATACTTAACAAGTTATGCTTTAACCCTTCTACATACTTGTTAATACCCAAAATAAATTAAGTCGTGGGCCAAGGGCTGAAAATCATAGTTAAGGGGAGAGCAGGGCGACGAGGCAAGCCACTTGGCAATTCTAAAAAGATATTTGTTAGAGGGACAGTCTCAAAGGAGATACTCGAGGCAAAGGGAAATGTGAACGCCCCAAGGAGGAGGTTGAGCTTGAGGAACAGTGGATGAGGTCGAGGCAAGGCAAGTCTTAACCTATACAGTACCACGGCCACAATGGCTCGGTTTCCTGGATACGGTGGTTGTAGGGTGAGGAAGAGGATCAGCCGAGGAATTATATGGCCGAGGAAAGGAAGATTTTTACGGAAGGCAAGGAAAATAGGCACGTGGCAAAGCGTGGGAGAGGTTGAAGATCAAATGAAGAGAAGAAGCCTTGAGGAGTGGAGCGAGGAGGTTTTTTCATCTCACTAATCATGCTAGAGAGATCGTGGGTTATAGCTCCAATTTCTTAAGGCTTAGGAGTGAGATTAGACGTTGATCTTCAATTGATCCAACAGTAGACAAATGTAGGCTCGCATAGTAGCCGACGAGGGCCTGTGTATATGTGTATATATATATATATATATATATATATATATATATATATATATATATATATATATAGAATACTTGTAAAAAAGACACATCGATCAACACATAAATTTATTTTTCTACTTAATTTATCTTACTTTATCGCATTTATTTTACTTTCATGCAATAGGCCAGTAGATAATTCAATCCTCGTGTTCCCTCTACTCAACCTAACCCTCTTTGGAGGAGGTAGGAAACCCACAGTTGAGGAACAGAGTTCCTTCCTCAACGCAATTGCTTGAAGAGCAGAGGAATCAAAGACTGTCCAAACATATGGCTGATCTCACGACTAGGATATAAGAGTTTGATGACAACAATACTGAACATTTTTTTGGGATAATTAGAGTTACCTATAGTATCTATACCTTGGATGCAAGCCTTGTCATCATTGCCAAAGATGACATAGCCTCCATCTGTAACGCCCAAAATAATTTAATTATTTAATTAATTAAGTTATCTAAGGCTTGCAACATTTAATTAAGTTAATTAAATAGTTAAA
Source organism: Oxytropis ochrocephala (assembly GCA_020916435.1). NCBI lineage: Eukaryota > Viridiplantae > Streptophyta > Magnoliopsida > Fabales > Fabaceae > Oxytropis > Oxytropis ochrocephala. Next base: position 82,378,602 of record CM037090.1, read on the forward strand.
GTGTATTTTATCAAAAGGGGTCTAATCTATTTTAAATAGGATACCTAAGTTGGATTTATTTTATTTCAGGAGGTGGAATAAATTAATTGTAGGAGTGGGAATAAGGCCCAAGGGCCATTATTGGGCCCAATGGTGGTCATAAAACTTAGGGGTTCCTACACTAGGGTCTCATTACCCTCATTTTGAAAGAAAGAAAAAAAATAGAAGAATAGAGAGAAAGAAGGGGGCAACGACGGCGTGAAGGAGGGAGGGGGAAAGGAAGAAACTTTCTTTGATTCTTGGTTGGGTAAGTGAGATTTTGGTCTCAATCTTCCTCATTTCTTTTCCCCATTCCATTTCTTTAAGTTCTATGGTCTCATTTGTGCCATTTTTTGAATTTCATTTTCACCCAAGAGAGTGGATATTTCGGCCTTGGCTGGAAATAGAGGGAGGATTGCTTCATTTGGTGATTTTTGGTGCTTGCTTGGAGGTTCTAGCTCACCCAAGGTTAGGGGATTCTCCACTACATTTATAATAATTTGTAGGATATGTATTGTGTGTGGAATAGCCCTAGGATTAGCTTGATTGAGTGAAATTGATGTTGTTTATATGTTGATTGTTATGTTTGATGCCTATCTTGGTGATACCTTGTTGCTTGTTGTTGGAAGAATATGAGTTGTTAATTATGCATGTTGTATGTTTGATGAAATGTCTCCATGAGGAGGAGTATGAGAATATGGTAATTTAATGAAGTTGATTTAATACCTATATGTGTGTTGTTTATGTGGGAATTAAGTTGTTGGGTAAAAAAAATTAGGTTTGAAGTGGTTTGGTGAAAGTGTTTGAAGGGGCGCGCCAATGCATAGGCAAATGGCGCCTGAGGGCTGATTGTTGCAGTTGGGTGTGTTACATGCGGGGCAGGGGCACCATTTGCTAGGCAAAGTGGCGCCCAGTTCACTGGTTGGGAGGTGGGCAGAGTGTAGGGCGCCAAATGCTAGGCATTTAGGCGCCTGTTGCTGATTTTGTGCAGGGGGCGCCAAATGCTAGGCATTTAGGCGCTGTTCTTTGAGAGTTGTCTGAGCGCCATTTGCTAGGCAAGCGGCGCCAGTCCACTGTTTGAGTCCACAGGTATGCGTCTTTGTGCGGGCGCCAATTCCACAGAATTTGGCGCTGTGTGTGTGCAGGAGTGGGCGGCACGGTGTGCGAGGGAGCGCAAATTCCACAGGAATTTGGCGCCTGGTGTGCGTGTGTGCGGGTTGCCTGCGTGCATGTGGTGTGGCGCGGCGCCAAGTGAGGTGTAACGCCCCAAAAATAATCGGTTAATTATTTAACTAATTAGAGGGAATTAGCTTGCGGAGAAATATTAGAAATAATAATATGGTATCTAGTTAGATCTAGGGAGTGGTGTTGACCAATAATTAGGTGGTTAATGTATTTGAAGGGGGGTGTTTATATAATAAGGAGTGGTGGATGTAATTTAATTGAAGGGGTGATATTGGTAACTCAGGGGTGGTGAGGAATGGCCCAGAGCCCAAGCCCAAGACTTAGGCTCCTTAGGCGCTAGGGTTAGGAAGGATGTGTCTCATTTGATGAGAAAAGAGGAAAAGAAAAGGAAAGGAACGAATGAGAGAGAGAGAGAGAGAGCACGTATTTGAAGAAGAAAGGAAGGAAGAAGGAGAAGCTTTGTTCGTTGTGTTGCCGTGGTTTAAATGCGTGACTTCTTCATCGTTGTTTCCGGAACAATACAAATTCGAGGTAAGGGTGAGCGTTTGGTTTAACATGATTGAGTATATAGTGGGGTTTTGTGGGGTTGGTGGGAATTGATTTTGTGGTGAAATTGATGATGTTTGATGAATTGATTTTGTGGCTGAAATTGATGATGTTTGATGGATTGATTTTGTGGCTGAAATTGATGAGGTTTGATGAATTGATATTTGTTGATGAAATTGATGATGTGTGAGGAATTCATATTGTTGAAGGATTTTGGGTGTTGTTTTTGATGAATTTGATGTATTGGAAGATTTTGATGAGTGATTTGGTGAATAAAATGTGTTTTGGGGTTGATTTTACGAATTTTACGCACAATTTGGTGTTTCCTGCGATTCGCGCCTCGCTCACGCTTGAGTGGCGCTCGGCGCAAGTGCACTGCGCGAAAACCTGATGTTCTGCCCATCGCGCTCCGATCGCGCTTTGACTCGCGCTCGGGCGCGGTCACTATTTTTCACTGTTTTCTCACTGTTTTCCTTACGTTTTTGTAAATTGAATATCTTTTGAACCGGGAACCCGATTGAGGTGTTCTAAAATGCGTTGGAAAGCTTATTCAGAGGCCTAACTGAATATTCTATTTTTAAGGCAGAATAAAATGTTTTGGGGTAGCTGTTATACGAATGAAATGCTGTTGTATGCTAAAAAGTAACGTGTTGTAAGGTTTTTGAAAAAATTGATATCTTGCGAACCGGGAACCCGATTGAGGTGTTCTAAGATGCGTTGGAAAGCTTATTCAGAGGCCTAACTGAATATTCTATTTTGAAGGCACAATAACTGTTTTGTGTTGCCGTTTACACAAATTAAAAACGTGATGTTCCTCTTTTTCCAATGTGGGTGTTTAAACTCAAAGATGAGGTGTTTTCCGAATTGAAACGTGACGATTCTTAACAAAGATTTTGTGAGGCTATGTTTATATAAATGAGTCCCGTGAAAAGGTTATACTACTAGTGTGCAAATTGACTATGGCTAGGCGTGGTTTACCACTAAGGCGAAATTTCTTTCAGGTGTATTTACAAGGGCATCACTGAGAGTCTTGCAAAGATGGCCAATTCCTGTTGCAAGTAGTATCAGTTACCTGAGTAATCCCATAGTCAATCAGTTCACTATTTTATAACACCCTAAGCTAAAAGACAACTAAAATATATATATATATATATATATATGCTCAATGATGATGTTGTAGTATGAATTGTGTGAAATGTGACGAGTTCACTCTATGAGTGATTATGATGTTGTGATATGACTTGTGATGTTTTGTGACGAATATACTCTAAGAGTATGACTATAATGATGAGGTAACACGAGTTATGATGAATTGTGAAGAATATACTCTATGAGTATAGTTTTAATAATGCTGTGGTGTGATTGTGATGAATTGCGAAGAATACACTCTATGAGTGTTTTATGATGAATGAGTTCACTCTATGAGTGATTATGATGATGTGATATATATATGAGTGATGAACTGCGACGAATACACTCTATGAGTGTTTTATGATGAATGATGGTGAGTATTTTGATGAAATGCACATGTGTATATAGAGTCTCATGACATGTGCATATTGTGAAGAATAGGCTTCGGCCTCTTGCGAAGAATAGGCTTCGGCCTCCTGTGAAGAATAGGCTTCGGCCTCCTGTGAAGAATAGGCTTCGGCCTCCTGTGAAGAATAGGCTTCGGCCTCTTAATTGTGACGAATATGGTACCATCATGCATATACCCAGGTTTGGGTTGCATTTCCATGCATTTTCATGACTGCGACTTGTTGAAAAATTGTGTTTTGAGTTGGTGTGCAGTGACGATGATGTGGTGAGGGTGATGATGTTGTTGGATTGTTTGTTCACATTACTCTGTTATGTGCTTAATTATGTTTTATTGAAATTCTCACCCTTACGCTGGAATGTTGCTCTATTGTGGCAACTGCTGAGTAACCGCGAGTGAAGGTCTTCTTTGCCTTCTTTATTTCTTTGTTGGGATGTTGTTGAGTCGCTCTCGATCTGTGTGACACCTAGGGGCGTAGTTGGAGTTGTTATTAATTGATTAAGCTGTTTAATGACTATGTTGATGATTTGATACGTGTTTGAGAGGCATAGTGAGCCATTGCTTTATCTTCCATTGCGATGAGATTATTTTCAAAGTTTAAGTTTCATGAGCGATTGTGTTGTTGCACAACTTTGATGGTGCACTTGACGATGTTTTTATTAATGACGAGGTGGCATTTCTTTTCTACTAATTAAATAATATTTTGCGAAAAAGAATTACTCTGATAAATGACGTGTAAATGATGGGGTAGAAAAGGGGTGTTACATGAGGCGCCACTTTGCACCTGGGTGTGTGTCTTGCTGGTGCGTGTGTGCTGCTGGAATGTGGCACGGTATGGGGCGCCAAAATGGCTGCCCCTGGCGCCTAGTTGTGCGCCCTGTGCTGGGTGGTGTGCTAGGTGGGGCGCCAAAATGGCTGCCCCTTGGCGCCTTGGTGCCCAAAATGTGTCTAAGTGATGGTTTAGCCCCTAAGAATTAATTTAATCCTTGGTGTGACAAAGTAGTCCCTAAGAATTAAATTAATCCTTGGCATGACAAAATAATCCCTTAGTGTCTAATTAATCCCAATATGCCAATATAAGTTCCAAATGTACCAAATTAATTCATAAAGTGTCAAATAATCTTTAAGTACTAAATTAATCTTTGGTGTGTTAAAATGGTCCTTAGGTGGGATTTAGTCTATGGGTGAGATTTAATTTAACAAATAAGTTGTGTTGGTGAGGTGATAACAAAGTGGTGGGTTAATACTTGAGGTGATGAATTTATGAATGATGTGGGCTTCGGCCAAGCGGTGGGGGCTTGGCCAAGAGGTGAGTTGATAATTGATGTGACAAATTTATTGTGTGGTGATGCATTGTCATGGTGTCACATAAATCATATGCATATAAAAGCGGTGATGTGGCTTGACAAAAGCGGTGATGTGGCCGGCCAAAAGCGGTGATGTGCTTCGCCAAAAGCGGTGGTTATTATTGAGGTGGTTATGGATCCACATGCATATTGCATACATGCATATACTCATACATTCGTAGAATTCTTGTTGATGCTTAATTAATTCGTTATTGTTGTTTGTTGGCACTCTAATTGAATGGTAAATGCCTTAATTGCTATGGATTGTTATTGATAGATTTTTCCTAATATAATGCTTATCTTACTTGTTATTATTTATGTAAAGAGACTCACCCTAGCATTTTTATGTTGCTGCTCTCTCGTGGCGACATGCGGTGATCTGAGTGAAGGTGTTCTGCCTTCTTGAGTTATCAGTCACTCGATTAGTGACACCAGCGGGGATCGTAGTATAGTTATTTTATATTATGTATTTGAACCGATTTGGATTATGAATGCGTATGTTGAACTTGTTTTATTTCATTGTGTCTTTGTGAAACCATTTACGGATAATCTGTAAACTCTAAACGAGTTTTTTGAGGTTTCAACCCATGTGGCTATGTTATGTATTTCACGCACTAGATGCGTTTGGATTTTTAATACTCTTCCATGATGTTTTTATTAAAGGTAGCACTCCGTTGAGGTGCGTGGAAAATTTTTCTAAACTCGATTTTTACTTAAGTTAATTAGCAAATATAGAATGGGGTGTTACACACTACGCCAAATTTGTCAAAAAGCGCCCTATAGCGGCGTTTTAAGTAAAAGCATACGGATGACCAAAGCGGCTAACCCGTACCCAGCGTTTTTAAAAAAATCTGCCCACGGTTTGGGACTTTGGTTTGACAACGTGAAATTAGTAGAGCCGCCACCAATATTTTATTTTAGGAAAACATTGAAAAAACCTTTTTGAAAGCGGGTGGTCTTTGAAAACTTAGAGATGTAGGTTCGAAATTCGGTTGCGCATGGGAAGGTATTAGCACCCCATGCGCCACTTTCTCTGAAAGGGAACCATTAATTTGATGTGGTTTTGAAATGCTTGATTTGAAATACATTGTTCTATTTATTTTGTTTTTGGTCTCTTTGAAAAGCAAAAATTTTTGAAAAGTGTGCTTGCCCATCGCCTACGTTCTCGTTGGTGAGGATCAAAGCACTTTTTATATGGTTTTTAAAGGTATGCTTGCCATACCCTCACTGTGAGGATCAAAGCAACGTAGTTCTCAATTTTTATGGTTTTTTTGAAAGTGTTTTGGAGTTTTGAAATAAGACTTGTTTGCGAACAAAACAAGCAAAGGTTTGAGTGGCATTGGTATTAACTCGAAAGAAAGAGAGTTGGGCTTGGCACGCGACAACATTGTATTATCCTTTTTGAAAATTGTTTTGAAAAGGTGATGAGCTCCCTTTAAATAACTCATGTTATTTTGAAAATTTGAATTGGTTTTGTTGTTTAATTAATGTGTAGGAGCTTTCATGATAGCCAAACAAGCAAAGGCTTTGACTACCACTAATAACTCCTCATTAATCAAACAAGCAGCGGCTTGAGTGATGGTTAATGATTTTATTTAGGAAAATGCCTTAGGTTTTCTTATTTGGAAAAAACATAGGATTTCAAGCTTGAAAGAAATATAACATTTCAAATCCTTTTTCCAAGTCAAAACCCAAAACAACCATTGGAACACAAGCAAAGCAATCATAAGAGTATTCACAAGTTGCTATGAACAATTGGATGCACAATGATACAAGTATATGAGTGCAAGAGTATGCAATTATGGAATGCAAAATACAACATTATTGAATGCATGAGTATTTAATTTATGAAAGGGCAAAACATGATATTAATATATGCATGAACATTTAATTTATGAGATGCAAGACATGATATTAATATATGCATGAGCATTTTAAGAGAGTATGAAAATGCAAGAGATATAGACATAAATGAATGCATGAACATGTAGGCATAAATGATGGAATGCAAAGTGTGGGAATTGAATGAGACAAAATGTTTAGAGGAGAGACAAAAAATAAGGGTTGATGAACATGATAAAAATAGAAAATGTTTTGCATTTTTAGTAAGAAAACATGATGGCAAAGCTAAACAACCTTGAAACAACTTTTATTTTCACAAGACTTAAACAATTATTTTGTGGTTCAAACATATTAAAAAGGCATGAAAGGGCTACAAGGCGAAACCTATTGTCAATCCAAACCAACATTTTCATGCAAAAATTAAAGGAAAGACAAAGCAACAAAACCCTAAAAAATTTGCTTGAACCTAAGGCCTTATTTACCTAAAAATCATCAAATTCTTTCATCAAAATTTATCCAATCACATAGATAAGCATGAATACATGATGGACAACAAAAACAAACAAGAACCCTAAGATTTAGGACCCAAAACAGAAACCATACCCCCAGATTCAAGCTCAAAACATCAAGATTTAACAACAAGTATAGCTCATCATTCCTTCACAAAATTAGCATAATTAATCATGCATTATTCAAACTTCAAACCATCTAATGAACAAGAACAACACAAAGATCATGAGTTAGGCCCAAGGCCAAGGCAAAAAGAAAAGGAAAACATGTTTTTATTTGGTGAAAATCACATGAGCAAAGAACAAATCACTAGAACAACACATAATCAACACATAATCACAAGAACAATTTATTTAGTGGGTGATGGACCAGCTCTCACCCACAACAGCCCCTAATCTAAGGGTATTTAGTGAGTACATAAACTAATATATTAAACAAAAGTCATTTCTAGCTCTCTTCACTACTAAGATCAAAGTGCACTTGGCACTAGTAGGAAACATAGAGCCAAATCCTCAACAACTTACTAAAGAAAAATACCAACAACAAGATTTAAACAAAGAAACAACAAAATCAATTTTGAAGACATTTTAATCATGTATATGCGAAACCTTGCTCTATTTTATTTAACAAGAAAACTCAAAAATTAACATGAAAACAACACTAATCCACTTATTTTAGGGTGAGACAACAAATCTCACCCCTCAACCTAACAAACTACATTGAAAAGATGATGCTTTGAGGAAAGAAAATGAGCTTCAATGCAAAATATTTGGAGATGATGCAAAAAGGGTTATGGATTTTACCTTTTCTCTAAGATGGAAGAGAAAGTTGAAGAAATGGAGGAGAAAAATGCAAGAGGGCTGACCTTCTATCTTCTCTCACACAACCGATCTATTCCTCCGTCTTCCTCCTCTCCTCCATCTTACTCCGATTTAATACTTCCTCCTCTCCAAATTGTACTCTCCCTCCTTTCAAAATTCACCCTCTTCTTCCTTTCCCCCATCTTCGCCTTCCTCCTCCTCTCCAATCTCCCTTCCCAAAAGACCGTTTTATTGAGAGTTTATGCGGCTTCAAAATGATCCTTCCTTGGATGTCTTGTTTTGAGAATTGTCTTTTATTTGAGACTTTTATGTGATTGTTGTTTTTTTGAAATCTTATTATTTGTTTTTTCACGGTTATTTATATAAAATTAAAATACTCGATGATGATAAATCCAAAGACGCTTGTTTCTCAAACATTCGCAGCGGGTTTCTTTTCTCTCTTTTTCTCGACCTTCTATCTTCTCTCTTTGCTCTAAGCTTTCGCTTCTCCTCTCCCTCTCTTCCTCTGCTTGTCTTCCCCTCTTACGCTTGAGAGTCCTTCCTTGGATGTGAGGCTTTTATCCTTCCTTGGATGTCCGAGAGTTCATTTACTAATTATTTAATTGAATTTTTATTTAATTCTTTTCATATTTGTCGATGTTTGACAATGGAATCCTTTTATCTTTGTAGGTTGAATTTGCTTGAGATGATCATTGATTGCAGATTTGGTGGTTGTTACGATGGATACAGGGCTCGCTTGATTTGTCTGCGCTTTTCGCAAGGGTCGAATTTCGGAAAGATTCGGATTAGGGTTTTCACAAGCTCACCCGTCGCAGGAGATTGTTACCAAATTAGTTCAGTTGCTCGCAAGGTAGCAACGGAGATGGCTTGGGAAGGTTCCCAATCCCCATTTTGAAGAATTTAGGGTTTAGGATAGGAAATTTACGATTTGGGTGAGTCGCCGTGAAAAAATTAAAACCTTTGGAGCGGAATTTGGGGAAGCTGGTTTCCGATCTTTGATGAGGAAGTGTTAAACCTCAAGAAAATGTTATGGGTTGTGAAGAAATGGATGTGGATGGTGGAAAAGGAGAAGACTTTTGCAGAGAGATTTCAGTGGACACAATCATAACCTATGACAAAAAATTGGAAACTGAAATCGTTCAAGGAAATGGAGATTCTAAGAGGAAGAAGTCAAGTGATGAGGTTGGAGAAGGTTCTGGAATGCCGCCGCGTCGTGTGCTACCAATCTCTGTTGCGGGTGAAGCTAGTACAACTGAAATGGAATCTAGTAAAGGTAAGGAGAAAGAGAAGTGTGATGTTTTTGAAGCTACTAATGAAATGGAATTTATATTTTTCTCCTGTCATGTGCAAACATCTACTGTCTAAGAATCACATCCTTTTTTCTTGGATGCTAAGAGGAATTCCTATTTCAAAGGTTAATAAAGATTCAAGAACCTAAAATTTCTTGGGTTCTTTATGGTTATTTTTCTTCCAATAGAAGTTTCTCCTTTGTTTGAAACATACAAAACTATCATGACCAAACATTTCAATATGTACATTTCAATCATGCTTTCTAGATTTTGAAATAGTTCTAAACCTCTTCTCAACATGTCTTTCTAAAGGTTTTTCAAAATATTTTTGAACTGACATGGCTAACTCTTCAGTTAAGATAGAGACTTTATTTTTGAGAAGGTTGTTTTGTTTTCAAGATCACTAGTAGGATACCAGTGCATACGCACGGGGTGCCATCGTGTTCTTTTAGATAGTATTTGTTCCTGGGTGTATCAGCAAATACGAGAACTGCCAACAGCAACTAGGCCTGCGGCCCAGCCCAACTCGATCGGCCCAACACGCTGCTTGGAGCGCAATTCTCGCCGGCCGAAATCTCCGCAAAACGGTCGGACCTCGCAGTATATATACGCCATTCGCATATGGAATCAGGTACGTTCTCTAACCTTGTGCTATCTGCCCGAGCGACCTCTCACTAGATCGTCGGAGTGTCTTTGCAGGTACCACCCGAGGTGCTCAACGCGTGAAGCCAGGACCGGTCCTTTCACTCATTCAACGACCGGCCCATTCGACGGAGCAACAACTACTTCAACACTATTGGTCAAGGTACGATCAATTGGCGACCACAGTGGGAGGCCCGTGCGCTATCCTACCTCATTCATGGCTCCACGCGACCGGCCCCAGACGCGGGCCACTTCTCGACTCAATCCCTCCGGGCAGAATCAGCAGCAGACCCCGGAGGGCGTGGCCGTCACAGTCCACGAGTCTCAAGGACTTCCACGACAAGAGCCTTCGGTGCACAACGGTCGCGGACTTGTCCTCCAACAGATTCAACCGCCCGTTCCTGGAGACTTGCCGCCCGAGCTGGTTGAAGCGGGCATTCAGGAACCTCTACCGGACCATGTCACTCAAGCCGTTTTGCAGATCCTGCAAAACAAAAATTAGGTGATCGCAGACAGAGACGCGCTCATCTCTCGGACGAAAAGAGGTCAGTCTCGCGCGCGTGCGAAGGCGGAGAACGGAGAACCTTCGCCGCCACGCCGTAAGAAGACACCGCTCCCCTCCTCGAAGGAGCATTTCTCGCCGAGAGAGCACTACTCATCGCTCTCCGGCAAGAAGAGGCAGGGCACACAGACGCTTCTCTGCGAGAAACGGCGTAGACGCCGCTCAATGTCCTATGATTATGAAGATTCTAGCTACCGCCCCGACACCGCGGCCACCACCCACGAGGTACTCCTCCAATGAGTCGTCCGGGTCACGTCGGTCGAGGAGTAGATCTTGGGATTCTCGAGAAGAGCTGGAAGATTACAGAGATGGAAGAATCAGGGACGTTTCGCATCGGCCAAGGAGAGGCCAAAGCGAGCGACCCAGAAGGCCTCCTCAACTTCCACCAACCGCCCATCCGAGGATTTTACGATGCCGGGAACGCGAGGCATGCCTCGCAATGCAACCCTTTGGGTCGAACGGCATTCAGAACGAGCACGGCCCATTCTCCAGGGAGATCAGGCGTTACAAAATTCCGAGAGATCTACGCAAGCCGCCCAATCTCAACAAGTTTGACGGCCGAGGGGATCCAGACAAACATCTCCGTTACTTCAATAATTACTGCTGTTATAGGGAATTGGGACCGACCATGAAATGCAGGCTTTTTCCCCAGTCGTTGGACGGCCGAGCATTGGAATGGTGGGAGTCTCTGCGACCCAATTCCATCTCCTCATGGGACGACACAGTCGAAATGTTCTTGTCCCTACTACACCGCCAACCGCCAAATTTCGATATGAAGAATACCTGGACTCTGTTGTTCAAGGAGATAATGAGACGCTGAGGCAGTATATCGACCGGTTTAACACTGAGGCCGAGTCCGTTCGTGACTTGTCAGACAAGGACAAGCTAAAATATTTGAAGCGTGGTATTCGACCGGACCACCGGTTCGTAGAAGAATTCACCCTTAACCATTATCAGGATCTCAGTTACTTCTTAACAAGGGCTAACGTCCACATGGCATATGAAGAAACTATGGCGGCAAGAAAGGCCGTCCGTGCACGACCTAAAGAAGAAAACAGCAAGCCGGCCAAAGGGCATGAAGGTCGCCGCGACAATCGGTCTGACTTTCGAGATAAGAAGTTCGATCATCGCACTCGGCTAAACACCTCTATTGCACAGATCTATAGCGAGTGCCAAAATAATGAATTTGTGGGAGTAAAGCGGCCCGATCCACTCGTGCTCAAGAAGGGGGCACGACGACCAGGCTAAAAGGCTACCGCCGCTACCACAAGAGCAAGGGTCATGATACTAACGATCGTATGGCCTCTCAAAGATGATATCAAGAGCTCATTCGAAAAGGAAAGTTGGGAAAGTATGTGAGGTCGGAGGAAGGCGGCGACCTCACCAGCGAAGAAGCGTAAAGAAACCGATCCGGACGGAGGAAAGGCGCTCTAGTTGTTTCAAGCGTCCAAGACAAAGACCGGTCCGAGGATCGAGAAGCCCCACGATCCGAGAGGTCGCAAGCGTTGCTATGGTCATTCACGGTGGAAACCCGTTGGGCCGTAGAGAATCAAATAAAGCCACAAAAGAAAGTGGGGCGAGCTTCGATGGTCGGTTCAACATCAATGATCCCCACCGGTCTCGAATAGACCCCATCTCGTTTGGAGATAGCGACACGCACGATGGCGGCCGAAACGATTATGTCCGTTGGTAATCGAGCGATTATGGCCAATCATCGAAGTTCAAAGAATTCTAGTCGACCAGGGGAGCTCGGCCGACATCATGTTTGAAGGCTTGATTGACAAAATTAAGGTTGATCGGAGCGAGATAATTCCCCAGGCCGAGCCTACTCCCCTAACGGGCTTCAATGGAGCGATCACCTACCCGTTGGGAACAATCGAGCTCATGGTCACGTTTGGTGACGACACTGGAGATAGCACTTTGTACAGGACGGTCCGCACGACGTTCCTCGTACTCCCCCTCAAATCATGCTATCAGTGTATCATTGGTAGGCCGACCCTGGGCAAGCTAGAGGCCGTGGCGTCAACAGTACATCTGAAGATGAAATTCTACAGCAAAGACGACCAGGTAGTTACCTTGGCGACCGACCTAGAGGCAGCAAGACGGTGCCACGATCTGTATCAGCAAATTTGCGATGAGGTAGACCTTGGCCCAAATGTTCGAAATACTGGTGAAGGCCATCAAGTCAACGTCACTGATTTGGATGCTCGGTATGATCCAGACAGTGACCCAGAGGATAACGATGATGACTTAACCCGAGAGCTCAAAAACAGGTTGAACAGGCCAGAACCTCATGGAGAATTGATAGATGTGCAGTTGGGAGACGACCCAACAAAGACAGTCAAGCTCGGTAGCGACCTACCAGAGCAAGTAAAGCAAGACCTTGTGCAGTGTTTGAGACACTATCGCGACTGCTCGCATGGCGGGCATCGAACATGCCCGGCATCCCTATCGGTAGCTCCGCCATCGACTTTGATCGATGAAGGGTCGGCCGGTCGCTCAAAGAAGACGTACTCAGAACGAGGAAAAATCTCGAGCCGCTGCAAAGGCCGTTGAGGACCTCATAAAGGCCAATTTCATAGAAGAAATCAAATACACGACCTGGCTATCCAACGTCGTATTGGTTAAAAAGAAGAACGGAAAGTGGAGGATGTGTGTAGACTACACCGACCTAAATAAGGCATGCCCGAAGGATGCCTTCCCCGTGCCAAGCATTGACAAGCTGGTCGATGGTGCATCGGGCTACAAACTCCTATCCTTTTTAGATGCTTATTCAGGATACAATCAGATTACGATGTATCCACCCGATCGGCACAAGACGGCTTTCATGACAGAGCAAGGAAATTTTCAATACAAGGTGATGCCTTTCGGCCTCAAGAACGCTGGAGCGACCTACCAGCGAATGATGCACAAAATTTTCAAGAGGCAGATCGGTCGAATCTCAGAGGTGTATTTGGACGACATGATCATCAAAAGTGTGACCGATCCAGATCATGTGAGCGACCTAAGAGAAATCTTTGATGAGGCTAGAAAGAATTCGCTCAGACTAAATCCTGAGAAGTGTACCTTTGGGGTGAGGGCCGGCAGATTTTTGGGCTTCCACCTAACTGAAAGAGGGATAGAAGCAAACCCTGAGAAATGCAGGGCGGTCGCCGATATGAGGCCGCCCACATCTAAAAAAGAAATACAACAGCTGAATGGCATGGTGGCCGCTCTATCCAGGTTCATTCCCAAAGCGGCCTGCAAGTCGCTGCCACTGTTTAAACTCCTCAAGAAAGATGTAGACTTTGAATGGACCGACCAATGCCAGCGTGCATTGGATGAATTGAAGCAAGCTTTGACCAATCCGCCAATTATGACTAAGCCGCTACCGGGCGAGACGATGTACCTGTACTTGGCTATAACGGAAGAAGTTCTAAGCGCTGTGTTGGTCAGAGAATGCGATCTGAAACAAAATCCGGTTTACTTTATTAGTAAAGTGCTGCAAGGGCCCGAGCTGAGGTACCAGAAAATAGAGAAGTTTGCCCTTGCACTCCTGATTGCTGCTCGAAGGTTGAGACCCTACTTTGTGGCCCACCAGGTCGTGGTAAGGACCGATCAGCCAATCAGGCAAGTCCTTCTTCGGCCAGACCTGGCGGGACGAATGATAAAGTGGGCGGTGGAGCTCAGTGAATTTGGCATTAAATTTGAATCCAGATCGGCCGCAAAAGCGCAGGTGTTGGCCGACTTTATAGCTGAAATGACTCCTATCCCAGAAGATCAAGCTGAAACGACCTGGATCTTGCACGTAGATGGGTCGTCCAACAGCAAAGGGAGTGGAGCCGGCCTAATACTAGAAAATTCTGAAGGCCTGGCTGTGGAGGTGTCTTTGACTTTTGCTTTCCATACATCGAACAATCAGGCCGAGTATGAGGCGTGCATAGCTGGCCTGCAGCTCGCTAAGGACTTCAATGTCGACCGGGTTGAACTTCGATCAGACTCCTTGCTCGTTGTCTCGCAGATCAAAGAATTATATGATGCTAAGGACGACGTGCTGAAGAATTACCTAGCCAGAGTAAGAGAGCTTCTCAAGCAGTTCGACCGGGCTGAAGTGACTCATGTGCCTCGGACCGAAAATGTTCGAGCGGACATTCTATCGAAACTTGCGAGCACGAAGACCCACAGGAATCACGAAGTTTGATTCAGAGACCTCAACCGGCCGAGCGTGTCGACCAAACCAAGTCGATCCTTGCCGCTACGTGTGTCAATACGGATTCAGATTGGATCGCCCCTATCCTGAGATACATTGTTGAAGGGGAAGAACCGAGCGATCCGAAACAAGCAAAGTTGGTCAGGCTGAGAGCGACCAAGTATTCGGTAATAGAAGGAAAGTTGTACAGAAGAGGATTCTCCTCTCCATTGTTAAGGTGTCTTACGTCGGTCGAAGCCGACCATGTGCTAAGGGACATTCATGAAGGTGTTTGTGGAAGTCACCAAGGCGCTCGTTCCATAGCTAAGAAGGCTCTCAGGGCCGGCTATTATTGGCCGACCATGGACGAGGATGCCAAGAAGCTCGTTCAAAAGTGCAAGAAATGTCAAATACATGCTGATGTCCACATTGCACCTTCCACAGAATTACAAAGTCTTGTCTCACCTTGGCCGTTCGCTTGGTGGGGCATGGATTTGCTAGGCCCGTTTCCACCTGCTCCAGGCCAGTTCAAGTTCTTGATCGTGGCGGTGGATTATTTCACGAAGTGGATCGAGGCCGAGCCTCTTGCAACCATCACCTCGGCAAAAGTGAGCAAATTTTTCGGCCGATGTGTGTTGGCCCGTTTTGGGATCCCTCAGCAGATGATAACAGACAACGGCACCCAGTTCGCGGACAAAAGGTTCAGAAAATGTTGGCCGAATTAGGGGTAAAACAGAGTTTCACCTCGGTCGAGCACCCTCAGACAAACGGCCAAGCTGAAGCGGCCAACAGAGTTATCCTACGAGGATTGAAGCGAAGACTCGATGAGGCGAAAGGGAACTGGGTCGAAGAGTTACAGTCCGTTCTTTGGGCCTACAGGACGACTCCTCATTCGTCGACCGGGGAGTCTCCCTTCAGACTGGTATATGGGACTGATGCTGTGATACCCATAGAGATGGGCGAACTGAATTGGAGAACTTTGAATCCCCCTGCAGTGGTTGACAACGACCGAGCTATACGAGAAGAGTTGGACCTAGTGGAGGAACTGCGTACCCAAGCGTCACTAAGAGAGCAGCTGATCAAACAGAAGGTCGCAGCCAGATACAATACTCGCGTGCAAAAGAGAGACTTCACGGTCGGTCAGCTCGTTCTAAGACGGGCCGACATAGGAAACAAGAATGCACGCCAGGGAAGCTGGCACCAAATTGGGAAGGGTCATCAAGAAGACTGGAAAGGGGGCTTACGAGCTGGAAACCATGGATGGGGCGACTATCCCCAGAACATGGAATGCAGAGAAACTCAGAAAATATTACGTTTGAATGTAATGAACGATTTGACTGTAATGAACGACCGACCTATAAATGAAAAGCAGGCAGGCGCTCTTTTTCCCACTGGGTTTTTTACAGAGGCCTGACCTTTAGAAATATGGTGTTCTTTAATTTCTCGCAAGAATGTATGGCCGGTCGCTCAAGATTGCCCGTGGCAAAGGAGCGATCGAAGATTTATCAAAGTTGATCAGATCGTCGAAACGATCTACCTCGAGAGCCATCGAAATGGCCCAAGGGTTAGATAACCCGCGAACTTCAGGTCGTCGAATCGATCTGTAGCGTGTGCCACCGAGCCGGCACAGATGACGGTCACCGAGTTGACTCGAACGAGCGCCATCGGAAATGGCCCAAGGGTTAAGTAATAACCCATCGTAACAGGCCGTCGAAACGACCTACCTCGAGAGATCATCGAAATGATCCCAACGGGTGCCATCAAAATGGCCCAATCGAGTGCCATCGAAATGGCCCAAGGGTTAAGTAATGACCCACAAACGTTAGGTCGTCGAAACGACCCGTATTGAGCGCCACCGAGTTGGCCCAAAAGAAGGTCACCAAGTTGACCCAATCGGGTGCCATCGGAATGGCCCAATCAAGTGTCACCAAGTGGGCACCATTTATCGGGTAAGAAATGCCGAGCGACCTAAGGCTAAAGTTCGTAAGCTTTGAAAAATAGATGCGAAACAATCAGATTCAAGTAAACAAACAAATTAAATGAAAAGAAATTGTCATTACAAACACGGGATGCCCGGTCGAAGCCGAGCGCCCACTAACTGAAAACTGCACGAAGGCAGGAAAATTGTTGTGCCCGAAGGCAAGTTAAACAATTACAAGAATTACACCGCTCGCAGCGGGGCTCGTGAGGCTTCGAAGAGAACGCGGTGGCGCGAACAACATTTCCATTTTCATCTTTTTGCTCGAGCAAAGATGATCTTGTTGTCCGCAACGAAGTGGGCGGGATTGATCATCTTCTCATCAAAATTGATGCTCAAGTCTGGATTCAGTGCCCGCGCCTGAGCAAGAGCGTTGTAGAACTGCTCGATCGCTGCCTCCCTACCGGCCTGGGCTACCAGTTGAACTTTTGCCACCAGCTCGGCATTCTCGGCCTCCAGCCTGGCCTTATCCTTCTCCAGGGATTCAACGTCAGTTTTCAGACTGTTCACCTGGCCGGCAAGTTCCTTGTTCCGCCTGGAGAGTTTGGCCCGGTCCTCCTCACCCTTCTGAAGAGCGTCTTTCTTCGCCTGGACGAGCTTGTCGTACCTCTGTTGCGCCTCAGCCAGAGCTTTCTTCTTATCAGCACGAGCCCCTGCAAACAGAGATCGTCCAGCTATTAGTCGGTCGATCTAAGACAAAAGAAATAACAGACTGAGGAAGTAAAGTACCTTCAGCTTCGGCCCCAAGCTCGGTCATGATTTTATCTATCCCCAAGCAGAGAGAAGCGCAAACCTCCATTGGCTTCTTCCTGAACCACTCGAGTTCAACCTGGCCTAATTGCTCGAGCGAGAGAATAGGGAGGTCGGCCTTAGCGGAGTCCATGTTTCGGTCGTCAAGCCTTACCCGCTTTGCGGAGCGATCGTCAGCACGAGGGGGCGACCGAACAACTGGCTTCTTCTTTTGGCTCTTGGGAGTGGGGGGCACCTTTGAGGACGATTCAGGAACGTCCCCTGGCCGAGGCCCTTTGTATTTCTTGGCCCCTGGAATGCTAGCAGGCTTCAAAACGGACTCGAGCACGTCCCAGTTCTTGCCGGCCATTCTTTCTGCAAAATAACGAGTTATGGGTTAGAAGATAAGATTGACAGCAAAAATATAAAGGCAAAGTTCAAAAGCAAACCGATCTCGGCCTCCAGATCCTGGCCCTCGAGCAAGACAAAGGGACGGCAGGGTATGTCGCCCTTAGGGTCTGGACGCATCATGCTCGCTAACAACTTGATCATTTCCAGAGACTCCAGGTCGGCTTCGCCCAGATCTTTGACTGAGTAGATGTAGTCGCTTGGCCTCCTGCAGAAGTGAGCCTCGTTCCACATGATTGGGAAGTAAGGAGGACCAAGCATTCCGTCCGGTTGGACCTCAGATAGGGCCTTACCGGCCTCCTCGGTAGGAACGATCCAAAAATACTGACTTCTCCAGGCCGCTCCCAACGATTCTTGGTATGTTTGAAGAACCGATGATGAGTCTTCTGCATCTTAAAGGAGACCTGCTCCCTCTTCTCTTTGTTAGCCTTCTCCCTGAGCCAGCTCAGCTCAAAGAGAGTAAAGAACAACATGATCGACACCGGCCGACCCAACTTAGTCAAAAGGACTTCAAATGTTTTCAGAAACGCCCATGCGTTAGGGTGGAGTTGAGAAGGGGCGACCCCGATGTGACGCAGGACGTCACGTTGAAATTCAGTGAATGGAGGGGTGATGTTCATCTTCTCGAACACGAGCCGATACATCGTGAACTTGAAGTTGGGAGAGTAAGTTGCAATGTCTTCTCCGTCCTTCATACCTCTCACCCTCCAGCCCGGCGAATCATCGAAGCGGCTCCGCAGATCGGGCAAGGCAGCATGTCCGACGGTAATGATGCTCCTGTGAGATCGAAGGGTTTCTGATACCCAAGACATGTCAGATACATCTCGGGCTACGTCTGCTTGAACTTCGGGCGACCCTTCGTTCGATCCTCCGATGTTTACCTCCAGACCAGAGTAACTAGCTGCGGGCTGAACCACTTCTTCCTCGTGGACTTCTTCAGCTCGGCCGCCTTCGGCCTCCACCATCTCCTCGTCCGCGACTGGGACGGCACTCTGCACTTCATCGTCATCAATGATCACCACGTCGACATCTCCTTCCTCTCCTTCCGCCCGAGATGCGATGTTCTCCGGCTGAGGAGTGTTGCACGGCCGCTCATCGAGATGGACGGACCTAGAACCAGAGCTCTTCGAGCTAGCCGATCCTCGACCAGAAGGGTGAGAACTCGAGCTCGTACTGCTCGAAGAACTGCTTGAAGAACCAGAACCTTTGTCGCCCGAAGACGACTTAGACTCCTCCTCATGAGGGTTGGGCTCGCCCGGTCTCGACATGTATGTAGCAAAAGATTGGGACGGTTTACCGGGGATGCGAGCGGTTAACTTCGTCCGTGGCATGCAAAAACACCTGTGATAAAGGGATCGAGTCAGGTTGATCGAGCAGAACACTCATGAGAGGGGGCGATTTGGCCATCCCTCGACCTGACACCCCCTATCACGAGGCGTGGAAAAGCACAAAGTACTTTCAAGTAAAAACTCAAGTTTAAAAAGTAAAAGTAGAGATCGACCCATACCTTGAACAGATGTTGTGGATCGGTCGCGAATAGACAGAAGCAGCTATGAATGCAAGTCGGCGGCAGGTAAGTCGGTCATTGCGAGCAGCGGTCGTGAAAGTGTGAAAAATGAACTCACCGAAGGGCTATTTATAGTACGGACCCATGGCGCGAAGGGGGACGGGGCGGCGGCGTCGCAACGTTTCATCTTCTCGCCAATGGTTGTCTCCGCACAACCTCGGAAACACCAAACGCCAAGTCTTAAATATCGGTGAAGACCAACCGTCCACGACGGATCGATGGTTGGCGGCGGTCGACACCGCCCTATCGAGAAAGCAAACGGCGCGTCCGCTTTCGTCAAAATAACCTCACTCCCGGGGCATCGATTCAAGCCTCACCCCGCTCTTAAGCGACCTAGGCTTGGGGGCAACTCGTTCTCGGGTGTATCGGCAAATACGAAACCGCCAACAAAGAACTAGGCTGCGGCGCCCACCCCAACTCGATCGCCCAACACGCCGCTTGGAGCGCAATTCGCGCCGGCGAAATCTCCGCAAAACGGTCGGACCTCGCGATATATATCGCCATTCGCATATGGCATCGTGTGCGTTCTCTAACCTTGTGCTATCTGCCCGAGCGACCTCTCACTAGATCGTCGGAGTGTCTTTGCAGGTACCACCCGAGGTGCTCAACGCGTGAAGCCAGGACCGGTCCTTTCACTCATTCAACGACCGGCCCATTCGACGGAGCAAAAACTACTTCAACACTATTGGTCAAGGTACGATCAGTATTTAAAAATCTGAACATTATCCCGTGAAAATAAATGCAAACTTAAAGTAGATAAAAAAGGAGTTTTTTTTTTCTCAAAAAAAGATAAATATTAAAATCTAAAAACTGGTGTTGACTTTAGTCCGTGGAGTGGCTTTAGTCCTTGGGTGTAGAATTAGTCTTGGTGATCTTTTAGTCCCTATAGAATTACTATTTATGGTGTGGTGTATTATTGGTGAATAAATATTGGTGAATTGGGGTCTATGACCTTTCTTTGGTGTTGCTGAGCCCACAAGGCTATTGGTGAGCATGCTATTGCATTATTTTGGTGATTTGGTGTTTCTGGTGCATAGTCAGGTGTCGCATTATCATATGCATATTTTGGTGAATAGGCCTCGGCCTCTTAAATTATTGGTGAATGCCCTCAAGGCTATTTTGGTGATGGATCCACATGCATATGCCCGTGGAGTATTGGGTTGCATTTCATACATTGCATACATGTTTTGGTGACTGATTGGGCGTTCATAAACTAATGGTGTATTTGACTGAACTGTATTTCTTGTGTGATCAGATTTACGTGTAATCATCTCTCTCGTGTAATCAGATTTACGTGTAATCAGTATTAATGGTGTATTGGAATTGATCAGATCTCTCGTGTGCCTATTCTACTGTGTTTCTTGTTTTATCTATTATTTCCTATGTATAGAGACTCACCCTACTGCGTCGTGTTGCTTCGTATGTCGGCAACCTGCAGGTGACGGTGACTGAAGGTGACTAGAGATCCTTCTTCTAGTATGGTCGAGTCGGCTCTGATACGTAGCACCGGGGGGGATGTTTAGTTTGTTATTTCCTTATATTTTGAACTAAGATGTTAAGTTATTATTTTCCACTGCTGTAGTATTTTATCCTCGGACATTGTTGGTGCTATGTATCCTATATTTTGGAGTTTTAGTTTAATTAATATTTTGGAGTTTGATTTTGGTGTTTAAATGTGGCACCCTCAAGTGGTCGCACTAAAAGTTTTTACGCACTCTGATTTTCAAATTAATTAAATAGTAGTTATGGTAGAAGGGGGTGTTACAATGTTTCTATAACTTTTATTTCTTGAATACTCATTTGATGCATATTGGATCAAGATTTCGGATATGAACATGTTTCCCAGAAACAGAAGCTTGAAATCTTCAATCTTCTTTTATCCTTCTTGAACAACCAACTTCTTAACCATATTCCATAGTATGTCAACCTTCTTTTGACTTCAATCAAACTTTCTGTTGACTATTGGTCAACCTTGTGTAATCAACCTTCTGTTGATGTAACCTTCTGTAGGTAACCTTCTTTTGGCACATTTGAACTTTGAAAAACACTTGGTTTATTTGTAGAGCCAAGATTTTTGCTATGATTCGTATTTCCTGTTCTTTTACACACTTGATTGAAACTTGTTAAATCATAATAAGTGTTTAGAAACATGGAAAGAGATTTTTATTTCTACAATCTCCCCCTTTTTGGTGATGACAAACTTGAGAGTATGTTTTAAGTTTTCTGTTTCTCAGGAATAGACATTTTAATACACAGTAAATGGATTTAACACATGCATAGTAAAAGGATAATTATCATGTAATAAGTGCAGCAAACATACATAGTTTTGATAATTATCAATTACAAACCATAAAACAGCACAAAATAAACATGTACAAAAGATTGTTAATTGTCAACAGAAACCCCAAAATATCACTATAAGCTAAGTAGCTAGATAATCTCCATTCTCCCCCTTTGTCAACAGCAAAAAGAAGGGAAGAAAGGGAAATTAGGTTGCTACTTTGTAGGAGAAGAATCATCCGAGGAGTTTGAGGATGAAGTAGATTGAGGAATGTCCTGGAAGGGTTGAGGAGGAGGGAATTCAGGTACTGCAACACCAGGAACCATAGTAGGTACTATGTTCTGCATCACCCATTGCTGGTAGGCATAGTTTCTCTGTGCTTCAAGCCTATTTTCTTGCTAGAGTATTCCAATGCTCATCAGAAGCTTGTTGTTTTGCACCTTCATCTTTTTCATTTGCTTTTCATGATGTGCCCTCATTTTCTTCATTGCATCCAAAACTTCCTTCTTGTCAGCATATGTGAATGAGTCATCTTTGTTTTCAGAAGGTTTGCTGCTAAGGGGTGCATTATCAGATGATGAGAGAGGAGCATTCATGGTTTGACAAAAGGATCCAAGAGATCCAAATTGTTTTGGCAAATCAGAAGGTAGCTTGGAAGGACCTGATCCTTCAGGTACCCTTGGTACTGAAGAGTCATACATAGGAGAAAACATGAACCTTTGAATGTTCTCAGAAGCAAAAGTATCTTCATGTGATGCTTTTGAATTGTCACGCCATTGTGAGAAAAGATTTGCAATTTGATCAGTTGATCCTTGAACATCTTGATGGAGAGGTGCAGGTGTTGATTCAACATTTGGACCAATAGAGGGAGCAGCAGTGTGAAGTAACTCTGTGAGGGCAATAGAAGCCATGATCTCAGGACTAGTAGCTTGATTCTCATGATGTTCTGGTGTAGCTTGATCTTCAATGTCCCTGACTATCTCATGAACAGCTTGAGAAATAGGAGATAGTGGTTTTGTTGGTTCATTTATTTGTTCCTCATTCACTTGATATTGATTCTCATTTAGCTCCCCCTGAGCTAGACCCTCGGGTGTACCTTCTGTATCTCTATGTTCCTCATGAGAGGAAATATATGGCAAAAAAATAACTCCTTGAGTGAAAGGGTAGTATGTAGCTCTATCAGAAGGTTGGGAGTCCATAACAGAAGGTCCAAACTCTGGGTTTTGTTCTCTTTCATTCGGTGGGATAGTTTCAGAAGCTTGATTTTCTTGTTTCTCAAAGTTGTGAGATATGTGCATTCCTAATTCAGTGCTAAGGTCTTTATCAGAAGCTTCTACTTCCATTTGTGTAGGGATTTGGTCACTTTCAGTGGGAATATCATTTAGGTTTAAAGAGGTTTCAAAAACTTCTTTCCAGTCTTGAGAAGGTTCTGTTTTAATCAAATTTTCAAGTGTAGGATTTGATGGAGCTAAATCTATGGGCTCAGTTCTGATAACTGTCTTAGATCCTTGTAATTCCCCCTGAGGAGTTGTCAAGGGTGTATTTTCAGCAAGGTTTGGCTCATGAATTGGTTCATTAGGAGCAGTGTTTGGTTTAGAAAAAATTTCCAGTTTCTTGCTAAATGACTTTAGTCCCATCTGTTTTGCACTTTTAGACCAGAAGGTTGTTTTCTCTAGTAACAGGGATTTTCTTAAACTTAAATAGCTTGGTTAAGAACATGCCATATGGTAAGGATGAAATTTGCCTAATGGTTTTACACATATCAATCATCTAATGAAAAATGATATATGGAAGGTTTCTCTTAGTCCTAGTAATCATATGGTAAACTAAGAGTAAGTCAACAGGTTTTACCTGTTCAAAGCTTCCTACTCTAGGAATTAAAGAGTGAACAACCATGTTGTGCATGATGCGGGCTTCATCCTTCAATGCTGATGATTTAAGTTTCTCCCCATAATTTTTCATCAGTATCTTCAACACTTCTTCTTGTGTGATTTCTGTTTGGTCATACCAGTCCTTTCCATATAGACAAACACCACTCACAGGAATTTTTAGGGCATTTGCAATCATAGTTGGAGTTACTACAATGGTGATTCCTTTCACCTGAGTAGTGAAGGAGGATTTTGTTTCACTCACGTTCATATACCCATAAAATTATTTTATCAAGTTGGGATAGATGATTTCCCCTTGAGACAGAATATTTTGCCACCCTTGTGTTTCAATGTGGTCTTGAACATTCCATCCAGAAGCTTTTAATTCATCTAATAAATAGATTCTTCCAATGAGAACATTTCTCTTACCCCATTTTTCTTTATCAAAAACTTGCGCAGGTAAGATTTGCTCTTCAACTTCAAAAGGTTGATCAAGTTTTTGTTCTTCATCAACCTTTTCCTTTCCTTTATTTCCTCCAAAAGTAATCTTGAATTTAGGCTTTTTGGAAGAGGATTGTGGTTGAAGAGAGGTTTTTCTTTTAAGTTTAAGCTTTGACTCTGCCATCATTTCAGACAGGGTAGAATCATCATCATCAATGGTGATTGGTTGACTTTTCCTTGTGCCAGGACCTTGTATATCTTTGAGAGAACTTGTTTTGATCCTAGTAGATCTTTGAGAGGGAGTGGGTGATGATTTCGAAGACCTTTGTTCTGATGGAGAAGCAATCTGAGTAGGAGGAGGTTTCGAAGCATTTAAGAGTGCAGGTGGAAGATCATGGGTTGTAGGAGTACTTGCTTTCTACACGCAGGGAATTTTTGTTCTTACCATTTTTAGAGAGGAGAAGGTTTCGCGAAGAAGGGAAGAAGAGAAGAGGAGAACCGTTTTGAGAGAAGATGAAGGCAATCGGTTTTGAGTGTGTGTGGAAGAGAGAGAGACTAGCCGTTGTGAAGTGATGTTGTGCAGTTATGACATGACATAACTGTCATAGACGGCAGGTTTCGTTACTTTAGTAACCGAACCTATATTGGATTTATGTGATCCTTCTCAAATTCAACTTTCTGAATTTGATTCTCTCCAAGTGAACCTTCTAAAGATATGAGAAGGTTGGGGTTTTTGACATATTTTTCTCCTAAGGACATTTCAAAATGTGCAAAGCCTTTTTAATAAAATTGAAACTTTCTTCTAACAAAGGCTTTGTAAATATATCAGCTAATTGATGCTTGGTGTCAATAAAAATAAGTTCCACATCCTTCTTCTGAACATGATCTCTGATAAAATGATGTTTTATATCAATGTGTTTAGACCTAGAATGTTGGATGGGATTTTTTGATAAATTAATAGCACTAGTATTGTCACAATAAATGGGTGTGCATGTGTTCCTTATAGAGTAGTCCTCCAATTGATTCTTGATCCATAGAATTTGTGAACAACAACCAGCAGCAGATACATATTCTGCTTCAGTAGTTGATAATGCAATTGAATTTTGTTTTCTACAAGACCAAGAGATTAAGGATTCCCCCAAAATTTGACATGATCCACTAGTACTTTTTCTGTCAATTCTATCACCAAATATAGTCAAGATCACAAAGAGCTAATTAGGTCAAAATGAGTATTCTTTTTATACCATAGACCAAGATTAGTTGTTCCCACTAAGTATCTGAATATTCTTTTATTGCAGATAGAAGATGAGATTCTTTTGGAGAAACTTGGAATCTAGCACATAAGCCAACTGAAAACACAATGTCAGGTCTACTAGCAATTAAATATAATAGTGAACCTATCATACCCCTATATTCTTTTTTAGAAATTGGTTTTCCTTCTTCATCCTTCTCAATTTGCATGGAAGGATGCATAGGAGTTGCCATGGCTTTTGCTTCATTCATCTTATATTTCTTGAGAAGGTCCTTGATGTATTTTTCTTGACTAATAAAGATACCTTCATCAAGTTGCTTTATTTGAAGTCCTAGAAAGAATCTTAATTCTCCCATCATACTCATTTCAAACTCACTTTTCATAAGATTCCCAAAATCTTTGCACAGTTTTCCATTTGTTGATCCAAAAATGATATCATCAACATATATTTGAACAATCAACAAATATTTATCAAGAGTTTTCTTAAACAAGGTAGTATCAATATTTCCTCTTGTGAATTTATTTTTGATCAAGAAGCTACTTAACCTTTCATACCAAGCTCTAGAAGCTTGCTTAAGCCCATATAGAGCTTTTGTAAGTTTAAAAACATGGTTTGGTTTCTTTTGATCAACAAAACCAGGAGGTTGATTGACATAAACCTCTTCATTTAAAAAGCCATTTAGAAAAGCACTTTTAACATCCATTTAATTTGAAATTTTTGTGTGCAGCAAATGCAAGTAATATTCTAATAGCTTCTAACCTTGCTACAGGAGCAAAAGTCTCATCATAGTCAATACCTTCCTGTTGATTATACCCTTGAGCAACAAGTCTTGCCTTGTTTCTCACCACCTTACCATTTTCATCTAGCTTGTTTCTGAACACCCATTTGGTTCCTATAACAGACTGATTTTTTGGAGGTACAACTAAGTTCCATACCTCTTTTTTTTTTTTCAAATTGAGAGAGTTCTTCAGTCATTGCTTCTATCCATGATTGATCTTGTATGGCCTCATTGATTGACTTTGTTTCTATTTCAGAGATGAAAGCCATTCCAGCAGCATTGTCTCTAAATGAAGTTCTGGTTCTAACAGGATCTGAAGTGCTACCAATAATTTGATCTTGTGGATGATGTACCACCATTCTACAACTTCTTGGTAATTGAGAAGGTTGATCAGAAGCTTGAGTGGCTTCATTTGATTGTTGAGAAGGTTGAACAGAAGCTTCTGTTTCTTCCTTCTCCAACCTGTTTTCATGTTCTGTACCTTCTTCTTTGTTTTGGATGGTCTCATCAACATCAATTACTTCATTTGAACTGTTAGTTTCATTAAAGACAATATGCATGCTTTCTTCTACAGTTTGAGTCCTAAGGTTATATACTCTATAAGCCTTTGATGATGCTGAATATCCCAGAAAAATTCCTTTGTCTGATTTAGAATCAAATTTTCCTAGATTATCTTTGTTATTCAAAATGAAACAAGTGCAACCAAATACACGAAAGTATGCAATGGTTGGTTTTCTATTTTTCCAAATTTCATAGGGGGTTTTCTCAACAATTTTTCTAAATGAAACTCTATTCAAAATATAGCAGGCATGTGTTTATAGCTTCGCCTTAAAAAATATTTTTCAATTTTTGAATATTCTAAAAGTGTTCTTGCCATTTCTTGCAAAGTTCTATTTTTCCTTTCTACAACTCCATTTTGTTGTGGAGTTCTAGGACATGAGAAATTGAGAGTAATTCTATTTTCATCAAAAAAGTTTTGAAAAGAAAATTTTTCAAATTCTCCCCCATGATCACTTCTTACAGAAATAACATTTGTTCCTTTTTCATTTTGAACTTTCTTTAGAAACACTTTGAATGCTTCAAAAGCTTCATCTTTGTTTTTCAAGAATAGCACCCATGTGAATCTAGAGAAATCATCTACAATTACAAAACCATATCTTTTTCCATTATAGCAGTTTTGGTAGGACCAAATAAGTATATGTGAAACAGTTCTAGTGACCTTTGGGATGTGATCATGTTTTTAGGTTTGAAACTTGATTTGACATGTTTACCATGAACACATGCTTCACACACTCTATCTTTTTCAAAATTGATTTTTGGTAGTCCTCTGACTAGTTCCTTTTTGGAAAGTTTTGAAATAGTTTGCATGCTTATGTGGCCAGTTCTTCAATGCCAAATCCATTTGTCATTTTCATAAGACATAAGGCAAGTTTCTTGAGATAGTTCATCAAGATGGCCAGTTCTTCAATGCCAAATCCATTTGTCATTTTCATAAGACATAAGGCAAGTTTCTTGAGATAGTTCATCAAGACATAGGCTATACAGATTTTTATTTCTAGATGCAGTAAACAAGACTTTACCAGAGGAGATTTCTTTAATAAAACATTTATCAGATTTAAAAGAAACTTTATGACCACTATCACATAGTTGACTAATACTTAACAAGTTATGCTTTAAACCTTCTACATATTGAACATTCTTAATTTTAGGGGATTTAGAATTACCTATAGTACCTATACCTTTGATGCAAGCCTTATCGTCATTGCCAAAGATGACATAGCCTCCATCTATTCTCTCCATTGAGAGAAATTTATCTCTTTCCCCTGTCATGTGCCTTGAAAATCCACTGTCTAAGAACCAAAGGTTGATAATGTTGTTATGGATGTGCCAAAAATTGTTTTGTGTGCTGATTGTGTTGTGATGCATCGTTCATGGTGTCTCATGCTTCCATATGCATATGCCTGTGTTGTGGGTTGCCCTTGTGGCTAATGTTGTTGTTGATATGCCTATTGTTGTGGGTCGCCCGAATGGCAAATTTTACGTTGATTGGTACCACATGCATATGCCCGTGTTGTGGGTTGCATTTCATTCATATGCTCATAACATTTGTGATGTTACCTTAGTTGTTATGTAAATATACATTTGGAAGGAACGACGCTGCTCTTGCTGCGGCTTTGCAAGGTATGGCGCAGGCTGTGGGGAACCAGCAGAATGATGGTGAGAATGCTGGGACCCGCAGTCTGGCTACCTTTCAGAGGGAGAAGCCGCCTACTTTCAAGGGCAAGTATGATCCAGATGGTGCTCTGGCTTGGTTGAAGGAAATTGAAAGGATCTTTCGTGTGATGGATTGTACTCCAGCACAGAAGGTCCGGTATGGTACTCACATGCTGGCAGAGGAGGCTGATGATTGGTGGTTAGAGGTTAGGCAGAGGTTGGAAACTGCTAATGAAGAAAGAGGTCACTTGGGAGGTATTCAGCAGAGAGTTTTTGAGAAAGTACTTTCCGGAAGATGTCAGGGGTAAGAAGGAGATTGAATTCCTTGAGCTGAAGCAAGGAAACATGTCTGTAACTGAGTATGCTGCCAAGTTCACAGAGTTGGCAAAGTTCTATCCGCACTACACTGATGCTATTGCTGAGTTCTCTAAGTGCATCAAGTTTGAGAATGGACTGAGCCGGGTGTTCTCTGATTTGATTGATAGTTGTAGGATCTTTGAAGAAGACAGTAGTGCTCATTATAAGGTTATGAAGGAGCAGAGGGGTAAGTTTCAGAGTCGTAGTAAGCCATATGAGGTTTCTGGTGGTAAGGGTTGTAACACCCCCTTTTCTCAACGGTAATTTAATTTAAAATCAGAGTTCAAAAATCGTTTTTTTCTTTTAAAAAAATACATCCTCAAGGGAATGCTACGTTCACACCAAACTTCACTTTAATCTAGTCAACAATACTTTTCACTAATAGATGTAATTGCGTGATACATAGCACGACTTTAATGGGGCGAACCCTCAAAACACCGATTCCTTAAGTAAGTCCTACATCACCAAATTACAGTTCAACAACTTAAATTAAAACAACTAATAGACTACTCGTCCCCCCAGTGCTACGTATCAGAGCAAGACTCCACAACCAGACTGAGGAAGGAAGAACACTCGGGGTCACATGCACGTTGCCGACATAAGAAGCAACATAGAAAGCAGAAGGGTGAGTCTCTAACACATATAATAAAATGTATGATAAACATTATGTTAGAGAAAGGCAACTAGAAACACCCCTACTCACTAGACAAACACACATCATCAAGTTATGACACATCAACTCATAATCATCAAGAACATCACCAATTGCATGAGTATATGCATGAATGCAACCCAACACCAAGGGTATAATGCATGAGTACCATCACCGGCTTAATGGTACCGTCACCGTCGTTATTTTGATACAATGGCCGAAGCCCATATCCGTCATTTTTGATACAATGGCCGAAGCCCATATCCGTCATTTTTGATACAATGGCCGAAGCCCATATCCGTCATTTTGGATACAATGGCCAAAGCCCATATCCGTCATATGAGGCATGTGACTCCATGAACAATGCATCAACCACAAACAATCATATCAAGTATGAATTGACACCGTCACTGGATTTACCTCCGTCATTTAATCCACCGTCATTACACCGTCATTACACCGTCGTCTAATTCACCTAGACATCATCAATAGCTCTAAGGCTAACATTAACAAATCGGTCACTAGCGCTATGGCTAACATCAACACATCGGTCACTAGCTCTATGGCTAACATCAACACATCGGTCACTAGCTCTATGGCTAACATCAACACATCGGTCACTAGCTCTATGGCTAACGTCAATACCTCAATCAATAGCTCTATGGCTAACGTCAATACCTCAATCAATAGCTCTATAGCTAACATCAAACTCATTGGACACATCGACACCACGAGTAGTGGACTAAACTGTCACTACAAGGACCAAACCTTCACATAAGGACTAAACCGGCTCCACCATTCAGCCACTTAGACGTACTCGGCACCAAACAGCACCCAAATTTGCGCCTGGCAGCAACCTCTCCTCCCTCCGATCTTGTCCCATCTCGGCTTCCACGAGCTAGCCACGGCGGCTCCTTCACTCTCTGACTCCGCGGCCACCGCTGCCTCTGCCTGGACCGGTCCTTCTACGATCTTCGCTCCGCAAAAGTTGGGGAAGGAGCTGCTAGTGTTTTCGACACCAGTCTCCCATTCCAATAGCTGCTAGTAGACAGAATCCAGTCAAAGTAGGCTTGCTTTTAGCATGAATCTTGCGCCACATTGGCGTCAAAACAGCACCTCGGCACACTCACACTGCACCTCGGCACACATACACTACCCTTCGTCACACCACACTGCACTTTGGCACACCACACTGCACCTCGGCACACCTACACTACCCTTCGTCATACCACACTGCACTTTGGCACACCACACTTCGACACCTACACGTCGACACCTACACTTCGTCACCACTACAACACTACACTTCGGTACTCCTACACCTTGACAACACTAGCTTCGACATACATACACCTCCCTTCGGCAACTACACTTCGGCAACTACACGTCGACTCCCAAACACTTACACTTCGTCACGTCTACACGACGACACTTACACTCCGATACATCTACACCTCAACACATACACCTCGACACATCTACACGTTGACTTCCATATACTTCGACCCACTACACGTCGACACTTACACTTCGATACATCTACACCTCAACACATACACCTCGGTATATATACAGTATACCTCGACAACTACACTTCGGCTTATATACACTACACCTCGACCACTACACTTCGACTTAGATACACTACACCTCGACAGCTTCACTTCGACTTAGATACACTACACCTCGACATCTTCTCTTCGACTTAGATACACTACACCTCGACAGCTTCACTTCGACTTAGATACACTACACCTCGACAGCTTCACTTCAACTTAGATACATTACACCTCGATTACACTACCTTGCCACGCTTCCTCACTTCACCATCACTCACCTCGGTTGCACTACCTCGGTTATACTTCTTCACTTCACCATCATTCACCTCGGTTACACTTCCTCACATAACCACCACTCACATTGCCACGCTTCCTCACTTAACCACCACTCACCTTGGTACTACACTTCGGCACATACATACTTTGACTCACTATCCTTCGACGCACACACCTTCGACGCACACATCCTACAACGCACCTACCCTTCTCGGCACACAGTAATACTTCACTTCGAATGGCGCCCTAGGCACCTAACCTTCATCTTCCCTCTTATCTTTGATTCTCATACTATGATCAAACTTAAACCACAATTACTACAACACATATTCATTCTAAATTTACCCAACGCACATCAAAGTAACAACGAAGGTGACAACACCAAAAATGGCGCCCTTGCGCCTAGGGTTCCTCAAACCCATTTTCTCTTCTAGGTCTTTCATATGACCAATCATCAACAACACATACACAATTTCACCAAATTGACTCAACCACAACATCAATTACACAATCAACAACACAAGCAACTCAAAAATCATCCTAGAGTCTAACCCACACATAACACTCATCATATACTCTATTATAGGTGAAAGAGAGCCCCCTTACCTTCTTGAAGAAACCAGCACTCTCTCCACCAAGAATCACCAACCATCACCAACAAGCAAGCTCCTCTTCCTTGGACTTGAACTCTCCACGCCAAGATCTTCTCTTCTCTGTCCTTAAGGCTATCGCACCTCTCTCTCTCTCTCTACTCACTTTACTCTTTGACTTTTCTTTGTAATTGGTTGCAAAATGAACTCTCACCATCGACACCTCAACTTATATCATGGATATGGGCCTAACTATCATGGGCCTCTATTCACACCTCCTCCATTACTCAAACACCTCCTGAATAAAATAAAACTTTCAAATTAACTATTTGACTTAATAACATGTTGTAAGCCTTAAATAACCCAATTAAATACATAATTGAATTATTTTTGGGGCGTTACAACTCTCCCCCACTTAGAATATTTTCGTCCTCGAAAATCTCATCAATTACATGAACACATCAATTCCATCAATCTTATTCCTACTCCCAACTATCAACAACGCCTTCTTGTACACTAAGTACTAGGTCATACACACCTCTCTACGCCCTTACCTTGTACCGAAACTCTATTCTCAGGGTCACCAAAGTCTCACTCAATTATCCAAACACTATTAATCTACCGTTAGGAAACTACACTATAGCAATTACCTAAAGTACTAATGCTCATCTCTTACGTCAATCTATATCCAAACTACGAACAATGCTCTCCCCATCTCTACATTCCTATTCCCCGTACTGAATTCTAATCCTTTAATCACCAAAGTTACACACGACCACCCAGATCCTATATAGGTACTTATTCGACTACCATACTCTTAATAACAATTATTCTACCTCAGATTTCCCAGAAATCGCATTTCCAAACTCTTTCCAAAAAGGCATGCTTTATCACTTTGCATAAACTTCAAACTCAAAGTGTCGATCCTTGTCTTTACATCTCCCTACTATCAACCCCCAACTCAAAGACACAAACATCCATAAGACACCTAATTATCTAAAAATCAAGAGTCAACCAAACGTGCACACACCACTCAATTAATCAAGTTACAATTAGTACATATCCAAAATTTATAGTAACCACGAGTTATTGTCGCCTCTTCCATTGGGGATGAGTTATTGGGGTGATCAGTCCCTCCTACTCACGCAACCAATTAGTTAAGGTCACAAAACTACGTCTTTTCAAATTTACACCTACCACAATGAAAGACTTTTAACGCAGTCTAGAGTGCGAAGGCGTCGACACGTCTCCCACTCTTTTGACGTCGTTAAAACCCTTTTAATCACACACATCCCAAAGATACAAACAACAATTGCAAACAACCAAACAAAATCTACAACAAAGTCTCTGTCGGAGATCGACAAGGGACTCTGAGACACTACGACTGGATAAATTGGCGGACAGACCGAACTGCTCTGATACCAACTTGTAACACCCCCTTTTCTCAACGGTAATTTAATTTAAAATCAGAGTTCAAAAATCGTTTTTTTCTTTTAAAAAAATACATCCTCAAGGGAATGCTACGTTCACACCAAACATCACTTTAATCTAGTCAACAATACTTTTCACTAATAGATGTAATTGTGTGATACATAGCACGACTTTAATGGGGCGAACCCTCAAAACACCGGTTCCTTAAGTAAGTCCTACATCACCAAATTACAGTTCAACAACTTAAATTAAATCAACTAATAGACTACTCGTCCCCACAGTGCTACGTATCAGAGCAAGACTCCACAACGAGACTGAGGAAGGAAGAACCTTCACTCGGGGTCACCGCACGCTGTTTGACATAAGAAGCAACATAGAAAGCAGAAGGGTGAGTCTCTAACACATATAATAAAATGTATGATAAACATTATGTTAGAGAAAGGCAACTAGAAACACCCCTACTCACTAGACAAACACACATCATCAAGTTATGACACATCAACTCATAATCATCAAGAACATCACCAATTGCATGAGTATATGCATGAATGCAACCCAACACCAAGGGTATAATGCATGAGTACCATCACCGGCTTAATGGTACCGTCACCGTCATTATTTTGATACAATGGCCGCAGCCCATATCCGTCATTTTTGATACAATGGCCGAAGCCCATATCCGTCATTTTTGATACAATGGCCGAAGCCCATATCCGTCATTTTGGATACAATGGCCAAAGCCCATATCCGTCATATGAGGCATGTGACTCCATGAACAATGCATCAACCACAAACAATCATATCAAGTATGAATTGACACCGTCACTGGATTTACCTCCGTCATTTAATCCACCGTCATTACACCGTCATTACACCGTCATTACACCGTCGTCTAATTCACCTAGACATCATCAATAGCTCTAAGGCGAACATTAACACATCGGTCACTAGCGCTATGGCTAACATCAACACATCGGTCACTAGCTCTATGGCTAACATCAACACATCGGTCACTAGCTCTATGGCTAACATCAACACATCGGTCACTAGCTCTATGGCTAACGTCAATACCTCAATCAATAGCTCTATGGCTAACGTCAATACCTCAATCTGTAACACCCCTTATCTACCCAATTATTTCAAACGTCATTATCAGAGTATTCCACTGCTCAAAATATTAATTAATTAGTAGAAAGGAATGTTACGTCGCCATTAAATTTAACCCATCGTATGCACCATTAAATATGTGCAACAACACATACATCACAAGTTAAAACTTCACAAATCATCTTATCGCAGCGGAAAAAATCAATGACTCACTAGTCCACTCAAACACGTCACATAATTCTTCAAATAAACCTCATACAGTTAAGTAGTTTAACATCGAATCCCAAAAATACGCCCCTAGGTGCTACGGTATCGAGAGCGACACAAATGCACCTCCCGACGACTAACTGTATGCGCGGCTAGACCTTCACTCTGACACTGCAGCGTTGCCACAATAGAGCAACATTCCAAGCGAAGGGTGAGAATTTCAATAAAACATAATCGGATACATAATAGAGAAATGAGAGCGAGCAATCACATAGCAACATCATCATCACCAATTCATGGTCACACAACAAAGAGCTCCAATCACAAACGGCACAATTCACGCTTATAATTATGTATGAAAGTGCAACCCCACTGGGGCATAATGCATGATGGTACCATATTCATCACAATTAAGAGGCCAAGCCTATTCTTCACTGGAGGCCAAGCCTATTCTTCGCAAGAGGCCGGCTTCATTCTTCACATTTATGCACATGCCATGAGATTCTATGTACACATGTGCATTTCACCAAAATACTCACCTGGAGCACTCACCATCATCATCATAAAACACTCATAGAGTGTATTCTTCGCAATTCAACACAATCACACAACAGCATCATTAAAACTATACTCATGGAGTATATTCTTCACAATTCATCACAAGTCATATCACAACATCATAATCACTCATAGAGAACATTCACCGCAACTCATCAACACCATACACACCAACATCATTTAGAGTATATATATTTTTTTTGTTATCCTTTGGTTTAGTGTGTTATAAAATAGTGAACTGATTGACTATGGGATTACTCAGGTAACTGATACTACTTGCAACAGGCATTGGCCACCTTTGCAAGGCTCTCAGTGATGCCCTTGTAAATACACCAGTGAAAGAAATCCTGACCTTAGTGGTAAACCACAATTTAGCCATAGTCAATTAGAACACTAGTAGTATAACATTTCACAGAGAATCACTTATATAAACATAGTATCACAATTTTCATAAAACAGCACCTTTTGCTTAATAAATACAGCAACAATAAACGATTTATTTTGCCTTAAAAATAGAATATTCAGTTAGGCCTCTGAATAAGCTTTCCAACGCATCTTAGAACACCTCAATCGGGTTCCCGGTTCAAAAGATATGAATTTTTCAAAAATAGTGACAAAACAAATGAAAGACACGTTGAAAAAGCGATCATTTGGCGCATGAAAGCGCCAGATGAGGCGGCACAACTGAGGCGCCATTGGGCGTAAAACACGCAGATGTGGGCATTGCATCGGGCGTGAGGCGCCACTTCAGCGCCAAGTGAGGCGCCAAATCCAGAATAACGATGTATTATGCGAATTTTCCCGAAAATGTGCGATTTTCCACCAACTCGATTTTAACTCCAAAAATACGAATTTTTTCACCAATTAAAATCATCAAAGCTCACCAAGAAACATCAAACCATCCTTCCCACACTGACAACACCAAAAACACCTTTTGTCCCTTAATTCAATCATCAAGCGGTTATCAACTCATCAACCATCAAATTCATCAAAAATCACCAAATTCATCAAGACATCAACAACATTCAGCAATCACATTGAATTCACCAAAACAACCTCACAAGTTATTTAAAACAACATCAAAACCCCAAAACCCATCATATACCCAATCACGTTAAACCGAAACGCTCACCCTTACCTCGAATTGGTATGTTCCGGAATTAACGGCGAAGGAGTCACGTACAGAACTCAGCAACACAACGAACGGGATGTCTCCTTCCTCCTTGAAATCGCAGCCACTCACTCTCCTTTGATCAATGAGGAATGAGCACAATGGGGTTAGGGATAGGCTACAACACTAGGATAATGAAGAAAACGGCACGGAAAGGATCGAGAATTCTTACCAAGGAACTTGCGAAATTCCCTTCCTTCCTCTTCTTAGTGCAAATAGCTCCCTTTCTCTCTTCCTCACTCTCTCTCAACTCGCAGACTCTCTAAATTTCTCGCACAATGAGAGAGTTGCGCGCTAGACTCCTAGGGTTAAGCGGTGGGCTCAGTAAACACTGGGCCCTCCACGTCCACACCACTCCCTTTACTCGCTCCACCTCCTGAACCACGCCCATCAATTTAATTAATTTAATCACGTTCTAATAAAATCCATAATTCAATTAAATAATTTAATTAAATTATTTTCTGTTACAATTCTCCCCACTTAGGATTTTTCGTCCTCGAAAACATACCGATCCAAATGGATTACGATACGACTCGTGATCTTATCTTCCACTCCCATGTCGACTTTCACCACCACCCCCAAACCATACAACTTTCACCAGATTGATCTCCTTACCTCGAAGGGTCTTCACTTCCCAATCCTCAATTCGCATGCACACGCGGTCTCCACAAAGGAGATTATCCCGCACCTCCACATCATCCGGTTGAATCACGTGAGACGGATCTGCAATATACTTTCGAAGCTGCGACACGTGAAACACGTCGTGCAAGTTCGAAAGATTAGGTGGCAAAGCCACCCGATATGCAACACTTCCAACTCTCTCCGTAATCTGATACGGTCCTATGAAATGAGGAGTCAACTTCTTTGATTTCAGAGCACGCCCGACACCAGTCATAGGTGTGACCCTCAAGAACACGTGGTCACCTGCTTCAAACTCTAAATCCTTCCTTCTCTTATCATGGTAGCCCTTCTGTCTACTTTGAGACGCTTTCATTTTCTCTCGGATCATCTTCACTTTCTCAGTGGTTTCTCTAACCAGCTCAGGTCCAAGTACTAAACTTTCCCCAGTCTCGTACTAACATACCGAGTCCTCCACACCTCCGACCATACAATGCCTCAAACGGTGCCATCCCAATACTGGAGTGATAACTATTGTTGTATGTAAACTCGATCAAGGGAGATGAGTATCCCACGCACCTCCCCGCTTCTAGAACACACGACCTCAACAGATCTTCCAATGATTGAATTGTCCTCTCTGTCTGCCCGTCAGTTTGAGGATGATAAGCTGAACTCAACTTCAATTTCGAACCCAACTCCTTCTGCAAACTACCCCAAAAATCCGAAGTAAACCTTGGGTCTCTATCTGACACAATGCACAAAGGAACACCATGCAGCTTCACAACCACCTGAATGTAGATTTCAGCCAATCTCGACACCGGATACTTAATACCGATAGGAATAAAGTGAGCAGATTTTGTCAATCTATCCACAACCACCCAAATTGAATCATGTCCTCTCACTGTATTGGGTAACCCGGTCACGAAGTCCATAGAAATACTATCCCACTTCCACTCTGGAACATTCAACGGTTGCATCATTCCCGCAGGCTTCTGATGCTCGACCTTCGATTTCTGACAGGTCAAACATGAATACACAAACTTTGCCACATCACGCTTCAATCCAGGCCACCAAAACATCTTTTTCAGATCTTGATACATCTTCGTCGCTCCGGGATGGATACTTAACTTACTCCTATGCCCTTCCTCGAGGATTGCCTTTTTCATTTCCACATTTTCGGGAACGCAAATTCTTCCACGGTACCTCAATACGTTCTGAGTATCTAACTCGAAATCTCCATTCCCAGGCTTACCAATCTCACTCATCAAATCCACCAATTTCACATCTAACTTCTGCGCTTCTCGGATACTAATCATAAAATCATTGCCAATTTTCAACATGCCCAACCTGACACTCTGAGGTGTGACTTCACAAACTAGACTCATGTCCCTGAATTGCTCAATCAACTCAAGCTCTCTAGCCATCAATGCCGACATGTGCAAGGTCTTCCGGCTCAAAGCATCTGCAACCACATTAGCTTTACCCGGGTGATAACTCAACTCAAAATCATAGTCCTTCAATAGTTCTAACCACCGGCGCTGCCTCATATTCAATTCTTTCTGATCGAACAGATACCGTAGACTCTTGTGATCACTAAACACCTCAAATCTCGATCCATACAAGTAGTGCCTCCAGATTTTCAATGTAAATACCACAGCAGCAAGTTCTAAATCATGAGTAGGGTAATTCTTTTCATGAGTCCTTAATTGCCTCGACGCATAAGCGACCACTTTCCCATTCTGCATAAGCACGCCACCCAAACCCATCTTGGAAGCATCACAGTATACTACAAACGGGTCGACCGAACTAGGTAAGGTCAACACTGGAGATGTAGTCAATCTTCTTTTCAGCTCATTGAAGCTTTCTTCACATCGGTCATCCCAAACAAAAGCTTTGCCTTTGCAAGTTAATTGGGTCAATGGCGAGCCAACTTCAAAACCCCTCAATGAATCTTCTATAATAGCCAGCTAATCCCAGAAAACTCCTTATTTCAGTAACTGACTTTGGAGACTCCCACTGCAACACTGCATCAACTTTGGAAGGATCCACCGCAATCCCTTCACAAG
This sequence comes from Oxytropis ochrocephala, assembly GCA_020916435.1. Lineage (NCBI taxonomy): Eukaryota > Viridiplantae > Streptophyta > Magnoliopsida > Fabales > Fabaceae > Oxytropis > Oxytropis ochrocephala. Next base: position 82,417,177 of record CM037090.1, read on the forward strand.
AAATCACATGTCCGAGAAAACTGACCTTCGTCAACCAAAACTCACACTTGGACAACTTGGCATATAATTTCCGGCTCCTCAGAATGTCTAACACTACCCTCAGATGTTCAGCATGCTCTTCTTCTGACTTAGAGTAAATCAGAATGTCATCAATGAAAACCACCACAAACTTGTCCAAGTACTCACGCAAAATTTGGTTCATGTATCCCATGAATACTCCCGGCGCATTAGTCACACCGAAAGGCATAACGGAATACTCATAGTGTCCATATCTGGTCCTAAATGCTGTCTTTGGAACATCTTCATCCTTGACCTTGATCTGGTGATAACCAGACCTTAAATCAATCTTGCTAAATACTTTAGCACCCACCAATTGATCCATCAAGTCATCAATCCTTGGCAACGGGTACTTATTCTTGATTGTAACTTTATTTAATCGCCGATAGTCTACGCACAACCTCATACTACCATCTTTCTTTTCACTAGCAACACTGGGCTCCCAAGGTGACACACTCGGTCTCACGAACTTCTTTTCTAACAAATCTTCAAGTTGCTTTTTCAATTCTGCCAACTCAGATGCAGACATTCTATATGGTGCCATAGACACAGGCTTTGTGCCAGGAACCAGGTCAATAGTAAACTCCACTTCTCTCTCGGGTGGTACATCTGGAATCTCATCGAGAAACACCTCGAAAAACTCACGCACTACATCGCGCTTCATCAATCTTACGCTTGGCTCTCAAAGACAACGATGCTAATAGAGAAAATAGTTGAACCTCTTCTCTCATCACCCGTGCGGTGACCGACACAGATAGCAAACTGACTTCTCTTTCATGCGAAGCAAAACTCACTGACCTTTCACGACAATTGATATGAACATGGTTATCAACTAACCACCCCATACCCGAATGACATCCATCCCACTCGGCAAAAACGGATCGATCAAAGTCAACTAAAAATTCTCTACCATACATAGATACAGGGCATTTAGCACAAACAACGGAGGTAGTCACCGAACCCTTAGCTGGAGTATCGATAACCATCTCCCTCAACATATCAGATAAACAAGGCTTAAGTTCTCAACACATGCAAAGAAGAATAAAACTATGGGTAGCACCAAAGATCAACAATAGCAACAAGAGGAGTATTATTGATATAGCACGCACCTCGAATCTCGCTCACTACATCGCACTCCACTAGAGCGAACACCTTTCCATACGACTTCTCCTTCTTCGGGTTTAGGACACTGTCGTAATCGACGTGGCCACTCTCTTCACAATTGAAGCATACCATCTCCTTCTTATCACAGTTGAAGGACATGTGTCCCTCCTTCCCACACTTATAACATCTCTTCTTTTCCTTGTTTGGGCAATCGGGACTCTTATGGCTCGTCTTCCCACACGTGTAACAAGTAACACCGGCCGCAAAGATCTCCCCACTTCGCTTAGACCCACCAAATGATTTTCCAACAAACTTCCCTTTGCCCTTACCAAAGCAGCACCTCATATGGCTTCCCACGACCGAAAAACTCTTCTCGCTTTCCTTCATAACTCGGAGAAGGCATTATTGTCCTCTTCAAAATTCTCGCACTATTAACCAACAATGGGAATACACAGATCTGCGATACCCTATGGCTCTCTTAATGTCAAGACGCAACCCGCTTTTCAAACTTGATGCATTTGGAGAACTCAAAGACCTCTCCATCATAGTGAGGATAAAACTTAGACAAACTCGAAGAACTTTGCAAAGATACTCGGAGACAGTCATGCTACCTTGCTCAAGTCTCAAAACTCCACCTCCTTTTTCCCGCGAACATCCTCCGGTAATACTTTCTCTTGAATTCCTCTCAAATACCGCCCAAGTGATCTCCTCATTGGCGATCGTCAACCACCTTGACTAGCTGTCCTCCACCAATCATAAGCCTCTTTCTTCAACATGTGTGTGCCATAGCGAACCTTCCGAGCATCGGTGCAATCCATGACACGGAAAATCCGCTCCATTTCACTTAGCCACTCAAGGGCACCATCAGGACTATACCCGCCTTCAAAAGTAGGAGGGTTCTCACGCCGAACGTAGCCAAACTACGCGTTCCATCACCAATAGCATTGGGTATGTTACCCACAACCCCAAAGAATAGCTCAAGTAAGGCGCCAGAAGAAGTCTTGAAGATCGTCCCGTCTCGCCATTCTAGCACCGCAATGTAAAACAAAAATCGTAAAAGCGAGTAACAAAGCTCAAATGTTACTCAACTTGACGACTCAACCACCGGCCGGACAGACCGAACTGCTCTGATACCACTAATGTAACACCCCTTATCTACCCAATTATTTCAAACGTCATTATCAGAGTATTCCACTGCTCAAAATATTAATTAATTAGTAGAAAGGAATGTTACGTCGCCATTAAATTTAACCCATCGTATGCACCATTAAATATGTGCAACAACACATACATCACAAGTTAAAACTTCACAAATCATCTTATCACAGCGGAAAAAATCAATGACTCACTAGTCCACTCAAACACGTCACATAATTCTTCAAATAAACCTCATACAGTTAAGTAGTTTAACATCGAATCCCAAAAATACGCCCCCTAGGTGCTACGGTATCAGAGAGCAACACAAACAGACCTCCCGACAGCTAACTGTAAGCGGCTAGACCTTCACTCGCGACACTGCGCAGTTGCCACAATAGAGCAACATTCCAAGCGTAAGGGTGAGAATTTCAATAAAACATAATCGGATACATAATAGAGAAATGAGAGCGAGCAATCACATAGCAACATCATCATCACCAATTCATGGTCACACAATAGCAGCGGCTCAATCACAAACAAAGACAATTCACGGTTATAATTATGTATGAAAGTGCAACCCCCACCAGGGCATAATGCATGATGGTACCATATTCATCACAATTAAGAGGCCGAAGCCTATTCTTCGCTGGAGGCCGAAGCCTATTCTTCGCAAGAGGCCGAAGCCTATTCTTCACATTTATGCACATGCCATGAGATTCTATGTACACATGTGCATTTCACCAAAATACTCACCTGGAGCACTCACCATCATCATCATAAAACACTCATAGAGTGTATTCTTCGCAATTCAACACAATCACACAACAGCATCATTAAAACTATACTCATGGAGTATATTCTTCACAATTCATTACAAGTCATATCACAACATCATAATCACTCATAGAGAACATTCACCGCAACTCATCAACACCATACACACCAACATCATTTAGAGTATATATATTTTTTTTAGTTATCCTTTGGTTTAGTGTGTTATAAAATAGTGAACTGATTGACTATGGGATTACTCAGGTAACTGATACTACTTGCAACAGGCATTGGCCACCTTTGCAAGGCTCTCAGTGATGCCCTTGTAAATACACCAGTGAAAGAAATCCTGACCTTAGTGGTAAACCACAATTTAGCCATAGTCAATTAGAACACTAGTAGTATAACATTTCACAGAGAATCACTTATATAAACATAGTATCACAATTTTCATAAAACAGCACCTTTTGCTTAATAAATACAGCAACAATAAACGATTTATTTTGCCTTAAAAATAGAATATTCAGTTAGGCCTCTGAATAAGCTTTCCAACGCATCTTAGAACACCTCAATCGGGTTCCCGGTTCAAAAGATATGAATTTTTCAAAAATAGTGACAAAACAAATGAAAGACGGTGAAAAAATGATCATTTGGCGCATGAAAGCGCCAAATGAGGCGACACAGATGAGGCGCCATTGGACGTAAACACGCAGGATGTGGGCATTGCATCGGGCGTGTGGCGCCACTTCAGCGCCAAGATGAGGCGCCAAATCCATTAAATAACGATGTATTATGCAGAATTTTCCCGAAAATGTGCAGTTTTTCACCCAACTCGATTTTAACTCCAAAAATACGAATTTTTTCACCAATTAAAATCATCAAAGCTCACCAAGAAACATCAAACCATCCTTCCCACACCTGATTAACACCAAAAAACACCGTTTGTCCCTTAATTCAATCATCAAGCGGTTATCAACTCATCAACCATCAAATTCATCAAAAATCACCAAATTCATCAAGACATCAACAACATTCAGCAATCACATTGAATTCACCAAAACAACCTCACAAGTTATTTAAAACAACATCAAAACCCCAAAACCCATCATATACCCAATCACGTTAAACCGAAACGCTCACCCTTACCTCGAATTGGTATGTTCCGGAATTAACGGCGAAGGAGTCACGTACAGAACTCAGCAACACAACGAACGGGATGTCTCCTTCCTCCTTGAAATCGCAGCCACTCACTCTCCTTTGATCAATGAGGAATAAGCACAATGGGGTTAGGGATAGGCTACAACACTAGGATAATGAAGAAAACGGCACGGAAAGGATCGAGAATTCTTACCTGAAGGAACTTGCGAAATTCCCCTTCCTTCCTCTTCTTAGTGCAACGCTCCCTTTCTCTCTTCCTCACTCTCTCAATTCGCAGCTCTCTAAATTTCTGCACAATGAGAGAGTTGCGCTAGACTCCTAGGGTTAAGCAGTGGGCTCAGTAAACACTGGGCCCTCCACGTCCACACCACTCCCTTTACTCGCTCCACCTCCTGAACCACGCCCATCAATTTAATTAATTTAATCACGTTCTAATAAAATCCATAATTCAATTAAATAATTTAATTAAATTATTTCCGGGTGTTACACAATCAATAGCTCTATAGCTAACATCAAACTCATTGGACACATCGACACCACGAGTAGTGGACTAAACTGTCACTACAAGGACCAAACCTTCACATAAGGACTAAACCGGCTCCACCATTCAGCCACTTAGACGTACTCGGCACCAAACAAAGACCCAAATTTGCGCTGGCAAAGAACTCGCGCCACATTGGCGCCAAAACAAAGACTCTAAGACACTCACACTGCACCTCGGCACACATACACTACCCTTCGTCACACCACACTGCACTTTGGCACACCACACTGCACCTCGGCACACCTACACTACCCTTCGTCATACCACACTACACTTTGGCACACCACACTTCGACACCTACACGTCGACACCTACACTTCGTCACCACTACAACACTACACTTCGGTACTCCTACACCTTGACAACACTAGCTTCGACATACATACACCTCCCTTCGGCAACTACACTTCGGCAACTACACGTCGACTCCCATACACTTACACTTCGTCACGTCTACACGACGACACTTACACTCCGATACATCTACACCTCAACACATACACCTCGACACATCTACACGTTGACTTCCATATACTTCGACCCACTACACGTCGACACTTACACTTCGATACATCTACACCTCAACACATACACCTCGGTATATATACACTATACCTCGACAACTACACTTCGGCTTATATACACTACACCTCGACCACTACACTTCGACTTAGATACACTACACCCTCGGCGACTTCACTTCGACTTAGATACACTACACCTCGACAGCTTCACTTCGACTTAGATACACTACACCTCGACAGCTTCACTTCGACTTAGATACACTACACCTCGACAGCTTCACTTCGACTTAGATACATTACACCTCGATTACACTACCTTGCCACGCTTCCTCACTTCACCATCACTCACCTCGGTTGCACTACCTCGGTTATACTCCTTCACTTCACCATCATTCACCTCGGTTACACTTCCTCACATAACCACCACTCACATTGCCACGCTTCCTCACTTAACCACCACTCACCTTGGTACTACACTTCGGCACATACATACTTTGACTCACTATCCTTCGACGCACACACCTTCGACGCACACATCCTACAACGCACCTACCCTTCTCGGCACACAGTAATACTTCACTTCGAATGGCGCCCTAGGCACCTAACCTTCATCTTCCCTCTTATCTTTGATTCTCATACTATGATCAAACTTAAACCACAATTACTACAACACATATTCATTCTAAATTTACCCAACGCACATCAAAGTAACAACGAAGGTGACAACACCAAAAATGGCGCCCTTGCGCCTAGGGTTCCTCAAACCCATTTTCTCTTCTAGGTCTTTCATATGACCAATCATCAACAACACATACACAATTTCACCAAATTGACTCAACCACAACATCAATTACACAATCAACAACACAAGCAACTCAAAAATCATCCTAGAGTCTAACCCACACATAACACTCATCATATACTCTATTATAGGTGAAAGAGAGCCCCCTTACCTTCTTGAAGAAACCAGCACTATCTCCACCAAGAATCACCAACCATCACCAACAAGCAAGCTCCTCTTCCTTGGACTTGAACTCTCCACGCCAAGATCTTCTCTTCTCTGTCCTTAAGGCTATCGCACCTCTCTCTCTCTCTCTCTACTCACTTTACTCTTTGACTTTTCTTTCTAATTGGTTGCAAAATGAACTCTCACCATCGACACCTCAACTTATATCATGGATATGGGCCTAACTATCATGGGCCTCTATTCACACCTCCTCCATTACTCAAACACCTCCTGAATAAAATAAAACTTTCAAATTAACTATTTGACTTAATAACATGTTGTAAGCCTTAAATAACCCAATTAAATACATAATTGAATTATTTTTGGGGCGTTACAACTCTCCCCCACTTAGAATATTTTCGTCCTCGAAAATCTCATCAATTACATGAACACATCAATTCCATCAATCTTATTCCTACTCCCAACTATCAACAACGCCTTCTTGTACACTAAGTACTAGGTCATACACACATCTCTACGCCCTTACCTTGTACCGAAACTCTATTCTCAGGGTCACCAAAGTCTCACTCAATTATCCAAACACTATTAATCTACCGTTAGGAAACTACACTATAGCAATTACCTAAAGTACTAATGCTCATCTCTTACGTCAATCTATATCCAAACTACGAACAATGCTCTCCCCATCTCTACATTCCTATTCCCCGTACTGAATTCTAATCCTTTAATCACCAAAGTTACACACGACCACCCAGATCCTATATAGGTACTTATTCGACTACCATACTCTTAATAACAATTATTCTACCTCAGATTTCCCAGAAATCGCATTTCCAAACTCTTTCCAAAAAGGCATGCTTTATCACTTTGCATAAACTTCAAACTCAAAGTGTCGATCCTTGTCTTTACATCTCCCTACTATCAACCCCCAACTCAAAGACACAAACATCCATAAGACACCTAATTATCTAAAAATCAAGAGTCAACCAAACGTGCACACACCACTCAATTAATCAAGTTACAATTAGTACATATCCAAAATTTATAGTAACCACGAGTTATTGTCGCCTCTTCCATTGGGGATGAGTTATTGGGGTGATCAGTCCCTCCTACTCACGCAACCAATTAGTTAAGGTCACAAAACTACGTCTTTTCAAATTTACACCTACCACAATGAAAGACTTTTAACGCAGTCTAGAGTGCGAAGGCGTCGACACGTCTCCCACTCTTTTGACGTCGTTAAAACCCTTTTAATCACACACATCCCAAAGATACAAACAACAATTGCAAACAACCAAACAAAATCTACAACAAAGTCTCTGTCGGAGATCGACAAGGGACTCTGAGACACTACGACTGGATAAATTGGCCGGACAGACCGAACTGCTCTGATACCAACTTGTAACACCCCCTTTTCTCAACGGTAATTTAATTTAAAATCAGAGTTCAAAAATCGTTTTTTTCTTTTAAAAAAATACATCCTCAAGGGAATGCTACGTTCACACCAAACATCACTTTAATCTAGTCAACAATACTTTTCACTAATAGATGTAATTGTGTGATACATAGCACGACTTTAATGGGGCGAACCCTCAAAACACCGGTTCCTTAAGTAAGTCCTACATCACCAAATTACAGTTCAACAACTTAAATTAAATCAACTAATAGACTACTCGTCCCCCCAGTGCTACGTATCAGAGCAAGACTCCACAACCAGACTGAGGAAGGAAGAACCTTCACTCGGGGTCACCTGCACGTTGCCGACATAAGAAGCAACATAGAAAGCAGAAGGGTGAGTCTCTAACACATATAATAAAATGTATGATAAACATTATGTTAGAGAAAGGCAACTAGAAACACCCCTACTCACTAGACAAACACACATCATCAAGTTATGACACATCAACTCATAATCATCAAGAACATCACCAATTGCATGAGTATATGCATGAATGCAACCCAACACCAAGGGTATAATGCATGAGTACCATCACCGGCTTAATGGTACCGTCACCGTCATTATTTTGATACAATGGCCGCAGCCCATATCCGTCATTTTTGATACAATGGCCGAAGCCCATATCCGTCATTTTTGATACAATGGCCGAAGCCCATATCCGTCATTTTGGATACAATGGCCAAAGCCCATATCCGTCATATGAGGCATGTGACTCCATGAACAATGCATCAACCACAAACAATCATATCAAGTATGAATTGACACCGTCACTGGATTTACCTCCGTCATTTAATCCACCGTCATTACACCGTCATTACACCGTCATTACACCGTCATTACACCGTCGTCTAATTCACCTAGACATCATCAATAGCTCTAAGGCTAACATTAACACATCGGTCACTAGCGCTATGGCTAACATCAACACACATCTCGGTCCACTAGCTCTATGGCTAACATCAACACATCGGTCACTAGCTCTATGGCTAACATCAACACATCGGTCACTAGCTCTATGGCTAACGTCAATACCTCAATCAATAGCTCTATGGCTAACGTCAATACCTCAATCAATAGCTCTATAGCTAACATCAAACTCATTGGACACATCGACACCACGAGTAGTGGACTAAACTGTCACTACAAGGACCAAACCTTCACATAAGGACTAAACCGGCTCCACCATTCAGCCACTTAGACGTACTCGGCACCAAACAAAGACCCAAATTTGCGCTGGCAAAGAACTCGCGCCACATTGGCGTCAAAAACAAAGACTCTCGGCACACTCACATTGCACCTCGGCACACACACACACTACCCTTCCGTCACACCACACTGCACTTTGGCACACCACACTGCACCTCGGCACACCTACACTACCCTTCGTCATACCACACTGCACTTTGGCACACCACACTTCGACACCTACACGTCGACACCTACACTTCGTCACCACTACAACACTACACTTCGGTACTCCTACACCTTGACAACACTAGCTTCGACATACATACACCTCCCTTCGGCAACTACACTTCGGCAACTACACGTCGACTCCCATACACTTACACTTCGTCACGTCTACACGACGACACTTACACTCCGATACATCTACACCTCAACACATACACCTCGACACATCTACACGTTGACTTCCATATACTTCGACCCACTACACGTCGACACTTACACTTCGATACATCTACACCTCAACACATACACCTCGGTATATATACAATATACCTCGACAACTACACTTCGGCTTATATACACTACACCTCGACCACTACACTTCGACTTAGATACACTACACCTCGACAGCTTCACTTCGACTTAGATACACTACACCTCGACAGCTTCACTTCGACTTAGATACACTACACCTCGACAGCTTCACTTCGACTTAGATACATTACACCTCGATTACACTACCTTGCCACGCTTCCTCACTTCACCATCACTCACCTCGGTTGCACTACCTCGGTTATACTCCTTCACTTCACCATCACTCACCTCGGTTACACTTCCTCACTTAACCACCACTCACCTTGCCACGCTTCCTCACTTAACCACCACTCACCTTGGTACTACACTTCGGCACATACATACTTTGACTCACTATCCTTCGACGCACACATCCTACAACGCACCTACCCTTCTCGGCGAATGGCGCCCTAGGCACCTAACCTTCATCTTCCCTCTTATCTTTGATTCTCATACTATGATCAAACTTAAACCACAATTACTACAACACATATTCATTCTAAATTTACCCAACGCACATCAAAGTAACAACGAAGGTGACAACACCAAAAATGGCGCCCTTGCGCCTAGGGTTCCTCAAACCCATTTTCTCTTCTAGGTCTTTCATATGACCAATCATCAGCAACACATACACAATTTCACCAAATTGACTCAACCACAACATCAATCACACAATCAACAACACAAGCAACTCAAAAATCATCCTAGAGTCCAACCCACACATAACACTCATCATATACTCTATTATAGGTGAAAGAGCCTTACCTTATTGAAGAAACCAGCACTCTCTCCACCAAGAATCACCAACCATCACCAACAAGCAAGCTCCTCTTCCTTGGACTTGAACTCGCCACGCCAAGATCTTCTCTTCTCCCTCCTTAAGGCTATCGCACTTCTCTCTCTCTCTCTACTCACTTTACTCTTTGACTTTTCTTTGTAATTGGTTGCAAAATGAACTCTCACCATTGACACCTCAACTTATATCATGGATATGGGCCTAACTATCATGGGCCTCTATTCACACCTCCTCCATTACTCAAACACCTCCTAAATAAAATAAAACTTCCAAATTAACTATTTGATTTAATAACATGTTGTAAGCCTAAAATAACCCAATTAAATACATAATTGAATTATTTTTGGGGCGTTACAAGGGTAAACAGAGAGCTTCTGATGGTAAGAGGACTAGTGGGGGAGATGCTCCTGCTAATATTGTGTGTTTCAAATGTGGTAAGCCTGGTCATAAGAGCAACGCGTGCAATACTGATGCGAGGAAGTGTTTCAAATGTGGTAAGGATGGTCATTTGGCAACTGAGTGTGCACGCAAGGATATGTTATGTTTCAACTGTGGTGAGGGTGGGCACATTGGTACTAAGTGTTTGAAGCCGAAGAAGGAGAGGTTTAGTGGGAAGGTGTTCGCCTTGGCAGGTGAAGAGTCTACGGGAGATGATAATCTCATTGAAGGTACGTGCTTCATTAATGGTACTCCTTTAAAGTCTCTTGTCGATACTGGTGTATCTCACTGTTTTATTGCTGCTGAATGTTGTGAACGTCTGGGTCTTGTTGTGTCTGCTATGGGCGGAGAGATGGTTGTCGACACTCCAGCTAAGGGGTCGGTAATCACTTCTCTGGTGTGTTCCCAGTGTCCTGTGTCGATCTTCGGCAGGGACTTTATTATAGATTTTGTCTGTTTACCGTTGACTGGGTTAGATGTAATTCTGGGTATGAACTGGTTAGAGTGTAACCATGTTCACATTAACTGTAGTAACAAGTCGGTGAGTTTTGGGAGTGATGAGTCTGGGCTGTTATTCACTAGCCAGTTGCGGAAGTTGATGAAAGAAGGAGTTCAGTTGTTCTCGTTAGTAGCTTCTATGTCTGTTGAGAATCAAGCTATTATTGAAGGGTTGCAGGTGGTGTGTGAGTTTCCCGAAGTGTTCCCTGATGAGATTCCAAGTGTCTCGCCAGAGAGGGAAGTTGAATTTGCTATTGATCTTGTACCCGGTACCAGACCTGTTTCTATGGCACCATACAGGATGTCTGCATCTGAATTGTCTGAATTGAAGAAGCAACTTGAGGATCTGCTTGAAAAGAAGTTCGTAAGGCCGAGTGTATCGCCGTGGGGACCTCCAGTGTTGTTGGTAAAGAAGAAGGATGGAAGTATGAGGCTCTGTGTTGATTATAGGCAATTGAACAAAGTGACGATTAAGAACAAGTATCCGCTTCCGAGGATTGATGATTTGATGGACCAGTTAGTGGGTGCTAAAGTGTTTAGCAAGATTGATTTGAGGTCGGGTTACCATCAGATCAGGGTGAAGGATGAGGACGTTCAGAAGACGGCGTTCAGAACCCGTTATGGGAATTATGAATATTCTGTGATGCCTTCTGGTGTTACTAACGCGCCGGGAGTATTTATGGAGTACATGAATGTATTTTCCATACTTACTTGGATCGGTTCGTGGTGGTATTTATTGATGACATTCTGATTTATTCTAAGACAGAGGAGGAGCACGCAGAGCATTTGAAGTTAGTGCTAGAAGTGTTGAAAGAAAAGATGTTATATGCCAAGTTGTCTAAATGTGAATTCTGGCTGGATGAGGTGAGCTTCCTTGGTCATGTTATTTCTGGTAGTGGCATTGTTGTGGATCCAGCCAAGGTAGATGCAGTGTTGCAATGGGAGGGTCCGAAGTCGGTTACTGAGATTAGAAGCTTCTTGGGGTTGGCTGGTTATTATCGGAGGTTCATTGGAGGTTTTTCTAAGCTAGCCCTTCCGTTGACTCAATTGACCTGTAAGGGAAAAGCTTTTGTTTGGGATGCTCGATGTGAGGAGAGCTTCAATGAATTAAAGAGGAGGTTGACAACGTCTCCTATTTTGACTTTGCCCATTCCGGACAAGTCTTTTGTGGTGTATTGTGATGCTTCCAAGATGGGTTTGGGAGGTGTGCTTATGCAGGATGGTAAGGTAGTTGCTTATGCGTCTAGACAGTTGAGGACCCATGAGAAGAACTACTCTACGCATGATTTGGAGCTAGCTGCAATTGTATATGTGCTGAAGATTTGGAGGCACTATCTGTATGGTACTAGATTTGAGGTGTTTAGTGACCATAAGAGTTTGAGGTACTTGTTTGATCAGAAGGAGTTGAATATGAGATAGAGGCGTTGGTTAGAATTGTTGAAAGATTATGATTCGGCTTGAACTATCACCCAGGCAAGGCTAATGTCGTGGCTGAAGCATTAAGTCGGAAAACTTTGCATATGTACGCAATGATGATTAAGGAGTTGGAGTTGATTGAGCAGTTCAGAGACATAAGTTTGGTTTGTGAAGTAACACCTCAGAGTGTTAAGTTGGAAATGCTGAAGATTGGCAATGACTTTTTGGTTAGCATCAGAGAAGCCCAGAAGTCAGATGTCAAGCTAGTAGACTTGATGGTTGGGGATGATCAGTCTGAGAGTAGACACTTCAGGTTGGATTCCCAAGGTGTACTGAGATTCAGGGACAGAATTTGCATTCCTGATGATGCTGAGATGAAGAGAGTGATTCTTGAGGAGAGTCACAGGAGTAAGTTGAGTATTCATCCGGGGGCTACAAAGATGTACCAAGATTTGAAGAAGTTGTTTTGGTGGCCGGGGATGAAGCGGGATGTGGCACAGTTTGTGTATGCGTGTTTGACTTGCCAGAAGTCAAAGGTTGAGCATCGAGACCGCGCAGGTTGATGCAACTGTTGGATGTTCCAGAGTGGAAATGGGACAGCATTGCTATGGATTTTGTGACGGGATTGCCTCATACTGCGAAAGGGTATGATGCAATCTGGGTAATGTTGATAGGTTAACAAAATCGTCTCATTTTGTTCCTATTAACATCACATATCCAGTGCCTAGATTGGCAGAGATTTATATCTGGGAAGTTGTGAAGCTTCACGGAGTTCCTAGTAGTATTGTTTCAGATAGAGATCCGAGGTTCACTTCAGATTTTTGGAGAAGTTTGAATGAGAAGTTGGGATCTAAGCTGAGGTTGAGTTCAGCCTATCATCCTCAGACAGATGGTCAGTCAGAGAGGACTATTCAGTCACTGGAAGACTTGTTGAGGGCTTGTGTTTTGGAACAAGGAGGCTCCTGGGATTCTCACCTTCCATTGATAGAGTTCACATACAACAACAGTTACCATTCTAGTATCGGGATGGCACCTTTTGAAGCGTTGTATGGTCGGAAGTGTAGAACCCCGCTATGTTGGTATGAGTCTGGTGAGAGTGTGGTACTTGGACCAGAGATTGTTCGCGAGACAACTGAGAAGGTGAAGTTGATCCGTGAGAAGATGAAAGCGTCGCAGAGTCGACAAAAGAGTTACCATGATAATCGGAGGAAGGATTTAGAGTTCCAAGCGGGTGAGCATGTGTTTTTGAGAGTCACTCCGGTGACCGGTGTTGGTCGTGCCTTGAAGTCGAAGAAGCTCACTCCTCGTTTTATTGGCCCGTATCAGATTTCAGAGAGAGTTGGGAATGTTGCTTATAGGGTGGCTTTGCCACCTAATCTTTCGAACTTGCATGACGTGTTTCATGTGTCGCAACTTCAGAAGTACATTTCAGACCTGTCTCATGTGATTCACATGGATGATGTGGAGGTACGGGATAATCTCACTGTTGAGACGATGCCTGTACGGATTGAGGATCAGGAAGTGAAGGTTCTAAGGGGCAAGGAGATTCCTTTGGTGAAGGTAGTGGTTGGGAGCTGCCCTGGAGAGAGTATGACATGGGAATTGGAGAGCAAGATGCGGGAGTCATATCCTGAGTTGTTTGAAGCAGGTAAAATTTCGAGGACGAAATATTCTAAGTGGGGGAGAGTTGTAACACCCAAATAATTTAATTAATTATTTAATTAAATTATTTTAGTATTACACTGATTTAATTATATTAAAGTATTAATATAGTGTTTTATTTTAATGAAGGGAGTAGTACTCGGTAACTCTGAATTGGTAAGAAGCGGCCAAGAACCCTAGGCCCATGATATAGGCGCTAGGTTAGTGATGCAAATCGCATCACTTGAGAAAGAAAGAAAGAAACGCGATCAAGGGAGAAGAGAGAAGAGAGAGTGCGACGGCGAGCAAGGAAGAAGAAGAAGGGAAACTTTGTTGTTGTGGTTCCTTCGGTATTTTCGTAGAAGAATCATCGTCTTCGGCATACCTTAAGGTAAGGGTGGGTCTTACCTTATAATAGGGCATATGATGGGTTCTATGTGGGGTTAGGCTCTACGTCCATGTTTTGATTGATTTGCATGTATATTGATGATCCTAGAATGAAATTGTGATGTGTGTATTTGTTGTTGATGATTGATCATATGAAAGACCTAGAAAAGAAATTGGATTTAAGGAACCCTAGGCGCAAGGGCGCCATTTTTGGTGTTGTCACCTTCGTTTGTTGCTTTGATGTGCGTTGGACAAATTTCGAATGAATATGCGTTGTTGTAATCGTTGTTTAAGTTTGATCATAGTATGAGAATCAAAGAAAAGAAGGAAGATGAGTTTTAGGCGCCTAGGGTGCCATTTGATGTGAAGTGTTGCGCCTATGTGCAGTGTGTTGCACAAGGGCGCCAGGATTGTGAGTGCAGGGCGCCATTGTGGCTGCCCAGGGCGCCTGGTGTGGCGCCAGTGTGTGTGTGTCTAAGTGCAGGCGCCAGGTGCCGCCAGGGCGCCCGTGTTGCGCTTCGTAATACGTGTGATGGGCGCCAGATCTTTGTTGCCCAGTCTTTGTGTCTTAGTTTCAGTATGTCTTTGGCGCGATGTTCTTTGCGCCGCCGTTGTTGTTGTTTGTGTCTTAGTTTGTGTCTAAGGCTGTGTTGCATGTTTGGGCGCCTGTGTTGCCCAGTTTGGCGCCCAGGGTAGCGCAGGTTGCCACCAGGCGCCATGTTGCTGCCTGTTTGGCGCCAAGAGTGGCGCAGGTTGCCTCAGGGCGCCACTTGTTGTGCTGTTTGGCGCCCAGAGTGGCGCAGATTGCCTAAGGGCGCCATTTTGTGCTATTTGTGGCGTTGTGTTGCGCCAGTTTGTGCTATCTTGGCGCCATGGTGCTGCCTGTGATGTGTTTTGGTGCCGAGATGTGTTGTAAGTTGCTGCTGGGCGCCAGTCCTATGTGCTGTGTGCGCCCAGTGTTGTGTTGATGTTGTCTATGTTGTGGGCTAAGATGAATAATGATGTTGTTGTTGTTGAGGACGATGGGTCTAGTGACCAAAGGTTGATAATGTTGTTATGGATGTGCCAAAAATTGTTTTGTGTGCTGATTGTGTTGTGATGCATCGTTCATGGTGTCTCATGCTTCCATATGCATATGCTCGTGTTGTGGGTTGCCCTTGTGGCTAATGTTGTTGTTGATATGCCCGTTGTTGTGGGTCGCCCGAATGACAAATTTTACGTTGATTGGTACCACATGCATATGCCCGTGTTGTGGGTTGCATTTCATTCATATGCTCATAACATTTGTGATGTTACCTTAGTTGTTATATAAATATACATGTTGATGCAGTCGTTATATATATGTATTGTGGTAGTTGTTAGAATATATATATATATATATATATATATATATATATATATATATATATATATATATATATATATATATATATTGTTGTAGATGTTATACATATGTATATATTGTTGTAGTTGTTATATATACAAAATATGTACGTAGTTGTATATTGTTGTGGTTGATGTAGTGCTATACTTTAGTATATTGCTTATCATAAACTTTATTATATTGTTTGAGAACTCACCCCTTCTGCTTGAATGTTACCCTTATGTTGGTAACGTGCAGGTAACCGCATGTGAAGCCTTTTTACCTTCACCTAGTTGAGTCGGTCATGCTCTGATACGTAGCACCAGTGGGACGGCCGCTAGTCTATTAGTCGTCTCTTTTATTGTTGTTTGACTGTTGGACATCTATGTATCGATATTATACCGTTAGTAGTGATGTTACGGTTGTTTTTATGAAACCTTTACTTTATTCCGCTGCGTGTTGTCTGAGTTGCTGTTATGTAAACCATACAGGTGTTGTTTTGAGGGTTTATCCCATTCCATAATGTGCTACGCATTATGTTTGATTTTTAAGTAAATTTTATACCGACTCTTGATGTTTATTGAAGTAAATGTAGCATCCCTTTTATGGGTATATTGAAAAACAATTTTTAAACTATGATTTTATTATAATTATCGTTTATTAGAATTGGGGTGTTACAAAAAGGATTTTTGGAGTTGTTTTGAACTATTCCTTAGTTTGTTTTTACTATTCTGTTGACGTGTATAGGTGTCTAATTTAACTAAATTACTAATAAGTTTTGTGTTTGTCCGACTTAGCAAAGTGATCATTGTGAGTACATGACTTCTACTCACTTGTTATTATTATTATTATTCTATGGTTATTATTTTTCTTGTTTTTGCTTCTATGTTAGTTCTGGTTAATGACTTTGTAAGATTTCCATATTAATTGACCTTTATGTTTTCAGGTATGTGTGTTGTGTGACTGTCGTTTTGTCTGGGTTTGTACCATAGTGTTGTCTGTGTTGTCGTGATAACATAACTATACTTGTTTGTGCTATTTTAATTTTAGTGAATCTTATTAAATATCCTTAGAATTGATTCTTATGCTTATTGGTGAAATGCTTAGTTTAGATTCTATGATTTTTTTTTATTGCGACTGAATGTTTTGAGAGTTTTGGTCTTGTATTGTCTGCTATGAATGGAGAGATGGTGGTTGATACTCCAGCCAAGGAGTCGGTAACCATTTCTCTGGTGTGTTCTCAGTGTCCCTTGTCGATTTTCGACAGAGACTTTGTTGTGAATTTTGTTTGTTTGCCGCTGAACGGATTAGATGTAACCTTGGGTATGAACTGGTTAGAGCATAACCATGTCCATATTAATTGTCGTAGTAAGTCAGTGAGTTTCGGGAGTGTTGGGTCTGGTCTGTTATCCGCTAGTCAGTTGTCGAAGTTGATGAAGGTAAATTTTCGAGGACGAAAATATTCTAAGAGGGGGAGCGTTGTAACGCCCCAAATAATTTAATTATTTATTTAATTGAGATATTTAGGAATTTTATTAGTATAATTATATTAAAATAATAATATGGTGTTTCATTTAAATCATGGGGTGGTGTTTAGTAATTAAGTAAGTGGTAGAAAGAGGCCCATGACCCAATAGCCCATGATATAAGCACTAGGGTTAGAGCCAATTGCTCATTTAGAGAGCAAAAGAAAAAGAAAGAAAGGAGAAGAAAGAGGGAGCGGCGCAAGGGAGGAGAAGAGAGGGAGAGGGAGGCGCGCAAGCAAGAGGAGAAAGGGGAAGGGAGATCGTGTTGCGGTGATTCTTGGAGTTTCGCGGGGAGAATCTAGTAATTCGGCAAAAATCTAAGGTAAGGGTGGGTTCTAATCTTATAATGGGTTGTATGATGGGGTGTATGTGGGGGATTAGGACCTATAATGCATGTGATGTGTTTGATAATATGTTTGAATGATTTGTGAATGTATATATGTGGTTTCTTGATTTCGTTTTGGCGCTAATGACTTATGAATGAATTGATGGTGAATAGATGCACATTAGGTGTTTGATAAAATGTGTATGTGGTGTCTAGAGTGCATGTTAGGTGTTTGATGAAATGCTTTGTTGATTGTATTGAGTGTTTGATGCTAGGGTAATGGTGAAAAATCAATAAAGTTGCTTGTTGGGTCAATAGGCGCTGCTAGGCGCCATTTGTGTGGGTTGTTGGCGCCCCTGTGTGCCCAAGGTTGCTGCAGGGCGCCATTCTGTGGGTTATGATGCGCCCTGTGGCGTTGTGTTGCACTCTGTGTTGCAACAGGGCGCCAAACGGTGGCTGTGTGTTGCGTTTCTGGGCGCCTGTATTGCGCCAGGGCGCCAGTGTTGCGCCCGTGTTGCGCCAGGGCGCCAGTGTGTTGCCCGTGTTGCGGCTAGGCGCCAGTTGTTGTGCTTTTTGGCGCCCTGTGTGGCTGTGTTGCCACTAGGCGCCAGTTTATGTGTTGTTTGGCGCCCTGTGTGTGCCTGTGTTGCCACCAGGCGCCAATTTATGTTACTATGTGGCGCCAAGGGGTGCTGTGTTGCCCTAGCGCCGCTTTAGTGTCAGGCGCGCCCACAGGCATGTTAGGTTGCCTCAGCGCCAATTTTGCGTCTTTGTGTGGGCCCCGGCATCTTTGTGTTGCCCTAGGCGCCATTTGGTGTGCGGTTTGGCGCTGTGTTGCGCCTATGTTGTTGTCTGGCGCCAATTCTGTGCTGCCCGCGTCATTGGGTGTAAACTAATTGGTGTCTTAGGTGTTGGTGTGGTTGGGGAAATTGGTGTTAGTTTTAAATGCTATAATTGGTGTGTTCTATTAACTAAGGTGATAGGCGATGGGTCAAATATGACCAATTATTTGATGATGGTGTTGTTGGGTCAAATATGACCACTTAACGATGTTGGTGTTGTTGCATCATGCGTAAGATTATGATATTTGACTGTTGTTTCGGTGTTGTTCATGGTGTCGCATGCATTCATATGCACATTCCGGTGATGTAGGGCTTTGGCCTTAGAGCTATGCTCAATATTGGTGATGATGCCACGAGATGGCTATTTTTTCGGTGATGGTACCACATGCATATAGTTGCCTTAACTCTAGTATACTGCTTATCATACATGCTATTATACTGTTAGAGACTCACCCCTTCTGTTTGAATGTTACCCCTATGTTGGTAACGTGCAGGTGATAGTGAGTGAAGGCTTGTCTACCTTCGCCAGCTGAGTCGGTGTCGTCTCTGATACGTAACACTCGGGGAGGGGATGAACAATATTTTATTTAGTTGTTTTATTGCATTGTTTGACTTGAACCTGAAGTTGTGGATTTTGAAACGTCGGTAATTTTTGGTGGTGTAGACTCAATCGAAGTGATTCAACGTTTTATCTGATTTCACGTTGTTTGGATTTTAAATGTCGAATGTGACACTCCATTTCATGCTTAGTTTTTAAATTTCCGCACTCTGATTTTAATAAAACGAACGGGTAGATTTGGGGTGTTACAACTTCCAACTCCATGCAAAAGTAGACAATGAAAAGTAAAAGAGAGGAAGAAATTTATACCTTTTGGAGTAGATACCTATAAACAAATTTAGCTTTCTTTGCTTGAACATTGAAATAACAACATTGTGTTTTTCTCCTATAAAGGTTGAAGTAAGAATTGACCCCACTTGAAGACTCTTATTTTCAAACTTTGGCAATAGACACAAGTTAAACCATTCCATAATCAAATTTACAAGATTTTCAAGCACATGGGAAAACTTAAGCAATGCAATAAACAAGTTATCCAACATGAATTTAGAAATATTAATTGATTTGACACTTTTGTAAGGAATCAAACCAGAAGAAACTTCATTGGAATTAACCTCTTCAAGCATGCTGCTTTCCTTGGAAACTTGCAAATTAGGAGTAGCACCATAAGGCACCAAACCAGGGGGCACCTCTCTTGAATAGACACCCCTATGCATGCTCAAAAATAGATCAACAACACTAGGAAAATTGTTATCATAAGAACACAAATAATGAAATGGAACTTCAAGTTTAAGCATAGGTCTTACCAACAATGCTCTATTGACCTCAATCTCCCTTTTTAAGAGATTTTTATTATTCATTACTTCTTTCTTTTCATTGTTTTTATTTTCTCTCTTTTCCTCTCTTTTAGCACACTCCTTTTCATTTTCTTTCAACTCTTCTTTCTCTTTTTCTATTTTAAGTTTCAAGGCCAACATGTCTTCTTTAGCCTTGTTTGGACTAAGAGGGTAAAGAGTGAATTTGATTCTATTGTGAAGAAAAGTATATTTGTTGGATTCACCATCATGAATAACTTTCCTATCAAATTGCCAAGGTCTTCCTAGCAATATGTGGCTAGCCTCCATGGGTGTTGCATCACATAGAACCTCATCACAATATTTATCAATGGAAAATGATATCTTTACTTGTCTACTTATCTCTAATTCTCCATGATTACTTAACCATTTCACTTTATATGGATTAGGATGTGGAGTAGTTTCAAGATTAAGCTTTGACACTAACCTAGTGCTAGCAAAATTTGCACAACTACCTCCGTCAACTATCAAAGAACATATATTTCCTAGAATGAGACACCTAGTTTGGAAAATATTATTTCTTTGTGAATCATTTTCATCTTTCTCATAGACTCCAAAAAAATTATTAACCATGAGCAAATCTCCCTCTTGAGAATTTTTCTTACATTCAATCTCTTGTGAAATAATGCACCCATTTTGTCTTAAGACCATGATTCTCTTAGTTGGGCAATTTAATGCAAAGTGCCCATACTCTAGGCATTTAAAACATTTCATGTTCTTTAACTTAGGGTTCAAAGAAGAAGAGTTAGAAATTGTACCTTTACCCTTGGAGGTTGCAACATCATGTCTTTTGAGTGGAGACCCTCCTTCTTGGAATTGTTCTTCCAACTTGGAGAGTAGTAATTTGAAGGGGATTTCTGATAGGCCTTCTTTATTTTCAATTGTCTTTCCACCTTAATGGCTTTGTGGACAACATCTTCAATTGTTACAAAATGGTGACGCTCAACTTGCTCCCTTATATCTTCATTTAGACCATCAAGAAATCTATCCATGGTATCCGCCAAATTCTCCTCCACATTAGCTCTAGTCATAGCCACCTCTAACTTCTCAAAGTATTACTAACACTTTTACTTCCTTGAGGAAACCTATGCAATTTTTCACGCAACTCCTTATGGGTATAAGAAGGAACATGTCTCCTCCTCATCATGGCCTTCAAATCTTTCCATTTTTCAATAAGAGCAAGTTCACAATTCCTCTTAAGCTTTTTTTTCTTTATCCCACCAAATAAGAGCATAATCTCTAAACTCCAACACAACCAACTTCAACATTTGTTCTTCACTAACACCACAACAAGAGAAAAATTGTTCTACCTTAAGCTCCCAATCAAGATACTCTTCGGGTCACTCTTCACATGAAAGTTTGGAATGCTCACTTTTTCTTTCAACTCATTTTCTCTCAAATAATCTCCATATTTTCTCTCTTTTTCTCTATTTCTTCTCTCGTAGCTCCTTTCTTTTTTATACTTTCTATCTTCTTCTCCATATTCTCTTCATACCTCTCATGCATCTTCCGGAGCAAATCACCAACCTTATACTTCTTTAGAGTTTTTGCAACACATTCTTGTTTATAGTCCAAACATCTATTCATGATTTCAAAAAGCTAACAAGTACCAAAATGATCAAACAAGCAACAAGAACAAAAGTCCTCACCACTCACTAAAATCACAATAATAATAGAACAAAATAAATCAAATAAATAAAAAGGACCTCTCCACACACCTTAGTGTTTACACTCAATAATGGTCACTCGTGTTTGTCACTCAATTAGCTTTTTTTCTTAATGATATACTCTATTGCCTTTTACCACTCCCTAAAAGTGTCGCTCTTGGGCTCTTAAAAGAACCAATCAAATCGCTTATCAAGCTTGTGGTAAACTTATAGAAGTTGTGACAAAACAAGCAATAAGAATTAACATACAATAGGCCAAAAAAGACAACTTGAAACTCTAGGACAAAACTTAAAGAAGTTTAAAGACAGCGAAGAAACAAATAACAAAGAGAAAAGAAGACTCAAAAGAATGCCAAAAAGACAAAGAATGACTCACGATATGACGAAAATAGACTAAAAGGTGTAATATTTGTGTGTTTAGAGAAAAACACTACAAACGAAGTCCAAAATTTTCAAAAGAAATAATATTCATAAGATCAAAAATGAGTTAAGAAATTTTATCGATTTTTTTCAGAATTTTCTAGATTATTTAAGACAATTTTGCCCTTAGTAGCGCCTTTTTACGAATACACCTCTTTTTTGTTTTTCTTTTTTTTTTTGATATATTTTTCTAGAACTTTTTTTATTTATTTTATTTTTGCTATTTGGCTTTTAGAATTTCCATAATATAATTTGAAACAAATTTATAACACCAACACAAATTTTCAACTCAACTTTTTGGATCAAAAGTGATGAACAATGATGAAGTAGATGACTTTTTTTTTTGCAACTAGAATTCTCAATATCCACCCAAACACAAAATTAGACTCATAAATTGGACTTCACAACACACAAATAATGACCTAAAGAAACAAACAACACAAAGAGAACAAAAATCTAATCTAACATCTCAAGCTGAAATCTACCTCCATTTAGTATCAACATTAAGGTATGTAGCTCAATCTATCGATTTTTAGCTTTATTTCGCGCATTCTAGTTGAATTACGTTTTTTTTTTGAAATCGCGCACGGTTCGAACCTACAGAGGTCTAACACGCGCAACCAAGCGTGCGCCGAACAATTTGGTTTGACCGGCCGTGCACCGAACCGGCTAAAATAAAGGGTCTCTATATTGCGTTTGTTCGGCCAAGCGTGCGCCGAACAGGTGCGGATTTTTGTTATCTGAACCTATCTGATACACAAAATCTGCAGAATTTCTGGTTTTTAACTAGTTTGTGTGATTTTTTCCCAACTTTGTAGGTTTGAAGATGGATGAAACTGGCCCATTATCCCTATCACTAGCTAATTCAATTGTTGTGGATCATTTGAGTTCATTTCAAACTGATCAAGTCTTTGCTACTCGTGATGATTTGTTGAATTATGTTCGGGTTGTTTGCCGTACACTTGGGATGGTTTCGGTTATCAATCGATCGAACAACAGGGCGAGGTCAGGGAAGATATTCTCTGAGCTGGTTTGTTAAAAGGCAGGGAAGTGGTTTCAAGAATGACGAAGAACTTGATTGCTCCGAATCGAATATGGTCGAGTTGAGGTCTACTTACCCTAAAGACGACCACTTCAATCTGAAGCAAATTCACAACATACGGTCAAGGTTAAGAACAACTAATCGTCAGGGTAGGACTGAACTACAACATGATGAATTTGCTGGAGCGTGATAGGTATGTTTATTTGCACAGAGTTGATGAAGGGACTGAAATTGTGAAGGACCTTTTTTGGGCACACCCAGACTCAATGGAGCTATTGAATACATTTCCAATTGCTTTGATGATCGATTCCACATACAAGACCAACCGGTATAGGTATCCGTTGGTTGAGATTGTCGGTGTGACATCAACAGAGCATACTTTCTCGGTTACATTCGCTTATGTCAATTGGGAGAAGAAGGGTAATTTTATTTGGGTACTTGAAAAATTGAAGGGATTGTTTAGAAGACCGGAAGATATGCCAAAGGTGATACTTACTGACTGTGATACAGCTATTATGAATGCTTTGTCCATTTTTTTTCCGACTTCCGCAAACTTGTTGTGCCAATTTCACATAAAGAAGAATGTCAGGGCAAAGGCAAGGTTGTTGATCCATCCAATGGTTGTTGCTGAGGGGCAGGAAGAGCGTCTGATGGACCGAGTTGATGAAGTCATGGAGTATTTTCAGAAAGTTGTCCACGCGAAGATGGAGGAAGCTTATGAGTTGTCTTGGGGCCAATTTGAGGCGGTGTGTCAACCTTGACAACTGTGTTTCGTATGTGAAGAAGACGTGGACCGACCCCCATAAAGAGAGATTTGTAGAAGCGTGGATAAACTGTCATATGCACCTAAGCAACACCACCACCAACCGTGTGGAGTAGGCACACTTGATAACTCTATTTTATATAGAGTATTTCATATGTTTAAAGTTAGTATTTGCTCTCTTTCAAGTAATAATAAAGAGTTTATATAGTATTTAGTGTGATATATGATATCTTGAGTGATTTGAATGGATATAGTTAGTTATAGGCCATTTTGGATATATTGTGGTATGTTTGATGTTTTTGTTCGGTCTGGTCTCAATGTCATGCATCATCAATGCTCCCGCACCGATCCTCGCATCAATTCTCGCAAGCAACTTGGTGAATAAGCGACTGTTTCATATGCATCCACATGCAATGTGATGACCTCCTACTTGCTTCCCTGATGCCATCCAACAATATATAGTAGGCGCCTACCATTCACACATAGCTATAGGCATAGCTTTGAAGAGTCATCAACATAGGGACACTTGTTCTAACACCATGGAACCACCCTATATGATTAAGTCAAAGATTGCAACATGGATAAACCTCTGAAAGCAACTACAGCTATCATCCACTCAAGATGACTTCAACATGAAGGAAGGAAGCACCTCACTTGAAGGCTATAAAAGGACCTCACATCTTCATTTGGAAATATATCACAATCCATAAGTTAGATCAAAATTTCAATATACATAGTTAGTTTTTATATTTTTAGAGGAAGAGGAAGGAATTGACAAATCCTCCTTTACTCATTTTCATAGTGTTTGTATAGTGCTAAGGAGTAATGCTAGTGCATTGCTAGAAGACTTCATATAAAGATTTTCAACATTTGTAACCTTACTCTTGTTGTTTCTCTCAGTAGTGAGTTCTATATATATAAACATGGTCTATTCGGTTTATATATATCTTGCAATGTCTCTTGTTAGCTAAACCTTTCTTAGTTGGAATGTTCTAATCATTTAATGAGCTTTTAAGTAAGTATGTTGCATGTATGTATGTTTGTACTTTAGTTCTTGCTTGATAATATTTTTATTACTTATTTTAAACTTGATCACTTAGAATAAGTATGAATTGTAAATGACCGGACATGGCTTACAATTAAGAACTCAAGAACTAATATGGGTGAGTGTTTTACATAAAGAAAACTTTGTGAAAACCATGCTAAGTCCTAGACATAGGATAGTATAGTCCATAGGATAATTGTGGGTACTTAAAATACAAGAGTGAATTCACTTAAGCAAAGTGATACTTGTTAGGAGGCAAGATTGGCAATCGACCCCTTTCTTTATCTGCATAGAACAAGGATCATAAGAGCTGGTAATGAAACTCAAGAAAGTGACCGAAAGGCACATAGCTAATGCAACAAAGATTCAAAGGCAAACGCATCACATCTTTGCATCATACACTTTTAAGTAAATTACTTGATAAAGACATTCCAACTAGCTTTTCTCTTTTACACTATCAACATTCTTTACTTGCTTTCTTTCTAACTTAGTTGTGATCATCAAACAAAATCCAAAATTATTTTATTACTTTGTGACTTTGCACTATATTACTTTATATCATTTAAAAGTGAGTTTTTCAATCTCTGTGGGTTCGATCTTTTTACTACTTGTTTTTGGACAGTGTATACTTGCACTCAAGTGTATGTGGCATATTCCACACACCAACACTCGGCTTTAAAAAATGGTCTACATGACAGTAGGGACGATATGTGTAAGTGTTGGGATTCGGTGAATGAGATGCTAGCTTAAGACACAACATGGTGAGTTGAAGCGGCATTTTGAGTTGAGTCTAAGCAGAGTCAAATTTAGTCATTGGAACAAAATTTATGACAACCTTAAGGGTTTAGTTTCTTCATGTGTAATGGACTATATCAACAAAGAGTCTAAGCGTAGCTTCTTGGGGAAGACCTCTTTTGATTGTGGATGCGAGATAAAAACGACACACGGTCTACCGTGCGCATGTGAGTTTTCTAGGTAATTCATTGAACTAACTCTTTTAGTTTTATATAACATAGAATGATTATGTTTGTAATCTAAAATTCATATATTTTGTAGTTACATGGGGAACATGTCTCGCGTTCCGTTGGATATAATACATAATCATTGGAAGAGGCTTACTTTTGTTGGTTCCCATGATGAAGACGAGACTGGATCCCCAAATGACAATCTTAATTTGAAGATTGAATTTGAGGCTATACAACGGAGGTTTGATGCCACTGATCGCGCTGGTAAAGTAATGATAAAGCAAAAAGCACGTGAGTTGGCATTCCCGGAAACTACTTCCATGTGTCCACCTCCAGAATGAGTCACTACTAAGGGTGCACCTAAGAAGGATAAGGGGAAGAAAAAGGGGAAGAAGAGCGATGAATTCTCAACAAAGCGAGAGCCATTATTGTGGGAACATGTTGATAACTATTTTGATTCCCAACAAGACAGCACCTCCGCTGCTGCTCAGTCACGCAAACGGCATACTCCACCAGTATCAAATTCATCAACTCCAGGACAGAGTAGAAGTTCCACCCCAAGTACCTTTCCGGTACCTAAAGGTGGACCTTCTAAACCTACAAAAATGGCTAAAAGTGGAGTTCCTACACTGCCATTACCAAAGAAGTTTGATCCTACTCCCTCACAAATCGAGCAACCAACCCAAACAAGTTTCAACCTCGCACTCACTCAAATTCAAGGACTTATACTAAACCCAACCCCTCCCATCATTCGGTCAATAAAGACTGACCTCGGTAGAAATGCATTTGACACACTTTTAGCACCAACCAATTGCA
Source organism: Oxytropis ochrocephala (assembly GCA_020916435.1). Classification (NCBI taxonomy): domain Eukaryota; kingdom Viridiplantae; phylum Streptophyta; class Magnoliopsida; order Fabales; family Fabaceae; genus Oxytropis; species Oxytropis ochrocephala. Next base: position 82,444,022 of record CM037090.1, read on the forward strand.
ACTGTAGAAATATACCTGACACAGATTTAGCATAACAATTGCAACCGTGAATCAATGATACAAAAGAGAAAGAAAAATAAAAGAAACTAGAAACAGAGATATTATGAAAGCCAAATAGCGCTGGAAAATAGGATCGGTATGGTGAGATAATTGGTTTGGTGGCTCAATGTGAGTCAATCTCTAGATCAGATCAAAAGATTGACTATATAAACAATTATCAAAATTGAATCCACATATTGATTGTTTTGTGGATCAATGCGACAAAAGCAACAGCAAATTTCCAGCGCCGACACACCTAAAATTGAATCGACGAATTGATTTTTTCTTTTCTTTTCAAGAATTTGGAAACAAAACTTTGATTATGGAAGAGACTCAAAGGTTCGTTACATAATCAAATAAATTACGAGACAAATGATAACAAAAGACCCAAAAGGAAAGAAATAAAAAAAAAGGATGGAAAAGACAAGAGATGACTATGTGGTGAAGAAAAGCCACATTATTGGAATATATATAGTAATAATACTGTTTATGTAAACACTTATTCTGTAAGGGTACATTAGTAATTACTGGTTAAATATGTAAGGGCATATTAGTCTACTCCCATACAGTTAGTTTAGAACAGTTAATTAGTTTTAGATCAGTTATAGTTCATAACTGAATCTTGATTAACACTTGTATATATCATCTTCATTCAATAGAGAAATTAACGTTTTGATTCTTCAATCCTTTTATGGTATCAGAGCAGAATTATTCTGCTCTGGGTACCAATCGTCCCCAAATCTGTTTCTACCACATTGAAACCTAAAATCAAAATCATGGCGGAAATCATCACCGGAACTGAAGAATCCGAACAAACCGATCAATCAAAGAAGAACAAAGATCCAGCACTCAACCTCACGAGTCCATATTATCTACATCCGGCGGAGAACCCAGGCGCGATTCTGGTTGCTCCACCTATGAATGGCAACAATTACGATACGTGGAGTAAGAAGATGAAGAGGGCTTTGCTAACCAAGAACAAGGTGAAGTTCATCAACGGCAAGATCAGTGCTCCGGCGGAGGACGACGATTTATACGAAGCATGGGAACGTTGTAACGGAACTGTGGTCGCGTGGATTGCCGGCTCGCTCACGCCAGAAATAGCACAGAGTATCGAGAATGTCGAGAATGCGTTTGACCTGTGGAACGAATTGAAAAATCGATTCTCCAAGGGAGACGCTTTCAGAATGTCCGATCTTATGCAAGAGATACACTCGATTAAACAAGGGGAAAGGAACATCAGCACGTATTACACCGAATTGAAAGTTATCTGGGAAGATCTTGAAACATTGAGACCCATTAATGCGTGCGTTTGTGGTAAGGTTGATGCTGGAATCAAGAAGCAACGTGAACAAGAGTATGTTATTTGCTTCTTGAAGGGTCTTAATGACCAATACAACACTGTAAAGACTCAAATCATGATGATGGAGCCTTTACCCGACATAAACAAAGTCTTCTCGCTCACTCTTCAACAAGAACGGCAACTCAATGGTAACGTAGTGGGAGAGAGCGCGAAGGTTGCTCTAATGGCAAATACGGGCTTTCAGCAAGGTTCACAGGGAAGAGGCACCTCCAACACGCGTGGAAGAGGTCGTGGTAGGATGCCAGGAAGAGGAAATAACAACAACAATGGAAAGACTTGTAGTTACTGTGGCAAGCTAGGCCACACGGTGGAAACCTGTTATTTCAAGCATGGTTTTCCACCTGGGTTCAAATTCAAGGACAAAGAAGGATCAATCAACAACAGTTCCACTGAAGGGAGCAATAAAGAAGGTGAAAACAACAATTCTCAAGATAATGAGTCCTCTGTTAGCATCACACCAGAGGTCTACAAGAAGCTCATGGCTCTACTCAACAATAATACTGACGGAGGAAGTCAAGTTCATCACATAATTGCCTCAAACATGACTCAAGATTCGTCAGGTAATATAACTTACACAATTTGGATAGTAGATACAGGGGCTACGGATCATATCTGTAATAACTTGTCATTGTTTTACTCTTATCATGAGATTAAACCAGTTAGAATTAGGATGCCTAATGGATCACATACATTTGCTAGATATGCAGGCACTATTATGTTTAGCACAGACTTAATATTACACAATGTATTATATGTTCCTGAGTTTGGGTTTAACTTGATATCTGGTTACAAATTATCACACTACTTGAAATGTAAAATCATTATTGATGATGATGACTGTACAATTCAGGAAAAGCCCTCATTGAGGACGATTGGGCACGCTAGAGCATTCCACTCTCTCTATGTTCTTGACCAAGACTCAAGATGTTTGACTGCCTTTCAAATAGATAGGAATGATAATTCTTGTATTGCTTGTAGTGTGAATTTTGTTAAAGAAATTGCTTGTAATCATGTGATATCTGAGAATTTTGCCTTATGGCATCATAGATTAGGACACCCTTCTGATGCTGTCATTAAACAAATTTGTAAAGATACCAATTATGTACAAAATGTTGATAATAAAGTGTGTGATTCTTGTCATTTAGCCAAACAACAAAAGTTGTCTTTTCCTATTAGTTTTTCTAAAACTGATAATGCTTTTGATCTAATCCACATGGACATATGGGGCCCTTTTTCTACTCCATCTGTCCATGGACACATGTATTTCCTGACTGTTGTAGATGATCACACAAGGCATACTTGGCTCTTTCTCATGAAGAGCAAGAGTGAGACCAGAAATTTGATCAAAGGCTTCATCAGTTTGGTAAATACTCAATTCAGCATCTCTGTCAAAAGTATACGGTCTGATAATGGAAAGGAGTTCATCATGGATGACTACTATCAAGAAAAGGGGATTCTACATCAGAAAACTTGTGTGGAAACACCACAACAGAATGCTGTTGCAGAAAGGAAGCATAGGCATATTTTAAACGTGACCCGTGCTCTTATGTTTCAGTCTCATTTACCCAAAACATTTTGGTCTTATGGTGTTATGCATGCAATTCATCTAATCAATAGACTGCCTTCTGCTGTCTTGGAGAATAAGAGTCCCTATGAAAAACTATACGGTCACACACCTGATTTAAGACATCTAAGAGTATTTGGGTGTCTTAGTTTTGCTACTACTCTACAACAAGGAAGGAACAAGTTAGATCCTAGAGCAAGGAAATGTATCTTCCTTGGTTACAAACCTGGAGTGAAGGGTTACATACTAATGGAGTTGAAATCAAGAGAAATATTCATTTCAAGGAATGTCATTCTCTATGAAGATAAGTTTCCTTACTTGGCTCATCAGAATCATGTAACTCAGGAGACCATCCATGCCAACACATATGACTTCTGCACTTTTGATCCTGATGATACACACACTGACCCTAATTCAGTACCTATACCTAACACTGATACTGTACCAGATACGAGTTCTCTTTCTGTCATTCCAAATACCTCCACTGCACCTGAATCTTTTGATGCACCTGATAACATTAATGTCACTGCACCACCAGAGACCACAACAACATTGATGCAAAGACCCACCAGAAATATTAGACCCCCAGCCAGATATGATGACTTTATATGCAACAATGTCACAACTAAGACTACTACTCTGTATCCTATCCAGAATGTCATTGGTTATGAAAGACTCAATGAACCTTACAAGAGTTTCACACTCTCTATCTCTTCATCCAGTGAACCTTCACACTATAATCAAGCCTGTAAGCTGGAATGCTGGAATAAGGCTATGCAGAGTGAGTTAGAAGCTCTTGAACAGAACAATACTTGGGAAATTGTTGATCTTCCTTTGGGTAAGAAAACCATAGGGTGCAAATGGGTATATAAGATTAAGTATAAGGCTGATGGTTCAATAGAGAGATACAAAGCACGTCTTGTTGCAAAAGGGTACACACAGACCGAGGGGATTGACTATTTAGACACCTTCTCACCTGTTGCCAAAATGGGAACAGTGAGACTGCTTCTTGCTGTTGCTGCTATACAGTCTTGGCATCTTCAACAACTTGATGTCAATAATGCATTCCTTCATGGAGACCTTGATGAAGAAGTCTACATGGATGTCCCTCAAGGATACAAGGTATCCCACCCTCACAAGGTTTGTAAGCTGCTCAAATCTCTTTATGGTTTAAAGCAAGCTAGTAGGCAATGGTTTGCAAAGTTATCTACATTTCTTATTTCCCTTGGTTATGATCAATCTCAACATGATCATTCTCTCTTCACTAAGTGTCAAAAGGGATCATATACCGTATTACTTGTCTATGTGGATGACTTAATTTTGGCCGGGAACAACATAAATGAGATCAATATTGTTAAAAGGAAGTTGAACTCTGTCTTTCGGATAAAAGACCTTGGTAATCTGAGATACTTTCTTGGCATAGAGATTGCTAGATCATCTGATGGGATCTCTATATGCCAACGAAAGTATGCCCTTGATTTACTTGATGAGAGTGGTTTACTTGCATCAAAACCAGCTAACACACCCATCACCAAAGCTACTGTTACTGATACTGGTGAAGACTCCCCAGACACTGAACCTACTGCCTATAGACGTCTCGTTGGGAAGTTGCTCTATTTGAACACAACAAGACCTGATTTGAGCTTTGCTGTGCAGCAGTTAAGTCAACACATGGCTCAACCTAAGGAAATACATCTCCATGCAGCTCATCGGGTTATTAGATACATCAAGAAATCCCCTGCACAGGGACTGTTCTTCTCTGCCAAATCAACCATGCAGTTGAAGGCTTTTAGTGACTCGGATTGGGCTACCTGTGTTCTCACCAGAAAATCCATTACAGGTTATTGCATTTACCTCGGGGAATCTCTCATTTCCTGGAAATCCAAGAAGCAAACAACAGTCTCAAGATCATCAACTGAAGCTGAATATAGGGCCTTGGCTTCAACAGTTTGTGAGATTCAATGGTTAACTTATATTCTGCAGAATTTTTCAATTCATTTCATTACACCAGCACTACTCTACTGTGATAGTCAGTCAGCTAGGCATATTGCTGCCAATTCTAGTTTTCACGAGAGAACCAAACACATTGATATTGACTGTCATGTGGTGCGAGAAAGACTTCAAGCTAAACTGTTTCACCTGCTTCCTGTTGCATCGTCTTCTCAGCTAGCTGACATTTTAACAAAGGCATTGGAGCCTCAACAGTTTGCATCCTTACTTTCCAAGCTTGGAGTACATACAATACACCCTCCAGCTTGAGGGGGGATATTGGAATATATATAGTAATAATACTGTTTATGTAAACACTTATTCTGTAAGGGTACATTAGTAATTACTGGTTAAATATGTAAGGGCATATTAGTCTACTCCCATACAGTTAGTTTAGAACAGTTAATTAGTTTTAGATCAGTTATAGTTCATAACTGAATCTTGATTAACACTTGTATATATCATCTTCATTCAATAGAGAAATTAACGTTTTGATTCTTCAATCCTTTTACACATTATGGAAAGATGATAATTTTCATGATTGGATCGCCACAAAAACCCTAAACTCTTGATAAGATCCAAAGACGGTTCAAGAAAGAACCCTAGAGAGAACACTTGGGTTAATTCCTCTCAAATTAAAAATATGATCAAAAGGTTCTTACAACTTACAAAACCACACCTATTTATAGAGAATAGGTTGTGGGCTCACTAAAAAGAAAACATAACAACTAGAAGCCAAACTAGGCCTTACACAATTAGGCTTCTAAGAAAGGGAAATAACATACTTAAAAATGTTTGGCATATTACAATTTAAATTCCTATAAAATCTCAACTACAAGAGCATTTAAAAGACATCTGTCCAAGTGTCAAGTCTTGAAACTCCGTGCTTTTTGTGTCCATAACAAAAAGGGAACAATGAAGAAACAAGTTTAAATTCCTTTAGAGTGCGTTTGGATGGAGCATTTGAAAATTCTAGAGAATTTCAAATTCTAGGCGACTCAAGTGCATCAATTAAAATCATTTCATTTTAAAATTATTTGTTTGGATTGGATAATTAAAACTATACATTTTTAAAATTCTTAGTTTGGATAGAGTAATCAAAATTCTTCATTTTTTTATATTTTTTAAAATTGTTCACTCTACCCAAGAGTTGATTGACATGCGAGTTTCACGACTGACGGGATTGACCCACCAAATGTCGGGCCCAACCCACTGGGAGTGGATCGGTCCGGCCTACCGAGTTAGACGTGGTAAAAAAAAACTTTTCAGTTTTATTTTGTTATGGTTTTGCCTTGTTGTATAAAAATATATGCAATTCATATATGTGCACACACTGAGAGGATCCAAACTCCAATTCATATACATGCAGTCCCGCACTATGAAATGCAACAATTATATTATGATTATTATATCGGTTTAAATTAACTAGCCCCACAAATCGTCCGATGGACGGGTTGGCTAGTTGTTGATTAAGTGAAACACATTGAAATAAAAGCAGCTAGGAGTAACAGTTTTCGAGGATTAAAGGTTTATAATTGTTAAAGACATGTTGATCTTATACACAAGAAAATGGGAAAATAAGGGAAGTGAAGAAAAAGTTTATACAGTCTAAAGCATGATGTGATATAAGTAGGATGAAGGGTTAATAATAACAAGGGTAGTTTTTTTCATACCCCCACCAAATTTGAAAATCCCAAAATACCTCTTTGAAAATTAATTTTTTGTAAAAAATAAAAACAAATCGTATATACGTTTTGAGTACGTATATACGATGGCTATTTTATGTCCAATCGTATATACGTATTCAAAACGTATATGATGGGTTTTCTTTTATTTTTTTTAATGATTTGTTTTAATTTATTTTACTAAAAGGTTACTAAAAATTCGTTAAAGAGTCAAAACTAATCAAACAAATTACAAAAACACCACTAAAAATCTAACAAAACCAAAATAACTCTATGTAAATTTTTTTAGATTTTTTGGAGACTATGAAAAATTAAAAAAATTCATAAAAAATAGTAAACGATGGAATTTGAGATTTAATGGCTGTGGTTTCATTACGATCGGAGTAAGTTGCCCGAAAACCGATTTTTTAGCCTAAATTATTCGTTCGACGTATAACATCGTCACGTGTTAACGAACTACACACTAAACCTATTTTCAGGCCTTAATTAATTTTTATTTGACTAAAAAAAATAAATAAAAATAACATAGGGATCGTATATACACTTGGGGGGTGTATATACGACCCTAACATTATGGTCATCGTATATACGCCTTGTGGGTGTATATACGATGGCCATAATGTTAGGGTCGTATATACACCCCCCAGGTGTATATACGATTGGTCTTAATTTAAAAAAAAAATACGTTTTCAGAAGGGCATTTTTGGGTTTCACTTTTGTGTGGGGGTATGGGGGTATTTGGTGGGGGTACAAAAAAAAACCCTAATAACAAACCTCATAAAAATAGTTCAAAAGTACAGACATTTGTTACTGAGACTACAGAAGTTTTGATATTAAAATGGAAGATGAATTAAATAAAGAGTAAACCTTTAAAGAAAAGAAGCATAAAATCATCAATATTTTTTTCGATCCGATATTTTATGACGATTAAGCAGGAATTTTTTGTAAGTTATATTCATGTAATAGGAATTCGAGGGATTAGTCTCTAGAGTTGCGCATAGAGGATACCCAGTTTATACCAAAAAAATGTAGACATAAGAATTTAACTCATAATTAAAGAGAGAAGAAGACAACATAATTAAAAAGTGAAACACGAACGTAGGTATCATGCAGAGATTGATATAAAAATAAATATCAATTTATTTATGCTTCTAATACATCTTGATACGAAATTATCTAAATAAAGTAGAAAATATCAATTTGGACATGTAATTTTTTTTAAGATTCTAAAGTACCCCAAAACACACTTCCTAGAATCACACTTTATGTATTTTCCCATGAAATTGTTTTTCCATCAAATAGATTAATGACAAACGAAGTATTTGAGCAGTTAAAAAAATTTCTGAATCCTAAAGTAACCCAAAACACACTGTCTAACATTTCACGTTACGCATTTTGCTACAAAATAATTTTGTCCCCATCAAGTACACTACAGCACACTTTTTAGCATCCCACTTTAAAATATAAAAATATTTAAAAAAATGTAGATTAGTCATCGGTAAAACTCTGTTGGAAGGATAAAACCGCACACGCCGACAAAACCAAGTACTCGTGGCAAGCCAGCTTCCCGGTGAAAATTAGTCATCGATAAAGCCGATGAAAACTGCACACCAATGAGATGGTAACAAAAAAAGTAAAAAAAAAAAAAACCAAAGTAAAAAAAAAAGGCCAATTGGCCAAAAAATTGGAGAGACAACAAAAAATGTTTCCCTCTCTCTCTCTCTTTCAAATTCTTCACTTTTAGGTGGTATTCAAATTCTAAACTTAGTCTTACTAAAATACCTTATAAAATCCTTTCATTTTGAAAATTCTCCATTTTATTATCCAAACAAGTTAATTTGGTTTGAAGCATTTGAATTACACTCTTAAATTATATTACCCTCAAAAATTGCATCATCCAAACACACTCTTAAGTTTTGGACATTCATTTTTGAAATGTCCAAGTTTGTTGCATTCATAGCATACAGGAGGTGTCTTTCTTGTACTTTCTCCTTTAGGTTGATCTCTTTTGAAGAAGGGCTTTTCTATTATTTTTTCTACGTGCCCATCTTCTTAACCTTCTAGAGATTAGAGCCATTTCATCTTCTTCATCAGTGTTTTCCTCGTCATCTTCACTTTATTGAATGGTTTCTGTTTGAGCTATAAGTACCATAGATTTAGAAGGATGAGGGGATTTTTGAGAAGTTTTGATTGCAATGGTTTTAGCCTTCTTGGGATGAAATTCATCCATGATTTATTTCTCATGAACTTTTAAAGATCCCAATAGATCCTCTATTTTGAGGACTGACAAATCTTTAACTTGTGTTATAGCTGTCACTTTGGGTCTCCACACTTTAGGAAAGCATCTCAGAAGCTTTCTAACTTTTGATTGTTTTGTGTAGGTGTTCCCAAGGGAGTGTAGATCATTTGTTATGGTTGTAAACCTACTAAACATCTCAGTTATCGTTTCTTGCTCCACCATTTTGAATGTCTTGAATGTTGATTTTTGTTTCCTTGACTTGGTCAGTTCCTTCATGAGCAGTTAACAATGTATCCCAAATTTCTTTGGCAGTTCGTTTCCCATCTATTTTGTCATACTCAGTTCTTCCTAAAGCACATGTTAGATAAAATTTAGCTTTATGGTTTAGAAGTATCATATGTTTGTCATCAGTTGTCCAGTTGTCTCTCGTTTTGGGGAGAGTAGTTCCATCATCAAAGGTTCTTATAGGAACAAAAGGTCCCTTCTTTTGGAGCATGAGGAATGAATTATTTGAAGAGTTACAGAAAAACATCGACGTACACCGCCTTGTTTGAAGGAGGGATTTCCAGAGTCCACCATATTATGAAAGCTTTGAAGAAACAACATAGGGAAGTTACAGGAGCAGAGAATTGGATGACTGTTCCAGAATGTGCTTATTTGGCTGCAAATAAATACAAGGCCACGATTGTTTGCTGGTATCGAGCTCTTCCATTTTATGTTTATCCATTTCTGATTGCACCAATCAAGACTGCACCGGTCTTCCACATATTGTTCACGGGTAACCACTTTGTTACGTCGGTTATGAAGAGAGGCTCCCCAATGCCAGGAACAATTACGCCATGGACAAATTGTCGGAAAGAGATAGCAAAGGACTGGCCTAGACAATATACAAAACCTTTGCAACAATATAAAGCTTTAAACCTCTATTCACATGCTCCTCAAACAGTTGATTTGAGCAAAGATTGATTTTGATGTATTTTTTGAATTTCTTTGCCAATTTAATGATTTCATTATGTATAAGACAATTGTATTAAGACAATATCACGTTTTGTTGATCTAATTGAGTGATTTAGTATTAATTTTAGTAGTTATTTTAGTCGTGAAATTACAAGTTTTTTCAAAAAAAAAAAAAAAAAAGCTAGCTGCAGAGGTTCTTTGTCCCGTAAACTCACTGCTTTACATCCAAAGTATCGTGACGGTTCGACCCTCACAGAGTCAAACAGGTTCGCATTTCATACAATCGAACAGTACAAAACGTAGCATTCGATGGAGGTCCAATCAAACCGTCTATTTTTTCATTGTTAGATGCAGGTCCAGACGAACCTGTTCAATTAGCCGTGCGCCGATTTGTCAGTCACATGCTTTTCACGTGAGGGCATTTTGGGATTAAACCGATTTTGGGGGTGTCTAGTGAGTAGAGAGAGAGTTGTACGAAGCATTGGTCTTTCCAATTTGGAAAGTGTTAACAACACTATCTTTTAGACACTCTAATACTCATTTGTTGATTGGTTAAAGTTCATGTGGATTTCACTAAATTATGGTTCAATTTCCAAAATAGAGGGACCCATGTAAACTTTAACTAATCATAAAGTGTGTGTTGAAGAGAGTATGTAAAAAATTGTTACTAACACTTCCCATGAAATTTTTAAGATGTGAACAGACGTATAAGATAATTACCCTAAACCCATGGCAAAGATTAGATTCACTTTATAATTTCTACTCTCACTTGTCATGCCTATGGAACAATCGTGTTGGAGTCGAACGTTACTTGTTTGCTAAACTTCATTTCTCACGATAATGATTTGTTAAACAGGTAAAACGGCATCAAAGAAAATATTGGCTCAAATATCAAAATGTCAGCTGAAGTGAGATACCAGTAAACTCGAGTATGAAGGCTCAGGATTCTCATAAAACCTGCTCTCTTGTGAGCAGGAAAATCTATCTATATGCTAGGTGTCTTTGTACAATAGTTTACATAAAAATCAAGGGGTGGGGAATATCTACTGCGCAGTGTGTACAACAATGACAGTACGAAATAAAAATCAATGAGATAGAAAACAAATTATATTAAAAAGAAAAAAGAAAAAAATTATGTACCACCTAAATTACCTCATTCAAAACTGCCTCAAGACTCTGCGACTTGCCTAAGCTTGCAGGCTACTGGACTGAGATTGCGATGCGAATTTTGTCAATAAAAAAATAGGTTTAATGAGAACATCACAAGTATCCAAATGTAGATTCAAGGGATCATTGTCAGCACATGTTGACAGCTCAAATGATTGATCAACTGTGTCTGCAGCTTCTTCAGTCACATCCAGACTGATGTAGTCGGTAAGATCATTTTCAACTTCCTCATCCTGTTGTTGATGATGCCTCGGAGCCGCAACCCTCCCAGGTTCAGAAATATCAAAGTAACGCCCTCTGCAGTTGTTGTTCTGATCTCCGGGTCTCTTTCTTTTCTTTCCCTGGCTTTGTTTTTTGGGGTGGTGAAGCTTGCATTTGGTTCCTTGAGTACACGTTCCCGTTGCTTCAAAAGAGGGACAGACATAGCTGTGCTTCTTCCGACACTAAAAACACAAATTTGTGAGGGTTAGCATAGGATCACAACAAGGGTTAGATAAGAAAGAGGGTAGTTACTGAACAAAGCAAAAGTTTTCCTAACATCCAACTTAGCAAATTAGAGAACATCATCAAACTTAGCAAATTAGAGAACATCGTCAACAGTAGAAATCAAAGAATCAAACAACCAAGGAAGAGTTGCATTACAGGCTGAAACTGACAAACCACTTCCCAAATAATTAAAAGACAATATGTTGAAAGTCCAGATTGGCCGTTATTGAACACTAAAACCACCGTAAGTACAACGAATCATCTAATACTACACACTGTCTCTGAAATACAAAATGTAACAAACATTCCTGGGCACAGAAATTGATTGGTTGTGGTAAAAAGAGGAATAAGTTCAAAGTTTAATTATCCGGTTATTCAAGAGCCAACAAAACATGATTGCTTAATACCTCGTTCCCGTCAGCACAATAACCCTTAAGAAATCCTTCACAAATAGATGCCGTGGGGTTCACATTGACATGTCTATATGGACAATTTCTGTTTGAGCATAAGCCTGCCAAAAAATTGTCAGAATCATATTTTCATATTTTCCTTGATGAAAAAGAGAAATTTTTACAACGCACCTTGCAAAAAATATGAACAATCTGGCATTCTCTCTGGAATAACCTGCATAACAAATCAATTAAAGTCAATACAGATCGATAAATGCAGTGACCACATTTAATTTGTTGGACCCCGTATATTACAGAACCTTATGAGTCAAGTTGCAGCTGGAAGTAGAACATAAACCATTCAGGAACTTAGTACAGACAGCAATTTTCGAGGGATCATGAATGTAAGGGCACTTCCCTCCATCCTTGTTACATTTCCCAAATCTTGTGAAAAACTGACAATACTTCTGCTTTCGAGCCAACCGCTGTCTGGCAGTGTGCAAGCTCCATCTAACTTTTTCATTTGCCAATTTTCGAGTTCGTTTCTTTGGGTCTCTGATAAGTTTGTTACCATTGCCAATTCGGACATATCTGCGAATATTGATAGCAATAATTCTAATACTCAAGTGTATAAAGATGAATAAAACTGAGAGACAATACGACCTCCTCGTATTCAACTACTTTCTCCTTAGCTGCTCATTAGACAAGGCAGCCAACATTGATGAAATTTGACACTACCCTAAAAGATATTAAAGCCAATGAGAAAGAACAATGCACATACTCATCATTTCCAATCACTAATCTTCTTGGAATGTAAGCTCTTTTGGCAGCCAAACCTGAACAGATAGAGGCAGAGGGCAGGGACTCATCGTCTACAAAGGAAGTTAGGGGAAGCATTGTAAGACAAATATAGTGATAGAACCTGATACCTTGTTGGAAAAAATATTCAAAAAAGTATGCTAGAAAAAGGAACGGCAGAAAAGAAAATAAATTGAAGAACATAAAGGCCATAATTCTGAAGTATTCCCAGCAAGGCAACAAAATAGAGGAGCTTAATGATTTTCATATGATGTCACATCCTCTCATTGTCCAAACAGACAATCAGCTGTAAGGAGAAAATGAGCACATTCCAACTCACAAAATAAATCTGCATTTTCTTCTGCATCATAAACCATATACGCAAATATAATCCAAAAAAATATTGATCATTCAACAGAGGTAATACGAGCTGATACGAGCTGAGTGGTCGTCTGATGCTGGAAGACAGTCAGTCGATTAGTCAAATAGTTTACATGCGATATTAGTTAAAAACTTAAAAGTTGCAAATTTTTCAGCTATGGTGAACAAAACCCAAATATCAAACATAGCCGATAGTAAATATCTAAAAGATGTGAAATGACCAATGTCCCAAAAAAGTATGTATCTATTTAGGCAATCATAAAGTAATAAGAAATGTAGAAAATGTAATGCAAAGTCCGAGAAAAATAGTTTAAACTTAAATAAAAATTTGTTCACCTGAAACCCTCTGAAGCGTCCGCCTGGAAGGGTCCATCCTGTACCGAACTGAACCAATACGAAATATACGTTCTCCTACACAGTCAACAATCAACGCTACTTTCAAAGTCAGAGTAACAGACAAAGATAACATTGAGCATGAAAAAGTTGTGAAAGCAAAAGTGAAAGATAGCATTCTGCATTTTGATATGAGTATATGACAAACACGAAAAGAATGCTTCCTACTCTTTGCCTGAGAACCAATACAAGCCGGATCCTTCTGCTCTCTCTTCTTCCTCTCAACTGCAGCAACAGCAAGTGTAGCTTCCTAAAATGACAAATGAGAAATTGTAAGAAAAAGTTACAAGAAAGGCATACTATACGAAATAAAAAATACCTATCATTGAAAAGGAAAATTCATAAAAAAGCATCATAGGTCCAAAAGCCAAACTAACCTCATTAGCCTTCTTTGAGTGCTTCTCAATGGATTTTGACCATTTTAAACTAGATCCACCAACACCTAATACTTTGGATTTCCATAGAGAAAACCCACGAGTCGACCTAGTGTAAACAGTATCCCTCTTTCTCAACAGAAGCAAATTCTTGCTGAGATACAAACATTAATTCACTATTGCAATTGAATATCATTGAGGTACACAATAAAATGAAAGGGGGAAAAGATAAAGGAAGCAGGAGAAATGGTCACGTACCTGACAGCAGATAAGGAACCACTGTTGAAGCTTGAAGTAGAATTATGAATGAAGCTTCTTAAATATGTTGCTCTTTTCCAAGGAAACAAGTGAGGTATAACCTTTTGATAATGCCCTGTGTCCCTGCCATTTCCAGATGAATTCTTCCACACTAATGAAGCTCTTGAAGATTTGTAAAAAATCCCAGTAACTGAAAATGAAATCCACCGTTAAGTCTTTCTCTAATCACTGAAAAAGTGTAAAGGAACTAAACTGAACAACACCAGTGGTTCCAGAATACTCAGCTAATGGTGTGTTAAAAACCATGATTATGAATGACATGCAACAACAGCCAAATTACCCCCCCGCCCCCTCTTTCTCCCCTCTCTGAATTTGGAATTTTTCGTCATTTCCCGTATTTATGGCAGCAAACAAATTGAAAAACCTTCTCAACTCATTTCCAACCATTATTCAAATTTGCTGAAGGCTTCTGTCTTGTCTTCCCTTACAAGCTTAAGCCCACTGATTGTTATCAGTATTTCAGGTCATTGCCACCTGATATTTACTGACTCCTTACTGGTCACAAGCATCCCTTCATTCTCAAGCCCAACCATAACTCTCTTCCTAGACTACTGCTCACCTTTCTATTCACATCTCTTTCTCAAACTAGCAGGTCTCAATCTGTTTTCTTTTCACCTTCAGTTTTCTACTCAAGCCCCCCAACTGTTTTATTTTCAGAGATAATAATAACTATGGCTATGTCTTAATTTGGGATATTTTCTATTTTAAACCACACAGACACGCATCATAATTTCTTAAGTCATATATCTTGGATCTATGACTTCTGGTTTCATGGCCATCCTACTTTACACAGGATATAAAATTTTTGGGGCCCCCACTCTGCAGCGCAACCCAGGATGGATAACTATGTTATTCACAAAAATAAACAAACAAAGAAAATAATACAAACAAGGAAGCATTTAAGAAAGGATTAGCAAATATGCAAAGCCATATTTGAAAGCAACATTCAATACATAAAAATGCATATATAAGATGAAAATAACATGCGAAGATGATACTTAAATAGTACAAGCAGGCCTTTAAAAATAGCAAGTAATAGACATGAAATGACAGCAAGCAATTTACTGCAGTTCTTTGACAAATAAACCAGTGTTCAACTGAACTACTGGAGCCTCAGGTACAGTGAAGCACATCAAATAAGTTACATCCTTTTCCAATCCTGATGAAACTCAGAATTAGATTAACATAACCATCAGTTGGAGAGATAAACTACACAACAAAATAAGTTCTATATGCATACCCTTGTGTGACCGCCTCTTAGTATACCTCTTGTTGCAAATCGCTTTACTAACCCCTTGACCGTCAGAAGTTACAATCTTATTGGGCATTGCAAATATCTTGTTGACATGGCTTTCAAATGTAGTCCTAACCAATTGATTTTTGCTCTTCTTGTAGTAGCCATCAGATAAGGCTCTTTGGCTCTTGTCATCAGATGAAACAATAAAATCACAAGAATTCGAAGTTGCAACCAGTTGATTTGTTTTGGGTTTTATGTAGACTATTCTTTTTGAATTTAAAGACAAAACATTCCCATTATTTGCCTCAACTTGGCTCTCCCCATTGTCAGATGGAACAGTTTGATTTTCAGGAGCTTTGCATTGTTTTAGTACATCTTCACAAGAGTCTGGTGTATCATTAGTTTCTATGAATTTCCTATGATCAGATGCATTTTCACAGAAATCACTGGAAGGAGTTTCTACCAGTGGGGAAGATATGTTTTCCTCTGATTTGGTGTCAATGGATATTGAATGTATTCTCTGCCTTTGTTGTGGAGCATTTGATACTACTGTTTTTGAGTAGGTTGGCGGATCTGTCACATCAGCCCTGCTTTCAGATCTGGGGCTCTTTGGTATTTCATCTAAGCCCAAAGGTGACTGATTAGTAGAGGAGATTTGAGGTACAGAAGAAACTAGAGTAGGCTTCCTCACAAGACTGTTACCTTTACGAATGTAAGAGGTATTTTGAAAGTTCTCTTTCCGCTCTAGATTTTGCCTCTTGGGAGGAACTGTCTCAGCTGAAGGCTGGATTCTAGGTAGGGAAGTTGGGGGATTACTATTACTTGTCCGATGCCAAGTTCGAGGTTTAGAAATATGGATTGAAGAGGCAGATGTCTTTGTCTTTGACTTTGGAATGGCGAAAGAATGGCCTGGGAAATTTTTCAAACTAACACCATCTGGCTGGTTTTTGCCCCTATTTAATTCAGAACTGTGTGAACTAAGAACGTGAGTTGTAACTTTGGAATAAACTTGGGTTGGTTCGGGCATGGTGTTCCTCATTATTGGTCCAATTGCATAATCTGACTTCACAGACTTTACAGTATGCTGTTTTGATGAAGCAAGAGTATGTGAGGCAGAACCATGTTTGACAATAGATATATTATTTGCATTTTCTTCATTCCCACAAATGTTTCCAACATGGATTGCTGTATATTCTATAATGGTTCTATCTGGTAATTCAGATGTCACCCCTTGAGAACGCATGTCTGATAAAGCATCAGGTGAATCCTCAATCAATTCATCATCTGAATTACTAGTAGTGACTCCATCATCGGCTCGACTGCACAAGAGGTTCTGATGAGCAAGTGAATCATCCTTCATAATGAGACTATTAGATTCCACATCAGCCCTTGGAGACCTTT
Organism: Oxytropis ochrocephala; assembly: GCA_020916435.1. NCBI lineage: Eukaryota > Viridiplantae > Streptophyta > Magnoliopsida > Fabales > Fabaceae > Oxytropis > Oxytropis ochrocephala. The sequence goes on from CM037090.1 coordinate 82,460,802, forward strand.
GCACGTCATCTTTATATTGGTAAATGTTTTCAACAGCCTGTGACTCTGTCTTCTCTCCCTTGATATTTCCATTAACCAAAATGTCAAATTGAGCAGTACTAATAGGCACAGTTGGAGTAATATTTTCTTGCTGCTCACATCCAATCACTGAAAATTTAACATGTGGAAAGGCCAACTCCTCACTTAGTGAACAGACCATATCTGAGTGCTGCAATTCTAAATGCTTGGAACTCATGGTTTCCTTATTAGCAACCATAGACTCAAATGAACCTCCAGTCAAAGTTCTGTCAGACAAATTAGCAATATCACCTAAATACGACATCAACTGCGGATTAGATGGAATACCAATGCTTAACAATGCAACGTCGTCTTTCTGACGTGCTTGGTTATCTTCACTGATTTTGTTAGAAGTGGTGGCCACAGTAGAATCATTGGTTTCAGATAGACATTGAGTTAAATTTAGGTGACCATCAGTGCCTTTTTTCCGCTTCGAAACAGGTGAAACCTCATTTGCATCATCATTGTCATTATTTCCGACATAAAATTCAGCCTTTAAAGCAGTGTCCCTGTTCTGGTTGCACTGTGAGTCAAAATCTAAGTTTTGAACAGAATGATTTAAAAATTCTGAAGGAGATGGATCCTTCAATATCTGACTTGAGCCTCTATCAACATCATTTGCATGGCTAACTGGGTTAACATGGTCCGGAGATATACAATCCATATTTGAACTGAGTGAAAGGCTTAAATGAGTCCTAACTTTTCTCTTTATCTTATTTGTATCCCTTTCATCATATCCGACTGAAGTATTAGAATTTGGAAATGTTTTATTTGTGTCACTGTTCTCATGGAATATAGTGACTTCACCAGGGGGAACCTGCTTTTCAACATCTTTCATGATACCAAAATCATGAACAATGATACAATCTTCCACATTGGACAATCCACTATCAGAACCCTGCTTCCATACACGGGTATGATGCAGACAATCTTGACCATCCTGAAACTTAGTGTTTCCTGAACTTGAAAAATGTGCCACCCCACCGCTTGGCAGAGGGAAGTCTGTATCTGATTTTCCTTCCAAAATAGCATACCGAGTGATTGTAGGGGCCATATTATCACAACATACCTTTCCAACAATGTCATTATTCCCACTGTCATTATCAGTAAATTTATTTTCTGAACCTGAAAGATCATTTGAATTGAAGCCATAAACCCTGTCACCGGCAAAATTATGTGCATTCATAATACCTGTGGAAATGACATTGTGATTCATTTCATCCCCTACATCTACAAGATTCCTATTCTCTGAGCATCCTACATTTGTATATTTCCCAAGTGATAGAGACACTTCCTCTTGACATAATTGCATATTTTCATAATCCATGTGATTGATTTCAGAAGTACTTACATTTAATGATTTAGTAACATTGTCAATATTTGGCACATTAAGCAAATCATGGACAGAATTAAAAGCATCTAAACAATCAGAAGCACTATTCTTATCTTCACTACAAGTAGAAGCTCGAGATGGAGAATTTGAAATGTTTCCACATGGTTCAAACCTGGATTCTTTCCCAAAGTCAGAATCTTCATCAGTTTTACATTCTTGTGACCTGCAAGCCAGCCCAGAAATCGACAGGGATAAGCCTCCTTTTTTATCTTCAGCCAAAATATTCCCTTCATTTGGCAAAGATTGCAAACAATCTGGCACATACACCTTGTCAACAACAGTGCTTTTTTCCTCTAACCAAGTTTCAGTTTTGTCGGGACCAGAGGATGAACTGAGCGTGACACTATTTGCTTGCACAGTTCCACCAACGGCATTAGGCGCTCGTGAACTCGACATAATAGTTGACTTAGGATTTACAAAACCTTTCTTCACCACTCTTTTAACAACTTTCTTCTTCTTGACAACCTTAGAGGACCATTTACCAGAACAAATATCACTAGCTGCAACTGAAACTGCCACCTCATGAGGGTTAGTGGTTGCACTGGCACAAGGCTGGGGAGGACAATTATCAACAACATTCTTCTGCTGCGAGGTATTATCAATATAACTTAAGTTTTCGCCAGCATGAGACAGTTTAGCAGGTGGCGAACCTGCATAATGAGCTTCAGAGACTGAAACCTTTTTACTATTTTCCAGATTTGTATCGGTAAGACCACCCAAACTTGAAGTTGAAGGTGCAGCAACAATAGCCTTGGCCACCAGAGAGTTTGATTCAAAAGAAATATCAACCTCAACGGGGCTTCCTTCTCTCTCATCCTCCTCCTTCATCCCATGACCTGAAAAATACTTATGTTGATCCTTACCCCTGAAGAAATTATCAGGAACATAACGTTCAACATCGCGATTCCTATGATGATTAGGTTTCGTAGTTTGAATTCTAAGAAGAGCACTCTTCTTCTGTATCTGTTTCTTTGGTGGAGTGCGAGTAAATTTTTGACCACGCTCTCTGTTGTTCCCTCTGCAGTTATTACTACTAGTACTATTACTATACCTAACAATTTCAGAACCATGATACTCTCGTTTGGTTTCGTCATTCACGAATTCAAAAGAAGGTGAAGAATTGTGTACCTCTCTTGATCCTTTTCTATCATTCACCCACCTTCTGGTTTCGACCCTGCCAGCCCTAGTTGAAACGACAGCATCGCATTCAACACCATCAGCATACGCGCGTCTGTAGCCGCCGGAATTTGAGTCCGCCGGTGTAGTGCCAGAAGGTACGTGGCGGTGGTAACTACTTTCGGCGGCGGATCTGCCCCATTCGAAGCTTTCCCTAGGGTTTCCCTCGTGGCGTTCCGTTTTCAACCTTCCGTCACGGTCGTACCGGACCGGCGGATATGAAAGCGGCGGAGGCGGAGGCGGAAGAGGACGGTGTTGGTAGTGGTGGTGCGATTCGCGATCAAAATCCGGGGGAGGGTACTTTCTGGATACGCGGTCATCGGGGCTAGGGTTCCAAGCGGGTTCGTGGATGATGTGACGGGGGAGGTCATTGCGGTTAGATAAGGCGTGGTGGTTGGAAATTGAGGAGACAGGGCGTTCTTCTTCGTTGGGACGGTGAGGGTAAAAAGGGAAATTTGGGGATTTGTGAGGCAAAGGAGGGTTATAGGTTGGGGGAGGAGGGGTGTGGACGGTCCGGTAGGAAATAGGAGGAGGCGGCGGTGGCAGCGGAAGAGCGGGCGGTGGAGGAAGATGGTGGTGGTGGTGGTGGGGAGATTGAGGGATTAAAGTAGCGTATCTCGTGCGGTGCTGTTGCGGTTGTTGCTGTTGCGGTTGGTGGTGGTGGTGGTGGAGGAAGTGTTGATCCATAACCGTAGATTGTGACTTGACGGTGGCGGCGATTCGATGGATGAGATGAGATCGTAGTTTTCTTCGGTCTGTGATTGTTTTTCGAGAATGTCAGATTTTTGTGGTTTGATTTTGATTGAACCAACCTACATTATCTTTTTGTTATTCAATTATTTATTTATTTTTTTGACCAATGTTATTCAATTATGTACTTTTGCTCCTGCAAATATTAGGAAAATCCATTAGTGCCCCCTTTAAAAAAAAACTTTAAAAGAGCCACTGTTAATTTAATCTGACGTGGATATCTACAAGGCTTATTACATGGTTACCACGTGGCGCGCCACATCAACAACCAATGAATGATTGCCACGTGGCAGATGGTTAATAAACGAAAATTAAATGAAGAAGAGGCTAAGGTGGGAGTTGAACCCACAGCCTCAAACTTAAAATGCAAAATCCTTACCACTGGACCAAACCTTCAAGATCTTACTCATCTTACAAATATTATATAAATATCTTCTCTAAGTAACATTAAATTTTATAATTTAAAAATGTTGCAAGTAGAAATCGAACACACGGTTAACACATGTAAGATCATTTGCAACTTAAATGGGTGTCGCAATGGTTAAGTCCTTAGTCTTTTAAGCTACAGGTTGTGGGTTCAATTCCTAGAGCCAATACTTTTATAAAATACTCTCATTTCGACAAGATATTTATATTATATTTGTAACATGATTAACGACTTCAAGATTGGTGCAGTGGTAAGGAGTTTGAATTTTGAACTAGTGGTTGTGGGTTCAACTCCCACCATAGCCTCTTCTTCATTTAATTTTCATTTATTAACAATCTACCATGGGGCCCAATCAAATGATGACACGTGTCCCGGCCTTCAGCCACGTAATAAGCCTTGTAGACATCCACGTCAGATTAAATTAACAGTGTTAGATTAAAGTAATAGTAGATGCCCATTTAAAGACGTTACGTAATTGCAATGGCTCTTTTAAGTTTTTTTTTTTTTTACAGGGGCACTAATGAATTTTTCTCATATTTGCAGGGGCAAAAGTAGTATTTAAGCCTTCAATTATTTAAGAGTAAAATATGTTTTTAGTCCCTACAATATTGGGTCCTTTTAAGTTTAGTCCCTACATTAACGAAATAGACGTTTTGGTCCCCAACTTATTTACCGTTTTCATTATTAGTGTCTGACGTTAAATGATGCTGACTGGAATGCTGACATGGCATCGCGTAGGTGGCATTTTAATTGACGTGGCGCCATGTGGCTTTTTTGTTTTATTAAATTTTTTTAACTCCCAAGTCATCTTCTCCAAATTCATCTTCCCCATTAAAAAAAGTCCATTAAAAACGCTGGTGAGAGAGAAACACAATGAGAGAGGAATTAGAGAGAGAGAGAGAGAGAGGGGAAGGGGGGACTCAGAAATTCACAAATCATCACACTGGCTACCGTCGTTGAGAGAGGAAAGCGGTGGCGCAGTTAGAACGTGATGACAGAACGTTAATCTCAAATCTTCTTCTCCTCATTTCTCTCTCATTTCTCATCTCCCCATCTCTTCTTCTTATTCTAATTCTTCTTCTTCATTTCTCAGATCTGTTGATTTTTTCCATTCTTTTACTTTTCTAGATTTTTCCTTACTCAGAATTTCACTGATCTTCATGGAAATGAGGTTGTAATTGGTGAAATCGATGTTAGAATTGGACTCAGAAGATGACTTTGTGCAGGTGTATAAAGTTTTGGGGTTGATTTTGCTATAGGGAAGAAAAACGATGATGAAGAAGCCATAGGTTCTTTTTCAGTGTGCGCAGGGAAGAAGAAGACATCAGTTTTCTTGAATTTTTTTTAATAAAACAGAAAATAAAAAAATAAAAGCCACATGGATTAAAAAAGCCACTTGTAATTGACACATGAGAAAAACGTTAGTCCAGTCAGCATTTAACGTCAGGGACTAATAATGAAAATGGTAAAATAAGTTGGGGACAAAACGCCTATTTCGTTAATGTAGGGACTAAACTTAAAAAGACCCAATTTTGTAGGGACTAAAAACATATTTTACCCATTATTTAATATTTAATTATTAATTATTGGCTTTGGTAAAAAAAAATTATTAATTATTGGCTTTTTTTTGTCAATGGGACTATGATTTCATTTCAGCAAAATAATGGGTCAGGCCCAAACCATACACCATAGGGGTACAATAGAGGTCCAAATAAGCTCGATACTAAGACGGGCTACTCTTGGGCCAGATTGATGTGGGAGGTCGTTGCTTTCCGTTTCTGTTTACTAAAAACAGAAAGCAAAATACAATTATAGTAAAGAGTCTAAAAAAGGATAAACAACAATCATTTGTGAAGAACAACAGATCCCAAATCTGGAAAAAATACCCTAGCCGCAAAAACCCAATTCACCACTCGATAGTTCCAATTGCTCCACCAATTCGCAGCACCAGATAATTCAACACGAAATTGAGATTGAAGATCAGCAATTCCACTTGAGACACAAACAGAAGCGCGGATCGAAGGCAAAAATCGTTTCCAAAGAGCTTGAGCGTCCGTTACAATGGCTCGACGAAGAAGCGTAGGAGGGCGAAGAGTCCACGAAACTTGAAGAAGACTATCACGAGCGAGCGAGGCCAATGTATGAGCACAATGGTTGCCTTCCCTTTTGATCCAGGTAAATTCGGAGCTTTGTAGATTAGATCTAAGAGAATTGATGTCATCTTCCTTGAATTTCCTTTCTTATTGAGTTTTTTCTACATACCTCAATGAGGGTTTGGTTGTCAGATTCAAAGATTACACGTTCTAGACTAAGGTTGACAGCTAAGGAAGCAACATCACGAAGACTTAGAGCTTCTACTACAAGAGGAAAATTTGCATAAAAACGACTAGTTGAAGTTGTAAGTAACATTCCCTGAGCATCTCTACATATTATTCCAGCAAATCATTTACCTGATGACTGATCAATGGCAGCATCACTATTAATTTGGACAAATGATTCACGAGGAGGCCTCTAATGAATTAGAAGAGCTTGCACCATTGTTGGATGATCGTTCTTTTCATGATTAGCTCCACTAAGACTAGTTTCAGTTGTTGATAGGAACTCAGAGCACTGAGTTTTAATGATGTGAAGACTGCTTAGAGGAATAGGAGCTTTATACTTGCATGGAGAAAAGGATGGAGTTTATCAGCTGTTGTTAAAAACCATATCATTTCTAGCATTCCAAATTATCCAGAGAGTGAAGAATATCCAAGATGAGAGATGAGAAGTTGTAGCCATAGGAGCAATTCATCCAGGATTCATTGATTGATTGTTGAGAGACCTATTGGAGGGGGGGTTGATAAATTGTAGACCAAACCATAGTGGTTTTGTCCAAGGACATAGGAGAAAAATGTGTTTTGTAGTTTTAGTCTCCTTCATACATACTGGGCAAAGTTGAGAAATGGGTATTCTTTTCTTACACAAATTCTCTCTAGTAGGGAGAATGTTTTGACATACCTTCCACAAAAAGTGCTTTATTTTATTAGGCACTTTGGCAGTCTAGATGAGGTCCCATAGCTTATCAGAAACACTATTAGAGCTGGTTGGTCTAGTGATGATAGAAGGAGAGGATTCCATAAGAGCCCTGTAACCTGTTTTAGTAGAATATGAACCTTCTTTACTTTGTGGCCAAATGAGAGAATCAGATTGAGAGGACCAAGAGATAGGAGTTTTGGTAGCTTCTATGGCACTATCAGAAGAGAGATTCACCCTTAGAAGATTAAAATCCCACTTTCTATTTGAGTCAATTAGATCAGACACTGTGGTTGCAATAGCATTTGGTTTCAAAGAAGCTTTCACACCTGAGCTAATCCAATTATCCTTAACTATGTTAATATTACTTCCAGAACCCACACTCCATCTGCCAGAGCTTCTGAGAAATTCTCTGCCTTGAGAGAGGTTGTTCCAAACCCAAGAAGATCCCTTAGAGTTAGAAGCTTCCCAAAAAGAACAATTTGGAAAATAGATGACCTTTAACGTTGAAGCCCAATAAGAAGAAGGGTCATGGGCCAATCTCCTCACCTGTTTGGCCAGGAGAGCAGTATTCATCTTACTAAAGTCTTTAAAGCCCAATCCCCCTTTGTCTTTAGGAATACACAATGCTTCAAACCTTTTCCAGTGGATACCATTGAACTTTCCATTAGACTTCCAACAGAATTTTGCTACAGAGTATGTAAGGGAGTCACAAAAAGTTTTTGGGAGTAATAGAAAAGACATTATATAACTAGGGATAGCTTGTATCCCTACTTTAATCAACACTTCCTTCCCTGCTTGGTTTAAAAGATTGCCTTTCCACCCTTCCAACTTGTTAATTACCTTGTCTTTGACGATCACATTCGACGATCTCCTTAGAAGGACTTAACGTGGTCAACTCCACCTTCCGAGTTAGAACGAATATGAAACAGTTGGTAAACTGAAATTAAAGAGTTAACTATTTCATTGACCGATCTCCCTTTAAAGACTAAATGTTGTAACACCCTAAATGATTTAATTGAGTAATTGATTAAATTATTTAAAGTGTTGCACTATTTTAATTATATTAAGTTATAATATAGTATTTTATTTAATTGAAGGGATTTAATTAAGGGAAATAATGAAATCGCAAGAGCGCAAGTATTGGCCCAGGAGCCCAAGCCCAATGACTTAGGCTCCTAGGGATTGTGCAATTCGCACCATTCACCCAAAAGAAAGAAAAAAACGAAAAGAGAGAAGAGAGAAAGAAAGGAAAACGACGCAACCTAGAGAGAAAGGGAGAAGAGCAATCGCACAAAGCAAGGAAAGGAGAAGAAGGCTCTAGTTGCTGTGGTTTTTGTACGTGACTCAGTGAGAAGAACGTTCTACGGTTAATTTAAGGTAAGGGGAGTCTCACTCTATAATAGAGAGGATAATGGGTTGTATGTAGATCATAGGTTCTTATTTGATTATTGTATGATGGTTTGAATCATTGAATTTGATAAATTGCATGTGAAAATCGATTTAGGGCTTAAGTTATGGTTTATAAACGTTGATTTTGTGCTTTGTGATGTATATGATGATTTGAACGTGCAATTGATTGCTATAATATGAAATTGGAAGTGTTAGCATGATTATAGAATGACTTGGTTTGAGGGATTTTGAAGAAATTGGGATTTTGGGGTATGGGGCGCCAATGTGCTAGGGAAATGGCGCACTGTGTACTGTAGCAGTAGGCATTTGTGTGGTGTTGCTGTGCAGGGCGCCAATTTCCTAGAGAAATGGCGCCTATGTCACTGTAGCAGTCACTACAAGAATTATGCAAAATACCGGCGCCAACTTTCCGGCGGATTGTATCCGCCGAGAAATTACCGGCGCGCTTTTGAAAGTTACCAGCGGTTTTATCCCCTCAGTAACTTATCGGGCGGATTTTGTCTATTACCGCGTGATTTTTGTAATATATCCGTTATTTTTAAATTTTTAAAATGGGGCCACGGTAATAGACAAATTCCGCCCGATAATAGACATTATCCGCGGTAAGTAATTCCGCGGTAATAGAGACATTATCCGCCGTGCGTAATTCCGCCGGTAATAATAAAATTCCGCCGCAATATACAATTCCGCGCCGTAACGTATTTCACGCCGTAGCGGACAAATTCCGCCGGTAATAGTTTATTTCACTTTGTAATTGATTAAGCCGCCGTAATGCAATTAATCCCGCCAGTAATGGAACAGTTCCGCCAGTAATAAGTATTGGAAATGGCGCCTCGGTAAATGAAAATTTTCAAAAATCCATGCAGAATTGCAACGATTCCGCGGTAATGTACGCATTTTGAAATTGCAGACCGTTGCACTTTCTTTACTTAAACCCAACCGATTCCTCTCTTCACTTTTTTCACTTCTCACTTATTCTTCTTCTTCTTCTTCTTAATTTCTCTCAAATTCTCTCTAGTTTTCATAGTTTGTATCTCTTTTTTTTTGTAAGAAATTAGTCCGATTGATTTGAAAGGTATGTTCTTTACGTAATATAGTTAATTTTGCCAATTTGTATTAATATGAGTTAGTCCTTATTGATTCGATGTTATTTATTTAGCAATGGCTTGAAGTTGGAGAAGACTCTCTTGTGGTGGTTGAAGTTGGAGAGTTTTTTTCATCACGATTCAGTTCCTTCAAACTATTAGCGTAAAGTCGAAATCTTCTCAGATTCTTGGTTAGTACTTATACAATATATATTTTAAATATTTTGTATAATATTTAGATTAGATGTTATTTAAAATAAAATTGGAGTTTATGGTGTGTAATATATTAACATGATTATTTTTTGAACAATGTTAATTGGGGTTATTTTTTTGAGAAGAACATTAATATAGTTAATAAATATTATGTGATAGTAAATATTATTTGACATAATAAATATTATGTGATATAAAATAATATACTAAATCTTATTTGATGTATTTAATTGAAATGAAATAATTATGATGATAGTAAAAAATAATGATTGATGGTTTGTTTAGTTAAAAAATGACTATAATTAATATTTTGTAATAAAAAGATATTTTCTAAATTGTTACTTTAGTTTTAAATTTAAACTTAAAATTTTGGATAAAAATATAATTTCAAATGTTTTTATGTTTACAAAAAAAATAAGTAGGAATTATTATAATTTTACTATAATATTAATTTGAGTTTAATATTATTTGACATAATAAATATTATGTGATATAAAATAATATACTAAATCTTATTTGATGTATTTAATTGAAATGAAATAATTATGATGATAGTAAAAAATAATAATTTAAAATATTTAAAATTACATTTTCAAATACTTTTTAGAAATAAATTTCAAATTGTTAAAAGAGATTTTAAAATGTAAATATTATTTTCAAATTATTAAATTAATTTATAATTTAAATATTAAAAACCGTTTTTACTTTTAAAATATTTAAATATTATAAATTTAAATTATAAATTAATTTAATAATTTGAAAATAAATTAATTTTTAAAACGTTTTTAAAAATTAATTTTAATTTTAAATTTTTTATATTTAAATTATAAATTTAAATATTAAAAACCGTTTTACTTTTAAAATATTTAAATATAAAAATTTAAAATTAAAATAAATTTTTAAAAACGTTTTTTTAAAAAAATATATATATTACGCGCTTATATTAATTACCGCGCTTTTATATTTAAAAAAAAAAAGAAAATAATACCGGCGAAAACGTGTTATTACCGCGCTTTTACATAAAAAAAAAAAAAATATTACCGCGGAAAAGCATTGTTAATGGCGGCTTTTATATTTAAAAAAAAAAAAAATATTACCGCGAAATGTGTTATTACTGCGGCTTTAATATAAAAAAAAAAAAAAAAAATATTACGCGGCTTTTTCCACGGAAATACTCTACAATTAATGGCGGCTTAGGTCCGCGGAAATACTCTGCGATTCTGGCGGCTTTTCGCCCGGTAAGTGTTACGTCTGACGGTTTAAACCGCGGAAAATCACGCCGATAAGATCCGCCGAAACAATAAATCTGCGGCGGATTTTGGGATTTACCGGCGCTTAGGTCCGCCGAAAATCTTGAATTTCTTGTAGTGAGTGATTGGGGTGTGTGTGTGTCTTTGCTGGCGCCAATTTCTTTGGAAATATGGCGCCCGTACAATTCATCATGGGCCGAGTTTTGTGTTTTGTGCAGGTGTCACCGCTGGCGCCAAGTTCTTTGGGAAAATGGCGCCCAGAGTGCAATCGCTTATGCGTCTCTTGTGTGTGTGTGCCGATGATGGGCGCCAAATGCGCCTCGGGCGCCCGTAATGGCGCTGTGTCACCGCTGTTGGCGTCTTTGTGTGTCTTGTGTCTGAGGTGCGGGGCGCCAAAAGTGGCGGCCGCCAATGCGCTGGGTGTGTTGTGCCAAGTGCGGGCGCCAAACGGCTGCCTGTGGCGCTGTTGTGGCGCTAGGTGAGTGGGTGCGTGGGTGTCTAAGTCTCGGCGCCATTTTGGCCAGCCATGGCGCTGGGTGGCGCCAGTGAGACAGAGTGAGTGGGTGTGCATGTGGCGCAAAGACAGGCGCCACTGGCGCCTGCTGCGCTCGTGTTCTTTACTGTGTCTCAAGCGGCGCCAAAGTCTTGCCAGGCGCCTTGAATGCGCTTCGTGTCGAGATCGTGTCTCGGTTTGTGTCTTAGTTTGTGTCTAAGACCGTCTTTGCTTTCGGGCGCCAGTTGCTTTGTGAAATTGGCGCCCAATGGTCGTGTTTGCCCACGGGCGCCAAGTTCTTGAGAAGCTTTGGCGCTGGTGCCGTGTTGTTACCTGGGTGGCGCCAGATTGTGGGGGAAATGGCGCCTAGTGCTGCCTTGTGTCTAAGTGTGTGCTGTTTTGGTCCCTAGGTGACAGTTTGGTCCTAGGGTGTGGTTTTGGTCCATAGGTGTTGTTTTGGTCCCTAGTTGCCAGTTTGGTCCAAAAGGTGTTAATTTGGTCCCTAAGTGTTGATTTGGTCCTAAAGGGTGTTTTAGGTCCTTGATGTGAGGTTTAGTCCTCTAGTTGTGTTTAGTCCTTGGAACATGAGTGTGATGAGATAGTGAATGATTTGATTGATGATGCCATGGGGGCTAGAGCCATGGGGGCTAAAACTAAAAATGATGATGATGTGAGAGTTGATGATAATTGATGAACTATAGGCTGCGGTCTTGACGTATAAATGGAATTGATGATGTGTGTGTTCATGAGTCACATGCATACATTCGGCTGCGGTCGCGACGATATATTGTGTAGGCTGCGGTCTGGGTGTATATTTTTCGGCTGCGGTCGCGACGTATAATGAGTGATGATGAGGCCATGGGGGCCAATGGTACCACATGCATCTCTGCATTACATTGCATTCATTCTCATAAATGATGTTGAACTGTTGTGATGGTTGTGATTGATTGACTCCTATGAACTTGATATATTGCTTATTATCACCTTTATTATATAGTTTGAGACTCACCCTTTCTGTTGTTGTTTACCACAGGTAGTCATGAGTGAGGGCTTGCTACCTTCACCTTCCCAGCCTGGAGTGCGCTCGATCGTAGCACCTAGGGGATGGGATTTAGACTTTAGTTGTTTTGTTTTGCTCACTGTGGAGCTTCTATAATTGATATACTATGTATTGTTGAGACGGCTGATTACTCCTTTGAGATGTAGTTTATTTCCGCTGCGTAATATGAGATTATATTCCGCGTGTTTTAGGGTGTTACGTATTGATTTATAAATATGATCTGAACTGGTTGTTTGAGTATTTTTAAGAGATAAGTGTAGCATCCCATTGGATGATTTAATGTGAAAAATGAATTTTTATACTCTGATTTTTATTATAAACTGTCGGGTAGAAATGGGGTGTTACATTAGTGGTATCAGAGCAAAAGTTCTATCTGTCCGCTAAGTGTGTGCATGTCATCATATTGTGTATGACAATTAGGTTTCTTAAATTAGTTCTGAATGGTTGTTTATGCTGCAGTGCTAGGTTGATATGGCTCGAAGGGTTGATGCTGCTCTTGCTGAGGCTTTGCAAGCCATAGCGCAGGTTATGGGGACTCGTGAGAATCATCGAGACTCGTAGTCTGGCTACATTCCAGAGGGAGAACCCTCCTACCTTCAAGGGGAGGTACAACCCAGATGGTGCTTTGGCATGGCTGAAGGAGATTGAGAGAATCGTCAGAGTGATTGGCTGCAATGATGAGCAGAAAGTCAGGTATGGTACGCACACTCTAGCTGAGGAGGCTGATGACTGGTGGTTGGAGACCAGTGAGAGGTTAGGGGCTGCGCATGAGGAGGTTACTTGGGCTGTGTTCAAAAGAGAATTCTTGAGGAAGTATTTTCCGGAGGATGTCAGAGGAAAGAAAGAGCTAGAGTTTCTTGAGTTGAGGCAGGGTAGTATGATATTCTCGAGTATCTTTGCCAGTTCACCGAATCAGCTAAGTTCTACCCACATTATTCTGAGGCTGGTGCTGAATTCTCAAAGTGCATAAAGTTTGAGAATGGATTGAGAGCTGATATCAAGCAGACTATTGGGTATCAGAAGATCAGAGTGTTTGCTGATTTGGTTGACTGTTGCAGGATTTATGAGTAGGACAGCAATGCCCGCTCCAGAGTCATGAGGGACTAGAGGGGTAAATTCCAAAACAGGGGTAAGCCATATGAGACATCTGCTGACAGGGGTAAACAGAGGTATGCTGGTGGTAGCAAGTCGGCTGAGGGTAAGAGGTCTGCTGAGGGCAAGAAGCCCAATGGGGGAGATGCTCCTGCTGATATTGTGTGCTTCAAGTGTGGCAAGCCGGGTCACAAGAGTTTTGAGTGCAAAGCTGGGGTAAGAGTATGTTTCCGTTGTGGGAAGGAAGGTCACATGGCATCTGATTGTGATCGTAAGGAGGCAGTGTGTTTCAACTGTGGTGAAGCTGGTCACTTTAGGTCCAAGTGTACCAAACCGATGAAAGAGAGGTCCACTGGGAGAGTTTTTGCATTGGCAGGTTCAGAGGATGCAAATGAAATCAGAGGTATTTGTTCTATTCATGGTACACCTGTAGTTGCTATTGTTGACACGGGTGCTACGCACTCTTTTATTTCTGCTGCTTGTGCTGAAAAATTGAATTTAGTATTATCTACTATGAAGAGGGGGATGGTTATCGACAATCCAACTAAGGGTTCGGTAACTACTTCTCTATTGTGTGCTAAGTGTGCTCTGTCAGTCTTCGGCAGAGATTTTCTGGTTGATCTTGTCTATTTGCCTTTGGGTGGGTTGGATGTTATTCTAGGTATGGACTGGTTAGTAGAAAACCATGTACACATCAACTGTTTCAACAAGTCTGTGAGTTTCCTTCCTCCAGAAGAGGAAGAGTCTGTTTTGTTGTCTGTGAGTTAGCTGCATGAGGTAATGAAAGAGGGTGGTCATCTGTTTGCTTTGATGGCGTCTATGTCTGCTGAGAACCGAGCTGTAGTTGATGGGTTGCAGGTGGTGTGTGAGTTCCCTGAAGTGTTCTCTGATGAGATTCCTAGTGTGCCACCAGAGAGGGAAGTAGAGTTTGGGATTGATCTTGTGCCTGGTACTAGGCCTGTGTCTATGGCACCGTACCAGATGTCAGCTTCTGAGTTATCTGAGTTGAAGAAGCAGTTGGAAGAGTTGCTTGAAAAGAAGTTTGTGAGGCCTAGTGTGTCACCATGGGGAGCTCCGGTTCTGTTAGTGAAGAAGAAAGATGGGAGTATGCGTCTATGCGTGGATTATAGGCAACTGAACAAGGTGACTATTAAAAATAAGTATCCTCTCCCGAGGATTGATGATCTGATGGATCAGCTGGTGGTTGCTAAGGTTTTTAGCAAGATTGATTTGAGGTCAGGGTATCATCAGATTAAGGTAAAGGATGAAGACATCCAAAAGACAGCGTTCAGAACGAGGTACGAACATTATGAGTACTCTGTAATGCCGTTTGGTGTCACTAATGCACTAGGGGTGTTTATGGAGTACATGAACCGAACCTTCCATAGCTACTTGGATCGGTTTGTGGTTGTTTTTATTGATGATATTCTGGTGTACTCCAAGTCTGAGGAAGAGCATGCATAGCACTTGAGATTGGTGCTAGAGGTGCTGAAAGAGAAGAAGTTTTATGCTAAGTTATCAAAGTGTGAGTTCTGGCTGCGTGAGGTAAGCTTCTTGGGTCACATTATTTCTGGTGATGGTATAGCTGTGGACCCAGCCAAGGTTGATGCAGTGTTGCAGTGGGAGAGCCCAAAGTCTGTGACTGAGATCAGAAGTTTCTTGGGGTTGGCTGGTTACTACAAGAGGTTTATTGAGGGGTTCTCTAAGCTAGCCCTTCCGTTGACCCAATTGACCTGTAAGGGAAGAGCTTTTGTGTGGGATACAAAGTGTGAAGAGAGCTTCCAAGAGTTGAAGAGGAGGTTGACAACATCTCCAGTGTTAGTGTTGCCTGTGCCGGATCAAGCTTTTGTTGTATATTGTGATGCTTCCAAGATGGGTTTGGGAGGTGTATTGATGCAGGATGGGAAGGTAGTGGCTTATGCGTCCAGACAGCTGAGGACACATGAGAAGAACTATCCTACTCATGATTTGGAGTTGGCTGCTATTGTGTTTGTGCTGAAGATTTGGAGGCACTATCTCTATGGTACTAGATTTGAGGTGTTCAGTGATCACAAGAGTTTGAGGTATCTGTTTGACCAGAAGGAGTTCAATATGAGGCAGAGGCGTTGGTTAGAGCTGTTGAAGGATTATGATTTCGGCTTGAACTATCATCCCGGCAAGGCTAATGTCGTGGCTGATGCTTTAAGTCGGAAAACGTTACATATGTCAGCAATGATGGTGAGGGAATTGGAGTTGATTGAGCAGAAGTTTAGTCCTCACACTCTTCCATCTTTCTTCTTCACTAACAGAACCGAGCTGTAGTTGATGGGTTGCAGGTGGTGTGTGAGTTCCCTGAAGTGTTCCCTGATGAGATTCCTAGTGTGCCACCAGAGAGGGAAGTAGAGTTTGGGATTGATCTTGTGCCTGGTACTAGGCCTGTGTCTATGGCACCGTACCGGATGTCAGCTTTTGAGTTATCTGAGTTGAAGAAGCAGTTGAAAGAGTTGCTTGAAAAGAAGTTTCAGCAATGATGGTCCTAAAGGGTGTTTTAGGTCCTTGATGTGAGGTTTAGTCCTCTAGTTGTGTTTAGTCCTTGGGACATGAGTGTGATGAGATAGTGAATGATGTGATTGATAATGCCATGGGGGCATGAGCCATGGGGGCTAGAGCCATGGGGGCTAAAACTAAAAATGATGATGATGTGAGAGTTGATGATAATTGATGAACTATAGGCTGCGGTCTTGACGTATAAATGGAATTGATGATGTGTGTGTTCATGAGTCACATGCATACATTCGGCTGCGGTCGCGACGATATATTGTGTAAAGTCATGATGCGAGTGTATATTTTTCGACTGCGGTCGCGACGTATAATGAGTGATGATGAGACCATGGGGGCCAATGGTACCACATGCATCTCTGCATTACATTGCATTCATTCTCATAAATGATGTTGAACTGTTGTGATGGTTGTGATTGATTGACTCCTATGAACTTGATATATTGCTTATTATCACCTTTATTATATAGTTTGAGACTCACCCTTTCTGTTGTTGTTTACCACAGGTAGTCATGAGTGAGGGCTTGCTACCTTCACCTTCCCCCGAGTCGGTCTGCTCTGATACGTAGCACCTAGGGGATGGGATTTAGACTTTAGTTGTTTTGTTTTGCTCACTGTGGAGCTTCTATAATTGATATACTATGTATTGTTGAGACTGCTGATTACTCCTTTGAGATGTAGTTTATTTCCACTGCGTAATATGAGATTATATTCCGCGTGTTTTAGGGTGTTACGTATTGATTTATAAATATGAGCTGAACTGGTTGTTTGAGTATTTTTAAGAGATAAGTGTAGCATCCCATTGGATGATTTAATGTGAAAAATGAATTTTTATACTCTGATTTTTATTATAAACTGCCGGGTAGAAATGGGGTGTAACAAACGTGGTCAACTCTCCTTTCCGAGTTACAACTAAGTGGAAACACTTTCTAATCCGGACTCAAAGAGTCCACTATAACGTTCACCGATCTTCTTTTAAGGAGTTAAGATGATCAACTCACCATTCTGAGTTTGAACCAAGTCGAAACATTTGGAAAACCGAACTCAAATATTTATTTATCATGTTCACTGATCTCATTTGAAGGACTTAATGTATCAACTCTCTTCTAGTCTATGTTAGAACCAAGTCAAAACACTTGTTAAACCAGACTCAAAGCCTTCACAAACACGTTCGCTGATTTCTTTTGAAGAACATAACATCATCAACTCTCCATTTATAGTTAGAACCAAGTCGAAAAACATGGTAAACCGGAGTTAAATTGTTAAGCATCATGTTTACGATCTTCTTTGAAGGATTTAACACGGAATCAACTCTCTAGTTTAATTTAGAGCAAAGACGAAACACTTGGTAAATCGGACACAAAGAATTCACGATCACGTTCGACGATCTCCTTAGAAGGACTTAACGTGGTCAACTCCACCTTCCGAGTTAGAACGAATATGAAACAGTTGGTAAAGTGGAATTAAAGACTTAACTATCACATTGACCGATCTCCCTTTAAAGACTAAACGTGGTCTACTCTCCTTTCCGAGTTACAACTAAGTGGAAACACTTTCTAATCCGGACTCAAAGAGTCCACTAGCGTTCACCGATCATCTTTTAAGGAGTTAACTTGCTCAAATAACCATTCTGAGTTTGAACCAAGTCGAAACATTTGGAAAACCGAACTCAAATATTTATTTATCATGTTCACTGATCTCATTTGAAGGACTTAATGTATCAACTCTCTAGTCTATGTTAGAACCAAGTCAAAACACTTGTTAAACCAGACTCAAAGCCTTCACAAACACGTTCGCTGATTTCTTTTGAAGAACATAACATCATCAACTCTCCATTTAGAGTTAGAACCAAGTCGAAAAACATGGTAAACCGGAGTTAAATAGTTCAGCATCATGGTTACGATCTTCTCGGGTTCTGTTTTCTCTCTCTGTTCCTTTCTTTGATTCTTTCTTTCTTAATTTCCTTCTTTGACTTTTCTACTAATTTCCTTCTTTCCTTTTCTCCTTTCTTTTGTTTGTTTTCTCTGTTTTCTTACTTTCTCTCTCACGTTCTCTTTCTTTCATTTCTTTTCTGTCTTTTCTCTAATTCTCACTAAATGGGCCAATTGGATCATGGGCCTATTAATTGCACCACCCCCATTTATTTCAACCAATCCCTATCATAATAAAATCACTACCCACTTAACTAAAATACTTACCATTTATTTACCACACCTCACTCCTTAATTTAATTACTTACCCTATATTTATTTTAATATAGGCAACTAAAATATTACTTAATTAAATTAGTCCAATAATCACTTAATTAAATTAATTAAATAACCACCTAATTAAATTCGTTAAATACTCACCTAATTAATTTTGGGGTGTTACAACTCTCCCCACTTAGAATATTTTCGTCCTCGAAAATCTAACTATCATGAACATGTAAACTTAAGCACTCACCATAGCAAACAATAGATTTCTAGTAAGGCACCCTAAATGAAAACTCGTACCTCTAAATACTACCATCACTCCTCCGTAGGCTCCGAACCCTCCAAGACAAACACTCTCCCGCTATACCTCTCCTCCTTCGGCTTTGGGCACTTGGTACTAATTTGCCCCAATTCCTAACAGTCGTAACAGACCACATCCTACTTGTCACACTTAGCAGCTACATGACCTTCCTTTCCACACTCGAAACACGTGTTGACCATGCAACCGGTACTCTTATGCCTCGGCTTACTACACTTGTGACACACCATCCTCGCAGTAGCGTCTTCCCCACTTGGCTTTTTGCCCGAACTCTCCTCACCCTTGCCCTTACCACCTGAACATCATAGGCTCCCCACGAAACTGAGAACTTCTCTTCTCCTTCACTATCTTGTATGACGATTGCTATCCTCCTCGAAAATCTATGCTAAACTCATGAAATCCGTATCCACTCCTCTTATCCCCTCTAACCGTTATCATCCAAGTCCTATTGCATACACAACAGATCAACCACTCCTCCCTACAGTCTTACTCCCCAATTAGATATTCTAACCTGTAGGTTGACAAAGTCCTACCCGACTACCAAACACAAGAAACAACAACGATCATGGCTAGAGGCCCCACGATACTAACAATCGTAATTAACCAACAATACCAATCTCAACAATTAATCATATACCCGACATCATTCACATCAACAATTAACACGATCATAACAACAAAATTCAAGTTCAACCTATTCCACAATTAATCATTTTATTCAACGTTCAAATTATTCTCTCTAAACTCAGGTGCAGGAAAATTCTGCAACTATGCGCCTACTTTGGCGAATTAATTAAAATAGTAAACGACATCGGATTCTGACAAATAAATATTTGTTGGAAAGCCACGGATGTGTAGTTTCTGAATATATCATTAAAGTTTCAAAACAATGAGCCAATTAGTACAGTTTTTAGAAACAACCCGAACAGTCCCCAGACTTGACAGATTCTGTCCTCCTACTTCATCTCACGCTAAACTGACTTAAACTTGACCAAGTGGGACAAAACGTTAGCCCGAATAAAAGAATTTTAAGTGTAGTTTCTAATGGAAAAGAATCGTTCAAAACGGAGTTCGTTTGAGGACATAAAACTTGCAAAAACCGAACCTACTCACAGTTTGATTCTAGAAATTTGACTCGACTTTGGAGATTTCATAACTGGAGCTCCACAACTCCGAATTTAATGAAACTATTGCCAAAACGACCGGCTCTAAGTCTATTTTCAAAAACACTCAGCCCCATAATTTTTGACTCAACCAAACAGTATCAGTTTTCAAAAGACTGAACAGTGTCCAGATTGTTTTCCAGAATTTTAACCTAACTTGTTTCGCCTATATCTTGAGTTCTACAACTCCGAATCCAACCCAATCAGTGGCAAATTAACAAACATTCAATCAAGTTTTCGAAATAACAAACCACATAATTTTTCAATTGACCAAACAATACCAGTTCTTAAAAGACTGAAACAGCATCCAGTAACGCACAGAAATCATACGCAAGTAAGACTCATCATGATCAATTACCAAACCAATTATAATCATCACATACTTTTGCATTTCATCACCCGCCAAACAAGCATAACCAATCATGCAACTAATTTAAACACACAATCCCGAAAAGATTAACATATAGGCATATTCTCCGATTTTCTCTATTCTTAGGGATTGGCTAACATGTGATTTTACAATTTCCCTAGGATTTATCATGGGACATGTAACCTTACCAAATTGAATTGAATTCATATCACAAATAATACAACCAACACATGTTTTATAATACAATTGTTTTGGTACAAGTCTTGATATTAGTTTTAAACAATGAAATTAAATACTTTCGCCAATTCTTAGCAAGGAAAACTAATCAAGTAATGGAAATGCACAAAAGTCTCAGTGCACGGTTTTCATCGTTAGATTTATAGGCCTCGTAAAACAATTTCCAAGAAGTGGCAAACAATACTAATATCAACAACAAAGGCCACAGTTGAATCATAAATTGAACAAATTTTCACAATCGTAATTCACACTTAGAAGGTACTTAAAATTAGTTATGTTTGTTTCTAAAATCTTGACATTCATTTTGAACTCACCTCCCCATATCATAAAAATTCTATCTTATCTAACTAAGCAATTAGTGTAAAACTCCATCATTTTTCAAACGACATCAAATTATAACTTGATCGATCCAAGGACCGAAGTCATGTCACATTCTGAAATAAAAATTACAAAACAACTTGAAAACAAAATTCAGCACTAACTTTTACATTACGTTCATTCCTGATAGCACAAAAATTTCCGAGTACCGCTTTTTCGAAAACCACAGAATTCAGTTTTGTCAAAAAAAAACGAAACTATATGCAAAACCCAAACCTTACTATCACTCGAGTATGCAACCACGTCACCACTACTCATTAGTTCGAAATTTTAATTTCCGACATAAACTCAGAAGGTAAGGAAGGTTAATTATTTACTTTTGACACATCAAATCATGCTCACGAAATAGGCCAAATTAATTGAAGCACTAAAAATGTCAAAACGTCAAGTTACGCAACCTTAATTGAGATAATGAAAACATAGCCTTACACAGCATTTCATTTTAGCATACTAACTTTGAAACAATTAAGCACAAGTCAAGTTTAAACTCATATGCATCACAGAAACAATTCAACCTATAGCAGAGACGTCGATCAAATGCAACAATATTCAACAAGCAATCTTCAAATATTATTCAGAGTATACTTACCACAGTTAGGTCATATAAAGATTACTTTCTATATCCTAACAAACTAATCAAGCAATCAATCAAATTAAAATTAGTACACGCATCAAATTTTTAATAATAACCATGAGTTATTGTCGCCTCTCTCAGTGGTGATGAGTGATTGGGGTGATCAGTCCCTCCTACTCATGCAACCAACTAATTAAGGTCACAAAAACTACTTTCGTTCAATTTATAACCATCACATTAAAAGACTTTTAACGCAAATCGAGAGCGTGCGGCGTCGTCGTCACGACTTTCACTCCTTTGACGTCGTTAGAACTCTTTTAATCATAGATACCCGAATTATACAAACAATAGTCACGAACAGACAAAGTCAATGCCACCATCACCAGTTACACAGTTCAGTCACAAGGCACGTCAATCAATGAACAAACCAACAAAAGTCACAGTGATCAATATCAACATAATTATGATTCAGAACGAGTACTAAGACTCGAGGGTTAACAGACTCGACAACTTGGCCGGACGGACCGAACTGCTCTGATACCACTAATGTAACACCCCCTTCTATATTTTCTAATTAACTTAAATAAAAATCAGAGGTTTTCAAAATCTTTCCACGCACCTCAAAGAGAGTGCTACATTTCACCAACCATCACAAAATAAAAATTAAAAACTCAAACGCATCTAGTGCGTGAATATATATAACACATCCCAATGAGTTAAACCCTCAAAACCTGTTTATAAGTTTACAATCACCCAGAAATAGTTTTCACAGCACAGCGGAAATAAACCAAGTTTAACAGATTCAGTACATGATCCAAAACAGTCTAATACATAAAGAAAAGACAAATACTACGACCCCCGTCCCTGGTGTTACTAAATCGGTGACACAATGCACCCCCGAAGGCACGGCACCTTCACTCAGAATCACCTGCATGTCGCCACGAGAGCAGGCAACATAAAAATGCTAGGGTGAGTCTCTTTACTAAATAATAACAAGTAAGATAAGCATTATATTAGGAAAACATCTAGCAACAACAACCCACAGAGATCAAGGCATTTACCATTCAATTAGAATACCAACATAACGGCAATAATGAATTAATTAAGCATCAACCAGAATTCTAAGGATGCATGGGTATATGCATGTGTGCAATATGCATGTGGATCCATAACCACCTCAATAACCCCGTCGGGCAACCACCACGTTTGGCCGGAGCCACCCACCATGTTTTGGCCGAAGCCATACCACCAC